>CM060920.1:265847159-267097159 GCA_030737875.1 Allium sativum | reverse complement strand
TCTTCGTCATAACATGTGTTGGGAAGGATTTCTTGTTATGGAAATGTATCATAAAAGCACTTATTAAGATTAGAAAACTATTCAAGAAGATTGTTAATCTCCAATTTTGATTGGGAGATTGTAAGAGAACTCCTTATTACTTGTTTGTTAAGGGGGATTGGATATAAATAAATTTAAAATAAAAAGAGACTAAACTACCTTTCGCTACCTATCACGTATTGTGCTGGTAATCTAATTTTTTGGTTCTCCAAAGTTTGATTAAAAGAAGACTACGGTCCTAAAAATCAAATAAATCGCATAGCTAACTCTGGTTCTTCCTCCATGATTCGAACGAGGGCGACGAAGAGAAAACAATCAGACCTCAATGTAATTGGCAAATTTTGGAAATGTTAGTTCAATCGGGTTTTTTTTTCCCGTTTTTGAAATCGACTATTTTGGTGAAGAAGAAGATAAAAGTGGAGGGTAGTCATTTATAATAATGAACAAACAACGAGAAATTTCAAGAATATCGTAAAAACTCGGTTGTAGCATATCAAAAAAAAAAAAAAAATCACACAAAAAATAGTATGTAAAGGGTTGTAGTGCATTGGTGTTGCACTAGTTTTAACAGTTAAAATTAGTATTCCTCATTAATAATACTGGGTTTATGTTAATACTGAGAATTTTATTAATAGGTTTAAGGGGATGATTTATACTGCCCTCCTATAACAATTAAAAAATTTATTAAAATTTTATCTGTTTCTTAATAAAAAAGTTTCGTAACAATCCTTTATTCAAATATCTTTTTTGAATTTCACTATTTTCATTTTGGATGTAGAAACATGTTTTATTAAATTAAACAAAAGTTAAAAATGAACTAAAGCCAATAATTTTTAGTTATAACTTATAACAATGTACCTAAAACAAATTCCTTAACAAAATATGTTATTGAGTACGCGAACTGATGTAAAATGGAGAATATAAGATTATGATGTTGATACAACCATATATGAATGATGCACACAATGCACATCTACAATATTGATGACAAAGGTATGAGTGCAATTGTTCTGTACTCAACTTGGATGTTCACATGTGCCCGGTAAATCACAACCACACATCAACCACAGATCTTATTAATAATCAAATAAGCAGGTCCCACAATCCATTCAATACCATTAGATTTTGCGCAAATCAATGGCTAAGATGATCTAACACATGGGAACACCTAATTTGGATATAGAGCAATTCATATCTTTTTATGAAGTCTAGTGGAGGGCAAAATAAATAAATAAAACCATGAAAATTTTGAAAAACCCCGTCATCCTAACTTCCTCTTTTCAAATCAAAATTTCATTATGACATCTGCTAACATTTTTAATATTGATTTCTAAATTCAAAAAAGAAAAAAGAAAAAAATAATAATCGTACAAGATAAAAACACTGGATGCTGTCACCTGTATAAAAAACTAAAAGCTTCGATTGCATTCATCACATTTCAAGAGGCACGTGCAAAATATGAGAAGAAGATTTCATGCAGAACTGAACTATTTGTAATAACAGCAGGACGCAGAATTCATCCATAAATCAAGAAAAAAGAACTACAGAATATGTTTTGCATTTCAACACCTCTTCTCAGGAAGAATACTATCATCTCAATTATTTTTTCTAGAACTTGTTTCAGAATACTATCACCTCTCTTTTAACTTCTTCAACGCTTCATCTCTTTGAAATTTCTTGTGGGTTTCTGTTCCTTGCAATATCTTGTTGATTTCACCTTCTTGTGAATTCTTCCGGCTCTCCTTTTCTTCTAAATTGTTTTGTTTCAACGCAGTTTCTTCTTGAAGTCTCTTATCTGCGTCATCTTCTTGCAACTTCTCCACGGCCCCCTCTTCTTCTTCTTCTTTCTCTGAATCTTTCAGTGTTAATTTCTCCAATAAACCTTTCACCACAGTCTCGACAACGTGTTCTCGCTGTTCAGATATATGCTTTTGAAAGGTCGTTTCCATACTTTCTAAAATCACCTCAGCTATTATCTTGAGTTGCACATCATTTGCAGATTCAGCTTTCAACTGTAGAATTTGATATAAACTAGACAAAAATCCATAAGTGCCATGGTATATTCCAGTGATCCGAAATCTATCAAACCAAGTAAAATACTCCTTCAGTATAGCATTCTTGATCAAGGACACAATCCTGTCTATATTTTTATCGCATTGCTTCTTCCACATCTGTACCTTCTTCGAATCGCCCGCCTTGCTTGTTGTAGTGCTTGTCAAAATAGAATTGGAAAACGTGGTTCTGGTTCCTTTGTAAATCTCACAAGCCTTCTTGCAACAAAAGTCAAAAGCTTTGGATTGATCGTCCTCCCAATTCGGAAACATGGTGTTCCTTTCATTGATCATGGCATTTATAGACTGGACTGCGGCATGTATTAGTCTAGAGTAGAAGATGAGGGTATTTATATTTTGGACAGGTTCCACTAGTTCCCTGAGCCTTTTACATTCGTCTATTATGCATGCAATGAGGCCATAGCCAGCTTTGAAACACTATCAAGATGCCCATGACTGGAACTGGAAATGGAAGCTGATGTATCTTGGTTCATTGGTAAGAATTTGGGTGCAGTTTGAATTCTTTTTTTCTTGAGTTTTGCGAAGTTTAGGATGATGGATGATGTCTCCTTTACATAGGAATCACTGAAAAAAAAAACCACAGTTT
This sequence comes from Allium sativum, assembly GCA_030737875.1. Taxonomy (NCBI): domain Eukaryota; kingdom Viridiplantae; phylum Streptophyta; class Magnoliopsida; order Asparagales; family Amaryllidaceae; genus Allium; species Allium sativum. The sequence continues at coordinate 267,094,462 of CM060920.1, read as the reverse complement.
CAAGAAATGCCTGAAACGATGTAAATTTGCATCATATTGTAATGAACAAATAACAAATTTTCTTTAACACACAAAGGTTAGCCACGTGTAGAAAAAAAGGAAAATGCTGTCCAACATGGCAACATATATAGCCAGATAGAAAAGAAAATAATTTTGAAGGCAACTTCCAGGGAAAAAAGTGGTTACAATCCGCCGACATTAAGGATAGATGCTAAAAAAATACCGTGTATAATAAGCTTGACTTCTCCTTTAATCTCGATGCAACTCCCTTTCTGACACCATTGTTTCTCATGAAGCTTCTCAATTTTGTAATATTTCCTGACATCCAGAAGCTGCAGAGTACTGCTTGACAAAACATAAGCTACGGAACAATGAGGATCCAGTTTCAAAACGCTCTTTTCTCTCCTTCAAATCTCATATAGATTTAAGAAAAGAGGACATTCATGTTTGTGCATTTAGAAGAGAGGATTTAGTTATGGACGCAGATTTCTATGGAGGAGTGGAGAAAATGGTCCAGTTTGAGTTCGATCTTGGGTACTATGACACGGATTGCCATTTCCATCCGTTGGATTGAAAAAGATAGAAATAATGGTCGCCACTATGTCATGTAATATTTAAATAGGGGATTCTTAATGACACCCCGTTTTTGGTTAAGGGGTGTCACGAAAATCATTTTTTAAAATTTTGTTAAGGGGCGTACACTACAGGCTAGACACCCCTTAACAATTCGCAATAATAAGACCAAAATGCCCTTAATCTGAAAACGGTATACTCTTACCGTTTTCGTTGTTTGTTAAAGTTTCTTATAAAGATAGAAAAAATGGTCTAATGAAACCGTTTTTATTAAATGAAACGACCCGCAAATCCGTGCTATCTGAGTTGACTAAATACACCACACGTCCATCTCAAATTGCACAGAAATACGACTCATTATTAGAAAGAAGTTAGAGGGTGAGAATAGATAAGATAGAAAACTTAGAATAGAAGAAAACCAAGATCACAAACTCACAGCGGAACGAATAAAATATATTATATAACATAAGCTTTGAAATACAATCTGTTTTGTACATATATACATACCATCATCAGAGTACACATAACATTTGATTCAGCGGAAGTAACTCTAAATAACTAATGTTGAAGCCTCCTGCTTCAAGCTCCTCCAAGTGTATCTGTAAAAGCCTGAAACACTTGACTGCCCGTACAAATTTTGGCACCCAAGAGTTTAGGGAAAACAAAACAAAATAAACTCTGGGTCAGTCATGGGACTGGTGTGAGTAAACTCCAACCACTTGTTTAACTTTCAAAACTCTTTTCGAAAGAAAAGATAATAGTAAGACCAGCCCACACATAAACATGGACGGTTTTTACCTTACTATAACCCAAAACACTTTGATACGAAAATCCAGTGATATTATAATAATGTCTACATCAAGTAAATAACCAAATAGCAGAAACGTTTGCATCTCACGCTCCACATATATATTATAAACTCAAAACCCGCATGGCGCTTATTGGAGATTGGATTTCCAACATGACAAGGTATGGGACCACCTTCCGATGATGTATCTCTAGAGGCGAATACACCTGGGTTCAACAAGAACGTCTTGCAACCCGGCCCACACATGACCGACCACTCATTTCGCTTGAGTGTATCGAATGTATATCACCAACGGTTGGACTCAAACCACCGTTTCCCGAATGGGCAGAATCGATAGATTTAGAAACAAAAGGAATTTCTCTAGATAGGTGATTATACACCCTAATGGGTGCGACCCACATAGCCATGCTGCCTGCCCGATTTTTGTCATTTCCTGGTTGTTGAGGCCTGAGGCTACGAATACTTACCCTTCACTGATAGCACAATCACTTTGAATGCCACATTGTCAGACCCGTTAATCACTAGTTAAGTTTGCACAAATATTCTGGATATTATGCTAAGGGATAAATCCGTTGCAACCATATATATTCATACAGACCAACCCATTTGATCATTGGAAATACTCTGTCAGACATTCGTCCATTTACGTTCGTTCTGGGATTGAACGACACCGAAGGCACCATTTCTATTAATAGAAAAAGCCCTTGCACTTCACTCCGTCTTCAATATACTCAGCATACTTGGTTCGCAACGCTTATGCAAATACGGAGTGGTTCTTCGGATAATAATCCAACCGGTCTCTCCATATTGACAACGATGGTCAAAACTTCGATAGTCTGTGTTTTAACTATCGAATAAAAACAAGTGTTCAATCAACATATCAAACAAATCCCTGGGCTCTTTAATTAATATTTCATTAATTAAATCTCTTCTCCATTTTCTCTATCAATATTTGTTAACCAAATATTTTCAATAATCATCTCGGCTTCTTACTCTATTTGGAAAACATTTGCAAATATCAACTTCTTTTATTTTCTATATATTAGAAAAATCTCTATTTGCAATTGGAAACAATTCCAATCACTTATCTCTATCCCCTTTTGTTTACAACATTCGATTTTTATATTCACTTTACTATCGAATTCAATATGTCGATACAATGATTTCAAATTATCAAAATATCTTAAAAATATTCTAACTCCTTAAATTTCCGGAAAAATTCGCCATAACCTCCCCTGTATCGGGAGCATCGGGAAATTTCAAATAGCTTTCCCGGTCCTTCTAATCTCAAAAAGAAAAAGAAGAAGCCAAGCGGCTTGCCGATACGGCGCATAAAACCCATATATGAATTTAAACATGTACCTTTTTGTCGGGCACACTAATTATATACCTTCATCACTTTATCCCATACCCGTCTCCTGTGTGTCTATACCTGTCAAATTTATTTCAACTTCACACACTCGTTTTGACCGAACTCGTTAATTAACTCGTTATCTATCTCTTTGCCTATTTCGCTTGTATATTTGAATATAACACGTTTCAAATATATTTCCACTTACTTATCAATCAATTGAATTCAAATTTCAATTTAAGTTCTATATTCGATTTCGAATATATATTTACAATCCCAAATTTCACTTTTCAAAGTTCGACTTTAGTTCAAACTCAATTAACTAATTCTTCTTTAGTTAATTCTATTCAATAATCAAAAATATGATTATTGTTTCAAAAATCATCTTCTTTACTTTACTTGAGTCCATATTTATTTTCTAACTCAAGTCTAGATTTTTAAATGGAAATCCGGATTTTTATTTGCTTAAAAATCCCAATATTTATATATAAAATCCATTATGGTTTATAATGGTTTCTGGTGCTGCATTTTTGAAATTTTGATTTTGACATAACTCAAAATCTATACAACGAAATTCAGATTTTTCTCCTTCATTAGAAAACTATTATCAAACCGGTCCTGACGTTTCTTGTTTCAAAGAATTTCGACTTCAATTGCGTTCTGTATATTCAATTGAAGTTCGAATCGCTAATTTACGAACTGCATTGCTGCGGCGAGTTCGTTTTAATTATATTTATATATATAAACCATTTTAAACTTCTTTAAAATAAATTCAACTCTATTTAACTCAATTTGAATTCTTTGATTCAAATTCCAATCTCACTTTGAATTCCATATTCAAATTTCAATCCCTTTCTATTTGATATTCAAATTCAATACTTAAATTTCTATTTGAATTCCCTATATTCAAATTCAATACTTGAATTCATTTGAATTCTTTTATTCAAACTTTATACTTAAATTCCATTTGAACTTCTATATTTCCATTTCTATATTTGAATTCTATTGAAGTTCAAATATTTAAACTCCTTTTTAAATTCTATATTCAAAATTCCATAGTTTAAAACCCATTTGAATTTCATGTTCAAATTCCATAGATCAAATCCGATTTGAATCTCTTACATTCAAATTTCATTTTCTATTTCCGACCCCATTTGAATTTCTAATATTCAAATTCATTTTCAATACCATTTGAATTTCTAATATTCAAATTCATTAACACCATTTGAATTTCTAATATTCAAATTCATTTGAATTCCCTTGAATTCAAATTCCATTTCAAAACCCTTTGGATTTCCTATTTGAAATCCTATTTGAAATTCCATTTCCCATTCTACTTTGAAATTCTATTTTCAAAGTTTATTTCAAATTCTATTTTGAAATCTCATATTCAAATTTCTACTTGAATTCCTATATTCAATTCCATGTTCAAATTCAATACTCGAATTTCTTTTTCAAACCTCTATTCAAATTTCATATTTAAATTCCATTCAAATCTCTATTCAAATTTCACATTTGAATTCTTCTTTGAAATCCTATATTTCAAATTCTATTTTGAAATTCTACATTCAAATCTCTATTTGAATTTCTTTATTTGAATTCCTTCGAATTCAAATTATAATTTAATTCCTTGAATTCAAATTCTACTTTTCATTCTAATCTCGTCTATTCAAATTCTATTTGAATTTCTAATATTCAATATCCTTTTAAAATTCAAATATTTAAACTCCCTTAAAAATTCAAATGTTATACTCAAATTTCATTTACATATTTAAAAATCCCATTTCAAATCTTATTTAAATTTTCTTCTGAATTTCAAATATTCCAACTCCTTTCTAATATTTAAATTCTATTTAAATTTCCACTTAAAAATTCTATTTTAAGTTCTATTTTGCAATTTCATTTCAAAATTCTATTTTGAAATTCTTATTTCAATATTCCATTTGAAATTCTATATTTTCAAATTCTACTTGAAATTTCAAATTCTATTTGGGAAAAATAGAATTTTCCTTTAAACCTCAAATATCTTTCTCATGATATTTTAATAATTTAACACTTGGCCCAGTGATATTTAAAGCAATCAAATCACTCCATTTTTTTCAATCATTTGATTTTTAACACGTCATATATTAGTACATGAAATCAAGCAAACAACAAACAACACAACAGATAATATATTTTTGAGGAATCCAGTCGGATTCCTCCAACCTGTTTTCCTGCATCCACAGATGTTAGCACATAAATAATACCCATTCTGCTTCGTGGCAGAATATCGCGGTATAGAAGGTCATCCACTAATCATAGCGTGGGGCGTATAGGGTAATCATCCGCTATGAAACTGCGGGCATCCGCTAATGAGACTGCGGGAATCCAACCAATCAATCAACCCAATATATATATATATATATATATATATATATATAATAGCCTAAATAACTAATATATATAAAGCAAGCAGAAAAATTCAAACGAGCACGGCAACAATTATTTTTAACGAAATAAAAATAATTATAAATAAAAGGTGAGTGAGATTTACTCACCGGGAAATTTATTTGCACTTGTACTATTTTCAATTTCCTTTGCCGATCTCCAAGGCTTCGTACTCTACACGAACACTTTATTTGATTTTATCCTTGCCTAGGAAAAATCCGAGCTTTATAAATTAACTACTGGATATCCTTACAAGGTTTAAACTAAAAGTCAAATTCTAACTGAGATACTATTTTAATCCTAACCAATATAATGATTTAATTATAACCCATATATAAATTAAATCCTAGCTGAAATAAATGATTTAATTCTATAAGAGAATATATTAACTAAACAAATTTTAGAATTTTTTTACCTTATATTATCGAATAACTCTTCTTCTCCAAGAACAAAAGAAACAGCAAACCCCTTATCCTGTAAAAACGAAGCACCAACTTCCAAGGATTATGAACCCTAGGTGTTCGCTACAGGGAAAACAGTGGATGAGCGATAACGAACTACCACAGCGTACACAAAATCACCACCAAAACTTTGAACTCCTCATCGCCTCTTCCTGGAATCGCACCACCCATCCAGACTTCACACCAGACATCTCGTTGACCTCGTGACAGTCCCTTCGGGGAACCGTGACCTTGAATTTGAACCCCGACATCACTGACCTCGCCTCCGAACTCGAGCTCGCTCGATAGAAGAGAAACCGAACTCCCAAGTCATCGCGTGCTCCCTCATTGAACTCGCGAGCGCCTCCACTACATCATCGAGCTCCAGGATCTCACGACCCGCTTGCGATAAGGGTTTTCGATTTTTCCTTTTTTTTCTTTTTCTGCCGTTCGATTTTTATTTAGGAAATAAAAGAGGAGACTAAGGCTTTAAATTTCGATTTTTAGTTTAAGGAAAAAGGGGGATTCGATTTTGAGTTGAACTGGAGCCGTTTCTTGCAAATGAAAGGAAGGGAAAGATTGCGATTTTATAGAAGGAGGAGGGAGACAGGAGGTACACAGGCCATTGAAATCGTGTCCCCTTGATATCGAGAACGAGAAACAAAATTTACTGCTCGAGAAGAAGTAGTCTGCGTGATTTAATACAGTAGGTCGGCCTCACAGTGTAACTTTGAATTAAATACTGATTTGATTTTATTTTGAATAACTAAAATATCTTGCGGTCATTTAATTTAAAACCCCGTACCGCTATTTTCAACGTAGCGATTTACGTCTCAGATTATGGTGTTATTTTAAAATTCACGGAACTGACTCTGTAATTTAATTCGACTACATAGAGGTAATAACAATTTAAATTAACGATTTAAATTAAATTCAATTTAAAATATAAATGGTTTCAAACAATTTATCGATAACTATCGTTATAATTCAATATATAATTTATATTAGCCATTTGAATCTTTTTGATTCAGTTTTAAATTCTAAATCCAATTATTTATCGTTTCCATAATATGATAATTAAATATATTAGATATTTATTCCTATACCGATTATTAAATTGACAAATTCAATATAAAATCAACTTATTATCCTAATTAAATAATTTAAATACTTAATATTAACTGGCTAAAAATCCGGGTCGTTACATTCTTTCCCCCTTAAAATAATTTCGTCCTCGAAATTGCTAAGGTAGAAAAATACTATAAACTCACTAACTTTTCAAAACTCCTTTATGTTGAACTCACCTCTTCATATTTCCACATATTTAATTTCACCAAAACCTTTGGTCTTCCACATTAAATTCGAATGATCTACGATCAATCCATTTATATCCACTCTATGTTCTATTAAATCAATTCAAATTGATTCTAGTCAATTCATTCACTTCGACCCATTTAACTTGTTTAAGTTAAATTCCAATTCCAGAATTCAAATCCTTGGGTTTCTTTTCCAATTCTTTTGAAATCCCATAAATATATACATATATTTATTTTATTTCAAATTCGAAACATTTGAATTTTCAAACCACTTTGTTTTCTTTCAAACAAATTTCCATCAAAAACTTTTCTAAGGTAGCAATTCATCACTTAGAACTTGAAAATGAACACTGATGATGTTGCAATCATCAGAATTATTTCCCAGCCACTGAAGTGAGTTCAGTGCTTTATTATTTCTAAATCCATCTAAAATGATTTTCTTTCAAATCCTTCTAAACAAATCTATATTATTTTAATATACTTTGAAAAATATATTTCAACTTCCCAGGATTTTAAATTCTTAATTCTGGTTTGAATCCAATTCTAATTCATCTCATTTGTATATTTAATTCCTATACAAATTCTATTTTGGTTATAAATAACCATTCAAATTTTATAATCTCATTTGATTATAAAATCAACATCCAACACATCCATATAATAATAATTCTAGAAATTATTCTTTCTATATCAAAATAGAATTTTGGGTAAAATTATTTCATTTACCCACTTTAAAACAATATCGTGTCGAATTCTCTGTTCAAGTGCTTATAAATTCCTATCGACTTCGTGGCGTCCCACGATTCGACCAGAATTCATAAACCACTCACAGACTAGTCAACACAATATAAAACAACTTTTATATCGATTTACAAATACGCTCTCTCGTATATACACTCAACTCATTCTAGGGTACTACTGACCCTATCTCTAATGAGCACATGTCACACAAGCCTAGGTGTTCGCTCAACCTAAGCTCTGATACCAACTGAAACGACCCGCAAATCCGTGCTATCTGAGTTGACTAAATACACCACACGTCCATCTCAAATTGCATAGAAATACGACTCATTATTAGAAAGAAGTTAGAGGGTGAGAATAGATAAGATAGAAAACTTAGAATAGAAGAAAACGAAGATCACAAACTCACAGCGGAACGAATAAAATATATTATATAACATAAGCTTTGAAATACAATCTGTTTTGTACATATATACATACCATCATCAGAGTACACATAACATTTGATTCAGCGGAAGTAACTCTAAATAACTAATGTTGAAGCCTCCTGCTTCAAGCTCCTCCAAGTGTATCTGTAAAAGCCTGAAACACTTGACTGCCCGTACAAATTTGGGCACCCAAGAGTTTAGGGAAAACAAAACAAAATAAACTCTGGGTCAGTCATGGGACTGGTGTGAGTAAACTCCAACCACTTGTTTAACTTTCAAAACTCTTTTCGAAAGAAAAGATAATAGTAAGACCAGCCCACACATAAACATGGACGGTTTTTACCTTACTATAACCCAAAACACTTTGATACGAAAATCCAGTGATATTATAATAATGTCTACATCAAGTAAATAACCAAATAGCAGAAACGTTTGCATCTCACGCTCCACATATATATTATAAACTCAAAACCCGCATGGCGCTTATTGGAGATTGGATTTCCAACATGACAAGGTATGGGACCACCTTCCGATGATGTATCTCTAGAGGCGAATACACCTGGGTTCAACAAGAACGTCTTGCAACCCGGCCCACACATGACCGACCACTCATTTCGCTTGAGTGTATCGAATGTATATCACCAACGGTTGGACTCAAACCACCGTTTCCCGAATGGGCAGAATCGATAGATTTAGAAACAAAAGGAATTTCTCTAGATAGGTGATTATACACCCTAATGGGTGCGACCCACATAGCCATGCTGCCTGCCCGATTTTTGTCATTTCCTGGTTGTTGAGGCCTGAGGCTACGAATACTTACCCTTCACTGATAGCACAATCACTTTGAATGCCACATTGTCAGACCCGTTAATCACTAGTTAAGTTTGCACAAATATTCTGGATATTATGCTAAGGGATAAATCCGTTGCAACCATATATATTCATACAGACCAACCCATTTGATCATTGGAAATACTCTGTCAGACATTCGTCCATTTACGTTCGTTCTGGGATTGAACGACACCGAAGGCACCATTTCTATTAATAGAAAAAGCCCTTGCACTTCACTCCGTCTTCAATATACTCAGCATACTTGGTTCGCAACGCTTATGCCAATACGGAGTGGTTCTTCGGATAATAATCCAACCGGTCTCTCCATATTGACAACGATGGTCAAAACTTCGATAGTCTGTGTTTTAACTATCGAATAAAAACAAGTGTTCAATCAACATATCAAACAAATCCCTGGGCTCTTTAATTAATATTTCATTAATTAAATCTCTTCTCCATTTTCTCTATCAATATTTGTTAACCAAATATTTTCAATAATCATCTCGGCTTCTTACTCTATTTGGAAAACATTTGCAAATATCAACTTCTTTTATTTTCTATATATTAGAAAAATCTCTATTTGCAATTGGAAACAATTCCAATCACTTATCTCTATCCCCTTTTGTTTACAACATTCGATTTTTATATTCACTTTACTATCGAATTCAATATGTCGATACAATGATTTCAAATTATCAAAATATCTTAAAAATATTCTAACTCCTTAAATTTCCGGAAAAATTCGCCATAACCTCCCCTGTATCGGGAGCATCGGGAAATTTCAAATAGCTTTCCCAGTCCTTCTAATCTCAAAAAGAAAAAGAAGAAGCCAAGCGGCTTGCCGATACGGCGCATAAAACCCATATATGAATTTAAACATGTACCTTTTTGTCGGGCACACTAATTATATACCTTCATCACTTTATCCCATACCTGTCTCCTGTGTGTCTATACCTGTCAAATTTATTTCAACTTCACACACTCGTTTTGACCGAACTCGTTAATTAACTCGTTATCTATCTCTTTGCCTATTTCGCTTGTATATTTGAATATAACACGTTTCAAATATATTTCCACTTACTTATCAATCAATTGAATTCAAATTTCAATTTAAGTTCTATATTCGATTTCGAATATATATTTACAATCCCAAATTTCACTTTTCAAAGTTCGACTTTAGTTCAAACTCAATTAACTAATTCTTCTTTAGTTAATTCTATTCAATAATCAAAAATATGATTATTGTTTCAAAAATCATCTTCTTTACTTTACTTGAGTCCATATTTATTTTCTAACTCAAGTCTAGATTTTTAAATGGAAATCCGGATTTTTATTTGCTTAAAAATCCCAATATTTATATATAAAATCCATTATGGTTTATAATGGTTTCTGGCGCTGCATTTTTGAAATTTTGATTTTGACATAACTCAAAATCTATACAACGAAATTCAGATTTTTCTCCTTCATTAGAAAACTATTATCAAACCGGTCCTGACGTTTCTTGTTTCAAAGAATTTCGACTTCAATTGCGTTCTGTATATTCAATTGAAGTTCGAATCGCTAATTTACGAACTGCATTGCTGCGGCGAGTTCGTTTTAATTATATTTATATATATAAACCTTTTTAAACTTCTTTAAAATAAATTCAACTCTATTTAACTCAATTTGAATTCTTTGATTCAAATTCCAATCTCACTTTGAATTCCATATTCAAATTTCAATCCCTTTCTATTTGATATTCAAATTCAATACTTAAATTTCTATTTGAATTCCCTATATTCAAATTCAATACTTGAATTCATTTGAATTCTTTTATTCAAACTTTATACTTAAATTCCATTTGAACTTCTATATTTCCATTTCTATATTTGAATTCTATTGAAGTTCAAATATTTAAACTCCTTTTTAAATTCTATATTCAAAATTCCATAGTTTAAAACCCATTTGAATTTCATGTTCAAATTCCATAGATCAAATCCGATTTGAATTCAATTTGAATCTCTTACATTCAAATTTCATTTTCTATTTCCGACCCCATTTGAATTTCTAATATTCAAATTCATTTTCAATACCATTTGAATTTCTAATATTCAAATTCATTAACACCATTTGAATTTCTAATATTCAAATTCATTTGAATTCCCTTGAATTCAAATTCCATTTCAAAACCCTTTGGATTTCCTATTTGAAATCCTATTTGAAATTCCATTTCCCATTCTACTTTGAAATTCTATTTTCAAAGTTTATTTCAAATTCTATTTTGAAATCTCATATTCAAATTTCTACTTGAATTCCTATATTCAATTCCATGTTCAAATTCAATACTCGAATTTCTTTTTCAAACCTCTATTCAAATTTCATATTTAAATTCCATTCAAATCTCTATTCAAATTTCACATTTGAATTCTTCTTTGAAATCCTATATTTCAAATTCTATTTTGAAATTCTACATTCAAATCTCTATTTGAATTTCTTTATTTGAATTCCTTCGAATTCAAATTATAATTTAATTCCTTGAATTCAAATTCTACTTTTCATTCTAATCTCGTCTATTCAAATTCTATTTGAATTTCTAATATTCAATATCCTTTTAAAATTCAAATATTTAAACTCCCTTAAAAATTCAAATGTTATACTCAAATTTCATTTACATATTTAAAAATCCCATTTCAAATCTTATTTAAATTTTCTTCTGAATTTCAAATATTCCAACTCCTTTCTAATATTTAAATTCTATTTAAATTTCCACTTAAAAATTCTATTTTAAGTTCTGTTTTGCAATTTCATTTCAAAATTCTATTTTGAAATTCTTATTTCAATATTCCATTTGAAATTCTATATTTTCAAATTCTACTTGAAATTTCAAATTCTATTTGGGAAAAATAGAATTTTCCTTTAAACCTCAAATATCTTTCTCATGATATTTTAATAATTTAACACTTGGCCCAGTGATATTTAAAGCAATCAAATCACTCCATTTTTTTCAATCATTTGATTTTTAACACGTCATATATTAGTACATGAAATCAAGCAAACAACAAACAACACAACAGATAATATATTTTTGAGGAATCCAGTCGGATTCCTCCAACCTGTTTTCCTACATCCACAGATGTTAGCACATAAATAATACCCATTCTGCTTCGTGGCAGAATATCGCGGTATAGAAGGTCATCCACTAATCATAGCGTGGGGCGTATAGGGTAATCATCCGCTATGAAACTGCGGGCATCCGCTAATGAGACTGCGGGAATCCAACCAATCAATCAACCCAATATATATATATAATAGCCTAAATAACTAATATATATAAAGCAAGCAGAAAAATTCAAACGAGCACGGCAACAATTATTTTTAACGAAATAAAAATAATTATAAATAAAAGGTGAGTGAGATTTACTCACCGGGAAATTTATTTGCACTTGTACTATTTTCAATTTCCTTTGCCGATCTCCAAGGCTTCGTACTCTACACGAACACTTTATTTGATTTTATCCTTGCCTAGGAAAAATCCGAGCTTTATAAATCAACTACTGGATATCCTTACAAGGTTTAAACTAAAAGTCAAATTCTAACTGAGATACTATTTTAATCCTAACCAATATAATGATTTAATTATAACCCATATATAAATTAAATCCTAGCTGAAATAAATGATTTAATTCTATAAGAGAATATATTAACTAAACAAATTTTAGAATTTTTTTACCTTATATTATCGAATAACTCTTCTTCTCCAAGAACAAAAGAAACAGCAAACCCCTTATCCTGTAAAAACGAAGCACCAACTTCCAAGGATTATGAACCCTAGGTGTTCGCTACAGGGAAAACAGTGAATGAGCGATAACGAACTACCACAGCGTACACAAAATCACCACCAAAACTTTGAACTCCTCATCGCCTCTTCCTGGAATCGCACCACCCATCCAGACTTCACACCAGACATCTCGTTGACCTCGTGACAGTCCCTTCGGGGAACCGTGACCTTGAATTTGAACCCCGACATCACTGACCTCGCCTCCGAACTCGAGCTCGCTCGATAGAAGAGAAACCGAACTCCCAAGTCATCGCGTGCTCCCTCATTGAACTCGCGAGCGCCTCCACTACATCATCGAGCTCCAGGATCTCACGACCCGCTTGCGATAAGGGTTTTCGATTTTTCCTTTTTTTCTTTTTCTGCCGTTCGATTTTTATTTAGGAAATAAAAGAGGAGACTAAGGCTTTAAATTTCGATTTTTAGTTTAAGGAAAAAGGGGGATTCGATTTTGAGTTGAACTGGAGCCGTTTCTTGCAAATGAAAGGAAGGGAAAGATTGCGATTTTATAGAAGGAGGAGGGAGACAGGAGGTACACAGGCCATTGAAATCGTGTCCCCTTGATATCGAGAACGAGAAACAAAATTTACTGCTCGAGAAGAAGTAGTCTGCGTGATTTAATACAGTAGGTCGGCCTCACAGTGTAACTTTGAATTAAATACTGATTTGATTTTATTTTGAATAACTAAAATATCTTGCGGTCATTTAATTTAAAACCCCGTACCGCTATTTTCAACGTAGCGATTTACGTCTCAGATTATGGTGTTATTTTAAAATTCACGGAACTGACTCTGTAATTTAATTCGACTACATAGAGGTAATAACAATTTAAATTAACGATTTAAATTAAATTCAATTTAAAATATAAATGGTTTCAAACAATTTATCGATAACTATCGTTATAATTCAATATATAATTTATATTAGCCATTTGAATCTTTTTGATTCAGTTTTAAATTCTAAATCCAATTATTTATCGTTTCCATAATATGATAATTAAATATATTAGATATTTATTCCTATACCGATTATTAAATTGACAAATTCAATATAAAATCAACTTATTGTCCTAATTAAATAATTTAAATACTTAATATTAACTGGCTAAAAATCCGGGTCGTTACATTAAATAAAAACGGTATACTCTTACCGTTTTTACAGGGTTATTTTTGTCCTGTAAAAGTTTGCCTGATGTTGCCCTTTAACAAATTTTCCACCGTCGGTTTCCCCTTAACAAAATGACACCCCTTAACCGAATCGGGCGTGTCATTAACAATCCCCTTTAAATAAATGTTAATTTTTCGTTTTAAGACAGTCTCAAATTGTATAGACCGATCTCAGACTGGTTTTCAGTTTTAAATTTCTGAAGTTAAAGACCAGTAATTTTCAGTTCTAAAGCGGTCTTTGATTTGAAACTGAAAATTTTCAGTTTCTAAGCTTCAGTCTGTAACTGACTGTTTTTTGGTAATTGGATGTAACTTTTGTGTTCGAATCTCTTATTTTGAGGATGTGTTGATCCTGTTTTATGCTTGGTTGGATTTGTGTTGATGTCGTAATTGATTTAGTCGTTGTTTGGAGCAAAGTGTTGATTTAGAGTTATGTTCAAGAAATAGACTTCGATGTTTGTGTTTGAGATCATTGCTTGGTTCAGATTGTCGTGCGAGGCTTGTTCGAGTGAAGTTGCTTGCAATAGTATCTTTATTTCCATACCTCTTCGTTTCCACGGAAAGGTAAGTTTACATAGTCAAGATAATTATGTTTATTAAGTAAATTAACATTGGTAAAATGATATACCAAGTGTTAGAATTATTTAAAAAAATTCACGAAGATTTTATTATGTGATTTGTGCACATATGTGCTCACACTTACTATATATGACATTGAAGCTGTATTAGTTACTGTTACAACATGTGTTGTTTATGTGTAATATCTGTAATGTTGTGCGAATTTTGTTCTCACACTCCAAGTTCCTTTAGACCATCACTTTGGGTTGACATGACACATACCCAAATGATTGTATATTATTTTGAAAATAAAACTGAACTTTATTTTAATCATAAATTAAGATATTTATTAAAACTTAAATTTTAAATTATACCATAAGGGTTTAATTTGAAGTCAAGGATAAAATGATATGTTAAAAATAAATAAATTATAAATTAATGTATGTTTTGAAAAATATATAAATATTTGACTTTGAAATATAATATTACTTAATTTTAAAGACATATACACATAGTTGTGTGTGTATGTATGTGTATATGTGTGTGTGTAATCAACGACAAAAAATATCGTAAACACCCAAGATTCCTGTTACTTAGGAATTATAGTTCTGGTCGTGAAAGTAAGTGTAGAAAACGATAAATAACACGAGAGATTTATAGTGGTTCGGCCTCGCGAGAGACCTACATCCACTTTGAAGAGTCATTGGAATAGTATTAATAACACAAAGTTACAAGGTTGAGACTATCTCATGACATCTCTTTACATTCATCTTTAAGCTATATGAAGTCATAATGGTCATATGCAAAGTATCGAGAAAAAAACGATTTAGCCCTTTTTCTTCCTCAAAGAGAAGATGCCATTAAAGAGGCTACTTGGAGTTTTTTTAGAGATGTCAAGTCATCAAATTCCAACCCCATTGAAGTGTGAGGTTAAGGGTATTTATAGTGGAGTGGTTAGGTGGAAGTAGGTAGAAGTAAGTAAAAGCAGGGGACCACACCAGGAATTTCGTATCCCTGTAGCCGGCCTCCGAAATTTCGTACCCCATAGCACACGCATGCATAAACTTCGTAACCCGTGGGGTACGAATTTTCATGCCCCAAGGGGTACAAAGATTATATAAAAGTGGACTAGGAGGTTCGAGATTTGGACTCGTGACTCTTTGGGGTTCGTTTAGCGATATTTAGGGAAGTGGTGAGGTTCTCGCAGGTGTTATCCCTTCTCGGTCCATTTCCTTTAATCCTTGGCGACACTCTAGACTTTAACTTCAGCGATGCGTTGAGTCGAGTGTGTCTTGTGTATTTTTGGTAATAGGACCAAAAAGCCGGTTAATATATATATATATATATATATATATATATATATATATATATATATATATGAAATTAAGCAATGCATGATAGATACGCAACTATGCTTTAATAATAATCTTCAACTTAAAAACCTCAAGCCCAACAATGTCTGCCCTTTTTCTCCCTTCTCGAGCGCAACAATCCCTGTCTCCCATCACTGGTGAAACTTCGCAATCGTTACTTCCTGCGTCGAACTCTCCACCGCTCCCCACTCCACCTTCCTCTGACCCTCCGCCACCCGCTTCATCCCTTCCATCCCCATCTGACCTGTTATTGCCAACAGTGAAGTGGTCTTTACCTTTTGCAGTGAAGCCTAGGAATGCGGAAGATTATTCTTCTTCGGTAGTTACCATGCACTTCGATGGGAATAGACTTGTCCCAAACGAAGAGATTTTTCAAGCCAGTAATGTTGAATGGAAGGAGTACCTTGTAGGCTTTTTTCTAGATGCGCCTTTGTCGCGTACACTATGGTAGTTTGCCACCTAAAACAAATATGGAAACCAAAAGGATCCATCAAGATGATCAAGTCTAATGGTAATATACTCTTCTTTCTACTTTCTAGTAGTGAGGACAAAAATAGGATATTGAAGGCTTACACAGTTGTATCGGAAACAAACTGTTTATTGTGAGAAAGTGGGATATCCCTCTAGTTAATATTAGCAGTGTAATTAGGCATGTCCTTATGTGGATAAAGCTGATGAATGTACCTTTGTATGCTCGATCTAAACAATGTATTAGCTGGCTTACTAGTCAAGTGGGAAAAGTTCTTTGTACGGATGGTTACACAAAAAGTCTGGAAAGGCTAGAGTTTTCTAGATGTTTAATAAAGATCTCTCTAGACGATGATTTACCAGACGCTTTTCAGCCTTATTGGTTGATGGCATATAACATTTCATCAAGGTAAGTTACCTTTGGAAACCAGACTGTTATACCCTTTGTAGAGAGTGTTTGGACATGTGAATGATAAGTGCACTAGTAGTATCAAAGTAATGGATGCTGACTTAAATGTAGTTAAAAATGTTGTTATGTCTTTTAGTAAGGTTAATGAGGGGGTTGTAATTAAACATGATCAAGTGAAATTGATTAAACGTGTTATTGTTGGTGCTTCTAAAGCTAAGAAATATTAGAAGAAGGTTATTAGGAAGATTAAGAAGGCCAGGCTTAGTTCAAACAGAGGTAACAGTAAAGGGAAAAATACAGAGGAGGAAGTGTCACATATCAAGCACGTTGGTTTCATTGGTGATGACAACAAGAAACTGGCTTTTGTTTGTGTTGGGGAAGCTAAAGATAAGGCACTGGTCGTCAATATTTGTCATGTTAGTGGCTTAGGAACTTTCAATGGTTTTAACGATCTTGAGAGCCTTTAGGAAGGCAGTGTCATTCAGTATAGCAGAATTGATATGGAAGAAGAAGAGATTGACATGAGTGTTATGCAAAAGGGTTTAGTGACTACTAGTACCCCGTGCACCAATATTGTTAAGGCCATCAAAGTAAGTGTTGGAGATAAAGAAAGGAACAAGCAGGAAGTGGTTGGTGGTGCTAGCAAAGAATAGTCCTTACAAGCAGGGGCGGACCGACGTTGAGGTGAGCTAGGGCAGAGGCCATAGCTGGATTTTTTGCTAGCACCACCAACCACTTCCTGCTTGTTCCTTTCTTTATCTCCAACACATACTTTGATGGCCTTAACTATATTGTATGTGTTAGATGGTGGTGCTAGCGAAGAGTAGTCCTTACAAGTAGGGGCAAACCGAAGTTGAGGTGAGCTAGGGCAAAGGCCATAGCTGGATTTTTGTATTTGGGTAAGAATGGATAAAAAAATTAAAAGTATAACATGATGCCCTACCTAAAACACAATTCCTGCCCCACCTGAAGCACACAGACAGCTACCATTTCGCCAACACATACCACTTCCTGCTTGTTCCTTTCTTTATCTCCAACACATACTTTGATGGCCTTAACTATATTGTATGTGTTAGATGGTGGTGCTAGCGAAGAAAAGTCGTTACAAGTAGGGGCAAACCGAAGTTGAGGTGAGCTAGGGCAAAGGCCATAGCTGGATTTTTGTATTTGGGTAAGAATGGATAAAAAAAGTAAAGGTATAACATGATGCCCTACCTAAAACACAGTTCCTACCCTACCTGAAGCACACAGACAGCTACCATTTCGCCAACACATACAACTTGTACTGGATGCTTAAACCTTGTTATATATATAAAGCAAGCTCATTAACTTTTGTGATGTGGGACTGATTTTTTTTCTTTTGTTTTGGCTATACCTCAATTTAGAGGCTGGGTCCGCCACTGCTTACAAGGAGCAAAAAGGTTGGTGCTAGCCCAACAGATTTGAGAGAAAAAAGCGTTGAGCAGTTTGTTCACAAGGATGACTTTTCAAGCAAACGTTAGATGATGTTAAGAAATTTGAAGTAGCAGCGCACATTGGTGCACACTTGAAATGGAGGTTCGGCCTGCTATTTTCCCTACTCAAGCTGCTACTTCCTCACAAACTAGCACGTTTCAATTCAAGCAAGGCTTCTTGAACAAAGCTAGTCCTACAATCAAGCTTGTTAAATCCAATGTTTAATCTATTTCTGCAACCAAATATCATGTTGATGCTGGTAGACATGAACATGAAGCTTCCACGTCCACCTCATCGAAGAAAAGAGGCAAGCCCAAACAAGAATCTCCTTATGCTCACATAATTCCACCTGCTGCATACAAGTCACCACCACACAACATTGCAGTTTCCCAAGTTGCTACTTCTAGCTCCACTCTGTTCGAAGAGCTAACTACACTGTTAGTGGAAGTTGGACGGATGAGCTTTTGAATGGTCTACAACTCAATAATGACTAGCTTGCTTTGTGCTGTGTTGAGTCATTTTTGGCTCTCAAGGATCTTGTGTATTGCTTGATGAAGTATTTTGTTGCATGTAATTTGTTATGGCCTGCTGCCCTATATTGGTTAGGTAGTTTCTCTTATGTAAAGTTGGGCATCTTGTCTCCGCCTCTCTCCATGCGTGGAGATTACTTTTTGGTTGTAGTTGATATACCCATTATATATCTCCTGTTGTAGTTGTATTTGTTATTTTGATATAATAAAAGTGCAACCGAGCAATATAAAAACCATTCAGCCTTGCCAAAAAAAAGTAATGCATGAAAGAATAAAATAGTTTAATGAGTAATGAATTGTAAACTTATAAATTAAACATTTAGAACTTAATAAGTATGTAATTAAGTGTTAAAGTTAAATGTTGAATAGGTTTAAACTTAGTGTAAATTTACTTAAATTTTAATACAAAGATTTATTTGAAATTTTATCATAATTTGATTTTAAGTAAAACTTAACAACTTGACTTTTGTTTACTAAAAGAATTGAATTGTTAAGTAAAAATAATTACAAGTGATACTAGAAGTTAAAATCTTGAAATTAATCTAAACCAATTATGGATTTCAATTGAAGATTCCTTCCTAATAAATGGCTTGCCACTCATAGAAGTATAATCATTGCACGGTTTGCAAAATCAAGTACCGTAGGTGGCTGCACAACAAAACTGCCATGTACTGCTACATCTATAATGGGTATCCCATAATCAATGTCATCGTAGCCTTGAACGTAGTTGGAAAATTGAGTGTAGCAGCTCTCGATTGCTACAACTCCAGTAGCAGGCTCATCCATGGTTATTACGGCGGTAAGTCGAGCCGAGTCGACAGAGGTCCAACTAGTCGACTAGTGGACTAGTCGTAACTAGTCGATAAACATATATATATATATATATATATATATATATATATATATATATATATATATATAAAATTATAATTATAAATTTCTAACTAATACATATGCATAAAAATTCAACCATGTACTAACATACCTCATTGTTTCTTGTAGGGCAACAATGTAAAGTGACATAAACCGTAGATAGATTAATGAAAGTATATTACGTGATGATGCATAAAATATATGGCAGTGTATTAACCAAAAAAAGTAAGCAAATGATGCATAGAATATAGTAGATTGCAAATTTCAAAGGAAACACAAACTAAAATGATGTTTGAAGAAACGTGGAACCTAATAGAGTGCAACATAAAAAATACAAATGTGGCAACCAATTCAAAGATGATCATCTAGCTCAACTTCTGCATTTGCCTCACAACTATATCCTTTTTATTTAAATCGTGCCAAAATCCATATTTTCATCTAAACTTCTGCAGTGTTAAAAGAACAGCAACAACCGATTAAAAATTTTGTACAGACTAGGCTAAAAAACAGCAACAGTTAATTAAAAAAAGCTAACGACAAATAAAAAGAAAAAAAAACCAGTAACGATAAAAAACACAATACATGAGTTAGGGTTTTGTCGAAAAAATAAAATAGTAACGGAAAAAAAAAAGCAACAACGAAAAAAAAAGTAACAAGAAAAAAACAGCAACGTAAAAAATTAGTACCTGAGTTAATTAAAATTTGTGCGGCAGTGGAAATGAGACGCGACACATGAAAAGAGGCGGCGGCTATAATTGAAGCGAAGATACGACACGAGAAGCAAAGCGGCAATGTGGGATAGCAGGCTAGGGTTTTTAGAACTTTCGGTTTCGTTAATCGACTGTTTTATTTTTGGTTCAAACTGCGTTTTTTAATTTCAAATTCTCCCATCTGATATGCTTTTTCCCCTAATTTAATATCAGTCGATCAAGTCGAACCGCCTAGTCGACTGACTAGTCGACTAGTCACTCCATGTCGTTCCAGTCGCCCGACATATTAACAAAATCCATGTCGAGATCACTGGTCGATGACTCAAGACCGACTGACCGACTAGTCGGTCGCCGTGATGACACTGGGCTCATCCCTTGCGGTGTTGGTAATACCCTTTACGTAAAATAAACATAAATTAGACGTGAAGTAAGTTAGTTTAAAATAAATAATAAGCTAATGGGCTGAGAAATGAAATTTTGAGTAATTAGGAACTGGGCCGTAGAAGTATTGTAGCTTCGTTTGTGGAG
This sequence comes from Allium sativum, assembly GCA_030737875.1. Lineage (NCBI taxonomy): Eukaryota > Viridiplantae > Streptophyta > Magnoliopsida > Asparagales > Amaryllidaceae > Allium > Allium sativum. The sequence continues at coordinate 267,073,660 of CM060920.1, read as the reverse complement.
AGCTTCTGATCCGTTTTCATATTTTATTTATTGAAAACGGAGTCCATATGCAAAAGATTTTAATAACACAAGTTGTAAATAAATATACAAATCTCAAATATATTAATGTAGATAAGCATGGAAAGAATATTCCTACTGAATTCAAATTTGTGCGTGTATATTTATATAAAAGCGGAGACAAGAATAATCAATATAGAGTAACCAATCAATCAAATTAATTTAAGAAATTAATGAAAAAGTAACGTACCGGAGAATCAATCTCCTGGGCTCGACCATAGAAGGGGGTCGATCACCCCTCTAGGAGGGGTGTCGACCGCAGGGATCGATCGTCCTCCTTTATGAGCGGTCGACCGCCCTCTTGTAGGGTGCTCAGTGAAGGTATTTTTAATGAAGGACTTATTTATATTGTTCATCAAATGGACCGCTTAGATTCAATCTATTAAATCTAACGACCTGTATACAGGATTTCATCTATAAATATGGACCCTAACCCTCATTCAATACCCTACATCTATTCTTCTTCACGCCTCCATTCCGCCATTACAAATTTTCCACCACTGTTTTAAAGCCAACTCAACACCATTTACTACTAGGGGGTGAGCGTTTGGTTGGTTTGGTTTATCCGATGATAAAAACTGCAAACCAAACTAAAACTGATAAAAATGAAAACCAAACCAAACCAACCAAATTAAGATTGGTTGGTTTGGTTGGTTATCCGATTTAACCAAACTAAAAATATTTTAGACTTTATGTTCATAATATTAACTATAATTTGAAATAAATTATAAATATGTAATTAAGGTATTATTATTTATGACTCTTATGCTTTCCAAAAATGATTATGGTACATATGTGATGATTAAAATTAACTTTGATAACCAAGCTAAGCTAAAACAATTACAATAATTTCGATAAATTTGAAAATATAATAAAAGTTCGGTTAATTTGGTTAAACCGATAACCAAACAAAATATTTTTCTGGTCCGATTACAGACCGATCTAATTTCAAAACCGAACCAAACCGACCAAAATGAATTGGTTTGGTTGGTTTATTTGGTTTAACCAATTAATGCTCACCCCTATTTACTACAATATCATCAGCTTCATTGACACCATTAGCATTTTTCTCATGAACAACAAAAAAGGATTGAATCAAATGTAGCTTTGTAGTCTCTTCCACCTGAGCCTTTTCTCTTTTAGGTATGTCTAATCAAGAACCTTCCAAAGCGAATCAAGAAGAATTTCCCCATTTTCAACTTGCTCGCAAAATTCCAATAGGACTTCCCATTGGCTTAACCGAGTAGCACAGTTTATTACGAATGGAGATAAAATAAATATATTGACACAGTGGCAGCAGAAATAACTATGGAAGATTTTTTTTCAAGAAATCAATGTCTATGTTTATAACTAAATTTATAGGAGGTTTAAGAGCGAAACCAGACGAACAGGAATAATAATCCTTCTTTGCATCGTTGTGGCCATAAGTCCTTCTTGCAGTATCGGTGGGAGCTGCTACTATCATAAGTTGCATTTATAAGTAGTTGTAGGATTGTTTAATCCAAATTAATCGTATTAATAACATTGTTGATCTGTAAAACTTCAAATGTCGACTCAATAGCGGGAGTCTACACTTGCTGAGGTATTTATCCAGACTCAGCAGTCGAGCAGACTGCGGGGAGGGTTATACCTCATACACCTGGATGGACTCTAAGTCTGAGCGTGTAATGGTAAACATTCTTTATATTTTTAATTTCACATTTGATAAATTTGAAACTGAATATTTAATGCGTGAATTCATCGTTCACAATCGCAGGAGAGATACTAGGCTGAGATCAATCTAGTGACGCAATCCTCATGTCGTGACATGACTCTAGAGGAGCGCAACCTCATCTAGGATGCCATCATTAACCTACCCTAAAATAGGCGGTATGGAATCAAAGATATAGAGGTAAAGTATTTTATTTACTAAATTATAAAGTATATTTAATCCTGAATTCTAAATTAAGACTCATATTATAATAAATTACAGGTCGTGACGACCTAGGCTACTTAAAGGAGATCTCAACAGGACGAGGAGATCATCATGATCCGTCAGCAAGTGGTTGAGCTTTAGGACTGGCGAAAGAGTGGACTTACGACCATGCTCGATGAGTGGATCGTTGCATATTTTCTCGAGCATGGAGGATGCTTAGGGATCAGGCTAGGTCGGAGGATAAGGATGATGAGGTGGAGGATGATAATGAAGACGAGTATGTTCCTGTCTTTTTTGTTGTTTTGTCTTTTGTAAATATAAATATGCGTTTTTGGAATATTGACATGTGGATGTTTTATTGACATGTACGAGTTATTGTGGATATCTTGGTTTGGTATATGAATGTGTAATATTAGTACTTATTTTTTATATGTTAGTTTTTGGTATATTTTTTTTTAGATTTATATGCTTATGTGTTATGAATTTCAGTATATATGGTGCGTATGTTTATGGGATATAGAAATGTGTTGTGGAATTGATGATATATGAGTTGTATAATAAATGGATACGAATAGTGCGAGTATGTGTGGTTGGAAGGAAGAATGGTGGTTGAAATGCAGCAAATCTGTTTCAGATCTGCGATGGCTGATGACGTCTTACTGGTCATGCTAAACTATGAATGGCGACAGCTGGCTATGGGTCTTGTTTCCAGGCTTGCTATGACTCGCGATGGTTAGATACAGATTGTGTTTTTAGGCTTGCAACGGTTAGCAATAGCTAATGACATAAGTCAAAGAACCCACAATTTGTTACAAAACGCCCTAACCGTCGCTAATTGTAGCTAAATTGGCTATGGAAGCCAATGCTAGTGATGTCACTATTTCATTAGCATTAGATTATTTAGCGACGGTTATTTGCTACGGTTAGCTATGGCCGCTGATGGTTTACAGCCGTAGCTAACCGAAGTTTTTCTTATGAATCTAGAATCTTACGGGCTTAACGACAATGGAGTTTTGGGTGATTCTTAAGTTGTGAGATTTTCCATTTACCACTCTGTATAACTCCTTGTATCATGATCCTAAGTTTTCCGTTTGGCAAACAATTACATGGAAGGTTTTTGTGTATGCGCATGTGCATATGGTGGTGGTCATGATTTGGCCTCATATCATTTTTCAGGTTAGAAAGTTATTTTACTTATTTATTTATTTCTATATGTATATGTACATTTTTCCTATTCATTATCTTCTTAGTTCTTACACAAATGACACATTTTGATGAAAAACTTAGGTGGTGTTTTGTTAAAACTATATTTTGTGTTTTGAACGTCCAATTACATTTACCAAATATAAGAAGAGTTGAGCAACGATGAATGAAATGAGAGGAAAATGGAAGGGATCACGTAAAGGAATGAGGAGCATTGGAAGGATAAATTATTGTTTTTCTTCCATCGCTTTTCAAAGCAAGAAAAATAAATAAAATTTGTTTTATATTTTACGGGCTAATTTTATTATCTAAAACGATTGTTTTTCATGATATACATCTATTGTTCGAATTTTTATATAGACAAAAATTGAAAAATCGAAAGGGTAAACCAAATACCACCTTCAATTCAAACTTTAGTAAGTCACTGCAGTGATTATAAAACTAGTGGTTTTGGCAAGTTATAAGTCATGCTCTCATAAGCTTGATTTTAAGCTACCTTAGTAAGCTACTAAGTCAAATATGATGTAAGTACTCTACTGTAGAAGTCCACTTCAACAGCTCAGGCTTAAATTCCAAACAAATACGTTAACTGATCATCGATTAATTTATAATGGGAATAAGTTACCGAGACAATCGTGTTGAATACAAGAAAAATGGGTATAAGCACAATCACAACTATACAATAGCTTTAATAAGTGTGGGGGTTAGAGCATCTCCACCCCGTAGTAAATGTTGAAGTAATGTCAAGCTATATAAGCAATTAGAAAATGTCATTTATAATGTTTTCTCCAATGTTAATATAATTTTTAATTCTAAGATGACATTATGAAGTGTAATGCCTCATTTTGGACATTATACATCACAATCTGGAGTATTACACCTACCCAATAATCGACGAGTTGGATAGATTTTTCAGTCTTCTACAAATGATAAAGTGACACGTATGCAAAAAATGAAAACTTCTAATATTTGCATTGAAAAAAAAAATTATAAATGACGTTGTCATATACACAAACATTGAATTAACATTGTGGACGCATATAAGCTTTACATGATATTATCTATGAAATGAGTTGAATATGCTTTTAGTGGCGTATTGTTCCTTCTAAAACATATTTGTTTTACATCCTCTGATTTGGAAGTTATTTTATATAGTTATTTTACCTTTTTCTTTTATTTCTTAAGTTTCAAAATTTGATAATCTTGGTCATGACATGCGTTAGGAGTGGTTTCGAGTTATGACAACGTTTTCTTAAAAACTCATACTAAGGTAACTAAACTATTTTGGTATCCTCTTTGAATTTAACTAGGTTAAATGTGTTTTATTGAATTAAACAGAAGTTAAAAGTGAGTAAAGCCTATTTTCTTTTTAATTATGACAATGTATGTTAAAAAATTCCTTAACAAAATATGTTGTCGAGTACGCGAACAGATGTGAAATGAAAGAAACAAGATTACAATATTGATATGGCATTGAAATGGTGCACAAAATCCATTTCTACAATATTGATATGGCAAAGGTAAGTGTGATTCAGGGAAAATAAAATAAAATCAAATGAATAACACTGCATCTTCTAACTTATCTCCTGTCGTTCCAAATCAAGATTTCATTATGACATCCGGTAGCATTTCTAATAGTGATTTCTAAACTCAAAATAACTATCACCTGTATAAAAGGTAAAAAGCTTCGACTGCATTCATCACATATCAGGAGGCATCAAGATTAACAGTTAATAGAAACTTGAACTTCTCAATTGAAAAGACATAACCAGCGCTACTGACACGTACAGAATATGACAAGAATATTTCATGCAGAACTTAACTAATTGAGTAATTGTAATAACAGCAGGATGCAAAATGCATCCATAAATCAGGAAGAAAGAACTAGTCCAAGCCAAGTCAAAATATAAAGAATCTGTTTTGATTTTCAACACCTCTTCTCAGGAAGAAACCATCACCTCTCTTTTACCTTCTTCAACGCTTCATCTCTTTGAAATTTCTTGTGGGTTTCTGCTTCTTGTAATATCTTGTTGATTTCACCTTCCTGTGAATTCTTCCGGCTCTCCTCTTCTTCTTGGAGTCTCTTATCTGTATCATCTTCTTGCAACTTCTCCTCGGCTCCTTCTTGTTCCTTCTCTGAATCTTTCAGTGTTAATCTTAATCTCTCCAAAAAACCTTTCACCAGAGTCTCGACAACGTGTTCTCGCTATTCAGATATATGCTTTTGAAAGGTCATTTCCATAACATCTAAAATTACCTCAGCCTATTATTATGAATTCCACATCATTTGCAGATTGATCTTTCAACTGTAGAATTTGATATAAACTAGACAAAACTCCATAAGTGCCATGGTATATTCCAGAGATCCGAAATCTATCAAACCAAGTAAAATACTCCTTCAGTATAGCATTCTTGATTAAGGACACAATCCTGTCTATGTTTTCATCGCATTGCTTCTTCCATATCTGAACTTTCTTTGAATCGCCTGCCTCGCTTGTTATAATACTTGTCAAAATAGAACTGGAAAACGTGGTTCTGATTCCTTTGTAAACCTCACAAGCTTTCTTGAAACAATAGTCAAAAGCTTTGGATTGATCGTCCTCCCAGTTCGGAAACATGGTGTTCCATTCATTGATCATGCCATTAATAGATTGGACTGCTGCATGTATCAGTCTAGAGTAGAAGATGAGGGTATCTATGTTTTGAACAGATTCCACTAGTTCCCTGAGCTTTTTACATTCGTCTACTGTGGAATTTACATGCAATGAGGCCATAGCCAGCTTTGAAACACTATCAAGATGCCCATGACTGGAACTGGAACTGGAAGCTGATGTATCTTGGTTCATTGGTAAAGAATTTGGGTGCAGTTTGAATTCTTTTTTCTTGAGTTTTGTGAAGTTTAGGATGATGGATGAAGTTATTGTTAGGAAGGGGGAGAATGATTTCTGTTTCCTTTATATAGGAATCACTGAAAATAAAAACCACAGTTTCAAGAAAATCCTGAACGATGTAAATTTGCATCATATTGTAATGAACAAATAGGGCTGTCAATGGATATCCGAAATATCCAAAATCCGTCCGTATCCGCATCCGAAAATACGAAAAATATCCAATATCCGAAAAGCGGATACGGATATTCGATATCCGAAATGCTTAGCGGATACGGATATGGCAATATCCGTATCCGATAAATATCCGTCCGCTATGAAAATATATAGTTTTGTATTTTTATATTTAGGTTATAGTAATTTATTATTTTATAAACATATGGATAAAAAGTAAGTAACAAAACACATTTAAATTAGTGTTGAATTTTATGTGATTGAATGTGCTATTGTTAAATCGGTATGTTTTATCATTTACGTATTATTTCAAAATTTTCAGCTATTTTTTAGTACCAAATGAAATATGCATCATATTGTAACTTACATATTTTTAAGTTCGGATTCAGATATTTTCGGATATCCGGAAATATCCGTATTTGCTTAGCCGGATACGGATATTTTCGGATATCCGAAAATATTCGCGGATACGGATATTATTTAGTAGGTATCCACCGGATACAGATACGGATTTTTATTTTCGGATACGGATACGGATACAACACTATTCGCATCCGTTTGCATCCGTTTACAGGCCTATGAACAAATAACAAATTTCTTTAACACACAATGGTTAGCCACGTGTAGAAAAAAGGAAAAGGCTGTCCAACATATAGAGCCAAATGGAAAAGAAAATAATTTTGAAGGCAACTTCCAGGGAAAAAAAGTGTTTACAATCCGCCGACATTAAGGATAAATGCTAAAATACCATGTACAATAAATGACCAGTTGGATAAAATAAAAACAAAACTACGTCATATGAGGAGTTATACCATGCAACTCACGGTTGGAAAATCATAATATACTCCTGTGATTTAAGTATAAATAGGTAAAAGACATAGAAACATAATAGGTAAAATGCATGAAGTATTGGTTGATAATTAGATGATGAAATTAAACTAGCATAATTGCACAATAGTGGAAAAACCGACAGTTTGATTATATAATTTTAAAAAAAAAATTGTTGTGTTTTTAAATTAATCTGCAGAAACATGACTAATCTAAGAATTTGTTGCCTTTTTAATTTTTGTTGTATTATCTAAATAATCTATTCAGATTTATCAAAGGATATTGTAATAGAAATATGATATTAATGATAGATTTGAAATGTAATGGTTCATTCACAGAAATTTTAGGAATTAAAATTTGAACTGTTAAAAACATTGAACAATACAATTCGTTGAAAGGAGTAGCATTTTTTGGTTTCACAAACGTTTATTTTGGCCAAGTGACAGTAAGCAAATCTCCCTGACAATCAGTTTGATAAAATATAAAATCATTTGTTAAAATTTATTTTTAGTTTAGATTTTACTGAAAATATTATAGTGGGATTTAAAAAAAATTGAAAATAAATAAGAAATTGTAAATCCAATTACATCTTCAATTGTGAAAAAGTCACAAGCTTACATACTTATGTGGAAAAAAAGCAATATGTGAAAACCAACTTTAGAGAACATAACAGAATATAATGAATCATAATAGAGATTCCTATATATTGAATTTGAACGCACATTTCAATTTATCGGGGCCACATGCTAACTAGAAAAATTCCCTAAAAATATTTTCTAGCTTCATATCGACGATACGGTCCTAACAAGACAACTTTCATCGAATTCTGAGACCATTTGAAAAATGATCATTTTCAGTCGATTAAAATCAACTGAAATTGATCAAACGCGTTTTCCTTTGCCACGCTCTCATATTGATTCAGAAAATTATGAATTTTGAAACCTAGCAATAACTTGACATCACAGATCCAATAAAAGTGGTTTCGTCGAAAACCGAGGTCGTTTGCAAAATGACTATTTTTAAGGGCCAAAATTCCATAGCGACTATTCTGAATTTTCAACTGGACGTAACTTTTGATTCTCGCTATGAAATTTCAATTTTTTGGATTCGTTGGAAATATATTGTCAAATGGATTCAAATATTTTTGGTTTCACTAAAATCCGGTTTATTTTGCACCCGGCACATTCATTTGAACTTTGAAATTGAATTATCGAACTACCACACCATTTTCAATTCCTTTTACATTTAAAATAAAATATTTATATTCTAACATCGATTCAAATAAATATATACGTTCTAATTCTGTTCAAAATAAATTTCTCGTCGATATTATTTAAAATAATTCATTTTAAATATTCAAAATTCGCTAAAATTGCCAAAATAAAAAAAATTAAATTGGCTCAAATTTCCGGGTTATTACAATCTCCCCCACTTAAAACTTTTCGTCTCCGAAAAGAAACGAAGCCGAAAGTTGTTTTACAAACCAACTCAACTTTCATTATTTTCTTTATGGCTTAAGTTCTTCAACTTTTCAGTTTCTAAGAACTTTTCAAATTTTTCAAAAAATTTGGCTAACACGCTAAATTTAAAAAAAAAAATCGTCATAACCTCCCCTGCACCGGGGACTTGGGGATATTTCATATAGCCTCCCATGGCCTTCTTCAATCCAAAAGAAAAAGAAAAGGCCAATCGGCTCATAAAATCATCCAAACCCAAAGAAATAAAATAAACATGTACCTATTTGTCGGGCAAACAATTTTATTCCTCTTCTCTAGCCTCCTTGCTATGACCTGTTCAATGTAAGTACATGTACATGCATGCAAATGCGATAAATTTTCAATACAATTCACTTTTTGATACAATTTGGCTAAATGTTCAACATTTTAATTAATCAACCAATAATCAAACAACATAATCAGCAATCAATTAGTTGATTAGCTTTTCAAATTCATAACTTTGATACATAGCCGAAAATCACATTTTTGGTACCAAATCACAACAATATATTCTAACTATATTTTGGTTCTCACACTAGTCTATGGAAATATATAGAAATCCCAATTTCGACACTCGAATATAAATGATGATGCCGCGGCATCGTCAGAATCATCTCCGGGCGACTAGATTATGATTCTATATCTATCCAGTATATTAAAACTTCAAATATACGTTTGCAAGGCGTATATGCAAAATCTTTATATATAGGATTGTCCAAGTTCAATACAAATAACTAATCAAATACGAATTATTGATTTAAATTTTCAAAACAGAAATCGTTTTCATTTTAAAAATATACTCTTCACACTCGTTCTAGGTTACTACTGATCCCATCTCTAATAAGTCATTCCCATTGGATATTACTAATCTAATTTCTGATGAATTCTTTCGTTTGGTTCTAACGTGCCTTGTTCTCCGAGCTCTGTAAACCAAAGCTCTGATACCAAATGAAACGACCCGAACTTCCCCGGTAAGGAAAGAGCGGATACTTTGAGAACAACACACAAAAGAACGCAGACAGAAGAACATTTCTTTGTTAATTACAACAATTCCGTCAAAATACAAGAATATACAGAGTATGAATCAATATTACACATCATAAAATATCAGAGATTACAATACATTACATAGCAGCGGAAAATGATACAATACACAACTAGAAGTAATACACGGATACAGAGCTTTCCGAGTATCGTTCCAACTATAAATCAGGATCCTGTGAATATAAATCTGCAAAACCAAAACTACTAGCTGCCCGTGTCGAAAATAAGGGCACCCATAGTTTAGGTTAAAACAATAAACTTCAGGTCAGTCATGTGACTGGTGTGAGAACTAAAACAGTTATTAATCTTTATTTTAAAGTTGGATAAATCAAGGGACCACGCCGTATAACACGAAATGGGTTTCCTCCCAAGAATACCAGTGCATAAAACAACAGCGCAATGCTAAATAAAGAAAAATGAAGCTATTATAAGACCCAGATCCCATCACACAATGCAACACAAGCCGAAGGATAGGGTTTTACCTTATAATAGCCAAAAAATGCTTGATACGCTAAATTTCATCTTTTATTACTATAAGTGTATAGTGTCAAAACAGTTTCAATCATAAATATCAATCATAGACGGCATGGGTACCATATATCATGTCGCCAATACTAGGCTCTACAATCCAAACCGCAAGTATCACGTAGGAAGTTGGGTTTCCATCTGTGAACCGAGGCAAAAGATAGTCCTCTACCGATTCGAGACGCTCTAGCCCGTGTCTCAGGACCCAGACTCAGGTGGACCCTTGGATCGTCAGGGCCGGTCCACCGATATGGATTAAAATGCCTGAACACTGCGTTTCCCCACCTTTTGGGGTGTCAATGAGTCCAATGACTCCAACGGTCCCGGATCGACCGATATATCCAAGGCGCCTCGCAACAGCAACAACCACATAAGTCAAACTTGTCAGGGCGTGTAAAACCACTGACGCCACTTCTAGCTAGAAGGAAATGGATGCCCTCCCTGAAGTCCTCTCCCGTTTCTGGTCCACTACCGGGGTGTGAGGTTCGCGAATCAACGCTACACAAAGCTATGCCACACTGGCCGTGCTTTGATCATCACCCACAAGACTTTGCTTTTCAACAAAAGCCTTGATCATTTGCCACTTAGGCATGCCACACAGGCAATTCACTCCATGCGTTTGATATCAATCAATATATAACCCCTGAGCTCGTATGTCTCGGAGAAGGGCGTTAAGCAAGAGAATAAATTCTCCACTGCCAAACAGATATATATTTAATAGAAATCAATCACACAGAATAAAATCCAATGTCAGACACACAATCCATTTACAAGTTCGTTCTGGGTCTGAACGAAGCTGGGGGCACCTAGTACCCTGTATATCCATCGATCACCAAGTACGTCTGGACGATCACTAACTGATTCCCTCCTCTTGGGTGTACGACCCAATCAAGATCATCAGTAATCACCCAAATGACGTGAAGACCTCCGGGCTTCAACCACCGTCTTCATCCTCGACACGACGTCGAATCAGTTATTCAGAATGGGATAAACCCGGTCTTTCTGAATAACTCGCGTATATAATAAACAAGCGTTACACAAACACAACATACGCCTCATTCCAATTCAGAGTATTCTTTTATTCAAATATTCTTACACTTTGGGAAAGGTTCCCATTAATTTTATCAAAGATAATTCTTTAAATTTATTCTTTAATCTTCTTTTGAATATCAATTCAAACTAGTCGGGATTAGCGAACCACACCGAAGTAATCATTTATTTTATTTGCCCAGTCCCAACCTATTCATCCCATGAAGTAAAACTGGTAATACTTCATATCTAACACCACGGTATTATCGGTAAATTCAATTACCATTTCACGTTCAAATCTAATTAAAGATTTAACTATCGCCTGGAGTAAAACTGGTGATACTCCATTCTCGATCATTTCAATCTAATTAAAGATTCATTAAAACTCCACTTAGTTTTAATCTTCCCAAAAATCAATATCCTGTCTTTAACTGGATTAAAGAACCAATGTCATCTAAAACACGGTTCACGATAAACCCAAAATCACATTCCATTAATTATCGTGTTAAAGAACAAGTGTTATTTAAAACACCGTTCATGATAAACCCTAAAATCAATTCCAACTCAATTCCAATTAAATACCATTTAATTGGTACACTTCATTGAATCTAAATAAAAAGATTTAATCTTTTTCTCAACTGGGTTTAAGGACAGTGTTAATGAAGACACCATTCACGACAAACCCAAATCACATTTGATATTAAATACAATATATCGGCTTATATTCAATATCAAATTCTACGACCAATAAATATCGTATTGGAAATAACGATATTAATACATCTTTCAAATTCCCATAACAATATCTGTATCATCACGAAATCCAACATCGAAATATACCGAAGACAATTTCGATTCAAATCCATTCCAATTCAATTATTGGAAATTTTGGTTATTTTTAAACCATTTCAAATCCAATTTATTTATTTTAAAAATAAATAAATTATTATTCTAGTTCAAAACTTGTTCATTTCAAAAAAAAACTAATTTTATCTTTTCAAATGTGGAATTTTTCATCCCAGTTCTTCACTAATCACTTCTTATGATTTTACACAAATTATTAATATTTTTAATAATTTTATCAAGGCCTGTACAGTCGATTTCCATCAACAGCCATCGAACTGCACTTACAACGAACTTTTCCAAATTCGTTTTGGACATAACTCCAAATCCAACCGTTAGATTTCTAATTTCTAATATCCGTTAGAAAGCTCTTTTCGGTACGAACCCAATGGTTCCGGTTTTAGGAGAATTCGACGGTCGGATCTCCCGTAATGTCCACTCGAAGTCAATGGTCGAAATTCACGAACTGTTGCGGCGCGACGCGCTCTATTCAGGCCATTTTATATATATAGTATATATATTTTGTCGATTTCCTTTCAAAACGTATTTTATAAATCGTTTAAATTCGTTTTCAAAACGATTTCAACTTCCTTTTTAAATTCAAATCAAGATTGAATTTTTCAATATAAATTCGTTTTAAATTCATTTCAAATCGATTTCAATTTCAATTTAATTCGAATTTCAATTCATTTCAGTTTAATTCGAATTTCAATTCATTTCAATTTAATTCGAATTTCAATTCATTTCAATTTAATTCGAATTTCAATTCATTTCAATTTAATTCGAATTTCGAAATCACTTTCAATATTCACTGAAAAATGAATAAAATCGATATAAATATCATTCACGTCAAAATGGCGTTAATCTAATCAACACGGCTTTTATTCAACACATGAATTTTTATTCTATTCAACACACGAATATATATTTTCAATTCAACACATGAATTTATTTTCTAAATTGGAATGAGGCCCAATCAATTACCATATAGTGTTAATTATATGGATTTTCTACAACACATGTATGTAACAACAACGATAAATAATCAATCATCATCCAAAGTGCACAACACAACTGCATAAGCATTAAATATAAATAATTAACGCTTATACAGTATGTCAACCCATCGATTGACATACAATTAAACAATCGGGATTATTGTGCGTCAAATATCATCCCAATACCCGTGTGGGATTTCAAATCAACAAACACACATTTTATTTGTGCAATTGGGCGATGTGTAAAATTTATCGTCCCAATTAATATCAATCAAATCAGTGTATATAAACGAATCTCCGATTTGTTTATGAATATTTATTTTATATACACGTTAAAAATCATATTTTTAATTATAAAATATTTTCCACTATAAAATATTTTTATTTCATTTCACATCACACAATCAAATTTCACAACACAGCAATCAAACAAACAAGTCATCCATGGTCTGTGGTCGACGGGAGTCGGGTGCTGCTAAGCACCGTCTGCATCCTAGTATATATTTCAAACTAGAAATAAATTAAAAGTGAGGAGTTCTCACCGACTGGCTAAACCAAACACAACGACTCTTCATATATAGAAAATCTTCGCAATTCGCCTTTTGTCACTTTCGTCGACCGTATCCACTACATATACAAAAATCACATTTTTATATCGTTGTAATGTATATAAAAATCACATTTTTATAATCACTCTATATGGATAAAAATCACATTTTTATACCGCTACTATATAGATAAAAATTCCGTTTTTATCTCGTTAGTAATATAATAAAAATTATATTTTTATCATGCTATTTCAATAAAGAAAAATCATATTTTTATATCTTCTTCATATATTTTTACAACGCTTCTTCCTATATAAAAATCGAATTGTTACCGCTACTTCATATATATAAAAATCGAATTTTTATATTCTCTGTCTTATAAAAATCGTATTTTTATATTCTCCACCACATAAAAATCAAATCTTTTCATATTTAAAAATCTCACCTTTCCTATATGAAAAGTACGATCTTTAAAACCATGCTAATTTTATTTTTGAAAGCAAATGCAAAACTCATTTCAAAGACAATGTATATTTTCATTTCTATAACCAAAGATCACATCTTTAGGTGGTTAAAAATCAAATCTTTGTATGGTTAAAAATCACATCTTTTTACATAGAAAAAACTAATCTTTTATATGCTATTCATATAAAAAGTTATTTCTAAAATTAATGCTTTTTATATATAAAAACTGATTTTATACTATATTTTATATAAATATAAACTGCTTTTAAAATGTTTTATAATTAAAATAAAATCAGTTTTTTTTATTTAACACAATGCTTTATATTTTAATAATTCAGATTCTAATCTAGGAAGAAAAAAAAACGAAAAGGAAATTCAATAAAATGAAATAAAAAAGCTTACTGATTCTCGAAGGAGGGGGGATTGGCTTCGCCGGATTCGAGGTGGAGGGCTGCAGTCGGCGGCGCGGAGTACGACGTTGGGGGTGGGGGATTGGCGGCTAGGGCGTCGGTTTTGGTGGGGGAAAGGGGGGCTCATGCTCCTATTCAGAGAGGCTGAGGAGACGATGGAGAACGGGTATGTGGGGGGTGGCGGCGGCCGACCCGAGGTGGCCATGGCCTCCAAGAGCGGCGGAGGAGGACCTAGGGGGGCGATTGATTTAGGTTTCACTTTTTTTTTCTTTTTCTTTTTTTTCTAATTCTGTATGAATAACGACCGGGGGGGGGGGGGTGTTTGAGGAGAGAGGATTTAAAGGATGGGTTGATTTTTTTTTTAATTATTTTATTTACTCCAAAAAGCAAGTTTTAATTTCGAACTCGAAATGAAACCCACCGCCTATCGTCCATAGCTAATTACCCCCATTCCGAACACAATGAGATATGTATCGTAAGCTGGTTCGTTCGTTTCGATCAATTTTCGTCAAAATCAAAATATAACTCTATATATTGAATTTGAACGCACATTTCAATTTACCGGGGCCACATACTTACTAGAAAAATTCCCTAAATATATTTTCTAGCTTTGTATCGACAATACGGTCCTAACAAGACAACTTTCATCGAATTCTGAGACCATTTAAAAAATGGCCATTTTCAGTCGATTAAAATCAACTGAAATTGGTCAAACGTGTTTTTCTTTGCCACGCTCACATATTGATTCAAAAAATTATGAATTTTGAAACCTAGCAATAACTTGACATCACGGATCCAATAAAAGTGGTTTCGTCGAAAACCGAGGTTGTTTACAAAATGGCTATTTTTAAGGGCCAGAATTCCATAGCGACTATTCCGAATTTTCAACTGACGTAACTTTTGATTCTCGCTATGAAATTTCAATTTTTCGGATTCGTTGGAAAGATATTGTCAAATGGATTCAAATATTTTTGGTTTCACTAAAATCCAGTTTATTTTGCACCCGGCACATTCATTTGAACTTTGATATCGAACTACCGTGCCATTTTCAATTCCTTTTATATTTAAAATAAAATATTTATATTCTAACTTTGATTCAAATAAATATATACGTTCTAATTCTGTTCAAAATAAATTTCTCGTTGATATTATTTAAAATAATTCATTTTAAATATTCAAAATTCGTTAAAATTGCCAAAATAAAAAATTTAAATTTGCTCAAATTTCCGGGTTATTACAATCTCCCCCACTTAAAACTTTTCATCCCCGAAAAGGAACGAAGCCGAAAGTTGTTTTACAAACCAACTCAACTTTCATTATTTTCTTTACGGCTTAAGTTCTTCAACTTTTCAGTTTCTAAGAACTTTTCAAATTTTTCAAAAAAATTGGCTAACACCCTAAATTTTCGAAAAATTTCTCCATAACCTCCCCTGCACCGGGGACTTCGGGATATTTCATATAGCCTTCCATGGCCTTCTTCAATCCAAAAGAAAAAGAAAAAGCCATGCGGCTAGCCAATCGGCTCATAAAATCATCCAAACCCAAAGGAATACAATAAACATGTACCTATTTGTCGGGCAAACAATTTTATTCCTCTTCTCTAGTCTCCTTGCTATGACCTGTTCAATGTAAGTACATGTACATGCATGCAAATGCGATAAATATTCAATACAATTCACTTTTTGATACAATTTGGGTAAATGTTCAACATTTTAATTAATCAACCAATAATCAAACAACATAATCAGCAATCAATTAGTTGATTAGCTTTTCAAATTCATAACTTTGATACATAGCCGAAAATCACATTTTTAGTGCAAATCACAACAATATATTCTAACTATATTTTGGTTCTCACACCAGTCTATGGAAATATATAGAAATCCCACTTTCGACACTCGAATATAAATGCTGATGTCGCGGCATCGTCAGAATCATCTCCGGGCGACTAGAGTATGATTCTATATCTATCCAGTATATTAAAACTTCAAATATACGTTTGCAAGGCGTATATGCAAAATCTTTATATATCGGATTGTCCAAGTTCAATACAAATAACTAATCAAATACGAATAATTGATTTAAATTTTCAAAACAGAAATCGTTTTCATTTTAAAAATATACTCTTCACACTCGTTCTAGGATACTACTGATCCCATCTCTAACAAGTCATTCCCATTGGATATTACTAATCCAATTTCTAATGAATTCTTTCGTTTGGTTCTAACGTGCCTTGTTATCCGAGCTCTTTAAACCAAAGCTCTGATACCAAATGAAGCGACCTGAACTTCCCCAGTAAGGAAAGAGCGGATACTTTGAGAACAACACACAAAAGAACGTAGAAAGAAGAACATTTCCATGTTAATTACAACAATTCCATCAGAATACAAGAACATACAGAGTATGAATCAATATTACACATCATAAAATATCAGAGATTACAACACATTACATAGCAGCGGAAAATGATACAATACACAACTAGAAGTAATACACGGATACAGAGCTTTCCGAGTATCGTTCCAGCTGTAAATCAGGATCCTGTGAATATAAATCTGCAAAACCAAAACTACTAGCTGCCCATGTCGAAAATAAGGGCACCCAGAGTTTAGGTTAAAACAATAAACTCCAGGTCAGTCATGTGACTGGTGTGAGAACTAAAACAGTTATTAATCTTTATTTTAAAGTTGGATAAATCAAAGGACCACGCCGTATAACACGGAACGGGTTTCCTCCCAAGAATACCAGTGCATAAAACAATAGCGCAATGCTAAATAAAGAAAAATGAAGCTATTATAAGACCCAGGTCCCATCACACAATGCAACACAAGCCGGAGGATAGGGTTTTACCTTATAATAGCCAAGAGTGCTTGATACGCTAAATTTCATCTTTTATTACTATAAGTGTATAGTGTCAAAACAATTTCAATCATAAATATCAATCATAGACGACACGGGTACCATATATCATGTCGCCAATACTAGGCTCTACAATCAAAACCGCAAATATCACGTATTGGAAGTTGGGTTTCCATCTGTGAACCGAGGAAAAAGATAGTCCTCTACCGATTCGAGACGCTCTAGCCCGTGTCTCAGGACCCAGACACAGGTGGGCCCTTGGATCGTCAGGGCCGGTCCACCGATATGGATTAAAATGCCTGAACACTGCGTTTCCCCACCTTTTGGGGTGTCAATGAGTCCAATGACTCCAACGGTCCCGGATCGACCGATATATCCAAGGCGCCTCGCAACAACAACAACCACATAAGTCAAACTCGTCAGGGCATGTAAAACCACTGACGTCACTTCTAGCTAGAAGGAAACGCATGCCCTCCCTGAAGTCCTCTCCCGTTTCTAGTCCACTACCAGGGTGTGAGGCTCGCGAATCAACGCTACACAAAGCTATGCCACACAGGCCATACTTTGATCATCACCCACAAGACTTTGCTTTTCAACAGAAGCCTTGATCATTTGTCACTTAGGCATGCCACACAGGCAATTCACTCCATGCGTTTGATATCAATCAATATATAACCCCTGAGCTCGTACGTCTCAAAGGAGGGCGTTAAGCAAGAGAATAAATTCTCCGCCGCCAAATAGATATATATTTAATAGAAATCAATCACACAGAATAAAATCCAACGTCAGACACACGGTCCATTTACAAGTTCGTTCTGGGTCTGAACGAAACTGGAGGCACCTAGTACTCCGTATATCCATCGATCTCCAAGTACGTCTAGACGATCACTAACTGATTCCCTCCTCTTGGGTGTACGACCCAATCAAGATCATCAGAAATCACCTAAAGCACATGAAGACCTCCGGTCTTCGACCACCGTCTTCATCCTCGACACGACGTCCAATCAGTTATTCAGAATGGGATAAACCCAATCTTTCTGATTAACTCGCGTATATAGTAAACAAGTGTTACACAAACACAACATACGCCTCATTCAAATTCAGAATATTCTTTTATTCAAATATTCTTACACTTTGGGAAAGGTTCCCATTAATTTTATCAAAGATAGATTCTTTAAATTTATTCTTTAATCTTCTTTTGAATATCAATTCAAACTAGTCGGGATTAGCGAACTACACCGAAGTAATCATTTATTTTATTTGCCCAATTCCAACCTATTCATCCCATGAAGTAAAACTGGTAATACTTCATATCTAACACCACGGTGTTATCGGTAAATTCAATTACCATTTCACGTTCAAATCTAATTAAAGATTTAACTATCGCCTGGAGTAAAACTGGTGATACTCCATTCTCGATCATTTCAATCTAATTAAAGATTCATTAAAACTCCACTTAGTTTTAATCTTCCCAAAAATCAATATCTTGTCTTTAGCTGGGTTAAAGAACCAATGTCATCTAAAACACGGTTCACGATAAACCCAAATTCACATTCCATTAATTATCGGGTTAAAGAACAAGTGTTATTTAAAACACCACTCACGATAAACCGTAAAATCAATTCCAACTCAATTCCAATTAAATACCATTTAATTGGTACACTTCATTGAATCTAAATAAAAAGATTTAATCTTTTTATCAACCGGGTTTAAGGACAGTGTTAATGAAGACACCATTCATGACAAACCCAAATCACATTTGATATTAAATACAATATATCGGCTTACATTCAGTATCAAATTCTACGACCAACAAATATCGTATTGGAAATAATGATATTAATATATCTTTCAAATTCCCATAACAATATCTGTATCATCACGAAATCCAACATCGAAATATTCCGAAGGCAATTTCGAATCAAATCCATTCCAATTCAATTATTGGAAATTCTGGTTATTTTTAAAACCATTTCAAATCCAATTTATTTATTTTAAAAATAAATAAATTATTATTCTAGTTCAAAACTAGTTCATTTCAAAAAAAAACTATTTTTATCTTTTCAAATGTGGAATTTTTCATCCCAGTTCTTCACTAATCACTTCTTATGATTTTACACAAATTATTAATATTTTTAATAATTTTATCAAGGCCCGTACAGTCGATTCCCATCAACGGCCATCGAACTGCACTTACAGCGACCTTTTCCAAATTTGATTTGGACATAATTCCAAATCCAACCATTAGATTTCCAATTTCTAATATCCGTTAGAAAGCTCTTTTCGATACGAACCCAACGGTTCCAGTTTTAGGAGAATCCGACAGTCGGATCTCCCGTAATGTCCACTCGAAGTCAATGGTCGAAATTCATGAACTGCTGCGGCGCTGCGCGTTCTATTCAGGCCATTTTATATGTATAATATATATATTATATATATTTCGTCGATTTCCTTTCAAAACGTATTTTATAAATCGTTTAAATTCGTTTTCAAAACGATTTCAACTTCCTTTTTAAATTCAAATCAAGATTGAATTTTTCAATATAAATTCGTCTTAATTTCATTTGAAATCGATTTCAATTTCAATTTAATTAGAATTTCAATTCATTTCAATTTAATTCGAATTTCAATTCATTTCAATTTAATTCGAATTTCAATTCATTTATATTTAATTCGAATTTCGAAATCACTTTCAATATTCACAGAAAAATGAATAAAATCGATATAAATATCATTCACGTCAAAATGGCGTTAATCTAATCAACACGGTTTTTATTCAACACATGAATATTTATTCTATTCAACACATGAATATATATTTTCAATTCAACACATGAATTTATTTTCTAAATTGGAATGAGGCCCAATCAATTACCATATAATGTTAATTATATGGATTTTCTACAACACATGTATGTAACAACAACAATAAATAATCAATCATCATCCAGAGTGCACCACACAACTGCATAAGCAATAAATATAAATAATTAATGCTTACACAGTCTGTCAACCCATCGATTGACATACAATTAAACAATCAGGATTAGTGTACGTCAAATATTATCCCAATACCCGTGTGGAATTTCAAATCAACAAACACACATTTTATTTGTGCAGTTGGGCGATGTGGAAAATTTATCGTCCCAATTAATATCAATCAAATCAGTGTATATAAACAAATCTCCGATTTGTTTATAAATATTTATTTTATATACATGTTAAAAATCATATTTTTAACTATAAAATATTTTCCACTATAAAATATTTTTATTTCATTTCACATCACACAATCAAATTTCACGACACAGCAATCAAACAAACAAGTCATCCATGGTCTGTAGACGACGGGTGTCGGGTGCTGCTAAGCACCGTCTGCATCCTAGTATATATTTCAAACTAGAAATAAATTAAAAGTGAGGAGTTCTCACCGATTAGCTAAACCAAACGCCACGACTCTTCATACGTAGAAAATCTTCGTCGTTCGCCTTTTGTCACTTTCGTCGACCGTATCCACTACATATACAAAAATCACATTTTTATATCGCTGTCATGTATATAAAAATCACATTTTTATAATCACTCTATATGGATAAAAATCACATTTTTATACCGCTACTATATAGATAAAAATTTCGTTTTTATCTCGTTAGTAATATAATAAAAATTATATTTTTATCATGCTATTTCAATAAAGAAAAATCATATTTTTATATCTTCTTCATATATTTTTACAACGCTTCTTCCTATATAAAAATCGAATTGTTACCGCTACTTCATATATATAAAAATCGAATTTTTATATTCTCTATCTTATAAAAATCATATTTTTGTATTCTCCACTACATAAAAAATCAAATCTTTTCATATTTAAAAATCTCACTTTTCCTATATGAAAAATACGATCTTTAAAACCATGCTAATTTTATTTTTGAAAGCAAATGCAAAACTCATATCAAAGACAATGTATATTTTCATTTCTATAACCAAAGATCACATCTTTAGGTGGTTTAAAATCAAATCTTTATGCGGTTAAAAATCACATCTTTTTACATAGAAAAATCTAATCTTTTATATGCTATTCATATAAAAACTTATTTCTAAAATTAATTCTTTTTATATATAAAAACTGATTTTATACTATATTTTATATAAATATAAACTGCTTTTAAAATGTTTTATAATTAAAATAAAATCAGTTTTTTTATTTAACACAATGCTTTATATTTTAATAATTCAGATTCTAATCTAGGAAGAAAAAAAAGTTGAAAAGGAAATTCAATAAAATGAAATAAAAAAGCTTACTGATTCTCGAAGGAGGGGGGATTCGCTTCGCCGGATTCGAGGTGGAGGGCTGTAGTCGGCAGCACGGAGTACGGCGCGGGGGGGGGGGGGAGTTGGCGGCTAGGGCATCGGTTTTGGTGGGGGAAAGGGGGGCTCGTGCTCCTATTCAGAGAGGGGGAGGAGACGATGGAGAACGGGGATGTGGGGGGTGGCGGCGGCCTACCCGAGGTGGCCATGGCCTCCTAGAGCGGCGACGAAGGACCTGGAGGGGAGGGGGTGCGATCGATTTAGGTTTCCCTTTTTTTCTTTTCGTTTTTTTTTCTAATTCTGTATGAATAACGACGGGGGGGGGGGGGGGGGGGTGTTTGAGGAGAGAGGATTTAAAGGATGGGTTGACATTTTTTTTAATTATTTTATTTACTCCAAAAAGCAACTTTTAATTTCGAACTCGAAATGAAACCCACCGCCTGTCATCCATAGCTAATTACCCACATTCCGAAGACAATGGGATATGTATCGTAAGCTGGTTCGGCCGTTTCAACCAGTTTTCGTCAAAATTAAAATATAACTCTATATATTGAATTTGAACGCACATTTCAATTTACCGAGGCCACATACTAACTAGAAAAATTCCCGAAAAATATTTTCTAGCTTCGTATCGATGATACGGTCCTAACAAGACAACATTCATCAAATTCTGAGACCATTTGAAAAATGGCCGTTTTCCAGTCGATTAAAATCAATTGAAATTGGTCAAACGCGTTTTCCTTTGCCACGCTCACATATTAATTCATAAAATTATGAATTTTGAAAACTAGCAATAACTTGACATCCCGGATCCAACAGAAGTGGTTTCGTCGAAAACCGAGGTCGTTTGCAAAATGGCTATTTTTAAGGGCCAGAATTCCATAGCGACTATTCTGAATTTTCAACTAGACATAACTTTTGATTCTCGCTATGAAATTTCAATTTTTTGGATTCATTGGAAAGATATTGTCAAATGGATTCAAATATTTTTGGTTTCACTAAAATCCGGTTTATTTTGCACCAGGCACGTTCATTTGAACTTTGAAATCAAATTATCGAACTACCACGCCATTTTTAATTCCTTTTATATTTGAAATAAAATATTTATATTCTAACGTCGATTCAAATAAATATGTACATTCTAATTCTATTCAAAATGAATTTCTCGTCGATATTATTTAAAATAATTCATTTTAAATATTCAGAATTCGCTAATATTGCCAAAATAAAAATTTTAAATTGGCTCAGATTTCCGGGTTATTACATCAACTATCTCGTCCAAAACCAGAGGAAATAAATTTTTTGAAATCATCTTCTTCTACTAAGGAGTCGCTTGAAACAATTGCTCGCAATCAATTCCTTCTCGAAGCTCGACTAAAGCGCATGGACACTAAAATGGATAAACGATTTAACAAGCTTAAGTCCTTCTTCGGATCAATATGGGAAGCAATTACATGCAGTGCTTCATCTTCAACAACTCAAGCACAAGACCCTGGTAAGCATCCGGCTCCTCCTTCATTCAATTGGACATCTTCAGACGAAGATGCGAGTTCCAGAACTAGTCATAGCGGCGGTCGTGGGAAAACGCTAGCTATTGAAGAAAAAGAAGAAGAAGAGGAAGAAGAAGTTGATGAAACGGAGTCCGAAAAACTTGCTAAGATCTTACTTTATTTTGCTCTAGAAAAAAAATCCGACACGTGTACTTAAATAGTTTCGTAGTCTAAATTCGTAGTAGACTTGTTTATGTTGCTACTTTGTGACTCTTGATGTGTTATGCTAGTAGTTTCATCTTGTTTATAACCTTGTTATATCATTATTTGTTTCTTCACTCCTTTTTGTCGCTGACAAAGGGGGAAAAATTGTGCTAACCATATATATGCAGGAAACTTACAGTTTTACAGGTGCAATCTCAGGGGGAGATCATATACAGAGGGAGATTCATAAGTATGTTGTCATCAATCAAAAAGGGGTAGAATGTTGAGTTAAGAAATTCATGAAGTTTTGATTTCTGACAATAGATTAAGCCGTAATCGACAAAAAGAAGAATTCGTCGGTGTGAAGAGACACGAGCTTCATATGATATTTTATATTAGAGGCTGATTATTTAGAAGTGTTATTTATGTTAAAATCTATCCTCAAATAATCACACACCTCCTATATTTGAATATATATATATATATATATATATATATATATATATATATATGAATGCATATTCATTGTGCATTCTGGACAAAACCGGTCGACTGGTTGAAAATGAGCGGTCGACCGTTTCTGCCCAGAATGCATAATGAACATGCATATACATATATATACATATATATATATATATATATATATAACATATATATATTCAAAAAAACCTGTTGACCGGTCCTTTTTCACCTGTCGACCGTTTTCTTCCAGATTGCAACTTTTCGAAGAGACACCTTCTTCCTTGAAGAGTTGCACTCTTTTTCTCTTCATGAATGATGATATCCTTTGATTATAACCTTTCACAAAGGAAAACAACTATTTATTTCTTATATATACTCCTTGATATCATCATTCCAAGATCCCTGATTCTATCTAATCTATCTATACTTTCTTGATCTTAATTTCCATTCTTTCAAAGCACCCAAATTGCTCATATCCTAATCAATATCGTTTTGAATCCTATAATTTATTTAATATTCTCTTGATTCAATATGATATTCACTTCCTAATCTTTCTATACACAATCATATTATTTGAGGATAAGATTATAAGAAGTCCTGTACTACAAGAGACAAAATCATGTTATCTAGAACACATATTGTCAACAAAAGATTATTCATCTTTGCTAAAGTCCTCGGTGTTGTAAGAGGAAATTGTTGAAGTCCTCGTGTGATTAGAGGCGTGAAATTCTCGTTCAGTTGCTCGGGTGTTGTATACCTGTTCCCCCGGGTAAAGTGAGGTTGTTGTTAGTAAAAATCCAGATAGAAGCCTGGGACTAGACGTAGGACGGTGCTCCGAACTAGTATAAAAATCCCTGGTGCGATTTTTCTATTTTTTACTGCATTCATTGTTTATATCTGTGATTGTTGTTATTCACCATATTACATGATCCTTGTACTAGCACATAAACGACCACACATTCTTTTTCAGCTTATGTATTATACCATGTAGTTTATAGAAATTCAAAATTGAACTGGATTCATATTATGTTCCTCTATCACTATGAAGTCTCTTAATTTTTCTTATTGGATTGATTCTCAATTTCTGTTTTGAATATTTTAAATATGTCAAATGCGTCACTTTTATTTTTCATAAGATATACGTAAGTGTAATTAGAACAATCATCAATAAAAGTGATAAAATAGTGATGTCCATGTGTAGTTAATGTGTCATCAAGCTCACATATGTCCGAATGAATTGAATCTGAGGGTGCAGAAACTCTATCAATAGATTTATGTGGTTTCTTTGTGATCTTAGCTTGAGTACAGAATTCACATTTATCCAAATCAATTTCTAACATTTTAAAAATAATATCTAAGGGGCTCATGTTATGAATTATACGTTTATTAACAAGACATGATCTAAAGTGTCGATTATTAAAATCACACAACATATAAACAGAACTAGTCACTTTATTAGATTCAACATTCAACTTAAACATTCCTTTACAAGTATAACCATTTGAGTAAAAGTCAATCTTATTAAGAAGAAACCCAGAAACCATATTTTTTCTCGTCTCTGGAGTATGCATCACATCTTTCAAGATAACTGTCTTTCCAGAGTAAACTTGATTTCCACATTACTAATTCCAGCAACATTAGTAGTGTGGGAATCTCCCAACAACAATTTCTGATGATCAGCAGCCGTATATGTAGTGAACATATCACAATCATAGCAGACATGGCGGGAAGCACCAGTATCCACCCATTAACCCTCCGATCCACCAATAAGTTGAATCCCAGTAATCATAGCCGTAAAAGGCTCATAATCAAGGTTTTCCCTTGGTGCAGGGCCTGGCCTATTCCGACACTTGCGTGTCATATGACCTGGTTTTCCATAGTTGTAACATAAAAACAACTGTCCAAAATCACTCTTTTTAGTTGGTCGCTGCCACCCTTTTTGGTTCTCTTGCGGGTTCCATTCTGTTTATGTGGCGATTTTGATTCTTAAATTGCTTCTGATTTGATTTCAAAACCGCTGGTTTGGTCCTTTTAGCGCTGTTATTGGTAACAAACAGCACTTCCTCTTTCTAGTCCTGTCTACGAGCCTCCTCCTTAGTACGGAGATGAGTGATCAGACTCTCTAAGGAAAATTCCTTAGTCTTATGTCTCAACACATTCTTAAAATCTTTCCAACCTGAGGGCAGTTTTGTCAATGGTTACAGTAATCTGAAACTGTTCATCTAAGTCATACTTTCGGAGATGATCTCATGAGCTATATTCTAAAGCATATGTGACTGCATCTCTACTGACCTATTCTCTGTCATCATGCATTTCAAGTAGCACGTCACTGCATACTTCTTCGCCCCTGCCTCTTCTGTGTCATACTTATTTTTCAGCGTCTCATAGATTTCCATTGTTTATTAATCTGATTTGTAATAGTCGTACAGATCGTTTCTGATTCCGTTGAGTATGAAATACTTGCACATGCAATCCTGCTCTATCCAAGTCTGCAGTTGTTTCGATTCCTCAGTCCAGACTGCCATCTAATGTGCGTTAGCTTCATTGGGCTTTTCTAGCAGCTGCAACTTGTTAGTCGGAGGGTTGCGACTACTTTTCTCATTGTCAGAAAAAACTCCATCTTCTGGCGTCAGCGTTTGAAATGCAGCGCTACAAATTTGAATGGGGCAGTGGTGATAAGGCGGATGTGGAACATGGAGGAAGGCACAACATCATAAACAGTTGCAGTCGAAGCCATTGTTTTCGGTAACGTCTTTAGATTGTTGGAAAACAACGGTCGTGTCGCGACAATGTAGCTTTATTGAAGACGTTTCGGCGATCTTCTCGGAGGTGCAAAGCATGTCATACGTTTCGCCGCCGCCTTTAGGATAAAACAATCTCAAGAACGCATCAATTAACTTGCACAAATCGAACGATTCAATTTTGCACTTAAAAGAACAATACTACTCGGTTTTACTTTTGTTTGCAGAAATAAAAAAAACATCATTTTGTTTGTCTCTTTTAAACCCTAAGAAGATATACACAAAATACAAAAACTGAACGTGTTAATGCGATAGTGGTAGGAAGTCAGATGGATCCAAAAGAATAGGTCTTTGTTTTACCATGTAAACAAAAAAAGGGTTCAGAAATGGTTTACTATTTTGTCCAAAAATATAGGTGCGTACACCATCAAGCCTAGCCTGGCCAAGCACAGCTGTACGAACCCAAATTCCTATAGACCAAACTTTTTTCAAAATTCTAATCTATCGAAACTCATGTTGGTTTGTCTGGTATCCTACAGAAAAGACAGAGATATAAAATATATCAGAGCTAAGAAAACATCTCACAACGGAATGGATAAAGTATAATATAATAAAAAATATAGCATTACCCAAATAATAATACTGCTTAACCAGTATCCAAAGCTATCATATCTCTGCCACAAATCTAACATGCGAGTATGTTATGAGGAGGGGGCCAGAACACAAGTTCTAATTACTGGATTTAAACTATACATTTTGGATAACCCTACATATACCGCTCAGTTACAATTTCTTATTTATTAGGTTACTTGTGTTAACATCCCTTAAGGCTTACACACACGTCGTACCCATCTACTCTCCATTAGATAAACCTAATACAGTATATATATAACTACCCCCAAATTAAGGTATACCCCATGGTACCCCACTCGCATGGTCTCCACCATAACGCCACAGAAACATACAAAGTCCCTCGTCCTATGCCGGAGCGACATACGGATCTCTATATAACAACACTACATTCCGCATAGAACCGTCATCGCCATGGTACGTAAGCGTATGGACTGCCACCTTCGAACCATTCGATCAAATCAGATATCATCCTAGAGTAAATACCTGGATTCTACGATACACCATTCGGAGCAGCCATGCATGTATCTAGACTTTCCCACGTACGTATCATCAATCGTACTCGATGGATTAACCGCACATATTCTCTACTATGCACCGAGTTCCGTAACAGGGATGTACAAGAAACACAGAACTCGGTTGGGAGCTTTTCAGATATCTATTTACACAGATGCTAAGGTCTGCATTTTCAGTGACTATGGTCCCACCCGACCCCTCCTTCAGCTTCTGAAAGACAACCGTTATTGAGAGCTAGTGACGTGGCCCAGTAAATAACAATCAGCATCCTAACTGGCCTATGCCACAATGAAAGCCTTGATAGCGAAAGGTCGATGATCTATAGGTTTAGCTCTCCGTCTTTCTGCATCACGCTGACGGTCGATGGTTGGTACTCGATGACTGCTATCCACGACCCGCCAATGGAAACCTAATAAAATGGTCGTAACCTACCCAGTCGCAAGGCAACCTGTTCGTCGAATCACCTATGTCACCTTACAGCCTTCTGATTGCCCATTATCGTGGTAGTCAAGGTATACTCATCGGGTAGTAACGCGCAGACCTAACCTCTGCGTACACAGTCTGAACACTTTCACCGCACAAAGGACTACCAGAAGTACCCTCCACGTCCTTGCAAGGTGCGTGCTTCCCCTTCTAGTCCTATGGAGCCAGAAGAATATCAGCGGAACAGACAGATTAATCAGATGGACATGCAGTCCCTTCGTGACTCATGACACCATGATGATCTACCTTGTTGGGTTATTCACCTTCACACGTACGGACTGGTCCAAGCGCCTTGGGTTAATGTGTTATTAGAACCTATGTCTAATCATTAATTACACGCTTTCTCTTCCTTTTTCAAATTTCCATTCAACTTGGTTATTTTTAGTCATATTGAATTCTTATTCAAGTTACCAAGTTCCTCTTGCTTATTAATTTCAGTTATGTATCTTAACCCATTTAAGTTCATTAATAAGTCTTTAATATGTTATTTTCTAGATTGTAATCCAAGGTCTGTAATCTACAATATCTCCATATTAGTCATTGTCTGATTCCATAGTTACAATAACATGTTCCACTTAATATGTAATTAAGTATATTTTATCTTAATTCACATATTTCCTATTTAACACGTCACTTATTATTTATGATTAAATATAACTTATTTCATCCCATATATTCACCTTATTCTTTCTTGTTTAATCATAATTCCATCTTATACTGTCACTACAACTTGTTGTTGTTTACTTACTAACTTAGTTCTCTTAACTAAGGTTTATTAATAAGTTTCCTTTCCATTTATTATAACTTATGTTATAATTTCCAGTTATCCTAGGACAAGCCTACCTATTATATAACATTCTCATTAATGTAATTAGTTACAATAGGTTATTATCATTTCCTACTCATTCCACTTCTTTTACTGTTGTAACTTTCATTCATTTCCATTATTCACAATTTGTGCCTTTTATTTCTATCTTTTTATTTACACATATTTATATATATGTTTATGCACCACACGTCTCACATTAAGCTGACCCCTTGTGGTTGCTGGATTTTTCAGGCGGTTTTGGACAGACTTCTACCACAAGTTGGACTTAACCTCATGTCTTAGCACCATTACATGTATATTTACGCACTAGACCCTTCATATTAAATGAAGAACTTGTGTACGTTGGATTTGCCGGGCGGTTCTAGTCAGACTTCTACCACAAGTTGAATTTAACCTCGTGTTTAAGTGCGGTTACCATTTCTTAATTACCATAAATTTTCCATACAATTTAGGCATATCCATTCTTCCAAATTTTTACTATAATTCTATTTTTACATGTCATACTTAATATCATATTACGTCTATTTTAACTGATATCATGTCGCATGTTCTTCATAACATGTAATTAACTCCACTTTAAAAGAATAACATGTAATCATCAATCATGTAATTATCCCATCTAAATTAACATGTAATTATCCCAATTCTTACAATTATGGGCTCAAGTACATAATATGCCACTGATTAACATGTATTTATCCCAATTTCACTGTAACTTAACTTACAGTACCCAATTAACAAGTTATTAGAACATGTATGTATACAACAATAATCGTTTCCACATATTTTAACAGGTTTATACATTTTAGCAGATTTACATTTCAACATATTAATCATTCCAGTAGATTTAATATGCACACTAACGGGGAACGTCAAACGATGAATATACCATTATCAAAAAGGTATAACTTAAATCCACTCACCTAATTTCTTTCCAATTCATGAATCTGGTCCAGATCTAGCATTCCATGGTTCTCCTAACTGAATCTAGAACTTAAACAACCATGGATCCACAATTCTCAACTAAAAGAAAAAGGGATAAAAGAGGAGGAATTTAAATTGATCAAATCCAAGAATTTACCTTACTTCGAATATAATTTTGAACATCTTCCTTATTAATATACATCCTTTTCCTCCAGATTATGAATCAGAACTTCCTTGGACTAATTATTCTATTTTTCTGAAGAGATTTGAGGAGGAGGAAGAATGGCAGAGCTTAGGCAGCCTCTCAGAAAAAGTGAGATTTAGGCTAGGCTCTGCTAGCTTATTTATAAGTGTTCAAGATTTTATCGTACAAGGAGCGTTGAGTCAGCAACGAACGCGGTTAAGAAAACGGTCCACATTCATCAATGAATCTGCACAGATCAGGGGTGGGTCGACCACTGGGTCGACCCCCCGGGTCCCACGAGCGATTTTGGGCACAATGTTTGCTATTTTAACGTTTTTATTTTAAACATTTGATTAGTATCCCGTTATACTTTCTTTAATTTATTTAAATATTATATTTACATATATTCTTCTTATATGTTTACAAAACTTCAAATTCCCAATTTATACGTATATATATATATATATGTTCAACTATTATTTCATTTTCAAAATTCAAACGACGTTATGTCGTTATTTAATTCTTACACTATTTCTTTGATTGCAGCCTTATTTTGAATTTGTCCTTTATATAAATACATATATTTTTGCACATATATACGCATATATTTTCATATACATATATTTTTGTTCTTTCATATACGTATAATTTTCCTTGTATGTGCGTGTATACATATTTTCTCTTTAGAATATGTATTACTTTTGTCGTTTCTCTAAAATAAAAATATGGCATCGACGGGGATCGAACTCGCGCCACTCTCTTGAAAGTCACATGCTCTCACCAACTGAGCTACATAGGCTTTTGTTAACATGTCTAAAAACAGTGGTGGCCGTTGTTCTTTTCTCATACCTCCTTTTCATATTTGTTGTAATATTTCATTTAAACCATTGCATATAACCTTAAAATTTTGCATGCATCTTTTTCTTTCATTTTTCTTTTCTTATTAATGCATAATATTTGTAAATTTTGGCATGCAACATAACTACACTGCATACAACCAATTTCTTCTTTCTTTAAATGCTTGCGTTGCATTGTTATTTACATCAATCTTGTCTTCTTTTCAATGCATGTATTTATTATATGCAATCATACGTTACAATTATTTTATTCTTCTTTTATATATTTATGACTATACATTTATACACATATGCACTATTAAATATTTAATTATCATAAAATGCTGGCTGTTACACAAGCCAAATCCAAACCCGGGTCGGTAGGTAGTGCACGCGTGTGGTGGTTAAGCATGGTATCCCTCCTCACAACAAAGCACAAATGTGGGAGCCCTAAGGCCCCAACTAGCTAGTAAAAATCAAGTATAAATACTTGGTTCTTTCATATAGTCCCATAATGTGGGACTATTCACATATAAGAGCCATTTCTACACTTATACATTTTTTTAATAATTCATTCATTATTTTTAATAATTCATCCAGTTTTCTTAAATCATTTTCCAATAGACTAAGTAACTGATATAAAAGTAGCGGTTCCTGTGGCATTTAAAAGTTTATCAACATACTAGCATACACTTCTACACCTTGATAGAGTATATCCAGAGGATAACTAAGTGGTTTATTATACAACTCAACTCTTGTAAATGAATATTCGTGAACCATGAATAAATATTTCATTTCCAACGGTTATAACCATTGGAAGAATATTTTTTTCCTTCCTACAATTCTAAGCATTAACAAATTCTGCACACATATACAAATTGGAAAACCCCAATACTTACAAATGTTAGAAGTCCTATATTGTTGAACCGTGTCACATTCAATATCATATAGTATCATCACATATTATTTCTTTCAGATATATAAATTCAAATTTATAGCAATAACAAACATGAAATAAAATTTCAAATAAACATTTTACCAAATTAAAAAGTAGGTAGCAAATATACTAAATAAGTCATCTAATTATGTAAACTTCATTGCGCAAGTTTCACTACTATAAAATGTCTAAAATCTTACACAAACGAATATGACACTCTCGCCAAACCACAAAACCACCATTAACCAATTTGTACAATAATCACTTTGAGGTGCATCAAAAAGTAGTTTGGTTAAATCAAACACATCCTCTATCTAAACCACTTTTTCTCCATCAACGACCTTTCTACCTTGATAAATCTTTTACATATCAATATGTCCTTTAGCTAACACTTCCACTTCTCATGACCAAAAATGCAATGGTTATCTTTCAAACGATGACGGTCCAATTACAACATTAGATGGAGCAAGACCAGAAGTAGGATGGTGCTCCGTCAACTCCTATTCTTGATATTATTGAATTTTTTCCAATCTAACTAATAAGCAATGTCATACATTATTGCAAATCGGCTAAATTCAAAGTTATTTTTATAATATCTTTATGTTTGATTGTTCTTATTTTGCATATTCATTTTTCATCTTTTGTCTTCATTCACTTTGTTTGCTTTTGAAGCTTGAGTGAGTTTTATATGTTTTGCATTAGAGGTGGGACTAAATGTAGAACAACAACTTGTTTTTTTTTTTTTTTGACAATTCCATTGACTTCGGCAATAACATGTCTTTTGAAATCCTCGAAATCAATGACTCGTTCATTACCATTAACACTAGCTTTAGACTTTTGCCTCTCTTCTACAGCTTCTATTAAAGCCTAAGTATTAAAAAACAATATTTAATTTAAAACAATTGCTATTTTCTGCCAGAGATGCAACAAATTACATAATATGTGTACAAATGAGGAACTAGGAGGTTTATATGATATATTTTGGTTATGGAACATTGTATAAACTTTCAATATATATTGGTCACAAAAGGTATAAAACATACGTAAATCATGTTCAAACAAGAATATTTTACAAGTGAAACTAGTGTAATAATGGTTTAAGGCATCAACATCATTTCAAGATGAAAAGATTGGTGGTGATAATTATCAGTTAACCATTACATGATATCAGTGATTTACAAAGCGAATTATATTGTGCATGGCTAAGGTCTGTGGCTAATCGCATTAGAAGCACTTGCAAATTGCCAATGATTGATAAAAATCTAGTGACACGTTAATAAAATTCATCTTATATTGCTCAAACAAAGAACATTACATATGTATGTATATGGATGTCACACAGAAAAGTAATACAATTTCCTATTTCTCTATGTTGTGTTCCCAATTGCTTTATAACTTTTATTCCTTCGCAACTCATCTCCTTTATAATCTAAACATTTTGACTTGCTCCCACACTCTTTTTTTCTCTCCACTTTCTACCTTCTCCCTCTTCTTTTTGTGGTTTTAATAAACTAATTTTTCTTGGTTAAAGTTTAGTTCAGTTCTTAGTTAAAAAATTTCTATAATATTTTACATGTTAATTTCTCTTAGTTAAATTTTTTATTTTCAAATCAACCAAACCAAAATATAGTATACATGGACAGAAGCACCAACTATCATCAACCAAGAAGGGGTATATGAGACTGGTTTGAACTTCTCTTAAGTTCTTTACATTATTAGAGCACCATTTTACTTTTATACTTTTTTTAGTCTAACTACACCGCTTAAAGCATAAACTACTAATAGAATGATAAATCAATTAATATTTTAAGCTTGCATACATAGAGAATCGATAATAGCCCTTACACATTGACCATACAAGATAAATAACTTAAGTTACGTTGAATATATAGTACTTATAAAGCATTTATAGAATGCCTTATCTTTTATTCTAACTTATTTGTATATTAACACCTCTTGCATATAAACGATCGTCTACTCGTTCCGAATAGTTGCAATCATTCATCCAAAATGGACGTAGCTGAATTTTATGGTCAATATTTCTCTATCACCCCTCACTACTATCTCCATCGTATACCCGAGTGGAAACAGACTAGGTCTTTTGTTCGTAGGAGGTTCAACAATATCCTAAAGTACTAGTTGGTTAAGATCTAGGAACTCATAATGGACGTCCTCATTGCATTTCTCTTGATAATCTATAAGCCAATCTTCACTGGTTTGTGAACTATCTAACGGTTCCGGATTGGTCAATCATTGAAATCAGTAGATGAAGGGTATGACGACATTGTTGTGAGTACGCAAAGGCACGAGGATGATGGAGATTATTTGAATAAACATTGTGAGGAAAAAAGGGATTACGACTTATATTTATATTTGTACACACAACACATTGCATACTAATAAAGTTCCTGATTTAACTTTATACGCATTAAATTGCACAATGATAAAGTTTTAAACATGATTACACACTGCACATTACTAAATTTTCTAGATGACTACTTACTGCATACTGCTAAAGTTTTCAAAATGAGTAAACAACTACATTGAACATTACACAAAACAAAATGTATATATTACATATCACTTAAAAATTAAACATTTTACATTAAGGATATTCAAATCATTTTAACCAATTTTGACGTAGGACATATGCATTATTCCTAGAGAAATGAGTCTAGTATTTTTAAAAGTAACAACCTTTGAACTCGCATGTGTTGGCTCAAATAAATCTTTTGAGATAACCTCACTGATAACCATTGTGTAATGCATGCATGTGGTAATAAAGTTTCCATATACAGTCCTCAACTTTTCAACCATCCATCTTACCATATAGTCCACGTACATGTTGAATAGTTGAGTAAAACTTTCCAAAACTGAGGAACAATATCTCATCATCATCGCACAATCAATCGATTTGTATAAAAGTGTTGACTAATAGCTCAATTTTATAAGAAACAAATAATAAGTTGGACGTTGTTCGAATTATGCTATGTTTTTTGAGTTTGAACATATTCAGAATGTATTAATATACAAAATATTTGACCTTATGGTTACTATTTCAATGAAACAACATAACTACATTGTCTGATATAAGCGGACATTATTATGCTCGGTCTCTACTCATATATGTTACGAATTAGCGGTTAACAAAATAATGTGGCTATAGTGTCTAATATGATCGAATACTATCACACGTTGTCTCCGCTCGTACAAGATATGAATTAGTTGGTAAACAAAACAACGTGCCTAAAGTGCCTGATATAACTGGACACTTTCATTACTTATCCTCTCTCGTAAAAGATACAAATTAGTGGGTAAAATACAACGTGGCTACAGTATATGATGTGACTAGACAATCGTGTATTGTCTCCACTCATACACAAGCATGTGATTGAATACTCCTATATAATCATGAGCACAACATGCTTGTTCTACACAACTAAATTGTACTATATCTAATTCAAAAATCAAATGAATTTGCCCAAAAAAATATAGTAATTTACTCAAATTATATTGCTATGCGATAGCGATTCTGAAGAAGCCTGCAAACTAGCACATCAACAAGAAGAAGAAGCATTACTTGAAATTTACTGCCCGGATCATTTCTTTCGCCAAAAAGATATGATCAAGTGGCTTATTGATGGCAACTCAAACTCCAAGTTCTTTCATTCTTCTAATAGAAAGAAGAATAAGCTCCTTTCTATTCTTTAGATCTCTCGCCTGGATCAATCTTTAGCTTTTACGCCGGTGGAAGTCAGAGAAAGTATCCTTTCCCATTTTCAATCCTTTCTGGGTGCTCCATCGGCTCAGTACGATGACTCATCTTTGTTGTCCTTTGTCCCTAGACTAGTTCTTCCCGGCAAAAGTGAAGGGCTTGCCAGCCCTCCCTCTTGTGAGGAAATTCATTCTTGTGTGTTCTCGCTAAGCAAATACAGTGCGAGTTGTCCGGACGGATTCAGAGGTTTTTTTTTACCGTAGTCTCTAGCTTATTATTCAAGCTGTTTTTTGCCTTGCCATCCAATACTTTTTATTAGGTAGTGAGCTCCCTAAGGGGTGGTCTTCCACAAATTTGGTGCACATTACCAAATCCGATAACTCCTATTAATGTTCGGATTTTCATCTTATTAGCTTGTGCAACTTTTCTAAAAAGGTCATCTATAAGGTGCTAACTTCTAGGCTAGCACCTTATCTCAATCGTCTTATTTCGTCCTCTGAGTTAGGCTTTGACTATGGGAGGCTTATTACGGATAATGTCCTGCTAGCTCAGGAGCTCATTTCCTATATTGACCGAAAGGTTTGGGGATCTAATGTGGTGATCAAACTCGACATGGCTAAGGTTACGATCATTTGTCGTGGCTTTTCATTACTAAGTTTCTTCGGACTTTCAGTTTCCCCGAGCCTTTGATTGACTTGGTCTAGAGGCTCATTTCCAACTGCTGGTTTTTTGTACTTATTAACGGTTCGGCCACCAGTTTCTTCAGATCTGAGAGGGGATTTCGGCAAGGAGATCCCCTTTCATCAACGCTTTTTGTTATCTCTATAAAGGCTTTTGTGCGTGGAATTCATTCATTTACAATTGAGGGACAGATCCATCGTTTAACATCCCTCATGGTTGTGTGATGATCTGCCCCTTATCTTTTGCGGATGACATCATTATTTTCTCTAACGGGAATCAGTGATCCATTCGTCGGTTGCTTAGTTTTATTCATCTGTACGAGAGGTGCTCTAGCTAACTCTTTTAAGAGTTGTTTCGTCCCTTCTTAAATCATGAATTAGGAGAGGGTTGCTTGGATTGGAGCCTCCTTTGGGTTTAAAGCCGCTTCTCCACCCCTGACTAATTTAGGTATTGTTCTCTACCACAGTCGTAAGCTCAATGCGATCTTTCATCTGTTGACCAACAAAGAGAAAGGTACGATTATCTGTTGGAACACTACTCTCCTTTCCTAGGCAGATCGACTTGTGCTTATTAAGTCGGTGCTTGATTCTTTGGGGTCTCATGTCTTCGCTGCCATGACTCTAACCTCCTCTTTCTTCAGTTCCTATAGATCGTTAACCTCATCTTTTTTCTGAGGAAGTAAGGTGTAACGACACGGATTTCGCCCGGGCCTAATCGATCGCTAAACCGACCAAGACCGTTCGAATCCCGCATACGCTAACTTTGGGTATACAACACATCAGAACAAATAACAGAAGACTTCAATAAACATCATAATAATGTTACATCAGAGTACAGAATATCAGAGTATATCGATAATAATACACAGCGGAAGATAAATTTACATAAATGTAAAACAGTGCACAGCGGAAATATAAACTACACAGCGGAAGACTGTAAATGCCTGGACACAGCTTAAAGCTTCAATCCAGAATCCTGCTCAAAACATCTGCAAAATAAAACTACTCGGCTGCCCGTGTGGAAAATAGGGGCACCCGAGTTTGCAAGGGAAAAGCAAACTACAGGTCAGTCATGGGACTGGTGTGAGAAACTCTAACAGTTATAATTAACTTATTTGATAATATGGTATATCACGGGACCACGCCGCTAACGCGGAACGGGTTTACCCCCATGAATACCAGTGTATAAACGACAATCAATATAGATATATGGATCTACTATGCATCAATCAACATGCAATATCCCAATCTACCCACATAGATTAATAACCACACTTAGATTTTCCAAATCCAATTCAATTTACAGAAATTATTCCTTTGGATTTTATTCCCGATTTCTTATTTCAAATCATTTGAAATACATATCTAACTTTCTATATCAAAGTAGATTTCACTTCGGGATTTCAAATCAAATCATTTGGAAATGTGAATTCCAAAACATAACAATGCATACAAACAAGTATGCAACCAAATATCGTGCTCCCCATCGACAAGGCAAAGGGTACGCACCTCGCAACTCGATATATATATGTGCACCTACCCCACATAGGAGTAGGCTACACCGACGATGCACCTCCCACTCATGGAGAGCATACACCGCCCTCTCACCCATACTTTTAGTCTCAGGGTTACCCGAATCTTTAGCCACATACTAAATCATTTCATATCCCGAAGTAGGGAAAATCATTTCACAACGTAATAATCACAAGTACTTTCAAAATATAGTACTTCACATCAGTAATTCACGCATATGATCAGTCACTATTAATCACATAACCTTTGAGCTCGTACGTCTCAAAGAAGGGTGTTAAGCAAGAGAATAAATTCTCCGCCACCAAACAGATACCTCATCAATAGCAACTAATCGAATACGCGATGAACCACAGTGTAACATATAATACATTTTCTAAATCACTTTAGAAATCATCGGGTTTTGGGCCTCGAAATCCTTTCTGTTTTATAAAACATTTTTATGAAACATTCTCTGTCCAAAATCGGGAATACGTTTCTTTTCGCTTTAAGAAAAATATCATTTCACAATCATTCATTAAATTTGAAATGAACACTATATCGCTAAACACCTTATCGTCAAATCGTGAAGTGTTTCACAAGGCGTTAGCACACAGATATTTTCAACCCAACCCAATGCTAAATGTAAAAGCATATTTTGCTCATAAACTGGTCGAGCACAATCCAAACCATCAATCAATCAAATTTGACATTAAATATAAGGTTTTAAATAGAGAGAGTATTGACTTATATTTAACATCAAATCCTGAAACCAACAGATATCATATCGGGAATAACGATATCGATATCTTCCAAATTCCCATCACAATATCTGTAATCACGGAATCCAATATCGAAAATATCTATTGATAATTTCAATTCAAATCTAATCCAATTTATTTATTTTTAACCATTGGATTATTTTTCTAGTTAATAACTAGTTCATTTCGATAAAAATCTATTTTAATCTTTTCAAATATGGAGTTTTTCATCCCAATTCTTCCCAAATCATTTCTTATGATTTTACACAAATTATTACTATTTTTAATAATTTTATCAAGGCCTGTACGGTCGATTTCCATCAATGGCCATCGAACTGCACTTACAGCGACCTTTTTCAAATTTGATTTGGACGTAATTCCAAATCCAACCGTTAGATTTCAAATTTCTAATATTCCTTAGAAAGCTCTTTTCGATACGAACCCAACGGTTCTGATTTCAGGAGAATCCGACGGTCGGATCTCCCGTAATGTCCGTTCGAAGTCAATGGTCGAAATTCGCGAACTGCCGCAGCGCGGCGCGTTCTATTCAGGCCATTTATTATATATATAATATATATAATATATATTTCGTCGATTTCTATTTAAAACGAATTATATAAATAGTTTTGAATTCGTTTCAAAAACATTTTCAACTTCCTTTTCAATTCAAATCACAATTGAATTCTTCTTTATAGATTCGTTTTAAAATTCATTTCTATTCAATTCAAATTTCAATTCAATTTGAATTCGTTTTCAATTCAATTCATTTCGAATTCGTTTTCTATTCAATTCAATTCGAATTCGTTTTCTATTCAATTCAATTCAATTCGAATTCGTTTTCTATTCAATTCAATTCGAATTCGTTTTCTATTCAATTCAATTCGAATTCGTTTTCTATTCAATTCAATTCGAATTCGTTTTCTATTCAATTCAATTCGAATTCGTTTTCTATTCAATTCCATTCGAATTCGTTTTATATTCAATTCAATTCGAATTCGTTTTCTATTCAATTCAATTCGAATTCGTTTTCTATTCAATTCAATTCGAATATTTCATATACATCGTTTTCATTTCATATATATATATATATATATATATATCGTTTTCAATTCGAATATTTCATATACATTGTTTTCAATTCGAATATTTTCACTTTCAATATATCCGATATTTTCACTTTCAATATATTCGATATTTTCACTTCGCTATATATATAAATTTCACTTTTTCATATATTCGATATTTTCCCTTTGCTATATATATAAATTTCACTCTTCATATATATGTTATTTCACTTCGCTATATATATATAAATTTCACTTTTCATATATATGTTATTTCACTTCGCTATCAATCAATTTTCACAACAATTTCAACCAATAAATATCGTCCATGGTTTGTGGACGAGGGGCGTATATATATATATATATATATATATATATATATATATATATATAGCAATTCACTTTTACTTCACACATATATATATATATTTTAAATCAGAAATCTCACCAATAGCTATCCAACTTCAAGACTCTTCCTTTATAGAAATCTTCGCCTATTTGTCGCTTTCACCCGTATTCTCTACACATGTAAAAATCGAACTTTTACGATGCTATTCAATATATAAAAATCGAATTTTTACTTCGACTTTCGATATATAAAAATATGATTTTTCCTTTTGACTTTCGATATATAAAAATATGATTTTTCCTTTTTAAAGTTCAAATCCTTTTTCGAAAAAATCAGTTTTAACCTTTCTTAAAAAATCTCAGTTTTAAACTTTTAAAAATTTTAGTTTTATTTCTTTTTATAAAATCAGTTTTTAACTTTCAGTTTTTAAACCTTTAAAAATTTCAGTTTTTAACTTTAAAAATCTCAGTTTTAAACTTTTAAAATTTCAGTTTTAACTTTAAAAATCTCAGTTTTAAACTTTTAAAAATTTCAGTTTTAACTTTAAAAAATTTCAGTTTTTATCTTTTAAAAACAAAACAGTTTTTATCTTTTAAAAACAAAACAGTTTTTATCTTTAAAACAAATTCAGTTTTTATTTTTAAAAATTTCAGTTTTTATTTTTAAAAATTTCAGTTTTATTTCTTTAAAACAAATCAGTTTTATTTCTTTAAATAAATCAGTTTTTAATAAGCTAAAATAAAATCAGTTTATTATATATTTTTTTTATACAGAATAATAAAATAAAAATATAAATATAAAGCGACTTACAGCGGAGGGGGGTTTCACCGATCGTCGGAGGTCGAGGTGGGGCGGCGGCGCTCGGAGTTTCGAACGGTGGTGGCAGCTTCTGGCTTGGGTCGCTGATCTTCGTCGGAGCTCGTGCAATCTGGGGCTTCGGTGGGTTGCGGCTTCAGCGGGGGTTCGAAGTACGAGGGAGGGGGGTACGGTGATGGGCGGCGGCTTCGCTTCGGGGGGGGGGGGGGGGGTGGGGTTCGCAGATCGACGGCGAGCGATTAGGGTTTTTACCTTTTTTTTTTTTTGATTAAATGAATCGGGGGCCAATGAAGAAGAAAAAGGGGGTAAAGTATATATTTTTTTTATTCTTTATTATTTAATTATTAAATTTCGCAAAAAGGTTGACTTTCACATATGACCTCGAAACGAGGCCCACCGCCTGTCGCCCATAGCGTTTCACCCCCATTCCGAACACAATGGGATATGTATCGCAAGCTGATTTGATCGTTACAATCAGTTTCCTTTAGAATTTTCATTTAAATCACTATATTGAATTTTAAACGCACATTTCAAATTACCGGGGTCACATACTAACTAGAAAAATTCCAGAAAAATATTTTCTAGCTTCGTATTGACGATACGGTCCTAACAAAACTAGTTTCGTCGAATTCTGAGACCGTTTGAAAAATGGCCAATTTCCTGTCGATTAAATTCAACAGAAACTGGTCAAACGCGTTTTCTTTTGCCACGCTCACATATTGACTCGAAAAATTATGAAATTTGGAATCTAGCAATAACTTTACATCACGGACCCAACAAAAGTGGTTTCGTCGAAATCCGAGGTCATTTGCAAAATGTCCATTTTTAAGGGCCTGAATTCCATAGCGACTATTCAGAATTTTCAACTGGACATATCTTTTGATTCCCGATATGAAATCTTGATTTTTCGGATTCGTTGGAAAGATATTCACTATTATATTCCATTATTTTTGGTTTCACTAAAATCCGGATTGTTTTGCACCCGGTACATTCAATTGAAGTTTGAAATCGAATTATCGAACTACCGCGCCATTTTCAATTCTATTTATAATTATATATAAATATTTATATTCTAACGACGACGCGTATAATATATACGTTCGATTTATATTCAAAAGAAATTCCTTGACAATATTATTTAAAATAATCTATTTTAAATATTCAAAATTCGCTATAATCGCCAAAATAAAAATTTCAAACTGGCTCGCATTTTACGGGTTGTTACATAAGGACAATGCTAATCTTCACCACTGGGTTTCTTAGGATGTCATTTGCAGGCCCATGTGTGAGGGTAGGCTTACACTGCGTAACCCTAAATATATTTGCATAGCTAGTGTGATGACCCCAAACCCACGTTCCACGGTGGCAAGGGTAATCTTTAGAATATAACACATAAACAAATAACACTAGAATAGAAATATATATTTACACCAGATAATGTACATTAAATTACACTGGAAATAATAATCATCAGATTTACACAGTATAATAGGATCATACTTAGTACAAATACAGTTTTAGCTTTATATAAAATGCCTATAGCGGGATCAAACATAATATACATAACAAGAGCTGAACAGCATAATAGAAGTGATATAATCCATCTTCATCTCCATAGCTATCTAGAGAGAACCTGTAAAACCTGAATATAAGGTTGCTCGTGTAGAAAATAGGGCACCCGAGTTTGCAACTGGAAAAAACTAAGAGTCAGTCATAGGACTGGTATGAGAAATCTACTTAACTTATTTTATAATAAGGCCAATCACAGGACCATGCTACTAATGCGGAACGGGTTTACTCCAATGGATTGCCAGTGCTTAAAACAAGTAAATCATTTAAACGTCGTAATGCTTTTTTACAAAAATGAAGCCATTATAAGACTCAGGTCCCATCACACAATGCAACGCAAGCCGAAGGATAGAGTTTTACCTTATAATGGCCAAAATATGCTTGATATGTATAAAACAAAAGCATTTGATATTATTACTAGTGTTTATATGTTTCAAAAACAATTTCAATCATAAGTATCAATCATAGACGACATGAGCGTCCCATGCCACTATGCCGCCACATATAGGTTTACAATCGAAACCGCACATGTCGTACTGGAAGTTGGATTTCTGTCGTGAACCAAGGCAAGGGATCGTCCTTACCGCTTCGAGACAATCTAGCCCATGTCTCAGGGTCAGAGCTCGAGTGACCCTTGGATCGTTAGGGCCGGTCCACACGGAGTGGTTTAAAATGCCTGAACCCTACGTTTCCCCCGCCCTATTGGGCGGAAACTGGTCATATCCCGACCAAACCATCGGCCCCATAGTGAATGATATAACCGAGGCGCCTCGCTTTCCATCATCCACATAAGTAAAACATCAGGGCATGTAAAACCCTGACACCACTCTTAGCTAGAAGGAAAAGCATGTCCTCCTTGACGTTCTCTCCCATTTCTGGTTCATACCGGG
This sequence comes from Allium sativum, assembly GCA_030737875.1. Taxonomy (NCBI): domain Eukaryota; kingdom Viridiplantae; phylum Streptophyta; class Magnoliopsida; order Asparagales; family Amaryllidaceae; genus Allium; species Allium sativum. The sequence goes on along the minus strand of CM060920.1, from coordinate 267,030,478 downwards.
GTGTGAGGCCCGTAAATCAACGCTATACACAGAGCTAGTTGTATTAAAGCCATGCTTTGATCATCAACCATAAGACTCTGCTTTTCAACAAAAGCCTTATCGCAGCATCTCTGTATGCCACATTGTCAACCTACAATGTCAGATACACATCCCTTTACAAGTCCGTTCTGGGTCTGAATGAAACCGAAGGCACCTTATTCCTCGTCCCATATGTCTAATACAGGAGAGAGGCCCTCGCACATCCAAAAAATCAACAAGTACGTCCGGACAACCACCACTGTAACCCCTTCAGGCAGCAACTCCCATCAGAGGCATTAGTAGCCATCCAATCGATGTGAAGACCATCGGTCTTACACCGTCTACATATCTTCGACTTCTAATCGTCGACCAACTATTTGAAATGAGAATTAACTCGGCCTTTTCAAATAATTCATGTATATTTAGAATTTTAAACCAATTCTTTCCATGGTTAAATTATTTGACATCCATAATTCAGTTCATTAATATAATATTCATGTCAAACACATTCAACCATCAAATATCCAATAAACCGAGTAAATTAGGTTTATTTCCATTCCATATCATTTATAATATTTTATAATGATTTATCGCTATTTTTATTTATTTAAAAATATCCCATTTATTTAAACAACGCTTTAGGCCATAACGCGGCCATGGCGCTGTTTCTCTTCAGATTTGATTTGCACATATCTTAAAATATAACCGTTGGATCTTTACAAACTTGATATCATTGGAAAGAACTTTTCAAAGCGGACCCGACAGTTCTAGTTTTGGAAAAATCCGACGGTCGGATCTCCCGGTATAATCATTTAAAGTTACTATTTCAAAACACGAACTGCAGCTTTGTAAAAACCCGCATTCTACGCATCATAGGATCGTAGAATATTTATTCCTTTCACATACGAAGTCGTATGGTCATGTAACTTTGGGAGACGACTATTGGAGTCATTTCCCATGTTCATGATTTTTTCGATTTTTAAATGACCGTTTTGCCCCTAGCCGATACTGTTTTGGCCATAACTTTTGATTGGAAAGGAGTTTTGACCTGAAACCACTTCCATTGGCTCCAGATGATGGTTTACAATTCTTAGAGTGGTCACATTAGCAAAACGGACTTACCGTTTGGGAGATATGGCTGAAACAAGTTTCAGATAGTGAAAAACAGCTTAATTGTGCTTAACCGGGTGATTAACAACTAGGCCCAATGGGGGATTTCGGGACTAGAGGTATTTAAGGGCTGCTAGGGTTAGGATTTCGGGTTTTCACTCATTTTCCAACCGCCACAAACCGTCTCTTCAACCTAACAATGGCCTCCAATATCTAAATACACCTCTAATCACTTCTTAATCAAGTTTTGTCTTAAACTACATCAAATTAAGGAGGAATATCACCAAAGCAAGGTTAGAGCTGCTGTTAGACATCAGTATTCATGCCAAACAGAGATTTATTTCAGATCTGAGTTTTATTTGTGGCCAAGGTGAGTGATTAGCATTGTTTTGACACTAATTACAGTTAATTAGGGTGATTAGTGATAATTAGCGAATTTATACATTCTTAAATTCTGAAAAAAATATTTATAAATTCTGGAATATTGTTTTATACCTCTGTTAGAAATTTGGGTTGATTTGGTTAAGTTTTGTTAATCCTATGATTAGTTTTGCTTAAACATGCTTAGGGGAAAATATGGGGTTTTTGGCTATGTTTGATCCATTTTACATGCTATAGTTGTTGTTTTGGTGTTTATGATTGATTGTACATGTTGCTATGACTGTATGGTATGATTTGTGATTGTCTAGAAGTGTTAGACTGGTCGAAAACGCTGTCGAATGGCATAAAACAGTCGTTGGAAAGAAGTGCAGGAAATTGCCCGAACCGGATCGGATCGAAGGGGGAAACCACGAACCAACCGGCTCGCTTGGAAGCTCCACGATCCGACCCGCTGGTGAGAAGGAACTCCGATCCGAACCGATGCCACTCACGAACTGGTTCAGGAGCTAAGGAACCAATGGTCAAGAAGGATCACGAACCGATGTTGGGCCACGACCTGAAGTCCTCCGATCCGAACCGCCTTCCACGTGAGCTGCTCACACCACCCGACCCGATCCACCCTCGTGAGAATTAAGCTACCCCGACCCGAACCACTCTAGGGGGCGCGATCTGAGCCTCTTAGTGGACTCTGAACCGATGGCGTTGCATCAAGAGTAGGACCTGACGATGAGTCACGAGCTGGAGGAGCACGACCTGACTCGTATGGGGTATTCCGATCCGAATCGAGGAGCTGATGACCACGACCTGAAGCAAAGTGAAGAAATGAAGACCGATCCGGGGAAGAAGGAGGAGACAAAAACCCGAGATACAAAGGTAGTCCAAATAGGAAGTTTGTAATCAGGATCTAATTGGGAATCAACGAGTCGACTTCATGAGTTGGGTTTTGCTGCGGGACATGTGCTAAGGAGTTGTCGATGTCTATAACTTTGGATCACTATGTGTAGGGGGTACGTGAACGGATTCAGGGCCACCGTGGCCTAGGTACGACTAAAGAGCTATAGACCAATGAAGTGGGGTCATTTGTAAAGGTTTGGTCATGACTCCATGAGGTGAGCTTGGTAGTAGCAATAGTTGTACAAGTTGAACTCCGTCATTACTTCGATGGGTCTAGTGATTGACAGTGTTGGACATCGTATGCTTTACGCACTGAGTGAGAGATGTGAGGATGGTTGCTATGTTTGATATGTTTGCCATCATTATGACATGCACACCCCCACCCCCATTATCTTTACACCATCTGTTCAGTGGCACTTTAGAGTATTGTACAGTATGTAGTGCTAACTCTTTGGTTGCAGGTCCAGGTTCAGGTATGGTTTAGTATACCTGTTATTGTTTTGTTTAGCTGCTTATCTCTCATACAAGACTTTTTGTCTGACCTAGAGTTTTATGTCTCTTCTTATTACTCTGGATGCTCTCACGAGCAGACTAGAGATAGGTTAGGTGGTATGCACGAGTGGCTGTACCGGAGACAAGCAGGAGGCATCTACGTATGATATATATAGACATTCTCCCTGTGTTGCTGCGGTCACTACTTTGGGCATTAGTGGTGTACCTCTCTTTCTTTTGTTTAGAGACAGTAAATTGGAAAGTTGTAATAAGTTGTATTTGAATTTCCGCTACTCTGATGATGATGATGTTGATGTTGGTTTTAGTTATCAGCTTATGCACTGTCTCGCCTGTTTTATGTCAAGTATATTGTTATTATATTTTGTTCCATGCGCTGTGAGACATTCTATAGGTTTTCGATTAGTTCATTCTCTTCTTTCCTTTCTTTGGCGACCGTTCCGTGCTAGTCGGGCATGTGTACAGCGCACTTTCGGAGGAAATGTCGGTTGGTGAGGGGCAGACCGTCACACTTGGTATTAGAGCTCTAGGTTTGCGTAGTTAACCTAGGGAAAGACACCCTGGAGAGATAATACGTACATGAGAGCGTGTATTTGTGATTATTTTGGTTTTCAAAAGCTATATATATATATATACTATTAGTACAGATAAGGATGAAGTCGCACTGCACTAGCACCACTATGGAGATGGTTAATCATTTTCTCTTTACAGATTGAACGATGAGCCGATACGCAAGAGGTGCTGGTAGAGGAGCCAATAATGGGAATGCTGCTGACATGAGGACGATGTTTACTGACCTCATGAGAGAGATGCTTAGGGACTGATTTGGCCAAGCTGAATAAGGATTATACTACTCTTGGTGGGAAGCCGTTGCACGGAACGGAGTCGGCTACGGATGTTCAGGATTGGTTGGATAGCTGCGAGCGTATCTTTGAAGATTTGGTTATCGAGGATGCGATGAAGAGAAGGCTAGCATCCCGTCAGCTGCAAGGACGGGCAATGAATTGGTGGAATGCTATAAAGGCAGCTACTCCCGAGGAACAGATTACTTGGGATAAGTTTAAGGTTCGCTTTAGCGATAAGTTCATTCCAGCTGCTCAGAAGTCAGTGTTGTTTAAGAAGTTCTTGGAGTTTAAGCAAAATGGCAGGGCGGCCTTGGAGTATGTTGTTGAGTTCGATACCTTATCGAAATATGGGTTATCTCTTATTGATACTGCCGAGAAGAAGAATGAGAAGTTCATAACTGGCTTGGATGGATACTTAGGGGAAAGGCTTATTAACCACATCGATGAGACGTTTGAATCAATTGTGGGAAAAGCACTGAGGTCAGACAGTCTTTACCCTAAGCTGAAGACTAAGGTTGCATCTGCAGAGGAGCCAAAGCCGCAAGCAAGTGGTGGAGGCAAGAGTGGTTCTCAGAATAAGAGGAAGAAGAACCAGAATAAGGATGGCCAGAAAAAGAATAAGAAAGATGTTGATGCTTCAGCTGTGGTAAGAAGGGCCATTATACTAGTAATTGTCGGGCCAAGCCAGCGGATAGGAAGTGCTTCTACTGTGGCCAAGTGGGACATCACAAGGACAAGTGTCCGCAATCCCCTAAAGAAAAGCAGATGGTGAAAGCATATGCCCTTAATGATATTCCTTCTTCGTCGAATGCCCCAACTGCGGCGGAGAAGGGAAAGAATGTCGTTATTCAAGGTATGCTTTCTATTTATGATGTTCCTGTTAGAGTTTTGTTTGATACCGGAGCTTCCAGTTCTTTCATATCTAGTGACCTGGTAGATAGGTTGGGATTGGAGCCCGAAATTGTCGATAGACCTTTAGTAGTGACGAACCCGATTGGTGGTTCGACTAACCTTAACATGATTTATCGCAATGTGATCATATCGAGTCATGGATGCATGATTGTTTGTGATTGCTTTGTTTTGGGCTTTACTGGGTTTGGCATTATTTTGGGAGTCGATTGGCTCCAAAGATACGGGGTGGTGGTAGACTGTTAGGGCTTTTTAGTGACAGTTAGAGCGGATGATGGGCAGAGGGTAGTGTTTGGTGGTCTACCTAGTGATGGGGTAATGGCTAGTTTTCTAAATTCCCTCGACATCCTGCATAGTGAGTTGTCAGGTTTGCTCGTGATTGGCCAGTATCCGGACGTCTTCGAGGAAGTGACCGGGTTTCCACCACACCGAGAGATTGAGTTCTGTATTGATTTAGTGAAAGATGCCAGAACTATAGTGATGCCACTTCGTCGTATGGCACCAAGGGAGTAGCGAGAGCTCGGGGTGCAAGTCAGTGATCTTTTGAAGAAGGGATTTATCAGAAGGAGTGTTTCTGAATGGGGAGCACCAGTTGTGTTTGCTACCATGGCGGATGGTTCCCTTCAGTTGTGTGTAGACTACCGCAAGTTGAATAAAGTGACGAGGAAGAATAAGCATCGTCTACCGCGGATAGATGATTTGTTTGATCAGTTGAGTGGCGCGAGAGTATTCTCTCAGTTGGATCTCGCGACAGGTTTTCATCAGCTTAGAGTGGAAGCTGAGAGTATAGCTAAAACGACATTTCGGACGTCGTATGGATTTTATGAATGGTTGGTCATGCCATTTGGGTTGACCAATGCACTAGCATATTTTGTGGATCTTATGAATATGGTATTCAGAGATCAGTTGAATAAGTTTGTTCTTGTGTTCATGGACGATATACTTGTTTATTCGAGGATAGAGGAAGAACACAAGGAACATTTGAGGATAGTAATGGAGGTGTTGAGAAAACACCAATTGAAAGCAAAGTTTTCTAAGTGTCACTTCTGGAGGAGGGAAGTGAGATTCTTGGGCCATGTTGTTTCAGAAAATGGTATCGCCGTGGACCCTGCGAAGGTGGCTACGGTACAAGATTGGTCTATGCCCAAGAATGCAACGGACATAAGAAGTTTCTTGGGATGAGCTGGATATTATCGTAAGTTTATCCAAGACTTCTCCAAGATAGTAGCACCGTTGACTCAGTTGGGCAAGAAGAATCAAGCCTTCGTCTGGGACGAATTGTGCGAGAATGCATTCAAGAGCCTAAAGGAAAAGTTGACATGTGCACCAGTGTTAGTCATTCCTAAGGGGAATGAAGAGATGACAGTATATACGGATGCATGTGGCACAGGGCTAGGCATTGTATTGATGCAAAGAGGTAGGGTTGTAGCTTATGCAAGTTGGCAATTGAAACCGCATGAGAGAAGATACCCTACCCATGATTTGGAATTGGCAGCGATCGTGTTTGCATTGAAGATGTGGAGACATTATCTCTTAGGAGAAAAATTTGAGTTGATTTCTGATCATAAATCGTTAAAGTATCTCTTCTCTCAAAAGGATCTAAATCTCCGACAGCAAAGATGGTTAGAATTCTTGGCTTCCTATGATTTCGACATCGCATATACACCAGGAAAGGGCAATGCGGTGGCTGATGCATTGAGTAGAAGACATGCCAGTTTAGGGGCTACGTTTCTTGAATGGAAGCAAATGGAGTACATCTCTGGGTATGATTTCAGACCAAGGTGCGAATTGGATCCATAAATGTTAGCAAGTTTGATAATCAGACCCACTTTGATTGAACGGATTGGTTCCAATCAGAGGGACGATCCTAACTTATTGGAAGTCATCTCCAAGTTAGAGATGGGTATCGACGAGGAGATGAACAAGTATGGGCTTGATCGAGATGGATGGCTTAGAAAGAATGGACCTAATGTCAATGGATTGAGAGATGAAGTGCTTAGAGAATGCCATCACTCAAAACTGACTATACATCCCGGCGGTAACAAGATGTACCGAGACATGAAGCATACCTACTACTGGGAAGGGATGAAAAGAGACGTTGGGAAATTTATATCCAAATGCATGAATTGCTAGCTAGTTAAAGCTGAGCAAAAGAAGCCTAGTAGTTTGTTGCAACCATTAGAAATTCCAGAATGGAAATGGGAACTAGTCACAATGGATTTTAATGATGGGTTACCAAGAACTAGGTCGGGCCATCATAGAATTTGGGTGATTGTGGACCGATTGACTAAGAGTGCAAGGTTTATACCCGTCAAGTCAAACAGGACAGCAACTACGTTAGCTGAACTATATGTAAAGTGGATTGTGAGATTTCATGGAATACCCAAAAGCATTGTGAGTGACCGAGATCCGTTGTTCACTAGTGGATTTCGGAAGAGCTTACAAGAGGCGTTAGGATCAGAACTACATCTCAGTACCGCGTATCATCCTCAAACCGATGGTCAAATAGAGAGGGTGAATCGTACATTAGAAGACCTCTTGAGAGCCTATGTATTGGATTTTGGTGGATCATGGGATAACCATTTGCATCTAGTAGAGTTTGCATATAATAATAGTTATCAATCCAGTATTGGTATGGCTTCATTTGAAGCTTTATACGGAAGACCGTGCAACTCACCATCATGTTGGTTAGAGACCGGTGAGAAATATGTGCTTGGACCATAAGTAATAAGAGAAACATCAAACAAGATCAAGGTTATCGAACAGCGAATGAAGGCTGCCCAAGATAGGCAGAAGAGTTATGCTGGTAAGAGGAGAAGAGAATTATAGTTCTCCATTGGCGACTTGGTGTTTGTCAAGATTTGTCCATTGAAGAGCGTGATACAATTTGGCAGGAGAGGCAAGTTAGCACCAAGATTTGTTGGTCCATTCCCAGTTCTTGAGCAAATTGGGAATTTGGCATATAAAGTTGAATTACCAGAGAAGATGGCAGGAGTTCACAACGTATTTCGTGTTTCCCAGTTAAGGAAGTTCGTACACGACCCAGATGTGACTATTCCACTTGATCAATTGGATGATATCGAGGTTGAACCCGAGGCGGTTGGGAAACGCAGGCCTATGCGTATTGTTGGGAATGATACGAAGCAACTTCGAAGGAAAGCGGTGAAGTTAGTCAAAGCTCAGTGGGGAGGGAAAGAGAATGACTGTACTTGGGAGACAGAGGAGAACATTAGGAAGACGTATCCAGAACTCTTCGCCTGGCAAGATTTTAACTTCGACTTAGTCTTTCCGCATGCTAGGATAGGCTTGTTTTGTTTGTTTTGCATGATTGATTGTTGTATATGGTTGGTAGGCATGCGGGATCCTTTGTATGTTTTGGGTTAAGGAATATCGGGGATGAAATTTCTTGGGGGGGGGGGGGGGGGGGAGTGTAACGACCCGCATTCTACGCATCGAAGGATCGTAGAATATTTATTCCTTTCACATACGAAGTCGTACGATCATGTAACTTTGGGAGACGACTATTGGGGTCATTTCCCATATTCATGATTTTTGCTGATTTTTAAATGATTGTTTTGCGTCTAGCCGATACTGTTTTGGCCATAACTTTTGATTGGAAAGGAGTTTTGACCTGAAACCACTTCCATTGGCTCTGGATGATGGTTTGCAATTCCATAGAGTGGTCACATTAGCCAAATGGACTTAGCATTTGGGAGATATGGCTGAAACAAGTTTCAGATAGTGAAAAACAACTTAATTGGGCTTAACTGGGTGATTAACAGCTTGGCCCAATGGGGGATTTCGGGATTAGAGGTATTTAAGGGCTGCTAGGATTACGATTTCGGGTTTTCACCCATTTTCCAGCCGCCACAAACCCTCTCTTCAACCTAACAATGGCCTCCAACATCAAAATACACCTCTAATCACTTCTTAATCAAGTTTTGGCTTCAACTACATCAAATTAAGGAGGAATAGCACCAAAGCAAGGTTAGAGCTGCCGTTAGACATCAGTATTCGTGCCAAACAGAGATTTATTTCAGATCTGAGTTTTATTTGTGGCCAAGGTGAGTGATTAGCATTGTTTTGACACTAATTACAGTTAATTAGGGTGATTAGTGATAATTAGCGAATTTATACATTAATAAATTCTGGAAAAATATTTATAAATTCTGGAATATTGTTTTATACCTCTGTTAGAAATTTTGGTTGATTTGATTAGTTTTGCTTAAACATGCTTAAGGGAAAATATGGGGTTTTTGGCTATGTTTGATCCATTTTACATGCTATAGTTGTTGTTTTGGTGTTTACGATTCATTGTACATGTTGCTATGACTGTATGGTATGATTTGTGATTGTCTAGAAGTGTTAGATTGGTCGAAAACGCCGTCAAATGGCATAAAACAATCATTGGAAAGAAGTGCAGGAAATTGCCCGAACTGGATCAGATCGAAGGGAGGAAGCACGAACCGACCCGCTCGCCTGGAAGCTCCACGATCCGACCCGCTGGTGAGAAGGAGCTCCGATCCGAATCGATGCCACTCACGAACTGGTTCAGGAGCTAAGGAACCAATGGTCAAGGAGGATCACGAACCGATGCTGGGCCACGACCTGAAGTCCTCCGATCCGAACCGCCTTCCACGTGAGCTGCTCACACCACCCGACCCGATCCGCCCTCGTGAGCATGAAGCTACCCCGACCCGAACCACTCTAGGGGGCACGATCCGAGCCGCTTAGTGGACTCCGAACCGATGGCATTGCATCACGAGTAGGACCTGACGATGAGTCACGAGCTGGAGGAGCACGACCCGACCCGTATGGGGTATTCTGATCCGAACCGAGGAGCCGATGACCACGACCTGAAGCAAAGTGAAGTGAAGAAATGAAGACCGATCCGGGGAAGAAGGAGGAGACCAAAACCCGAGATGCAAAGGTAGTCCAAATAGGAAGTTTGTACTCAGGATCCAGTTGGGAACCAACGAGTCGACTTCATGAGTTGGGCTTTGCTGCGGGACGTGTGCTAAGGAGTTGTCGATGTCTATAACTTTGGATCACTATGTGTAAGGGGTACGTGAACGGATTCAGGGCCACCGTGGCATATGTACGACTAAAGAGCTATAGACCAATGAAGTGGGGTCATTTTTAAAGGTTTGGTCATGACTCCATGGGGTGAGCTTGGTAGTAGCAGTAGTTGTACAAGTTGAACTCCGTCATTACATCGATGGGTCTAGTGATTGACAGTGGTGGACATCATATGCTTTACGCACTGAGTGAGAGATGTGAGGATGGTTTCTATGTTTGATTTGTTTGCCATCATTATGACATGCACACCCCCACCCCGTTATCTTTACACCATCTGTTCAGTGGCACCTTAGAGTATTGTACGGTATGTAGTGCTAACTCTTTGGTTGCAGGTCCAGGTTCAGGTATTGTTTAGTATACCTGTTATTGTTTTGTTTAGCTGCTTATCGCTCATACCAGACTTTTTGTCTGACCCAGAGTTTTATGTCTTTTCTTATAACTCTAGGTGCTCTCTCGAGCAGACTAGAGACATGTTAGGTGGTATGCACGAGTGGTTGTACCGGAGACGAGCAGGAGACTTCCATGTGTGATATATATAGACATTCTCCCTGTGTTTCTACGGTCACTACTTTGGGCATTAGTGGTGTACCTCTCTTTCTTTTGTTTAGAGACAGTAAATTGGAAAGTTGTAATAAGTTGTATTTGGATTTCCGCTACTCTGATGATGATGTTGATGTTGGTTTTAGTTATCAGCTTATGCACTGTCTCGCTTGTTTTATGTCAAGTATATTATTATTATATTTTGTTCCATGCGCTATGAGACATTCTGCAGGTTTCCGATTAGTTCATTCTCTTGTTTCCTTTCTTTGACGACCGTTCCGTGCTAGTCGGGTGTGTGTACAGCGCACTTTCGGTGGAAATGCAGGTTGGTGCGGGGCGGACCGTCACAAGCGTCATTATTCTTTTTAATTTATATATATATATATAATTCATGCTGGCGCTGTTTTTATTTAGATTTGAATTAAACATTTCGCATAATCTAACCATTGGATCTTTACAAATTTGATTTCGTTGGAAAGATATTTTCAAAGCGAACCCAACGGTTTCGATTTCTGGGAAATCCGATGGTCGGATTTCTCGGTATAATCGTTTAAAGTCATGATTTCAAAACACGAACTACAGCATCGTTATTCGTTTCATTTTAATTATATTTTCATGTGTATATATATATATATATATATATATATATATATAATCTGTTCTTTGATTTCCAAACCATTTTCATTTCATTTACGTGGTGAAAATAATATTTTTAGCCAACAAATATTTATTTCAACACATGACTATTTTTAACACTTCATATATATAAAAAAATGTGATTTTATTGTTAAAACAATTTATTTCAAACATGAATATTTTTAGCGATTCATATATATAATAAAAATGTGATTTTTATTGTTAAAACAATTTATTTCAAACATGAATATTTTTAGTGATTCATATATATAATAAAAATGTGGCTTTTATTGTAAAAACAATTTATTTCAAGCATGAATAAATTATCACACAAGAAATTATTTCAACATATGAATATAATTCAAACACATGAATATTTCAGAAAATTTCGGTAGTATAACGGCATGAGGTTTAAAATCGGCACCGTCCCGAGTACGGCTCCTCGCACTACCTTATGCCTTGCGGCGTTTCCTAAGGTGCTTATCCTAATGATCTAATCATTTCGATTGTTTTTATATCACATTGAATTTTTCCATAAACAATTCCAGTTTTGTTTCAACCACAAACAACCATTGTCAACCATTCGCAATATCAACCAAATTTCACACCAACCACAATCCAAACAATCACAACCAATATATATCGTCCATGGTTTGTGGACGAGGGGAGTATATATATATATATATATATATATATATATGTATATGTATGTATGTATGTATTTCCATTTCAATTCCATACCGCTATATATGGTATATACAACGCTTGTACAATATATATATTGCTTATATAATTTATGCAACGCTCATATATGAGGTATACAACGCTTATATGATTTATACTTCGCTTATATAAATTATACATCGCTATTCCATTCCAATTTTAATTTAGAAATCTCACATTGGGTTTCCACTCCTTCTAAAATTGTAGGAAGCCCCGAAAATTCTCTTGTCTCTTCTAGAATGTAGAAGATGTCGCCACGAGTCCAATGCCTCTTGTTATACTGGATTTCGACAACACAACAAAAAGATATGATTTTTATAGTGAAATCACGATTCGTAGTGCTTTAAAGTGCTATAAAACAGTTTAAATAATAAAGGATGTTACCTCAGCTGAAGTGTTCAAAACTAGGTTTTAAATTTGTGCGTGAATCGTTGCATGAGAGGTCGATCAAACGGCGCCACGTCGAAGATGAAGGAGGGACGCATGTGCACCTGAAGTGGGGCCCACTTCGGTGGCCTCCGGCATCCACGGTGGCTGTTCAAAGTCCGGCACTTCGGAGGCGCGATTCTCGATGGTGGCACGATGATAGGGGTGCACCCTATACGGATTTGAAGTTCTTAACGTTATCTACAAAATTCCCAACAGGGGTGGAAGCTAATTCGGCTTGGTTTGGTCGGAATTTGTTCGGGAAGGAAAGAGGTGGTTTCCGTCTTCGATCTCGCTTATAGTGAGAGAGAAATTATAATTTTTTTAATAAAAATTCTGATTGGCCCGTGCTATTTATAATTCCAAAAATATCTGTTTTTCCTAACGAACTCCAATTCAAACCCAATGACTATCGTCCCTAGCTAAATACCCCCATTCTGGACACAATGGAATATGTTTTGTAGGCCCATTTGACTGTTTCAATCAGTTTTTCTTCAAATTAAAGTATAAAACATTCAAATATTGATTTGAACATATATTTTAATTTGCCAGGGCCACATACTGATTCCAAAAATTCCAAAAAAATTATATCTAACTTTGTTTTGACGATATGGTCCCAACAAAACTAATTTCGTCGAATTTGGAGACCGTTTGAAAAATGGCCATTTTCTGGTAGATTCAATTCAAACTGAAATTACCAAACATGTTTTCTTTTGCCACACTCACATATTAATTCCAAAAATTATGAAAATTGGAATCTAGTAGTAATTTGACATTCCGGATCCAACAAAAGCAGTTTCGTCGAAAAGGAGGTCATTTGCAAAATGTCTATTTTTACGGGCTATAATTATTCCATAGCGACCTTTCTAAAAATTCATTTGGCCATAACTTTTGATTCCCGCTATGAAATTTTGATTTTTCAGATTCGTTAGAAAGATATTTTTAAATAGATTTAAATATTTATGGTTTCACTAAAATCCGGTTTATTTTGCATCCTGTACAGTCAGTCAAAGTTCGAATTCAAATTTTCAAACTACCGCGCCATTTCAGGCATTGTTTTATAATTAAAATAAATATAATCGCTATAACTTCGATCCAAATAAATTTTTAGTCGTAATTATTTAAAATAAATTATTTTAAATATTCAAAATTCAATAAAATAGCCAAATTAAAAATTTTAAATTGGTTTGGATTTTCCGGGTTGTTACATCTAACGCTTGCAAGCTCTGGACCAGGTTCATCTCAAACGAATCATTATTTATTATCTAATGTTGATATTAAATAATAAATAACTCCGATAATTTAAATTAATCCATGAGAATGATAAATTGAATTAAATCTAATTTCTTAACTAACATTGAAATTTGAGGATTTTCCTCAAACAAACTAAACGTAATTGTTTTTCAAATTCTAAAGATCTAAAATAAAATTAAAGTGCGACTTCAACCGAGTAAGATATAAATTTTATAACAATCTACTTATACATTTCTAGTATTAGATACTAGATATGAATCACATAAATGTATGTAAATTTACAGAAATTGCAAAATAACTAGAAGTCTGATAAAAGGACAAGTGGACTTACTGTTGGAAATAAAGCAAATGTCGCTGGATTATCCATAGAAATTTGATTCTTGTTCTATATACTGGCTTAAATAAATGAAATAATTGTTATTATTAAAATTCCATTTAAAATAAATGTTATTATAAATCTTGTGTAGACAAGTTTGAATTTCATTTGTAATAAAAGAACAATTGTCATTCATTTTATTTAAATGATATATTTTAAGGAATTTCACAAATAGTTAATGATTTTATATATCCTTAACCATGGTATGTTTGATATATATATATATATATATATATATATATATATATATATACTAAGAAGATTAAAATTCAATGATATAAATCCAACAACACTTTAAAATTGTCAGTAAGCCCATATAAATAAGAAAAGCATATTAAAGACCCATAATGATGGAATTTTGATGTCATTTAATTTCGAATCATATGAAGAAAGTAGATCTTGTTTATAAGGCAAAACAACTGAATCACCTTTTACTTGACATAGTGAATGAGTAAGTATTGGGTCTCATACATAATGATGTATATGGGGCAAAGAATATATTAGCTAGAGGTAGGTTTTATTACTTCATTATATTTACTGATGATGTCTATAGATATAGATATGTGTATCTTATGAAACAAAAATCAAAATCCTTCGAAAAGTTCAAAGAATTCAAAAATGAAGTTCAAAACCGATTTTGATAGAAAACAAGTTCTCTTCGAATAGATCGAGAAAATATTTAAGTCAATTATACAATGAGTATCAAGATAAGTTTGAAATTGTTTCACAATTCACTCCATCTAGAACACCATATTGGAATGGTGTGTATGAAAGGAGACATCAAGCCTTATAAGATATAGTACGATTAATGATAAGTCATATAGATCTTCCAATAAATTAAATTTAGGACAATTGTATTAAATCCCAGTAAACCGACTCTGAAGATGCCATATAAGATATGGAATAGGAAATGTCATAGTATGTCTAATGCAAATATTTGGGATGTAAGGCGTTTATTAAACGTCCTTCCTCTGATAAGATCAGACCTAAATAATATATAACTATTTTGTGGAATATCCGAAAGAAACAAATTGATATTATTTCTATAAATCCTCTGAGAATTAAATGTTTATTGATCTAATTGGTATCCATTTATAGGAGACCAGTCTATAAGATACCGATGGGAATGAAATAGAATTCGAAATGTCTCGAAAACCACGAAATGTCATTGAATTTTGTATAAACAAGAAATTGAGTAGGAATGACACAATAATTCTAATGTTATTTGATAACACATTAATTGTTGTGAATAATGTTAGTTTTAAAACAAGAAATAGATACTGATTCTAAGAAAGAAAATGTTTGGTTTAAGAAGTTCATAATTGAACTTAATTCATTGTTGAACCAATGATATACATTGCGATAACAATGCGGTTGTTGCTCAGACCTAAAACGTTAAACTCATTATCGATCCAAACATGTATTTAAGAAATATAATTCTGATGTGAAATTGTTCATAGAAGAAACAAACATATCTGCAAAGTTGCACAAGTTGTAATGTTGCAGACCTACTGAATTAAACTTTATTGTAGCAGAAGTTCAATAATCACACTGGTTTCATGAGTATATGATACCTGAATGATCGACTCTAGTGCAAGTCTGAGTTTGTTAGAGTTTATGCCATAGTTGATGCGATTGATAACACTGCTGATGTTATTATTTTATTTGGAATAGACTATTCTATTGTGTTATATATTTCCTACATGACATAAATATTAACGTAAAAGAAGTCCTAAGAATAACATACGGATTTATATAGTTCAAGTAAGTGACTTGAACTTGAGATTATATAGTATGTTAAATAGCAGTTATTAAATGTCCCTAGTCAAGTTTTGTTATATACAGAGGACAACATTAAAATGTTGAGACTAGTATGTTGATTGACTGATGACCACATCTTGTTGATCATTAATATATGTGATATTAATGTCAAAACATAAATACATATTAGAGAATATCGTATTGGGCTGACCCAATGTGAGAAAACTACACGGAATATAGTTAACAGTACCATAAGTTATTTTCATAGTGGCTGTGATGTAATGGTCCTCGGACCTGAAATCATTATAATTTTATTCGAGGATATTTGTGTTTTGATATCATCTAAAGTTACTCATAACAGAGTAATGATAACTGTGATTATTGGATACATCTCGAGTCGAATGAAATTCTGAATGATCTAGATGGAATTTAACCCTACGATATATTTGTAGTTATATCCATGGTAGGGCTGTTAATTTCCTACACGACCCGTGACCTGACCCGAAACCCGCACGGAAATTAGTAGGTTAACCCGACCCATTTAGTTAGCGGGTCATTTTCGGGTCAACCCGAATTTGACCCGTTTATAAACGGGTGGGTTTAGTGTTGACCGGCTAACCCGATTTTGACCCGCCAAACCCAATTATATGTTGTATCTCTTCCATACTGTTAGTCTTTTATGTATACTGTTAGTGTTAAT
Source organism: Allium sativum (assembly GCA_030737875.1). NCBI lineage: Eukaryota > Viridiplantae > Streptophyta > Magnoliopsida > Asparagales > Amaryllidaceae > Allium > Allium sativum. The sequence continues at coordinate 267,014,316 of CM060920.1, read as the reverse complement.
CTTTTATGTATGCAGTAATCAACATGTTCGTATATGTAAGCTGTTATATTTTACTAATTTATTCTTGTATTTGTTAGTATTATTTTACTTACAACAACCGTATCTCTTCCATACTGGTAGTCTTTAATTTATGCAGCATGGGAATATATACTTACGTATAGAAAATAATTTTTGGATATGGTGATTTCATGCTTTATATGTGTTGCCTGTTGGTGACTTTGCAACTTGTTGCATGTTGGTGATTATATAACAGTGTACATGTTGGTGATTTGACTCTTTTGTTGCTTATATTAGTAGGCAATATCTATCAACGGGTCAAACGGGTAAACCCGACCCAACATGACAAATTTAGTTAAACGGGTTACACGGGTTGGGTCGGGTCAACCCATTTATAAACGGGTCGGGTTAGGGTTAGGAAAATATGACACGTTTAATAAACGGGTTGACCTGACCCGTTTATAAATCAACCCAAACCTGACTTGACCCGACCCGACACGACCCATTGACAGCCCTAATCCATGGGCCTCTTGATTGAGTGAGACTGTGAATGAATGGTCGTGCTCAAATATTGATTTGTTTTAAACAGTCTACTCATCGATCAAGATAAATGGATTAAATTATAAAGAGGATGATACGATCCATGCCTTGAGTTTAATCTTGGATATATTGGTTAAAAGGATTATATTACATTGATACACTGGTCACGGAAAGGTTGTATCGAATCGTTGATCTTATTATAACTTGGGTAGCAGCGACGTATTGCTAGATGTGAATCACTGTTTTTGATTTTAAATACGATTTAAAATCATTGCCAAGGTTGTAATAACCTATAGGGTCACACACTTAGAACGTCACAAAAGGAAAACCATTTAGTTAGGTAAATAAAATATCAATTTATTGATATTTTATCTGATATTAGAAATGGTATAATAGTTGGTTCCTTATTTTAGGAGTTTACATTTATAAAATAAAGGGTACATCCTTATTTTGAGATACATGTGAAAACCGACAATACACAATTCAAATTTTCAATTGAAAAACCCTAAATTGAAATGGCGGCTAGCAACTTCTTTTTCCTTTTCACTTAATTGATTCGTCTGAAAATGAACAAGAGAGCATTCATGCGGAAACTTGTACAGGTGTGGCAATTGACGCACTAACGAATTTGATCGATCTCGACCCCAATTCAGATTCGTGGATTCAACAAGAATTTTAGTATGATTTAATTTCTATTTACTATTTAACCGCAAGATCCATTTATAAATAGATCAGATTTATAAAATATAGGATATGATTTGATCTAATTTCCAAATAGTATTAACTTGTAAACACGATATATAGTTCTTACAAAGTCCGATTGAAGCACCATCTTCAATGTTGTGTTCGTATCTACGAATACTGCATATATGAGTTAAAGTGGAGGCATTATGGCTTGTTTGGAATTCTATATAATTTCAAGCGCTTGTTTGAAATTAGATAAAATAGCAGAAAAGCATTATTTGGATGGAAAATGGTGAGTTAAACTCACGTTCTTTGATATACTATTGTACCATATAATAGTATTTACTAATATTTGCATATTTATATATGCGATTCGTTTTATAGGTAATTTAGTGCTTATTCAGTTGGTTAGTGGTTATATATTTTGGTTTGTGGAGTGTATTAGTTTTAACACTATCTACTTGTAGTAGTCTAGTAGATGATTTATTTTATATGAATTAGATTATATGAATTGCAATACATTTATATGTGCTACCATATGTGTTGTGATGCAGGGGGACAGGTTGGAGTGATCCTTCATAATTTCTTAGTATGACTGTTATAGTATTTATATTCATATAATGTTATACAAATTACCGAATGCTAAATTGGATTTGGACCCCATTAGTTATAAAACATTGTCATATGTGAAATTATGGTCAAGTGAATATGTTATTATATATAATATATTAAGTTTGTTTATTTCTCACATTTTGATATGTTTGACACAACTGAACTGAACTGGAAATTATACGGTTTGAATGAGAATGGGGAAAGTTGGAAGTGAATTGTTTTAAAATAAAAAAATAGGTTTTTATATTCTTTTACTCTAAAACCTATTTTTAAGGTATTTTTACTATGTATATTTTGAAATAAAGCAAGCCTTTATATAAGATTAATAAATGATTTTGTTTGTAACACCTTTTGTAATAAATGATTTAGAAACCACAAGTATTTTACCTTATTGAATACTTAAATCTTATAAGGAATATTATAAAGATTGGACTAAGTATAAAAATAGTTTTGATATGTTGTGATAATGTGTTAATTGAATTCGTCTTTGACCCTCTTATATTCTGTTAATAAAGTAAATATAATTGAATCTTCAAATTAATGTTAAAGATAACCATGAAGGAATTTTTCTAGGTTTGTCGTAAACAATGTTTTAATAACACTTGTTTTTAAATCCTTGAAATACAGTTCAACTGAAAATATATTGTTTAACGATTTGAATTACTTAGATCTTTAATAATGAATTTCAAAGATAGAACAAGTATTGAATCTTTTAGGATAAAGATTTTTAAGAAAAAATTTTGACATATAAAAGAGAAGTGAACAACGATTTTAACCTATTTGATTATATTTTAAAGAAAGTAAAAACTTGAAAATTATTTGTGAATAAACTTATACTACAGAGATAGGGGCATTTTACTATAAGGGCTTACTTACCTTATAGAATTATTTTCTAGGACACGGCTTAGCAATAATTATTTTCCAGGACATTTACCATTCGCCGCCTCTAGTTCCCAAAAACCTAATTACTAAATCGGTTGAATCAGTACTTTCAACCGTTTCAAATACAAAATTTCGAAAAAATCGATCTTCGCCATATTCGTGCACCAAGCATCTACTATAAAAATAAGTTTCAATTAACAATGAATGAATAGTTAGTATAATTTTCCTGTAAATGTTGTTTGTTATTACTTAATTGCTTTCCTTTTGTTGATTATATTACTTTAATCAATCGATTATAATTGCTAATCATTGTTTACTTATGCAAAATCTTTTATTATGAGTAGGTCTATGATAATTACTAGTCAGTGTTTGCTGATGATATTGATTGAATAAAACGACGATAATTGCTAATTATTGTTTGAAAATACAGTCATGCTTCTGAAAAAGATAATCGATTTTATCTTTCTTTGAAAAATGGCTATAAATTTCATTTTTCATTAATTATATAATGTAATTTATTTGATTGATTGCTCCTTCGAATATTTTGAACTGGTTATTCAAATAATTGGATACTCAAAGTTGTTAGTTTTTGAAAAATATATACTCATATATCTTTTTTCTGCTTTATGCTTATGTTTATTTCAATAATTGAATAATTGTGTACATTCATCCAGGAAAAAAATGAACAAAAGGTCGAAGAAAAAACAAATTGCTTTTAAAGAAGCTACATGCATCTTCAACGACAACGGAGCTCAATACTTAAACATTAGACCAATTTCTTCACCTTTCTGTGAAGAACACAGTCAGAGAAAATCATTGTCAATAACAGCAGAGGTAACCTTTTTCCTTTAAATTGTGTGTACAATAATTATCTGTTTTGATATTCGTGCACACCAATACAAAGTTATACAACATACTGTCAATAATATAAAATAATGCAATATACTATCATTAAAAGAAAAATGCATTTATCTTTTTAACAAAGAATTATTAACATTAATAATTACAAATTCATAATCAATTATGATAATTTCATAATCAAATATAACATTAGTTCTATCTGCAGATGTTAGCTTTTTCATGATATGGATTATGTTGCTTTAACATGCAATATTATATACCAAGTTTATTTTGTTTTTAATGACTAGAGATGTAACAACCCGGAAATCTGAGCCAATTTAAAAATTTTATTTTGGCAATTTTAACGAATTTTGATTATTTAAAATGAATTATTTTAAATAATATCGTCGACAAATTTATTTTGAATAGAATTCGAACGTATATATTTATTCGAATCGTCGTTAGAATATAAATATTTATTTATATAAATAAAAGGAAATGAAAATGGCGCGGTAGTTCGATAATTCGATTTCGAATTTCAAATGAATGTACAGGATTCAAAATAAACCGGATTTTAGCGAAACCAAAAATATTAGAATCTAATTGAGAATATCTTTCCAACGAATCCGAAAAATTGAAATTTCATAGCGGGAATCAAATATTATGTCCAAATGAATTTTCAGAATAGTCGCTATGGAATTCTGGCCCTTAAAAATGGAAATTTTGCAAACGACCTCGGTTTTCGACGAAACCACTTTTGTTGGATCCGTGATGTCAAGTTATTGCTAGGTTTCAAATTTCATAATTTTTCGAATCAATATGTGAGCATGGCAAAGGAAAACGCGTTTGACCAGTTTAAGTTGATTTTAATCGACTGGAAAATGGCCATTTTTCAAACGGTCTCAGAATTCGATGAAATTAGTATTGTTAGGACCGTATCGTCAATACGAAGTTAGAAATATTTTTCGGGATTTTTTTTAAGTTAGTATGTGACCCAGGTAATTTGAAATGTGCGTTCAAATTGAATATATACTGATTTATATTTTAAATTTAATGGAAACTGATCGAATGATAAAATTGGCTAATGAAACATATCCCATTATGTTCGGAATGAGGGTATTACGCTAGGGACGACAGTCGGTGGGTTCGATTTCGAGTCCGAAATTTTAAGTTGCTTTTTGGGAATATAAAAATTCAATTAAATAAAAAGTTAACCCTTATTTCACTAAAACCCCCTATCTTCTCCCTTTCCCATTCGTTCACGTTCAAAACAGAAGAAATAAGAAAAAAAACAAAACCGTCGATCGGTCCAGGCGCCACCCACGCCATCCACCGCCGCGACATCGCCAACGCCTCCACCCTCCTCCCTTCCTCTCTCCTCCGCTACACCTTCCTCCCCTCTCACGTTCACCCTCCTCGCACCTCTCTCCCCTTCATTGAATCAGATCCAGCCGCCAGCCCTAGGGGGCCCCACGCTGCCAGCGCCGCCTGCGCCTGGGCACCTCCGATCCTCCACCAAACTCCGGCGAGACACTCCCACCCCCTTCCTTCCTACTGTAAGTTTCTTTCTATTTTTATTTTTGTTTATTCTATTTTTTTATAGAAAGAGTGATTTTTAATTTATGAAAGAAAGAAATGATTTTTAAGGTGATAAAGATATGACTTTTACTCAAGGAAGAAAAAAAATACGATTTTTGCTTTGCAAATATAAACGACTTTGTTTTGAAAATGAAAAAATACTTTGTTTTGAAAATGAAAATATATATTGTTTATAAAATAGAAATAGCAGAAAAAAATAATGATTTTTATATATTGAATAGCAAAGTAAAAATAATGATTTTTATATATTGAATAGCGAAGTAAAAATTCGATTTTTATATATTGAATAGCAAAGTAAAAATTCGATTTTTATATATTGAATAACAAAGTAAAAATTCTATTTTTATATATTGAATAGCAAAGTAAAAATTCTATTTTTATATATTGAATAGCGAAGTAAAAATTCGATTTTTATATATTGAATAGCGAAGAAAAAATTCGATTTTTATATATTGAATAGCAAAGTAAAAATTCAATTTTTATATATGTAGTGAATACGGATGACGAAAGTGACAAAAGGAAGAGCGATGAAGATTTCCTACATATGAAGAGTAGCGGAGTTGGATTTAGCTTTTTGGTGAGAACTTCTCACTTTTAATTTAATTTTCTAGTTGAAATATATACTAGGATGCAGACGGTGTTTAGTAGCACCCGACACCCGTCGTCCACAGACCATGGATGGCTTGTATGCTTGTTTGTTTGATTTTGATGTGTAGTTGATTGTGTGATGTGATGTGAAATAAAATGAACTATTTTATAGTGGAAAATATTTTATAGTTAAAAATTGAATTTTTAACGTGTATTAAAAATGAAATAAATATAAACAAATCGAACAATTTGTTTATATACACACATTTGACTAATATTTATTGGGACGATAAATTTTACACATCGCCCAATTGCACAAATAAAATCTGTGTTTGAGTGATTGAAACCCCACACGGGTATTGGGATGATAGATGACATACACTAATCCCAATAATTAGTTGTATGTCAATCGATTGATTGACAGACTATTATAAGCGTTGAATATTTATATTTGATGCTTATACAGTATAAAATGCACTTTGGATGATGGTTGATTATTTGTCGTTGTTGATATATACATGCGTTGTATGGCAGTCCATAGGAATAAAATCTATGGTAATTGATTGGGCCTCATTCCAGTTTTGAATAGCAATATTTGAAATAGAAATATTTGAAAAAGAAATATTTGAAATAGAAATATTTGAAAATAGAAATATATGAAGCCGTGTTGATTGGATTTACGCCATTTTGACGTGAACGATATTATATCGATTTTATTCATTTTATAATGAATATCGAAAGTGATTTCAAAATCTGATATTTTGAATAGAATTGAAATTCGAATTGAAATTGAATAGAAATGAGTTCGAATTGAAATTGAATAGAAATGAATTCGAATTGAAATTGAATTGAATTGAAAACGAACTGAAATTTAATTAGAAATCAATTTGAATTGAAATCAAATTGAAATGAATTTAAAACGAATTTATATTGAAAAATTCAATCTTGATTTGAATTTGAAAATGAAGTTGAAATCGTTTCGAAAATGAATTTAAAACGATTTATATAATACGTTTTAAAAGGAAATCGACGAAGTATATATTATATATATAATATAATGGCCTGAATAGAACGCGCTGCGGTAGTTCGTGAATTTCGACCATTGACTTCAAATGAATATTGCGGGAGATCCGACCGTTGGATTCTCCTAAACCCGGAACCGTGGGGTTCATATCGAAAAGAGCCTTCTAACGAATATTAGAAATCTAACGGTTAGATTTGGAATTATGTCCAAATCAAATTTGGAAAAGGTCGTTGTAAGTGCAGTTCGATGGTCGTTGATGGAAATCGACTGTACGGGCCTTGATAAAATTATTAAAAATATCAATACTTTGTGTAAAATCATAAGAAATGATTGGTGAAGAATCGGGATGAAAAGCTCCTTATTTGAAAAGATAAAAATAGATATTTATCGAAATGAACTAGTTTTGAACAAGAATAATAATTTATTTATTTTTAAAATAAATAAATTGGATTTGAAATGGTTTTGAAAATAACTAGAATTTCCAGTAATTGAATTGGAATGGTTTTGAATCGAAATTGTCTTTGGAATATTTCGATGTTGGATTTCGTGATTATACAGATAGCGTTATGGAAATTTGAAAGATATATATATATATCGTTATTTCCAATACGATATTTGTTGGTCGTAGAATTTGATATTGAATATAAGCCGATATATTTTCTATTCAGAGCCTTGTATTTAATATCAAATGTGATTTGGGTTTGTCGTGAATGGTGTCTTTATTAACACTGTTCTTAAGCCCAGTTGAGAAAAAGATTAAATCTTTTTATTTAGATTTAATGAAGTGAAAAAATTAAACAATATTTAATTGGAATTGAATTGGTATTGATTTTTGGGTTTATCGTGAACAGTGTTTTAAATAACACTTGTTCTTTAACCCGATAATTAATGGAAATGTGATTTTGGGTTGTCGCGAACGGTATCTTCAATAATACTGTTCTTCGACCCAAAGGAGTTAAGAAAATCAGAAACTAACTGGAGATTAGTTAAGTTGAATGGTTTCTGGGGTATTGATCCGATGTTGGTTTCGGCCTTCGGGGTTAATACTTAGGGAATTGCTCACTTGCTAATTTACGGTTAGGGACTGATTGAAATGTGATGTGATTTTGGGTTTATCGTGAACCGTGTTTTAAATGACACTGATTCTTTAACCCAGTTGAAGATTAAAACTAAGTGGAGTTTTAATGAATCTTTAATTAGATTGAAAAGGTCGAGAATGGAGTATCACCAGTTTTGCTCCAGGCGATAGTTAAATCTTTTATTAGATTTGAACGTGAAATGGTAAATGAATTTACCGATAACACTGTGGTGTTAGATATGAAGAATGACCAGTTTTATTTCATGGGATAAATAGGTTGGGGTTGGGAAATAAAATAATTGATTACTTCGGTGTGGTTCGCTAATCCCGACTAGTTTGAAATGATATCCAAAGGATGATTAAAGAATAAATTTAAAAGAATTTATCTTTGATAAAATTAATGGGTACCTTTCCCTAAGAATGTGAAATTTGGAAACTAGCTGTAGGTTGGCTAAGCAGAGTGATTTCTTGGGTATTGATCGGACGTTGGTTTCGGCCTTCGAGGTTAATATTTGGGGGATTATTCTCTTGATTAATTTACGGTTAGTGACTGATGAATTGGAATGAAGCGTATGTTGTGTTTGTGTAACACTTGTTTATTATATATGCGAGTTATTCGGAAAGACCGTGTTTATCCCGTTCTGAATAACTAATACGACGATAAGTCGAAGATGAAAACGGTGGTTGAAGACCGGAGGTCTTCACGTCGTTTGGATAATTACTGATGATCTTAATTGGGCTGTACACCCAAGAGGAGGGAATCAGTTGGTGATCATTCAGACGTACTTGGAGATCGATGGATATGCAGGGTACTAGGTGCCTCTGGTTTCGTTCAGACCCAGAACGGACTTGTAAATGGACTGTGTGTCTGACATTGGATATCATTCTGTGTGATTGATGGATATCGATTGCATGGAGTGGTTTTCCTGTGTGGCATGCTAAGATGCAAATGATCAAGGCTTCTGTTGAAAAGCAAAGTCTTGTGGTTGATGATCAAAGCACGGCCTGTGTGGCGTAGCTTTGTGTAACGTTGATTCGCGAGCCACACACCCCGGTGGTGAACCAAAAATAGCAGTGGACCTCAGGGAGGGCATGCATTTCTTTCTAGCTAGAAGTGGTGTCAGTGGTTTTACACGCCCTGACGAGTTTGACTTATGTGGTTGTTGCTGTTGCGAGGCGCCTCGGTTTGATCGGACGGTCCGGGTTCGATGGAGTCATTCATTGGCTCACTTACGCCCCAAAGGGCGGGGAAACACAGTGTTCAGGAATTTTAATCCACATCGGTGGACCGGCCCTGACGATCCAAAGGTCACTCGAGCTCTGACCAGAGGCTCGGGCTAGACAGTCTCGAATCGGTAGAGGACTATCTTTTGGCTCGGTTCATAGATGGAAATACAATATCCAAATACGTGACTTTGTGGTTTTAATTGTAGAACCTAGTATAGCAACATAGTGGGATGGGGCACTTATGCCGTCTATGATTGATACTTATGATTTGAAGTTGTTTTATACACTATGCACTTATGATAGTATCAAATGATTTGTTTTAAACGCATCAAGCATTCTTGGCTATTATAAGGTAAAAACCCTATCCTCCGACTTGCGTTGCATTGTGTGATTGGAACTGGGTCTTATAATAGCTTTATTTTTCTTTATTTAGCATTGCGCTATTTGTTTTATGCACTGGTATTCTTGGAGGAAACCTGTTCCATGTTATACGGCGTGGTCCCTTGATTTAACTAACTTTAAAATAAAGATTAATAACTGTTTTAGTTCTCAGACCAGTCCCATGACTGACCTGGAGTTTATTGTTTTAACCTAAACTCTGGGTGCCCTTATTTTGACATGGGCAGCTAGTAGTTTTGGTTTTGCATATTTATATTCACAGGACCTGGTTTACAGCTGGAACGATAACCGGAGAGCTTTGTATCCGTATATCTCCTTCAGGTGTGTATTATATTATTTTCCGCTGCTATGTAATGTATTGTAATCTCTGATATTTTATAATGTGTAATATTGATTTATACTCTGTATATTCTTGTGTTCTGATGGAATTGTTGTAATATACAATGAAATGTTCTTCCGTCTGCGTTCATGTGTGGCTTGTTCTCAATTCTATCCGGGCTTTCCTTACCGGGGAAGTTCGGGTCGTTTCATCGTTGTATCAGAGCTTTGGTTTACAAAGCTCAGAGAACAAGATACATTAGAACCATACGAAAGAATTCATCAGAAATTGGATTAGTAATATCCAACGAGAATGACTCGTTAGAGATAGGATCAGTAGTATCTTAGAACGAGTGTGAAGAGTAGTGTTTTTGATAAATAAAAGTGAAAACAATTTTTGTTTTGAAAATTTAAATCAATTATACGTATTTGAATATTTGTTTGTATTGATTTAGACAGTCCAGTATATATAGACTTTGCATACACGTCTGATCCGCGTGTATTTGAAGTTTTAATATACTGGATAGATAAACAATCGCACTATAGTCGTTCGGGGATAATTCTGATGATAGCGATCGCATCATCAGTATTTATGTTCGAGTGACGAAGGTGGGACGTCTATATATTTCCTATTGACTGGTGTGAGAACCAAAATTAGATAGGGCTTATTGTTGTGATTTGGTAGCAAAAATGTGATTTTTGACTATATATCAAAGTTATGAATTTGAAACGATAACCCACTAATTGATTGATTGTTGTGTTGTTTGATTATTGTTTGATTAATTAAATTTGAACCATGTAGCCAATTTGAACCAAATAGTAAATTGTATTGAAAATTTATCGCATTTGCTTGCATATACATGTTCTTACATTGAACAGGTCATAGCAAGGAGGCTAGAGCAGAGAAATAAAATTGTTTGCCTGACAAATAGGTACATGTTTACCATAATTTACTGTTTTGTTTGGGTGATGATGATTTTATGAGCCGATTGTCTAGCCGCTTGGCTTTTTCTTTTTCTTTTTGAGATCAGAGGGCCTGTATGGCAATTTCGGGATTTTCCCGGTGCAGGGGAGGTTATGGCGAAATTTTTCGGAAATTTAGGGTGTTAGCCAAATTTTTTGAAAAATTTGAAAAGTTCTTAGAAACTGAAAAGTTGAAGAACTTAAGCCGTAATGAAAATAAAGAAAGTTGAGTTTATTTGTGAAACAACTTTCGGGTTCTTTCCTTTTCGGGGACGAAAAGTTTTAAGTGGGGGAGATTGTAACAACCCGGAAATCCGAGCCAACTTAAAAATTTTATTTTGGCAATTTTAACGAATTTTGATTATTTAAAATGAATTATTTTAAATAATATCGACGAGAAATTTATTTTGAATAGAATTCGAACGTATATATTTATTCGAATCATCGTTAGAATATAAATATTTATTTATATAAATAAAAGGAAATGAAAATGGCGCGGTAGTTCGATAATTCGATTTCGAATTTCAAATGAATGTACAGGATTCAAAATAAACCGGATTTTAGCGAAACCAAAAATATTAGAATCTAATTGAGAATATCTTTCCAACGAATCCAAAAAATTGAAATTTCATAGCGCAAATCAAATATTATGTCCAAATGAATTTTCAGAATAGTCGCTATGGAATTCTGGCCCTTAAAAATGGAAATTTTGCAAACGACCTCGGTTTTCGACGAAACCACTTTTGTTGGATCCATGATGTCAAGTTATTGCTAGGTTTCAAATTTCATAATTTTTCGAATCAATATGTGAGCGTGGCAAAGGAAAAAGCGTTTGACCAGTTTTAGTTGATTTTAATCGACTGGAAAATGGCCATTTTTCAAACGGTCTCAGAATTCGATGAAATTAGTTTTGTTAGGACCATATCGTCAATACGAAGTTAGAAAATATTTTTCGGGAATTTTTTTAAGTTAGTATGTGACCCAGGTAATTTGAAATGTGCGTTCAAATTGAATATATACTGATTTATATTTTAAATTTAACGGAAACTGATCGAAACGATAAAATTGGCTAACGAAACATATCCCATTGTGTTCGGAATAGGGTTATTACGCTAGGGACGACAGTCGGTGGGTTCGATTTCTAGTCCGAAATTTTAAGTTGCTTTTTGGGAATATAAATTTTTAATTAAATAAAAAGTTAACCCTTATTTCACTAAAACCCCCTATCTTCTCCCTTTCCCATTCGTTCACGTTCAAAACAGAAGAAATAAGGAAAAAAATAAACAAAACCGTCGATCGCTCCAGGCGCCACCCACGCCATCCACCGCCGCGACATCGCCAGCGCCTCCACCCTCCTCCCTTCCTCTCTCCTCCGCTACACCTTCCTCCCCTCTCGCGTTCACCCTCCTCGCGCCTCTCTCCCCTTCTTTGAATCGGATCCCGCCGCCAGCCCTAGGAGGCCCCACGCTGTCAGCGCCGCCTGCGCCTGGGCACCTCCGATCCTCCACCAAACTCCGACGACACACTCCCACCCCCCTTCCTTCCAACTGTAAGTTTCTTTCTATTTTTATTTTTGTTTATTCTATTTTTTTTATAGAAAGAGTGATTTTTAATTTATGAAAGAAAGAAATGATTTTTAAGGTGATAAAGATATGACTTTTACTCAAGGAAGAAAAAAAATACGATTTTTGCTTTGCAAATATAAACGACTTTGTTTTGAAAATGAAAATATACTTTGTTTTGAAAATGAAAATATATATTGTTTATAAAATAGAAATAACAGAACAAAATAATGATTTTTATATATTGAATAGCAAAGTAAAAATAATGATTTTTATATATTGAATAGCGAAGTAAAAATTCGATTTTTACATATTGAATAGCAAAGTAAAAATTCGATTTTTATATATTGAATAGCAAAGTAAAAATTCGATTTTTATATATTGAATAGCAAAGTAAAAATTCGATTTTTATATATTGAATAGCAAAGTAAAAATTCGATTTTTATATATTGAATACCGAAGTAAAAATTCGATTTTTATATATTGAATAGCAAAGAAAAAATTCGATTTTTATATATTGAATAACAAAATAAAAATTCGATTTTTATATATGTAGTGAATACGGATGATGAAAGTGACAAAAGGAAGAGCGATGAAGATTTCCTACATATGAAGAGTAGCGGAGTTGGATTTAGCTTTTTGGTGAGAACTTCTCACTTTTAATTTAATTTTCTAGTTAAAATATATACTAGGATGCAGACGGTGTTTAGTAGCACCCGACACCCGTCGTCCACAGACCATGGACGGCTTGTATGCTTGTTTGTTTGATTTTGATGTGTAGTTGATTGTGTGATGTGATGTGAAATGAAATAAAATATTTTATAGTGGAAAATATTTTATAGTTAAAAATAGAATTTTAAACGTGTATTCAAAATGAAATAAATATAAACAAATCGAACGATTTATTTATATACACACATTTGGCTAATATTGGTTGGGACGATAAATTTTACACATCGCCCAATTGCACAAATAAAATCTGTGTTTGAATGATTGAAACCCCACACGGGTATTGGGATGATAGATTACATACACTAATCCCAATAATTAGTTGTATGTCAATCGATTGATTGACAGACTGTTATAAGCGTTGAATATTTATATTTGATGCTTGTACAGTATAGAATGCACTTTGGATGATGGTTGATTATTTGTCGTTGTTGATATATACATGCGTTGTATGGAAGTCCATAAGAATAAAATCTATGGTAATTGATTGGGCCTCATTCCAGTTTTGAATAGCAATATTTGAAATAGAAATATTTGAAAAAGAAATATTTGAAATAGAAATATTTGAAAATAGAAATATATGAAGCCGTGTTGATTAGATTTACGCCATTTTGATGTGAACGATATTTATATCGATTTTATTCATTTTATAATGAATTTCGAAAGTGATTTCAAAATCTGATATTTTGAATAGAATTGAAATTCGAATTGAAATTGAATAGAAATGAGTTCGAATTGAAATTGAATAGAAATGAATTCGAATTGAAATTGAATTGAATTGAAAACGAACTGAAATTGAATTAGAAATCAATTTGAATTGAAATCAAATTGAAATGAATTTAAAACGAATTTATATTGAAAAATTCAATCTTGATTTGAATTTGAAAATGAAGTTGAAATCGTTTCGAAAATGAATTTAAAACGATTTATATAATACGTTTTAAAAGGAAATCGACGAAGTATATATTATATATATATAATATAATGGCATGAATAGAACGCGCCGCGCTGCGGTAGTTCGTGAATTTCGACCATTGACTTCAAATGAATATTGCGAAAGATCCGACCGTCGGATTCTCCTAAAACCGGAACCGTTGGGTTCATATCGAAAAGAGCTTTCTAACGAATATTAGAAATTAGAAATCTAACAGTTGGATTTGGAATTATGTCTAAATCAAATTTGGAAAAGGTCGCTGTAAGTGAAGTTCGATGGCCGTTGATGGAAATCGACTGTACGGGCCTTGATAAAATTATTAAAAATATCAATAATTTGTGTAAAATCATTAGAAATGATTTGTGAAGAATTGGGATGAAAAACTCCATATTTGAAAAGATAAAAATAGATTTTGTTTTGAAATGAACTAGTTTTGAACTAGAATAATAATTTATTTATTTTTAAAATAAATAAATTGGATTTGAAATGGTTTTGAAAATAACCAGAATTTCCAGTAATTGAATTGGAATGGATTTGAATCGAAATTGTCTTTGGAATATTTCGATGTTGGATTTAGTGATTATACAAATAGCGTTATGGAAATTTGAAAGATATATATATATATATATATATATATATATATATATATATATATATATATATATATATATCGTTATTTCCAATACGATATTTGTTGGTCGTAGAATTTGATATTGAATATAAGCCGATATATTTTCTATTCAGAGCCTTGTATTTAATATCAAATGTGATTTGGGTTTTTCGTGAATGGTGTCTTCATTAACACTATTCTTAACCCCAGTTGAGAAAAAGATTAAACATTTTTATTTAGATTTAATGAAGTGAACCAATTAAACAATATTTAATTGGAATTGAATTGGTATTGATTTTTGGGTTTATCGTGAACAGTGTTTTAAATAACACTTGTTTTTTAACCCAATAATTAATGGAAATGTGATTTTGGGTTGTCGTGAATGGTATCTTCAATAATACTATTCTTAGACCCAAAGGAGTTAAGATAATCAGAAACTAACTGGAGATTAGTTAAGTTGAATGGTTTCTGGGGTACTGATCTGATGTTGGTTTCGGCCTTCGGGGTTTATACTTAGGGAATTGCTCACTTGCTAATTTACAGTTAGGGACTGATTAAAATGTGATGTGATTTTGGGTTTATCGTGAACCGTGTTTTAAATGACACTGATTCGTTAACCCAGTTAAAGATTAAAACTAAGTGGAGTTTTAATGAATCTTTAATTAGATTGAAAAGATCGAGAATGGAGTATCAACAGTTTTGCTCCAGACGATAGTTAAATCTTTAATTAGATTTGAACGTGAAATGGTAATTGAATTTACCGATAACACCGTGGTGTTAGATATGAAGTATGACCAGTTTTACTTCATGGGATAAATAGGTTGGGGTTGGGAAATAAAATAATTGATTACTTCGGTGTGGTTCGCTAATCCCGACTAGTTTGAAATGATATCCAAAGGATGATTAAAGAATAAATTTAAAAGAATTTATCTTTGATAAAATTAATGGGAACCTTTCCCTAAGAATGTGAAATTTGGAAACTAGCTGTAGGTTGGCTAAGCAGAGTGATTTCTTGGGTATTGATCTGATGTTGGTTTCGGCATTCGAGGTTAATATTTGGGGGATTATTCTCTTGATTAATTTACGGTTAGTGACTGATGAATTGGAATGAGGCGTATGTTGTGTTTGTGTAACACTTGTATATTATATACGCGAGTTATTCAGAAAGACCGGGTTTATCGCATTCTGAATAACTGATACGACGTTAAGTCGAAGATGAAGACGGTGGTTGAAGACCGGAGGTCTTCACGTCGTTTGGATAATTACCGATGATCTTGATTGGGCCGTACATCCAAGACGAGGGAATCAGTTGGTGATCGTTCAGACGTACTTGGAGATCGATGGATATACTGGGTACTAGGTGCCTCCGGTTTCATTCAGACCCAGAACGGACTTGTAAATGGACTGTGTATCTGACATTGGATATCATTCTGTGTGATTGATGGATATCGATTGCATGGAGTGGTTTGCCTGTGTGGCATGCTAAGATGCAAATGATCAAGGCTTCTGTTGAAAAGCAAAGTCTTGTGGTTGATGATCAAAGCACGGCCTGTGTGGCGTAGCTTTGTGTAACGTTGATTCACGAGCCTCACACCCCGGTGGTGAACCAAAAACGGGAGAGGACCTCAGGGAGGGCATGCATTTCTTTCTAGCTAGAAGTGGCGTCAGTGGTTTTACACGCCCTGACGAGTTTGACTTATGTGGTTGTTGCTGTTGCGAGGCGGCTCGGTTTGATCGGACGATCCGGGTCCGAGGGAGTCATTCGTTGGCTCACTTACGCCCCAAAGGGCAGGGAAACGCAGTGTTCAGGAATTTCAATCCACATCGGTGGACTGGCCCTGACGATCCAAAGGTCACTCGAGCTCTGACCTGAGGCTCGGGCTAGACAGTCTCGAATCGGTAGAGGACTATCTTTTGCCTCGGTTCATAGATGGAAATCCAATTTCCAAATTGTGACAACAAGGAATTCCGCTCGATCTGAATCAGTCGCTAAACCGACCCAGACCGTTCGAAACGCCTGATTGTTTTGAGAACACGACAAAATAGAACGCATAAGGAAGGACATTTCATTGTTAATTTTACAACAATTCCATTAGAATACAAGAATATACAGAGTATAAATGAATAAAATACACAGAAAATATCAGAGAATACAATACATCACATAGCAGCGGAAAATAATACAATGCACAACTAGAAGAGATATGCGGATACAAAGTTTTCCGGATATCGTTCCAACTGTAAACCAGGATCCTATGAATATAAATCTGCAAAACCAAAACTACTAGCTGCCCGTGTCAAAATAAGGGCACCCAGATTTTAGGTTAAAACAATAAACTCCAGGTCAGTCATGTGACTGGTGTGAGAACTAAAACAGTTATTAATCTTTATTTTAAAGTTAGGTAAATCAAGGGACCACGCCGTACAACATGGAACGGTTTCCTCCCAAGAATACCAGTGCATAAAACAAACAGCGCAAGGCTAAATAAAGAAAAATGAAGCTATTATAAGACCCAGTTCCCATCACACAATGCAACGCAAGCCGGAGGATAGGGTTTTTACCTTATAATAGCCAAGAATGCTTGATACGTTTAAAACAAATCATTTGATACTATTATAAGTGCATAGTGTATAAAACAACTTCAAATCATAAGTATCAATAATAGACGGCATATGTAACGACCCGTATTCTACTCATCACAGGACCGTAGAATATTTATTTCTTTCACATATGAAGTCGTATGGTGATGTAACTTTGGGAGATGACTATTGGGGTCATTTCCCATGTTCATGATTTTTCCCGATTTTTAAATGACCATTTTACCCCTAGTTGGTACTGTTTTGACCATAACTTTTGACTGGAAAGGAATTTTGACCTGAAATCACTTCCATTGGCTCCGGATGATGGTTTACAATTCCGTAGAGTGGTCACATTAGCCAAACGGACTCACCGTTTGGGAGATATGGCTGAAATAAGTTTCAGATAGTGAAAAACAGCTTAACTGGGCTTAACCGGGTAATTAGCAGCTAGGCCCAAAGGGGATTTCGGGATTTGAGATGTATAGGGGCTGATTAGGGTTATAAAACATTTCTTTCAGCCGCCACTTTCATTCTTGAACCCTAACAATGGCTGCCAACATCTAGAAACATCCCCAAATCACTTTCTAATCAAGTTTAGGCTTAATCTACATCAAATTAAGGAGAGAAACACGAAAGAAAAGTTGGAGCTGCTGTTAGACATCAGTATTCGCCCGAATCAGCAAGGTTTCAGTTCCGAGAATTTCGTTTGTGGCCAAGGTGAGTGGTTAGCATCGTTTTGACACTAATTACAGTTAATTAAGGGTAATTAGTGAAGATTAGCGAATTTATACACTGATAAATTCTGGAAAAATATCTATAAATTCGAAAATAATATTTTATGCCTCGGGTAGAAATTTGGTTTAATTTGGTTAAGTTCTGTTAACCCTATGATTAGTTTTACTTAAACATGCTTAAGGGAAAATAAGGGGTCTTGGGTATATTTGATCCATTTTGACATGTAAATTCATTGTTTTGGTGTTTGTGGTTAGTTTGCTTTATTGCTATGACTTCTTGACATGATTTGTGATTGATTGGTATAGTTAGATTTCTCGAAAATGTCGTCGAATGGCGTAAAAAAGTTGCTGGGAAAAGTTGCAGAAAGTTGTGCAGGGTTTCGGATCGGATCGGATATGCGCTCGGATCGGATTGGAGACCTGGGCAAGGAACCCGACCTGAACTGGAGTCTAGCACAAAAGAGGCTTGGCAAAAAGGAAGGCCATGTTGGTTAAGCTGGAGATCGGATCGACTTAGGGACGAAGGGCTCGGATCGGAACTTGACACTTGGGAGAACTGGCAAGAAGGAAGACCACGCTAATTGAACTGGGTTCGGATCGGATGAAGAAGGAGGGATCGGATCGGAGCACGTGAAGAACGAGGCATTGTATCGGAGGGGAAGCACCAACTGGAAGGGAGATGGCACCCGACCCGACCCGGAGGAGGACACCCGACCCGAACCGATACAATGCTGGAAACCGGAACCGAACCGCTACAGGGGAGGACAACACACCGACCCGACTCAGAATGGACACCCGACCCGAACCGATGGCTAGGAGGGAAACCAGACCCGACCCAGTATTGACCAATAACCCGAGATGCAAAGGTAGTCCAATATGGGAAGTTAGAGCCCAGGATCCGGTTGGGAACCGATGAGTTCACTTCATGATTGGGCTTTGCTGCGGGACGTGTGCCAAGGGGCAGTCGATGTTTATGACTTTGGATCACTATGTATGGGAAGTATGTGAACGGATTCAGGGCTGCAGTGGCCTAGGTACGACTAAAGGGCTATAAACCAATGAAGTGGGGTCATTTGTAAAGATTTGGTCATGACTCCATGTGGTAAGCTTGGTAGTAGCAGTAGTTGTACAAGTTGAACTCCGTCACTACTTCGATGGGTCTAGTGATTGACAGTGGTGGACATCGTATGCTTTACGCACTGAGTGAGAGATGTGAGGATGGTTGCTATGGTTGATTTGTTTGCTATCATTATGACATGCACACCCCACCCCCGCATTCTTTACACTATTTATTATGGCACCTTAGAGTATTGTACGGTATGTGGTACTAACTCTTTGGTTGCAGGTCCAGGTTCAGGTATGGTTTAGTATACCTGTTATTGTTCTGTTTAGATGCTTATCGCTCATACCAGGCTTTATGTCTGACCCAGAGTTTTATGTCTCCTCTTATTACTCTGGGTGCTCACACGAGCAGACTAGAGACAGGTTAGCTGGTGATGCACTGGTAGATGATCCGGAGACGAGCAGGAGGCTTCCACGTAATATATATATAGTATTCTCCCTGTGATGTTGAAGATCACTGCTTGGGCATTAGTGGTGCATCTTCTACTTTAGCTTTCTTTTGTTTAGAGACAGTAAATTTGGAAAGTTGTAATAAGCTGTATTTGGATTTCCGCTGCTTTGATGTTGATGTTGATTTTAGCTATCAGCTTATGCACTGTCTCACCTGTTTTATGTCAAGTATGTTATTATTATTATATTTTACTCCATGCGCTGTGAGACATTCTACAGGTTCTTGATTAGTTCGTTCCCTTCTTTCCTTTCTTCTGACGACCGTCCCGTGCTAGTCGGGCATGTGTACAGCGCACTTTCGGAGGAAATGCAGGCTGGTGCGGGGCGGGCCATCACACTTGGTATCAGAGCTCTAGGTTGCGTAGTTAACCTAGGGAAGTTATCAGGGAGAGATAATATACGTATACGAGAGAGCGTATTTGTGATTATTTTGGTTTTTAAAAGCTATATATATACTATTAGTAGTATAAGAATGAAGTCGTACTGCACTAGCACCACTTTGGGGTCGTTAATCGTTTCCTTTTTCAGATTGACGATGAGCCGATATGTTAGACGTACCGGTAGAGGGGCCAATAATGGGAATGCTGCTGACATGAGGACGATGTTTACTGACCTCATGAGAAAGATGCTTAGGGACGTGCAGAGGGCAGCTCCCAATGGTGGAAATGGTGGTGGTCCAATAGTGCAGGCACCGAGGGTCGACTTTGCCAAGCTGAACAAGGATTATACTAGTCTTGGTGGGAAGTCGTTTCACGGAACGGAATCGGCCACGGATGTTCAGGATTGGTTGGATAGTTGCGAACGTATCTTCGAGGATTTGGGTATCGAGGATGCGATGAAGAGAAAGCTAGCGTCCCGTCAGCTGCAAAGGCGGGCAATGAATTGGTGGAATGCTATAAAGGCAGCTACTCCCGAAGATCAGATTACTTGGGAGCAGTTTAAGGCTCGCTTTAGCGAGAAGTTCATTCCAGCTGCTCAGAAGTCAGTGTTGTTTAAATTCTTGGAGCTCAAGCAGAATGGCAGGGCTGTCTCGGAGTATATTGCTGAATTCGACACTTTGTCAAAATATGGGTTATCTCTTATTGATACTGCCGAGAAGAAGAACGAGAAATTCATAACTGATTTGGATCAGTACTTGGGGGAAAGGCTTATTAACCACATCGATGAGACGTTTGAATCGATTGTGCGGAAAGCATTAAGATCAGAAAGTCTCTACCCTAAGCCGAAGACTGAGGTTGCATCCGCAGATGAGCCAAAGCCACAAGCAAGTGGTGGAGGCAAGGGTGGTTCCTGGAATAAGAGAAAGCAGAATCAGACTAAGGATGGCCAGAAGAAAACGAATAAGCAAGATGTTGAGTGCTTCAGCTGTGGTAAGAAGGGCCATTATGCTAGTAATTGTCGGGCCAAGCCAGCGGACATGAAGTGCTTCAACTGTGGCCAAATGGGACATCACAAGGACAAGTGTCCGCAACCCCCCAAAGAAAAGCAAATGGTGAAAGCCTACGCACTTAATGCTATTCCTTCTTCGTCGAATGCCCCGACTGCGGCGGAGAAGGGAAAGAATGTCGTCATTCAAGGTATGCTTTCTGTTTATGATGTTCCTGTTAGAGTTTTGTTTGATACCGGGGCTTCCAGTTCTTTCATATCTAGTGACCTGGTAGATAGGTTGGGATTGGAGCCCGAGATTGTCGATAGACCTTTAGTAGTGACGAACCCGATTGGTTGTTCGACTAGCCTTAGCATGATTTGTCGTAATGTGGTCTTATCGAGTCATGGATGCATGCTTGTTTGTGATTGCATTGTTTTGGGCTTTACTAGGTTTGGCATTATTTTGGGAGTAGATTGGCTCCGAAGATACGGGGTGGTGGTAGACTGTGAGGGCTTTTTGGTGACAGCTAGAGCGGATAATGGGCGGAGGATAGTGTTTTGTGGTCTACCCAGTGAGGGGGTATTGGCTAGTTTTCTAAACTCCCTCGACATTCCGCATAGTGAGTTGTCAGGTTTGCCCGTGGTTGGCCAGTATCCGGATGTTTTCGAAGAAGTGACCGGGCTTCCACCACACCTAGAGATTGAGTTCCATATTGATTTGGTAAAAGATGCCGGACATATAGTGATGCCACTTCGTCGTATGGCACCAAGGGAGCAGCGAGAGCTCGAGGTGTTAAGTCAGCGATCTTTTGAAGAAGGGATTTATCAGAAGGAGTGTTTCTGAATAGGGAGCACCAGTTGTTTTTGCTACCAAGGCGGATGGTTCCCTTCGTTTGTGTGTAGACTACCGCGAGTTGAACAAAGTGACGAGGAAGAACAAGTATCCTCTACCGTGGATAGATGATTTGTTCGATCAGTTGAGTGGCGCGAGAGTATTTTCTCAGTTGGATCTCGCGACAGGTTTTCATCAGCTTAGAGTGGAAGCTGAGAGTATAGCTAAAACGGCATTTCGAACGCCGTCTGGATTTTATGAGTGGTTGGTCATGCCATTCGGGCTAACCAATGCCCCAACATATTTTATGGACCTTATGAATAGGATATTCAGAGATTAGTTGAATAAGTTTGTCCTTGTGTTCGTGGATGATATTTTGGTCTATTCAAGGACAGAGGAAGAACACAAGGAACATTTAAGAATAGTGATGGAGGTGTTGAGAAAACACCAATTGAAAGCAAAGTTTTCTAAGTGTCACTTCTGGAGGAGGGAAGTGAGGTTCTTGGGTCATGTTGTTTCCAAGAATGGTATTGCCGTGGACCCTGCGAAGGTGGCTACGGTACAGGATTGGCCTACACCCAAGAATGCAACAGATGTAAGAAGTTTCTTGGGGTTAGCTGGATATTATCGTAAGTTTATCCAAGGTTTCTCCAAGATAGTAGCACCATTGACCCAGTTGACCAAGAAGAATCAAGCTTTTGTATGCGATGAAAGGTGCGAGAATGCATTCAAGAGTCTAAAGGACAAGTTGACATGCGCACCAGTGTTAGTCATTCCTAGGGGAATGAAGAGATGACGGTATACACAGATGCCTGTGGTACCGGACTGGGTGCTGTATTGATGCAAGGCGGTAGAGTTGTAGCTTATGCAAGTCGGCAATTGAAACCGCATGAGAAAAGATACCCTACCCATGATTTGGAATTGGCAGCGATCGTGTTCGCGCTAAAGATGTGGAGACACTATCTCTTGGGAGAAAGATTTGAGTTATTCACAGATCATAAGTCGTTGAAGTATCTCTTCTCCCAGAAGGATCTAAATCTCCGGCAACAAAGGTGATTAGAATTCTTGGCTTCCTATGATTTTGACATCGCATATACACCGGGAAAGTGCAATGCGGTGGCTGATGCATTGAGTAGGAGACATGCCAGCTTAGGGGCTATGTTTCTAGAATGGAAGCAACTGGAGTACATCACTGTGTATGATTTCAGACCAAAGTGCGAATTGGATCCATAAATGTTAGCAAGTTTGACGATCAGACCCACTTTGATTGAGCGGATCGGCTCTAGTCAGAGGGACGATCCTAACCTATTGGAAATCATCTCCAAGTTAGAGATGGGTATCGATGAGGAGATGAACAAGTATGGGCTTGATCGAGATGGATGGCTTAGAAAGAATGGAAAGCTTGTTGTACCCAATGTCAATGGATTGAGAGATGAAGTGCTTAGAGAATGTCATCACTCAAAACTGACTATACACCCCGGTGGTAACAAGATGTATCGAGACATGAAGCAGACCTACTACTGGGAAGGGATGAAAAGAGACATTGGGAGGTTTATATCCAAATGCATGAATTGCCAGCTAGTTAAAGCCGAGCAAAAGAAGCCTAGTGGGTTGTTACAGCCATTAGAAATTCCCGAATGGAAATGGGAGCAAGTCTCGATGGATTTCATCGATGGTTTACCAAGGACTAGATCGGGACATGATAGCATTTGGGTGATTGTGGACCGATTGACTAAAAGTGCAAGATTTATACCAGTCAAATCGACTAGAACGGCAGCCAAGTTGGCAGAATTGTATATGAAGTGGGTAGTGAGATTTCATGGAGTACCTAAAGCATTGTGAGTGACCGAGACCCGTTGTTCACTAGTGGGTTTTGGAAGAGCTTACAAGAGGCTCTAGGGTCAGAGTTACATCTCAGTACCGCATATCATCCTCAAACCGACGGTCAGACGGAGAGGGTGAATCGTATTTTGGAAGATCTCTTGAGAGCATGTATATTGGATTTTGGTGGATCATGGGATGACCATTTGCATCTAGTAGAGTTTGCATATAATAATAGCTACCAATCCAGTATCGGTATGGCTCCGTTTGAAGCTTTGTACGGAAGACTGTGCAACTCACCATCATGTTGGATAGAGACTGGCGAGAAGTTTATGCTTGGACCAGATGTGGTGAGGGAAACTTCAGATAAGATCATTCAACAACGAATGAAGGCTTCCCAAGATAGGCAGAAGAGTTATGCTGATAAGAGGAGAAGAGACCTAAAATTCTCCATTGGTGACTTGGTGTTTGTCAAGATTTCTCCGTTGAAGAGCGTAATACGATTTGGCAGGAGAGGCAAGCTGGCACCAAGATTTGTTGGCCCATTCCCTGTTCTTGAACTAGTCGGAAATTTGGCATATAGAGTTGGCTTACCAGACAAGATGGCGGGAGTTCGCAACGTATTTCATGTTTCCCAACTAAGGAAGTTCATTCACGACCCAGATATGACTATTTCACCTGATCAGTTAGAGGACTTCGAAGTAGAACCTGAGGCGGTTGGGAACCGCAAGCCGGCCCGTATTGTCGAGCACGACATGAAGCAACTTCGAAGGAAGGCGGTGAAGCTAGTCAAGGTTCAGTGGAGCGAGGATGAGAATGATTGCACTTGGGAGACAGAGGAGTACATTAGGAAGACATACCCAGAACTCTTTGCCTGGTAAGATTTTGACTTCGATTTAGTTTTCCGCATGCTAGGATAGGCTTGTTTGCTTGTTTTGCATGTTTGATTGTTGTATGTGGCTGTTAGGCATGCGGGATCTTTTGTATGTTTTAGGTTAAGGAATTTCGGGGTTGAAATTTCTTAACGGGGGGAGAGTGTAACGACCCGTATTCTACGCATCATAGGACCATAGAATATTTATTTCTTTCACATATGAAGTCGTATGGTCATGTAACTTTGAGAGACGACTATTGGGGTCATTTCCCATGTTCATGATTTTTCCTGATTTTTAAATGACCATTTTACAACTAGTTGGTACTGTTTTGACCATAACTTTTGACTGGAAAGGAATTTTGACTTGAAACCACTTCCATTGGCTTCGGATGATGATTTACAATTCCGTAGAGTGGTCACATTAGCCAAACGGACTCACCGTTTGGGAGATATGGCTGAAATAAGTTTCAGATAGTGAAAAACAGCTTAACTGGGCTTAATCGGGTAATTAGCAGCTAGGCCCAAAGGGGATTTCGGGAATGGAGATGTATAGGGGCTGATTAGGGTTAGAAAACATTTCTTTCAGCCGCCACTTTCATTCTTGAACCCTAACAATGGCTACCAACTTCTAGAAACATCCCCAAATCACTTTCTAATCAAGTTTTGGCTTAATCTACATCAAATTAAGGAGAGAAAACACGAAAGCAAAGTTGGAGCTGCTGTTAGACATCAGTATTCGCCCGAATCAGCAAGGTTTCAGTTCTGAGAATTTCGTTTGTGGCCAAGGTGAGTGGTTAGCATCGTTTTGACACTAATTACAGTTAATTATGGGTAATTAGTGAAGATTAGCGAATTTATACATTGATAAATTCTGGAAAAATATCTATAAATTCGAAAATAATATTTTATGCCTCTGGTAGAAATTTGGTTTAATTTGGTTATGTTCTGTTAACCCTATGATTAGTTTTACTTAAACATGCTCAAGGGAAAATAAGGGGTCTTGGGTACATTTGATCCATTTTGACATGTAAATTCATTGTTTTGGTGTTTGTGGTTAGTTTGCTATGTTGCTATGACAGCTTGACATGATTTGTGATTGATTAGTATAGTTAGATTTGTCGAAAACGTCGTCGAATGGCGTAAACAAGTTGCTGGAAAAAGTTGTAGAAAGTTGTGCAGGGTTTCGGATCGGATCGGATATGGGCTCGGATCGGATTGGAGACCTGGGCAAGGAACCCGACCCGAACTGGAGTCTGGCACAAAAGAGGCTTGGCAAAAAGGAAGGCCATGTTTGTTAAGCTGGGGATCGGATCGACTTAGGGACGAAGGGCTCGGATCGGAACTTGACACTTGGGAGAACTGGCAAGAAGGAAGGCTACGCTAATTGAACTGGGATCGGATTGGATGAAGAAGGAGGGATCGGATTGGAGCACGTGAAGAACAAGGGAGCGGATCGGAGCGGAAGCACGAACTGGAAGGGAGATGGCACCCGACCCGACCCGGAGGAGGACACCCGACCCGAACCGATACAATGCTGGAAACCTGAATCGAACCGCTACAGAGGACGACAACACAACGACCCGACTCAGAATAGACACCCGACCCGAACCGATGGCTAGGAGGGAAACCCGACCCGACCCAGTATTGACCAATAACCCGAGATGCAAAGGTAGCCCAATATGGGAAGTTAGAGCTCAGGATCCGGTTGGGAACCGATGAGTTCACTTCATGATTGGGCTTTGCGGCGGGACGTGTGCCAAGGGGCAGTCGATGTTTATGACTTTGGATCACTATGTATGGGAAGTATGTGAACGGATTCAGGGCTGCAGTGGCCTAGGTACGACTAAAGGGCTATAAACCAATGAAGTGGGGTCATTTGTAAAGATTTGGTCTTGACTCCATGTGGTAAGCTTGGTAGTAGCAGTAGTTGTACAAGTTGAACTCCATCACTGCTTCGATGGGTCTAGTGATTGACAGTGGTGGACATCGTATGCTTTACTCACTGAGTGAGAGATGTGAGGATGGTTGCTATGGTTGATTTGTTTGCTATCATTATAACATGCACACCCCACCCCCGCATTCTTTACACTATTTATTATGGCACCTTAGAGTATTGTACGGTATGTGGTACTAACTCTTTGGTTGCAGGTTCAGGTTCAGGTATGGTTTAGTATACCTATTATTGTTCTGTTTAGATGCTTATCGCTCATACCAGGCTTTATGTCTGACCCATAGTTTTATGTCTCCTCTTATTACTCTGGGTGCTCACACGAGCAGACTTGAGACAGGTTAGCTGGTGATGCACAGGTAGAAGATCCGGAGACGAGCAGGAGGCTTCCACGTAATATATATAGTATTCTCCCTGTGTTGTTGAAGATCACTGCTTGGGCATTAGTGGTGCATCTTCTACTTTAGCTTTCTTTTGTTTAGAGACAGTAAATTTGGAAAGTTGTAATAAGCTGTATTTGGATTTCCGCTGCTCTGATGTTGATGTTGATTTTAGTTATCAGCTTATGCACTGTCTCACCTATTTTGTGTCAAGTATTTTATTATTATTATATTTTACTCCATGCGCTGTGAGACATTCTACAGGTTCTTGATTAGTTCGTTCCCTTCTTTCCTTTCTTCTGACGACCGTCCCGTGCTAGTTGGGCATGTGTACAACGCACTTTTGGAGGAAATGCAGGCTGGTGCGGGGCGGGCCGTCACAGCATAAGCACCCCATCCCACTATGTCGCCATACTAGGCTCTACAAATAAAACCGCAAATTACGTATTGGAAGTTGGGTTATCGTTTATGGTACGAACCGAGGCAAAAGATAGTCCTCTACCTATTTGAGACGCTCTAGCCCGTGTCTCAGGACCCAGATTCAGGTGGGCCCTTGGATCGTCAGGGCCGGTCCACACGGAGTGGATTAAAATGCCTGAACATGTGTTTCCCCACCCTTTGGGGCGTAGGTGAGCCAACTAAATGACTCCATCGGTTCGAGAACGACCGATATATCCGAGGCGCCTCGCAACAGCAACAACCACATAAGTCAAACTCGTCAGGGCGTGTAAAACCACAGACGCCACTTCTAACTAGAAAGAAACGCATGCACTCCCTGAGGTCCTTCTCCCGTTTCTGGTTCATACCGGGTGTGAAACTCGCGAATTAAACGTTACACAAAGCTATGCCACAAAGGCCGTGCTTTGATCATCAACCACAAGACTTTTCTTTTCAACAGAAGCCTTGATCATTTGCCACTTAGGCATGCCATACAGGCAATTCACTCCATGCAATGGATATCCATCAATATATAACCCCTGAGCTCGTACGTCTCAGAGAAAGGCATTAAGCAAGAGAATAAATTCTCCGCCGCCAAACAGATATATATTTAATAGAAATCAATCACACCGACTGAAATCCAATGTCAGACACACAGTCCATTTACAAGTTCGTTCTGGGTCTGAACGAAACCGGAAGCACCTAGTACCCCGCATATCCATCGATCTCCAAGTACGTCTGGACGATCACCAACTGTTTCCATCTTCTTGGGTATACAACCCAATCAAGATCATCAGTAATCACCCAAATGACGTGAAGATCTCCGGTCTTCAACCACCGTCTTCACCTTCGACTTATCGTCGTATCAGTTATTCAGAATGGGATAAACCCGGTCTTTCCGAATAACTCGCGTATATAATAAACAAGTGTTACATAAACACAACATACGCCTCATTCCAATTCATCAGTCACCAACCGTAAATTAACAAGAGAATAATTCCCCAAATATTAACCCCGAAGGCCGAAACCAACATCAGATCAATATCCAGAAAACCATTCTGCTTAGCTAACCGACAGTTAGTTCCTAAATTTCACATTCTTAGGGAAAAGTTCCCATTAATTTTATCAAAGATATATTCTTTCAAATTTATTCTCTAATCTACTTTTGAATATCAATTCGAACTAGTCGGGATTAGCGAACCTTACCGAAGTAATCATTGGTTTTAGTTTCCCAATCCCCACCTATTTATCCCATGAAGTAAAACTGTTAATACTTCATATCTAACACCACGGTGTAATCGGTAAATTCAATTACCATTTCACGTTAAAATCTAATTAAAGATTTAACTATCGCCTGGAGCAAAACTGGTTATACTCCATTCTCGATCTTTTCAATCTAATTAAAGATTCAATAAAACTCCACTTAGTTTTAATCTTTAACTGGGTTAAAGAATCCATGTCATTTAAAACATGGTTCACGATAAACCCAAAATCACATCACATTTCAATCAGTCCCCGACCGTAAATTAGCAAGTGAGCAATTCCCTAAGTATTAACCCCGAAGGCCGAAACCAACATCAGATCAATATCCAAGAAACCATTCAACATAAATAATCTCCAGTTAGTTTCTGATTTTCTTAACTCCGTGGGTCTAAGAACAGTATTATTGAAGATACCATTCACGACAACCCAAAATCACATTCTATTAATTATCGGTTTAAAGAACGAGTGTTATTTAAAACACCGTTCACGATAAACCCAAGAATCAATTCGAATTCAATTCTAATTAAATATTATTTAACTAGTACACTTCATTAAATCTAAATAAAAGATTTAATCTTTTTCTCAACTGGGCTTAAGAACAGTGTTAATGAAGACACCATTCACGACAAACCCAAATCACATTTGATATTAAATACAAGGCTCTGAATAGAAAATATACCGGCTTATATTCAATATCAAATTCTACGACCAACAGATATCGTATTGGAAATAACGATATTAATATATCTTTCAAATTCCCATAACAATATCTGTATAATCACGAAATCCAACATCGAAATATTCCAAAGACAATTTCGATTCAAATCCATTCCAATTCAATTATTGGAAATTCTGGTTACTTTTAAAACCCTTTTCAAATTCAATTTATTTATTTAAAAATAAATAGAATTTTAATTCTTGTTCAAACCTAGTTCATTTCGATAAAAATCTATTTTTATCTTTTCAAATATGGAGTTTTTCATCCCGATTCTTCCCAAATCATTTCTTATGATTTTACACAAATTATTACTATTTTTAATAATTTTATCAAGGCCCATACAGTCGATTTCCATCAACGGCCATCGAACTGCACTTACAGCGACCTTTTCCAAATTTGATTTGGACATAATTCCAAATCCAACCGTTAGATTTCAAATTTCTAATATTCGTCAGAAAGCTCTTTTCGATACGAACCCAATGGTTCTGGTTTTAGGAGAATCTGACGGTCGGATCTCCCGCAATATCCATTCGAAGTCAATGGTCCAAATTCACGAACTACCCCAGCGCGGCGCTTTCTATTTAGGCCATTATATTATATATATAATATATACTTCGTCGATTTCCTTTTAAAATGTATTTTTATAATTCGTTATAAATTCGTTTTCAAAACGATTTCAACTTCATTTCTGATTCAAATCAAAATTGATTTTTTTCCTTATAAATTCGTTTTAAATTCATTTCAAATTGATTTCAATTCAAATTGATTTCTAATTCAATTTCAGTTCGTTTTCTATTCAATTCAATTTCAATTCGAATTCATTTCTATTCAATTTCAATTCGAATTCATTTCTATTCAGTTTCAGTTCGAATTTCAATTCTTTTCAAAATATCAGATTTTGAAATCACTTTCGATATTCATTATAAAATGAATAAAATCGATATAAATATCGTTCACGTCTAAATGACGTCAATCTAATCAACACGGCTTCATATATTTCTATTTTCAAATATTCTATTTCAAATATTTCTATTTCAAAACCGGAATGAGGCCCAATCAATTACCATATAATGTTAATTGTATGGATTTTCTACAACACATGTATACAATAATAGCGATGAATAATCAACCATCATCCAAAGTGCATTCTACACTGTATAAGCATCGAATATAAATATTTAACGCTTACAACAGTCTGTCAATCAATCGATTGACATACAACTAAACAATCGGGATTAGTGTACGTCAAATATCCTCCCAATACCCATGTGGGGTTTCAAACAATCAAACACATATTTTATTTGTGCAGTTGGGCGATGTGTAAAATTTGTCGTCCCAATCAATATCAGTCAAATGTGTGTATATAAACAAATCGTCCGATTTGTTTATTTTTATTTCATTTCATATACACGTTAAAAATTCTATTTTTAACTATAGAATATTTTCCACTATAAAATATTTTATTTCAACTATATAAATGTTTTATTTCATTTAACATCACATCACACAATCAACTACACATCAAAATCAAACAAACAAGCATACAAGCCTTCCATGGTCTGTGGACGACGGGTGTCGGGTGCTACTAAACACCGTCTGCATCCTAGTATATATTTTAACTAGAAAATTAAATTAAAAGTGAGAAGTTCTCACAAAGGGTTCCACTCCGCTGTGCTTTGCTTCTGAACTGCTGAACCGTCTGGATCTGCTTGAAATTCCATTGCAGTCTTTTCACGCTGTTCATATATAAAAATTATATTTTTATGATTTCATTTCAATAAATGAAAATTCTATTTTTATTTCACTTCACATATTTTTACAACGCTTCTTTCTATATAAAAAGATTATTTTTACATTTCTACTTCATATATAAAGGTCGAATTTTTATTACCTATATAATATAAAAATCGTATTTTTACTTCACTAAAAATCATAGCTTTAATAAAATAAAAACCCTATGTAACAACCCGTAAAATGCGGGCCAGTTTGAAATTTTTATTTTTGGCGATTTTAGCGAATTTTGATTATTTAAAATGAATTATTTTAAATAATATCGACGAGAAAATTTATTTTGAATGGAATTCGACGTATATATTATACGCGTCGTCGTTAGAATATAAATAATTATATATAATTATATAAGGAATTGAAAATGGCGCGGTAGTTCGATAATTCGATTTCAAACTTCAATTGAATGTACCGGGTGCAAAACAATCCGGATTTTAGTGAAACCAAAAATGATAGGATCTAATTGATAATATCTTTGTATCGAATCCGAAAGATCAAGATTTCATAGCGGGAATCAAAAGATATGTCCAGTTGAAAATTCTGAATAGTCGCTATGGAATTCAGGCCCTTAAAAATGGACATTTTGCAAATGACCTCGGATTTCAACGAAACCACCTTTGTTGGGTCCGTGATGTCAAATTATTGCTAGATTCCAAATTTCATAATTTTTCGAATCAATATGTGAGCGTGGCAAAGGAAAACGCGTTTGACATGTTTTAGTTGATTTTAATCGACTGGAAAATGGCCATTTTTCAAACGGTCTCAGAATTCGACGAAACTAGTTTTGTTAGGACCGTATCGTCAATACGAAGCTAGAAAATATTTTTCTGGAATTTTTCGAGTTAGTATGTGACCCCAGTAAATTGAAATGTGCGTTTAAATTGAATATATAAAGATTCATATTTTAAATTCAACGAAAACTGATTGTAACAGTCGAATTGGCTAACGTGACATATCCCATTGTGTTCGGAATGAGGGTAATTAGCTAGGAGCGATAGTCGTTGGAGTTTGTTTCGAGTTCGGATGAAAAATTTCATTTTAAAGTAAATATTAGAATTTAATATTATTATTAAATTTATATAAAAGCCAGAAAACAAAACCCTAGCTACCTATCTCCTTATTCAGCCGCCACCGTGAGTTCAAGGGCTAGAAGGAGCCGATTAAATTCTTCAAAATTATCACAATCAAAGGCGATTTTAAAACATAAATTCGAGAGTAAAGTGGGGGCTTCTAATTGGTACTGGTGTGATCAGATTTCATTGCGTGTTGTCCTCGATATCAGCGCTCAAGGGCGCCGCGTTCAACCGCACTTCAGGGCTGGAGGAAGCCACCGAGCGTGGCGAGACAGGCAGGCGGTGGAAGGCAGCTTCGAGGAGGTTGACGTGGAGGGGATTCAGGCGCTCCGATCGCTGGAGTTGGATGGGGTTCCGAACATGTCAGCGAGGCGCAATTCCTAACCCTAGGCGACGAGGCTAGTTCGAAGGTGGCAGATCATTTTGCAGAGAAAGGTTTAACAGTTCATTTTATTTTAGGTTATTTTCAGTTTTTAGTATATTTTAGCAGTTTAAATAAAATTACATTGTTTTTAAAATAGGAAAATAATATTGATTTTCGAAAAACTGAAAATGAAGTATATATTTTTGTTTTAAATTTTGATAATGAAAAACTGAAAATGAAGTATATATTTTGTTTAAAAATATATAATAAAATAAAATACATTTTTGAAAATGGAATATATATAAAATAATTTTAAAATATAAAATATGATTTCTTTTGTTTTTTTTTAGAAATGAATAGCATAGAAAAAAAAATGTGATTTTTATATAATGAATAGCATAGAAAAAAAATGTGATTTTTATATAATGAATAGCATAGAAAAAAATGTGTGATTTTTATATAATGAATAGCATAGAAAAAAATGTGATTTTTATATAATGAATAGCATAGAAAAAATGTGTGATTTTTATATAATGAATAGCATAGTAAATGTGTGATTTTTATATAATGAATAGCATAGTAAAAATATGATTTTTATATATTGAATAGCGAAGTAAAAATTCGATTTTTACATATGCAGTGAAAGCGGTCAACAAAGGTGACAAAAAGGCGAGAACGACGAAGAATTCTGCAAAAGAAGAGTCGAGATGGTTGGATAGCTATTGGTGAGAATTTCTCACCTTTCAATTTCTTTTCTAGTTATATATATACTAGGATGCAGACGGTGCTTAGTAGCACCCGACACAATCGTCCACAGACCATGGACTTGTTTGTTTGATTGCAAAAATTAGATAGATTATTTGATTGAAATTAATTGTTGGGTGAGATGAATGGATTTGATTGATGTGTGAATGGCGTGGGCCTTCACTAGACCGGGGATAAGGCTAGGCCTCGTCCCGTTTCTAGTATCGTGCCGTTATGCCGCCGAAATTTTCTAAAATAAGTTAGAAAAATAAAAATATCATTTTATTTAAAGAATGAACTGAATAGAAATTCATATGTTGGAATAAAATGTTTTGTCGTTAAAAATATAATTTTTAACGTGAATGTGAATAAATAAATATTCATTTACAAACCAGACGGTTTGTTTATGTACACCTATTTGAAGGACATGGATTGGGACGATAAATTTTGCACATCGCCCAACTGCACAAATAAAATATGTGTGTGATTGTTTGAAACCCCACAGGGTGTTGGGATGAAATTTGAAGTTCACTCATCCTGATTGATTAAATATGTCGATCGATTGATTGACATGCTGTTATAAGCGTTAGATATCTATGTTTGATGCTTATACAGTGTAGTGCACTTTGGTTGATGGTTGATTATTTTTCAATGCTATTATATGTGTGTAATGCATGAAAATCCATATAATTAACTTTATATGGTAATTGATTGGGCCTCATTCCAATTTGAAAAATAAAGAATATTATAAAATAAAAGTTCATGTGTTGACAGTACTCATCCATTGAGATTGGTCATGTGTTGAACGAAATATTTTGATAATAACAACTATTTTGAAAAAGAAATATTTGAAATAAGATATTTGAAAATAGAAATTTATGAAGCCGTGTTGATTAGATTGACGCCATTTTGACGTGAACGATATTTATATCGATTTTATTCATTTCGAAATGAATTGAATATATAACGATTTCA
Organism: Allium sativum; assembly: GCA_030737875.1. NCBI lineage: Eukaryota > Viridiplantae > Streptophyta > Magnoliopsida > Asparagales > Amaryllidaceae > Allium > Allium sativum. The sequence goes on along the minus strand of CM060920.1, from coordinate 266,980,258 downwards.
GAATGAATTGAATATATAACGATTTCGAAATGAATTGAATTGAAAACGATTTCGAAATGAATTGAATGGAAAACGATTTCGAAATGAATTGAATGGAAAACGATTTCGAAATGAATTGAATTGAAAACGATTTCGAAATGAATTGAATTGAAAACGATTTCGAAATGAATTGAATTGAAAACGAATTCAAATTGAATTGAAAACGAATTGAAATGAATTCAAATTGAATTGAAATTTGAATTGAATAGAAATGAATTTTAAAACGAATTTATAAAGAAGAATTCAATTTTGATTTGAATTGAAAAGGAAGTTGAAATTGCTTTTGAAACGAATTTAAAACTATTTATATAATTCGTTTTAAATAGAAATCGACGAAATATATATTATATATATATTATATATATAATATAATGGCCTGAATAGAAAGCGCCGCGCCGCGGTAGTTCGCGAATTTCGACCATTTATTTCAAACAGACATTGCGGGAGATCCGACCGTCGGATTCTCCTAAAACCGGAACCGTTGGGTTTGTATCGAAAAGAGATTTCTAATGAATATTAGAAATTTGAAATCTAACGGTTGGATTTGGAGATACGTCCAAATCAAATTCGAAAAAGGTCGCTGTAAATGCAGTTCGATGGCCGTTGATGGAAATCGACTGTACGGGCCTTGATAAAATTATTAAAAATAGTAATAATTTGTGTAAAATCATAAGAAATGATTTGAGAAGAATTGGGATGAAAAACTCCATATTTGAAAAGATAAAAATAGATTTTTATCGAAGTAAACTAGTTTTGAACTAGAATTATAATTCTATTTATTTTTAAATAAATAAATTGAATTCGAAAGGGTTTTAAAAATAACCAGAATTTCCAATGATTGCATTGGAGTGGATTTGAATCGAAATTGTCTTCGGAATATTTCGATGTTGGAATTCGTGATTATACAGATGTTGTTATGGAAATTTGAAAGATATATATTTATATCGTTATTTCCAATACGACATTTGTTAGTCATAGAATTTGATATTGAATATAAGCCGATATATTTTCTATTCAGAGCCTTGTATTGAATATCAAATGTGATTTGGGTTTGTCGTGAATGGTGTCTTCACTAACACTGTTCTTGAACCCAGTTGAGAAAAGATTAAATCTTTTTATTTAGATTTAATGAAGTGTACCAATTAAATAATATTTAATTGGAATTGAATTTATATTGATTTTTGGGTTTATCGTGAACAGTGTTTTAAATAACACTCGTTCTTTAACCCGATAATTAATGGAATGTGATTTTGGGTTTATTGTGAACCGTGTTTTAAATGACACTGATTCTTTAACCCAGTTAACGATTAAAACTAAGTGGAGTTTTAATGAATCTTTAATTAGATTGAAATGATCGAGAATGGAGTATCACCAGTTTTGCTCCAGGCGATAGTTAAATCTTTAATTTGATTTGAACGTGAAATGGTAATTGAATTTACCGATAACACCGTGGTGTTAGATATGAAGTACTACCAGTTTTACTTCATGGGATAAATAGGTTGGGATTGGGAAATTAAAACAAATGATTACTTCGGTAAGTTTCGTTAATCCCGACTAGCTTTGAATTGATATTCGAATAGATTAAAGAATAAATTCAAGAAATTTATCTTGGATAAAATTAATGGGAACCCTTCCCTATGAATGTGAAATTTAGAAACTAACTGTCGGTTAGCCAAGCAGAATGGTTTTCTGGATATTGATCTGATGTTGGTTTCGGCCTTCGGGGTTAATATTTGGGAAATTATTCTCTTGATTAATTTACGGTTAGTGACTGATGAATTGGAATGAGGCGTATGTTGTGTTTGTGTAACACTTATTTAAAATATACGCGAGTTATTCGGAAAGACCGGGTTTATCCCATTCTGGATAACTGATACGACGATAAGTCGAAGATGAAGACGGTGGTCGAAGACCAGAAGTCTTCACGTCGTTTGGGTAATTACTGATGATCTTGATTGGGCTGTACACCCAAGAAGATGGAAACAGTTAGTGATCGTCCAGACGTGCTTGGAGATCGATGGATATGCGTGGTACTAGGTGCTTCCGGTTTCGTTCAGACCCAGAACGGACTTGTAGATGGACTGTGTGTCTGACATTGGATTTTAGTCCGTGTGATTGATCTCTATTAAATATATATCTGTTTGGCGGCGGAGAATTTATTCTCTTGCTTAACGCCCTTCTCTGAGACGTACGAGCTCAGGGGTTATATATTGATGGATATCAATCGCATGGAGTGAATTGCCTGTGTGGCATGCTAAGATGCAAATGATCAAGGCTTCTGTTGAAAAGCAAAGTCTTGTGGTTGATGATCGAAGCACGGCCTTTTGTGGCGTAGCTTTGTGTAACGTTGATTCGCGAGTATCACACCCGGTATGAATCAAAAACGGGAGACGGACATCAGGGAGGACATGCGTTTCTTTCTAGTTAGGAGTGGCGTCAGTGCTTGAACTGGCTGACGAGTTTGACTCATGTGGATGTAGCTTATTATTACTTGCTGAAAAGCGAGGCGCCTCGTGATATCGGTTTCGGCCGATGCTTCTGGTCGGCTGACGGGCCAGGCTTACGCCCCAAAGGGCGGGGAAACACAATGTTCAGGAATTTTAATCCACATCGGTGAACCGGCCCTGACGATCCAAAGGCTTGACTGAGTACTTGCCTGAGGGGCGGACTAGAGCGTCTCAAATCGGAGAGGATCTTGCCCCTAGCCTCGGTTCATACCATAAATGATAACCCAACTTCCAATACGACATTGCGGTTTTGATTGTATAACCTATATATGGCGACATAGTGGTATGGGGCACTTATGCCGCCTATGATTGATACTTATGATTTGAAGTTGTTTTATACACTATGCACTTATAGTAGTATCAAATGATTTGTTTTAACCGTATCAAGCATTCTTTGGCTGTTATAAGGGAAAACCCTATCCTCGGCTGCGTTGCATTGTGTGATGGGACCTGGGTCTTATAACAGCTTCATTTTTCTTTATTTAGCATTGCCTGTTTGTTTTATGCACTGGTATTCTTGGGAGGAAACCCGTTCCGTGTTATACGGCGTGGTCCCTTGATTTACCTAACTTAGAAAATAAAGATTAACTGTTTAGTTCTCACACCAGTCACATGACTGACCTGGAGTTTATTGTTTTAACCTAAACTCTGGGTGCCCCTATTTTGACACGGGCAGCTAGTAGTTTTGGTTTTGCAGATTTATATTGACAGGATCCTGGTTTACAGCTGGAACGATATCCGGAAAGCTTTGTATCCGTATATCTCATTCTAGTTGTGTATTGTATTATTTTCCGCTGCGATGTATTTAAATGTAATTTAAATCTCTGATATTTCTGTGTAATATTCATTTATACTCTGTATATTCTTGTAATCTGATGCATTGTTGTAATATACAATGAAAAGTTCTTCTGTTTTTGTTCTGTTGTGGCTTGTTCTCGAACTATCCGACACTTTCCTTTACGGGGAAGTTACGGGTTTTCATAGTTGGTATCAGAGCTTTGGTTTACAAAGCTCAGAGAACAAGACACATTAGAACCATACGAAAGAATTCATCAGATATTGGATTAGTAATAAGTAATATCCAATTAGAACGACTCGTTAGAGATAGGATCAGTAGTATACTAGAACGGGTGTGAAGAGTATATTTTTCAAATGAAAACAAATTTAGTTTTGAAAATCTAAATCACTTGATCGTATTTGATTATTTATTTATATTTATTTGGACAATTCAGTATATAAAGAATTTGCATATACGCCTTGCAAACGTATATTCAAAGTTTTAATATATTGGATAGATATAGCATCATACTCTAGTCGCCCGAAGATGATATTGATGATAGCGATCGCATCATCAACATTTATTTTCGAGTTTCGAAGGTGTGATTTTCTATATATTTCCATTAGACTGGTGTGAGAACCAAAACTAATATAGCTAGAATACATTGTTGTGATTTGGCATCAAAACATGATTTTCTTTATATATATCAAAATTATGAATTTGAAACGTTAATCCACAAATTGATTGATGTTTGTGTTGTTTGTTTAATTGTTTGATAATTTTGCACCATTATGCCTAACTGAATCAAATATTGAAATTTGGTCGCATATGCTTGCATATACATATACTTACATTGAACAGGTCATAGCAAGGAGGCTAGAGCAGAGAATAAAATTTGTTTGCCCGACAAATAGGTACATGTTTACTACATAATTTACTGTTTTGTTTGGGTGATGATGATTTTATGAGCCTATTGGCTAGCCGCTTGGCTTTTTCTTTTTCTTTTTGAGATCTGAAGGACCGGGGAAGCTATTTGAGATTTCCCGATGCTCCCATTGCAGGGGAGGTTATGGAGAAATTTTTCGAAAATTTAGGGTGTTAGCCAAATTTTTGAAAATTTGAAAATTCTCAGAAACTAAAGAGTTGGAGAATGGAAGCCAGATCGAGCGTAGAGTTGAATAATCAAACCACTTTCGACTTTGTTCCTTTTCGGGGACGAAAAGTTTTAAGTGGGGGAGATTGTAACAACCCGTAAAATGCGGGCCAGTTTGAAATTTTTATTTTTGGCGATTTTAGCGAATTTTGATTATTTAAAATGGATTATTTTAAATAATATCGACGAGAAAATTTATTTTGAATGGAATTCGACGTATATATTATACGCGTCATCGTTAGAATATAAATAATTATATATAATTATATAAGGAATTGAAAATGGCGCGGTAGTTCGATAATTCGATTTCAAACTTCAATTATATGTACCGGGTGTAAAACAATCCGGATTTTAGTGAAACCAAAAATGATAGGATCTAATTGATAATATCTTTCTATCGAATCCGAAAGATCAAGATTTCATAGCGGGAATCAAAAGATATGTCCAGTTGAAAATTCTGAATAGTCGCTATGGAATTCAGGCCCTTAAAAATGGACATTTTGCAAATGACCTCGGATTTCGACGAAACCACCTTTGTTGGGTCCGTGATGTCAAATTATTGCTAGATTCCAAATTTCATAATTTTTCGAATCAATATGTGAGCGTGGCAAAGGAAAACGCGTTTGACCAGTTTTAGTTGATTTTAATCGACTGGAAAATGGCCATTTTTCAAACGGTCTCAGAATTCGACGAAACTAGTTTTGTTAGGACCGTATCGTCAATACGAAGCTAGAAAATATTTTTCTGGAATTTTTCGAGTTAGTATGTGACCCCAGTAAATTGAAATGTGCGTTTAAATTGAATATATAAAGATTCATATTTTAAATTCAACGAAAACTGATTGTAACAGTCGAATTGGCTAACGTGACATATCCCATTGTGTTCGGAATGAGGGTAATTAGCTAGGAGCGATAGTCGTTGGAGTTTGTTTCGAGTTCGGATGAAAAATTTCATTTTAAAGTAAATATTAGAATTTAATATTATTATTAAATTTATATAAAAGCCAGAAACCAAAACCCTAGCTACCTATCTCCTTATTCAGCCGCCACCGTGAGTTCAAGGGCTAGAAGGAGCCGATTAAATTCTTCAAAATTATCACAATCAAAGGCGATTTTAAAACATAAATTCGAGAGTAAAGTGGGGGCTTCTAATTGGTACTGGTGTGATCAGATTTCATTGCGTGTTGTCCTCGATATCAGCGCTCAAGGGCGCCGCGTTCAACCGCACTTCAGGGCTGGAGGAAGCCACCGAGCGTGGCGAGACAGGCAGGCAGTGGAAGGCAGCTTCGAGGAGGTTGACGTGGAGGGGATTCAGGCGCTCCGATCGCTGGAGTTGGATGGGGTTCCGAACATGTCAGGGAGGCGCAATTCCTAACCCTAGGCGACGAGGCTAGTTCGAATGTGGCAGAACGTTTTGCAGAGAAAGGTTTAGCAGTTTATTTTATTTTATTTTAGGTTATTTTCAGTTTTTAGTATATTTTAGCAGTTTAAATAAAATTACATTGTTTTTAAAACAGGAAAATAATATTGATTTTTGAAAAACTGAAAATGAAAAACTGAAAATGAAGTATATATTTTTGTTTTAAATTTTGATAATGAAAAACTGAAAATGAAAAACTGAAAATGAAGTATATATTTTGTTTAAAAATATATAATAAAATAAAATACATATTTGAAAATGGAATATATATAAAATAATTTTAAAATATAAAATATGATTTCTTTTGTTTTTTTTTAGAAATGAATAGCATAGAAAAAAATGTGATTTTTATATAATGAATAGCATAGAAAAAAATGTGATTTTTATATAATGAATAGCATAGAAAATGAATAGCATAGAAAAAAAATGTGATTTTTATATAATGAATAGCATAGAAAAAATGTGTGATTTTTATATAATGAATAGCATAGTAAATGTGTGATTTTTATATAATGAATAGCATAGTAAAAATATGATTTTTATATATTGAATAGCGAAGTAAAAATTCGATTTTTACATATGTAGTGAAAGCGGTCAACAAAGGTGACAAAAAGGCGAGAACGACGAAGAATTCTGCAAAAGAAGAGTCGAGATGGTTGGATAGCTATTGGTGAGAATTTCTCACCTTTCAATTTCTTTTCTAGTTATATATATACTAGGATGCAGACGGTGCTTAGTAGCACCCGACACAATCGTCCACAGACCATGGACTTGTTTGTTTGATTGCAAAAATTAGTTAGATTATTTGATTGAAATTGAATTGTTGGGTGAGATGAATGGATTTGATTGATGTGTGAATGGCGTGGGCCTTCACTAGACTGGGGATAAGGCTAGGCCTCGTCCCGTTTCTAGTATCGTGCCGTTATGCCGCCGAAATTTTCTAAAATAAGTTAGAAAAATAAAAATATCATTTTATTTAAAGAATGAACTGAATAGAAATTCATATGTTGGAATAAAATGTTTTGTCGTTAAAAATATAATTTTTAAAGTGAATGTGAATAAATAAATATTCATTTACAAACCAGACGGTTTGTTTATGTACACCTATTTGAAGGACATGGATTGGGACGATAAATTTTGCACATCGCCCAACTGCACAAATAAAATATGTGTGTGATTGTTTGAAACCCCAAACGGGTGTTGGGATGAAATTTGAAGTTCACTCATCCTGATTGATTAAATATGTCGATCGATTGATTGACATGGTGTTATAAGCGTTAGATATCTATGTTTGATGCTTATACAGTGTAGTGCACTTTGGTTGATGGTTGATTATTTTTCAATGCTATTATATGTGTGTAATGCATGAAAATCCATATAATTAACTTTATATGGTAATTGATTGGGCCTCATTCCAATTTGAAAAATAAAGAATATTATAAAATAAAAGTTCATGTGTTGACTGTACTCATCCATTGAGATTGGTCATGTGTTGAACGAAATAATTTGATAATAACAACTATTTTGAAAAAGAAATATTTGAAATAAGATATTTGAAAATAGAAATTTATGAAGCCGTGTTGATTAGATTGACGCCATTTTGACGTGAACGATATTTATATCGATTTTATTCATTTCGAAATGAATTGAATATATAACGATTTCAGAATGAATTGAATATATAACGATTTCGAAATGAATAGAATTGAAAACGATTTCGAAATGAATTGAATGGAAAACGATTTCGAAATGAATTGAATGGAAAATGATTTCGAAATGAATTGAATTGAAAACGATTTCGAAATGAATTGAATTGAAAACGATTTCGAAATGAATTGAATTGAAAACGAATTCAAATTGAATTGAAAACGAATTGAAATGAATTCAAATTGAATTGAAATTTGAATTGAATAGAAATGAATTTTAAAACGAATTTATAAAGAAGAATTCAATTTTGATTTGAATTGAAAAGGAAATTGAAATTGCTTTTGAAACGAATTTAAAACTATCTATATAATTCGTTTTAAATAGAAATCGACGAAATATATATTATATATATATATTATATATATAATATAATGGCCTGAATAGAACGCGCCGCGCCGCGGCAGTTCGCGAATTTCGACCATTTATTTCAAACTGACATTGCGGGATATCCGACCGTCGGATTCTCCTAAAACCGGAACCGTTGGGTTCGTATCGAAAAGAGCTTTCTAATGAATATTAGAAATTTGAAATCTAACGGTTGGATTTGGAGATACGTCCAAATCAAATTCGAAAAAGGTCGCTGTAAATGCAGTTCGATGGCCGTTGATGGAAATCGACTGTACGGGCCTTGATAAAATTATTAAAAATAGTAATAATTTGTGTAAAATCATAAGAAATGATTTGAGAAGAATTGGGATGAAAAACTCCATATTTGAAAAGATAAAAATAGTTTTTTATCGAAGTAAACTAGTTTTGAACTAGAATTATAATTCTATTTATTTTTAAATAAATAAATTGAATTCGAAAGGGTTTTAAAAATAACCTGAATTTCCAATGATTGCATTGGAGTGGATTTGAATCGAAATTGTCTTCGGAATATTTCGATGTTGGAATTCGTGATTATACAGATGTTGTTATGGAAATTTGAAAGATATATATTTATATCGTTATTTCCAATACGACATTTGTTAGTCGTAGAATTTGATATTGAATATAAGCCGTATATTTTCTATTCAGAGCCTTGTATTGAATATCAAATGTGATTTGGGTTTGTCGTGAATGGTGTCTTCACTAACACTGTTCTTGAACCCAGTTGAGAAAAGATTAAATCTTTTTATTTAGATTTAATGAAGTGTACCAATTAAATAATATTTTATTGGAATTGAATTGATATTGATTTTTGGGTTTATTGTGAACAGTGTTTTAAATAACACTCGTTCTTTAACCCGATAATTAATGGAATGTGATTTTGGGTTTATTGTGAACCGTGTTTTAAATGACACTGATTCTTTAACCCAGTTAACGATTAAAACTAAGTGGAGTTTTAATGAATCTTTAATTAGATTGAAATGATCGAGAATGGAGTATCACCAGTTTTGCTCCAGTCGATAGTTAAATCTTTAATTAGATTTGAACGCGAAATGGTAATTGAATTTACCGATAACACCGTGGTGTTAGATATGAAGTACTACCAGTTTTACTTCATGGGATAAATAGGTTGGGATTGGGAAATTAAAACAAATGATTACTTCGGTAAGTTTCGTTAATCCCGACTAGCTTTGAATTGATATTCGAATAGATTAAAGAATAAATTCAAGAAATTTATCTTGGATAAAATTAATGGGAACCCTTCCCTATGAATGTGAAATTTAGAAACTAACTGTCGGTTAGCCAAGCAGAATGGTTTTCTGGATATTGATCTGATGTTGGTTTCGGCCTTCGGGGTTAATATTTGGGAAATTATTCTCTTGATTAATTTACGGTTAGTGACTGATGAATTGGAATGAGGCGTATGTTGTGTTTGTGTAACACTTATTTAAAATATACGCGAGTTATTCGGAAAGACCGGGTTTATCCCATTCTGGATAACTGATACGACGATAAGTCGAAGATGAAGACGGTGGTCGAAGACCAGAAGTCTTCACGTCGTTTGGGTAATTACTAATGATCTTGATTGGGCTGTACACCCAAGAAGATGGAAACAGTTAGTGATCGTCCAGACGTGCTTGGAGATCGATGGATATGCGGGGTATTAGGTGCCTCCGGTTTCGTTCAGACCCAGAACGGACTTGTAGATGGACTGTGTGTCTGACATTGGATTTTAGTCCGTGTGATTGATCTCTATTAAATATATATCTGTTTGGCGGTGGATAATTTATTCTCTTGCTTAACGCCCTTCTCTGAGACGTACGAGCTCAGGGGTTATATATTGATGGATATCAATCGCATGGAGTGAATTGCCTGTGTGGCATGCTAAGATGCAAATGATCAAGGCTTCTGTTGAAAAGCAAAGTCTTGTGGTTGATGATCGAAGCACGGCCTTTTGTGGCGTAGCTTTGTGTAACGTTGATTCGCGAGTATCACACCCGGTATGAATCAAAAACGGGAGACGGACATCAGGGAGGACATGCGTTTCTTTCTAGTTAGGAGTGGCGTCAGTGCTTGAACTGGCTGACGAGTTTGACTCATGTGGATGTAGCTTATTATTACTTGCTGAAAAGCGAGGCGCCTCGTGATATCGGTTTCGGCCGATGCTTCTGGTCGGCTGACGGGCCAGGCTTACGCCCCAAAGGGCGGGGAAACGCAGTGATCAGGAATTTTAATCCACATCGGTGGACCGGCCCTGACGATCCAAAGGCTTGACTGAGTACTTGCCTGAGGGGCGGACTAGAGTGTCTCAAATCGGAGAGGATCTTGCCCCTAGCCTCGGTTCATACCATAAATGATAACCCAACTTCCAATACGACATTGCGGTTTTGATTGTATAACCTATATATGGCGACATAGTGGTATGGGGCACTTATGCCGCCTATGATTGATACTTATGATTTGAAGTTGTTTTATACACTATGCACTTATAGTAGTATCAAATGATTTGTTTTAACCGTATCAAGCATTCTTTGGCTGTTATAAGGGAAAACCCTATCCTCGGCTGCGTTGCATTGTGTGATGGGACCTGGGTCTTATAACAGCTTCATTTTTCTTTATTTAGCATTGCGCTATTTGTTTTATGCACTGGTATTCTTGGGAGGAAACCCGTTCCATGTTATACGGCGTGGTCCCTTGATTTACCTAACTTAGAAAATAAAGATTAACTGTTTAGTTCTCACACCAGTCACATGACTGACCTGGAGTTTATTGTTTTAACCTAAACTCTGGGTGCCCCTTTTTTGACACGGGCAACTAGTAGTTTTGGTTTTGCAGATTTATATTGACAGGATCCTGGTTTACAGCTGGAACGATATCCGGAAAGCTTTGTATCCGTATATCTCATTCTAGTTGTGTATTGTATTATTTTCCGCTGCGATGTATTTAAATGTAATTTAAATCTCTGATATTTCTGTGTAATATTCATTTATACTCTGTATATTCTTGTAATCTGATGCATTGTTGTAATATACAATGAAAAGTTCTTCTGTTTGTGTTCTGTTGTGGCTTGTTCTCGAACTATCCGACACTTTCCTTTACGGGGAAGTTACGGGTTTTCACACCCTAACTTTAAATAAAATAAAAACCAAAAAAAAGAAATCATTCCTTTCATAAAGATCATACCTTTACTAAATAAAATAAAATAAAACATATTTTTATTCAACAAAAACATTTGTATATTTCTAATTTCAAAAACAATACTCATTTTATTTTTAAAACATTACTAATATTATTGATATAAAAAAAACTGAAATTTCAACTAATTAACAACTAATTAATTAAGTAAATTAATTACCATTTCATTCTGAACAACACTGCAGTGGCGTCGAACTAAGGTCTAAGGCTAGGGATGGTCGTTGCTTCGCCGGAGGGTCGTTGGAGGTCGATCGGAGATGGGAGGGTGAGACGACCCCAAACCCCGTACTGTCGGCGGCAAGGGTAATCCGTGGAATATAACACAGAAATAGGTAATAGCAGAACAGAATTAAATAAATACACCGGATAATGAACAATAGAATACACTGGATAAAAGTAATCATCAGAGTTACACAGTATACAGGATCATACTTAGTAAAAATACAGTTCAACTATACATAAATGTCTACAGCGGAAAACAAACATAATATGTACAATAGGAGCTGAACAGCATAAAAAGAGATAAATGATAGAATCCATCTTCCGCTCCAGCTATCCAGGAAGAACCAGCTAAACCTGAATACAAGGCTGCCCGTGTAGAAAAAGGGGCACCCGAGTTTGAAAGTGAAACAAACTACGAGTCAGTAATGGGACTGGTATGAGAAATCTACTCAACACATATATAATTTGGCTAATCACAGGACCACGCCACTTTCGTGGAACGGGTTTACTCCATTGGATTGCCAGTGCTTTAAAACAAATCTTTCTTTTAAACATCGCTATGATTTTTATAAAAATGAAGCCATTATAAGACTCAGTTCCCATCACACAATGCAACGCAAACCGGAGGATAGAGTTTTTACCTTATAACGGCCAAAATATTCTTGATACGAATAAAACAAAGGCATTTGATATTATTGCTAGTGTTTATATGTTTCGAAAAACAATTTCAAATCATAACTATCAATCATAGACGACATGAGCGTCCCATGCCACTATGTCGCCAAATATCTATACAATCGAAACCGCACGATCACGTAATTGGAAATTTGATTTCCATCATGAACCAAGGCAAAAGATAGTCCTTACCGAATTCGAGACTGCCTAGCCCGAGTCTCAGGAACAGCTGCAACTTCCCCTTGGATCGTCAGGGCCGGTCCACCGATGTGGATTATTATGCCTGAACAATATGTTTCCCCGCCCTTTGGGGCGTAAACGAGCCAACAAATGACTCCATCGGACCCAGATCGTCCGATCAAACCGAGGCGCCTCGCAACAGCAACAACCACACAGGTGAAAAGTATATAAACGACAGGGCTGGTAGGTCACTGACACCACCCTAGCTAGGAAGAAACGCATGCCCTCCCTGAGGGCCTTCTCCCGTTTCTGGTTCATACCGGGGTGTGAGGCTCGCGAATTCACATTATACACAAAGCTACGCCAGACAGGAGGTGCTTTGATCATCACCACAAGACTTTGCTTTTCAACAGAAGCCCTGATCACTGCATCTTAGCATGCCACACAGGCAATTCATGCCATGCGACTGATGTCCATCGATATACAACCTCTGGGCTCGTGCGTCTCAGAGAAGGGCGTTCAGCAAAAGAAAAAATTCTCCGCCGCCAAACAGATGTATATTTAAAAGAGATCAATCAACAAAGAATAAAATCCAATGTCAGACACATAGTCCATTTACAAGTCCGTTCTGGGTCTGAACGAAACCGGAGGCACTAAATACCTCGCAAACCCATCGATCACCACGTACGTCTGGACGATCACCACTCATTATCCATATTTCGGGATGCCTCCCAATAAGGACCTCGGTTACCATCCAAACGAGGTGAAGATCTCCGGTCTTCGACCACCGTCTTCATCTTCGATTTTTCATCGTCGGTCAATTATTTGAAATGAGAATTAACTCGGCCTTTTCAAATAATTCACGTATATTTAGAATTTCAAATCAATTTATTTCAATGGTTAAATCATTCGACAACACCAATTTCGTTCTTTAATGTAATTTTCACACCAAACGCATTCAACCATCAAATACCACATAAATCGAGCAAATTCAGTTTATTTCCATTCCATATCGTTTATGATCTTTTATAACGATTTATCGCTATTTTTATTTATTTAAAAGTAGCCAATTTATTCAAAACGACGCTTCGGGCCATAACGCGGCCGTGACGCTGTTTTTCTTTAGATTTGATTTACACATATCTGGAAATCTAACCGTTGGATCTTCACAAAATTTACATCATTAGAAAGGTCTTTTCAAAACGAATCCAACGGTTCCCGTTTCGGGAAAATCCGACGGTCGGATCTCCCGGTACAATCGTTTGAAATCACGGTTTCAAAATGCGAACTGCACGGCCACGTTTCGTCTTAATTTTATATATATTTATATATTTATATAAATATAGTTCATTCAAAAATTCCTATATCGTTTTCACTTCAAATATTTCACTAACGCCTTTAAATTTTGGAAAATTTCGCCATAACCTCCTTTGTACGGGAGGGGCTGAGAAAATTCCCAAATAGCCACACGGGCGTCTCATGTCAAAAGGAAAAGGAAAAAGCCAAGCGGCTAGCCAACAGGCTCATAAAATCATCACCCAAACAAAACAGTAAATGTGTACCTATTTGTCGGGCACAAAATTTTATTCCTCTTCTCTAGCCCCTTTGCTATAACCTGTTCAATAAATATGCATGTACATATATACAGTTCTTATCATTTATCATTTTCTATTCAACTTCATATTTGATTCCATTTGGTTTAAAAACACCATTCATTCTAATGTTACATGTATAGGCAAAAATCATATCATTAGCTAATTAATGAATATTTCAACTCTTATATATTTATTTGAACGAGTGGCTATTTTTAACACTTCACATTTCAACAATTCGTGTATATAATAAAAATGTGATTTTTATTGTAAAACAATTCATTTCAAAATACTATTATTTTATATAGTTTATATAGGTGATAAAAATAGGATTTTCATTGTAAAACAATTTATTTCAAAATATGAATACCATCCAACACATGAAGGTTTTCGATTCAACGAATAAATATGGTTTCAGCAAATGAAAATAATTCAAACACATGAATATTATTCAAAATTTCGGCAGCATAACGGCAGGGTAGTTAAAACCGGGACCGTCCCTAGTACGGCTCCTCGCTCTACCTTAAAACCTCGCGGTTTTTGACAATGGGGATCATGCATCTAGTTCGCACGTAGGCGGCATGTATATATTTATTTCATTTCCACAAACTAATCCTATGTGGTTTCAACCAAATATTTCTCAACCACAAATGGGTATTTTTCAACCACAATCAATCAATATCAACCACAAACAATCCCAAACAACCATTCGCTATCAATCAATTTTCACACTAATCACAATCAATAAATATCGTCCATGGATTGTGGACTAGGGGCGTATATATATATATATATATATATATATATATATATATATATATATAGCAATTCACTTTTATTTCAACACATATATAATTTTTACAACGCATATACAACTTATACATCGAACGTACAACTTATTCAATGCTTATACAAGAGGTGTACAACGCTTATATAACTCATACATCGACTATATAATTTATACATCGTCGTTTTCCATATCGTTTATAAATTAGAAATCTCACATTGGGTTCCACTCCACCAAAAATAGCAGAAGGCCCAGAAAAATATGCGGTCTCTTTTAAAATGTAGAAGACGTCCACACGGTCACGATGTTTCCTGTTTCATCGAATTTCGTCAAAAACGAAAAAGATACATTTTTTTATTGTAAAATCAATATTCGCGACGGTTTTAAAGTGTTAAAACAATTTTAAAATCAAATGGCCGATACCTTCAGCAATACCTTCGAAACTAGGTTTGCCGTTTTCGTTTAATCCATTGCTCGAGACCCAGATCCAGTTGTGCCACGACGTAGGCCTTCGAAAGGGCTTTCCGGCGATGGCCACCACCCTCAGTTCGAACTCCTGCTGGCAGCGCTATGAGGCGTGATGCGGGCCCACTTTACGGCGGTGGTTCGCGATGATGGAGCGACGAGGGTGGACGTGGTTGGTGTTGATTTGAAGAGAAGGAGATGAACTTCAAAAAGTTGCAAAGGGGCAATGGGTTTTGATGAAGGGATTGCCGGAAAATGGAAGGGAAGGGAGGAGAGAAGTTCCGCCATCGGTCTGGAAGGAGACGAGGGATTTTTGAGATATTTTTTTTTATATAAAAATTTCTATTGGCCGGGAGGTTTATTTAATTTTAAAATAGTGTTTTCGCAAACGAACTCCTTTTCAAACCCAACGACTGTCGCCCCTAGCAAATTACCCCCATCCCGGACACAATGGGATATGTTTCGCAAGCCATTTTGATTGTTACAATCATTTATTCTTCAAATTAAAATATAAAACATTCAATATTTAATTTGAACGTGAATTTCAATTTTCCAGGGCCACAAATTGATTCGAAAAATTCCAGAAAAATAAATCTAGCTATGTTTTGATGATACGGTCCCAACAAAACTAGTTTCGTCGAATTATGAGACCGTTTGCAAAAAGGCCCATTTCTGGTCGATCCAATTTAACTGTATATGATCAAAACACATTTTCCTTTGCCACGCTCACATACTAGCTTCAAAAATTACGAAATTTGAAACCTAGCGATAACTTCACATCCCGGATCCAACAAAAGTGGTTTCATCGAATTCCGAGGTCGTATGCAAAATGGCCAATTTCCCGGGCTATATGAATTCCAAAGCTACCTTTCTGAAAATTCATTCGGCCATAACTTTTGCTTTCCGCTATGAAAATTCGATTTTTCAGATTCGTTAGAAAGGTATTCACTAACAGATTTAAATATTTTTGGTTTCACTAAAATCCGTTTTGTTTTGCACCCGGTATAGTCCAACAAAGTTTGAATTCAAAATTTGAAACTGCAGCGCCTTTTCAGGCCTTGTTTATAATTATAATTAATTATATTCGTTTTCAAATGTCGATTCAAACTCACTTCTCATTGCTATTATTTAAAATATTTATTTTAAATATTTAAAATCCATTATTTTAGCCAATTTAAAATTTTTAAATTGGTTCAGATTTTCTGGGTCGTTACAATCTCCCCCACTTAAAACTTTTCGTCCCCGAAAAGGAACAAAGTCGAAAGTGGTTTGATAAATCTACATTCACACAACACAACCAACAATCAAATCATTTTTAATTTTTCAAAACCATACAAATTAATTCCTATTCTCTTTTTAAAATCATTCAGACTATAGAATTTAAAAGTGCACATCCATGGAAAGAAAATAACAACAGGGAAGAGAATTAAATGGTAATGCAAAGTAGGGTAAATGTACATTGCACCAGAGTCAATCAGAGATATCCACTCGGCATCTAGGATAAGCTTTCTGAATGCTCTCCTTAGTTTCCCAAGTACAATCTCGCGGATCTCCACTCCATTGCACTTTGACTAAGTGAACCTTCTTGTTCCTCAGCTCTTTGGTTTCTTTGCCGATAATCTTTAGCGGCTCTCGTCTCACAGCTAATTCTGGATTAATTTCAATATCCTATTAAGCTGCTTCTTCCACGATAAAATCTGGATCGTGAACGTGCTTTCGAAGTTGAGATATATGAAATACATCATGAACTCCAGGCAACCAATCAGGCAACTTAACTTTATATGCGAGAGTTCCGACCCGTTCCAGAATAGGAAACGGACCAATGAATTTGGGCGCCAACTTTCCAGTTTTACCGAACCGGATAACTCCTCTCATCGGCGATACTTTCAAATATACGTAGTAGCCAACAGCAAATGATATATCTCTTCTTCTCCTATCGGCATAGCTCTTTTGTCGGCTCTGAGCGGCGAGTAATCGCTTCTTAATAAAATCGACTTTGTCGGCAGCTTCTCGGATCATATCAGGACCCAACACAAGTCTATTACCGGGTTCGACCCAACAAGCAGGAGATCGACACGGTTTACCATACAATGCTTCGAATGGCGACATTGTCAGGCTTGCCTGGTAGCTGTTGTTATAAGAGAATTCAGCCAAATGCAGATGGTCTTCCCATGATCCACCGAAATCTATAACACAAGCCTGCAATAGATCTTCAAAAATACGATTCACCCTCTCAGTCTGACCGTCTGTCTGAGGATGATAAGCGGTGCTCAAGTTCAACTTCGTTCCCAGCTCGACTTGAAACGCCTCCCAGAATTTGCTAGTGAATATTGTATCTCTATCACTGACTATACTGAGCGGCACTCCATGTAGTCTAACTATTTCCCTGAAGTATATCCGCGCCAGACTCTGAGCGGTTCTGTTTGATCTGACAGGTATGAAATGGGCGGTCTTCGTGAAGCGATCTACGATCACCCAAATGCTGTCATTCTCCTTTCTAGTTCGGAGCAGACCATCAATGAAATCCATTGAAATATGTTCCTACTTCCAACCAGGAACTTCTAGTGCTTGTAACAATCCAGCCAATTTCTGTTGGTCACTTTTGACTAGCTGGCAAGTAGGGCATCGACTAACATATATCAAGATGTCTCTTTTTAACGACTTCCACCAAAATGTGCGTTTGATATCGTTATACATTTTATTCACACCCGGATGGATACTGAGCTTAGATTTGTGGCATTCATCAAGCACATCTCTTCTGAGTTCAGGAATTTCTGGAACGCAAATTCGTCCTTCGAACCTCAGAATCCCTTCGCTGTCTAGCTGGAAATCTGAAGCATTGCCTTCACGAATTCGCTGACTCATTCCTTTGATATTTTGGTCGTCTTTATGGAGAGCCGATATCTTATCAATCAACGAAGTCGCTGTAACAACCCGTATTTTCAATAACCTGTTATAACATAAATGGAGGCAGAATTAAACTGTAAAATCTGAATCAAGGGAAACGGGCTATGCCATTGCGTTCGTCTCAGAAAAATACGCGAAATAGAGTCCGAGTTTTTGAAAATCGGAGTCCGTATGACCAAGATATGGCCTCGCGAAGTTTCATGAAAAATTCCCAAATTAAAGTATACTTAATTAAGTGAAATGGGTTGCGCAGAGAAATATATATATTGATATATATATATATATATATAATTGAAAATTAAATAAATATGCAAAAATGTTCAAAATAGCGAATTGGGAGAGGGGAATAACCGAACCGGCCGATTTTTGAGGTCGACCCAAGCCCGCTGGGTCGACTAGGGGTTAATCCAGGGTGTTTGGCTGTCAACCCGTGGGCCGATTCGCTCAAATGCAGATTTTGCATTTGGATGGTTCTCATGGTTCATCTTTAATCTAAAGGCCCTAGATGGTTCCTACACTTGACTTCTTCCCCAAGACATGCTTTGATGGCTTGGATTGAATCTAGGTTTAATCCTATGGCCTAAAACACTTGCCTAATCTATAAATAAGACCCTAACCTATCCTAAATCCTCATTATTCATTCATGCAACTAAACTATGGCAAAATTTTACCTCTCATGGCCTCCACTCTCTTCATAAAATTTCTAAATGGTTTCTATGAGAGATTTTCCATGCATACAAGTGTTTTCAAGCTTGTATGAGTGTCATTAGCTTGCATTCAAGTCAAGTTTCTATCTTTGCATCATAAAGCAAGGGTTTTTATCATTTTGGCCCAAGGATTTTTATGTTAGAGCTTGCATTTTGGGTCTATTTGATTGCATAAGGGATTTGTCATATCTTTTGTGCCTTCATAGCAATGTAAGCCCTTTCGCTACTCTTAGATGTTAACTATGAAGTTAAATGTTCATGTTGCAAGTTTGGGTTTGATCATTGAGTATGATACATGCTATCATGTCATGCAAGTTTATGAAGTCATTATCTTGATCTTGTGAGCTAGAAGCTACAACCTTTATGTTGAAATGTTGCATTAGGCAACATGAGAACCCTCATAACCTTTATGTCAACTTGCATATGAAGTCATAACCCTTATATGATGATATATGCGAGTTACTAGTCATCATTCCATATCTTTTGTCACCATGATTCGCTTATGTGCCAAGTTTGGGTTTATGCATGTTTTGAGGCTTAAGAATGTAACATGCAAGTTAATGAACACATTTGTGCCTCATTTGCCACCATGATTAACTTGTGGCTTAATATCCATTTTTGTCATGCCTTTGCCAAGTCTCTTCTTTTAATCCATTACGTTGTCGCGAACGTATATGCGAGTTTAAAAGCGTTGGGTTATGTT
The DNA here is from genome assembly GCA_030737875.1 of Allium sativum. Lineage (NCBI taxonomy): Eukaryota > Viridiplantae > Streptophyta > Magnoliopsida > Asparagales > Amaryllidaceae > Allium > Allium sativum. The sequence continues at coordinate 266,960,853 of CM060920.1, read as the reverse complement.
ATGGGTAATTTCTAATGACATGAAAATACAACTTGAAAACATGACTTGAAATATAACATGGAAGTTGACATGTAAGTATGCATAAAAACATAAGCTTGGGAATTTACCTATTAAGTTAGGTCTACCCTTTGGGAATTTACCTATTAAGTTAGGTCTACCCAAATGCTTGAAAACTTGTAACATGTTTTGGGAAACATGATGGACATGACACTTAGATAATATAAGTGTGGCCAACTCGAGGTTGGGTTGAGTTTGCAACGTAAAACTACCCAGAACCGACCGGCCTAACTAGTAGTTGCAAACAATAGGACCCAATGTGAGAAGTTGGTCATGTTGTGCTTGAACCCGAGGTTAGACCAAGTTGTGGTGTAAAGCTACCCGGAACCGACCGGCTTAACTAGTAACCACAACAAAGTCTAATGTGAGAGGTGAAGGTGCATTAAGTAATTAATGCCACATGATAGGGTTAAGTTAATTTGATTAATGACTCTTAACCAAATATGACATGGACAAATGGGTTAAGTAATTTGATTAGGCTAATGATACTTAACAAAACATGACAAGGTTGGGTAGGTTAAGTAACTTGATTTGCCTAATGACACTTAACCATTTTTATATGACTAGTGGATGGGGTTAAGTTAACCAACACTTAATCAATCCAATGCGATAACTTGGTAAGGTTAAGTAAGTTTTATTAATGACGCTTAACCGAAAAATACGGTTAACGAATGGGGTTAAGATTAGACTCAACTAGTCTAAACATGGAAATCGGATGGGGTTAAGTTAGCCTAGACTTAATTAATCCCACTTGGTAGTTTAATGGGGTTAAGTTAAACACTTAACTAATCTAAACATGATGAATTGATGTAGTTAAGTGACCTATACTTATCCAATCTAACTCGTTAATTTATTGTGGTTAAGTTAACCAATACTTAACCAATATAACGTGAAAACATGATAAGGCTAAGTCACGAATCGCTTGAATACACTTGACCGATTTGACTAAGTAAATTGATAGGGTCAAGTTAATATATACTTTACCAATCTAGAATGATAATTGGACGAGGTTAAGTCGTGAATTGCTTAATATACTTAACCAACTTGAGCATGGTTTGTAGGGTTAAGCCTTGAACTTGGATACTTAGCCAATTTTGACAGGATTTGTAGACGGGTTAAGTCATGAACTTAAGTGACACTTAATCCATTATGTAAACCCTAGTTCTGAGGATTAGGTGGATAACCGTAGTTAACAAGGATAACGGGAACAATGCTAAGTGGTAAACCTTAGTTGAAGAATAACTAAGTAATGATTCTTAGTCAAGGAAATTTAGACCAGTTCATAGATAGATGAGTAACCTGATACGGTAGGTCATCGTTTAAGTATACGAGTAGGAGCAAGTATCTGATTTAGATAAAGGCTCCAGCGAACTGGGTAACGAAGCAGCGGCTTCGGGGAACATGAGGATATTCTTGGTATCCCTCTATGAGCTGCAAGGTGATTATACTAGGCTCATGAGAGGTTAAGGTCTGTGTTAGAAAAACCAAGAGTATGCCTTGGTTGCTATACGAGCGACCTAAAGACGGGGATGGATAGGGGATAGTCGACGATACACGGTCGTACCCTAGATAGCATTTCGTCAGGCTACCTACCATCTTTGGTCAAGCGTGTACGTACGGAAAGGCAGAGAACACCCAAAAGACCATAATTGCTATCTAATTATGGTTGCGGTAAGGCTTGGATGTGGGTTGGCCAGTGTTGTGTTCTTATACAGGATTTATCCTGTCTTGTCTTTCACTAGTTGAGGGAGTGGTCTCGTGGGACCATAGCCACGTATAAGAAAAACAGACCTTAGCATCTGCATCGGCAGATAAATCGAAAGCTCCCGACCGAGTCCTGTATTTCTTGATTTGCCCTGTGATAGGACTCGGATGGCACGATGTGATACATGTGCATACAGTCATGGAAAAGCGATTCACGATGAATGCGTGGGAAAAAGGGCGCGGTTGGCGGTTAGCGTAATCCCTAGTGGCCCTAAGTGGTTGAACCCAAACCGAGATACGAAAACGTGCAATAGGTAAGCATAATCCCTAGCAGCCCTAGGTCGCATAAGTCCTAGTTGTACAAACAATAATTCATGTTGGAAGTCCCTAGCTAGGTTTAGGGTAACAGTCCAAACCGATCTTAAGGATCATGGAACTATGTTAAAGTAATATAGAATCTCATGGGAAAGGCCGTATTGTCTACGGCAAGGGACTGAACATTTACATGGAATAAAACATACAAGTTGAGTAACCTATATATGCGATATATTAGGTTGACATGGACCATTACACGACTTTTGAGTGAGGGTCATTCTTGGTTAACTCATGACACGGTGGGGATACTAGTACGGTAGGTGCAGAGCTAAAATACAGGATAGATATCACGGGGCGTTATACGTGACAGATATCTTGGGGATATTATACTTGATAGAAACCTGACGATGTGATACCTTGTTTTATCTTGACATCGTAATTTATCAAGACACCTTAGTTTATCTGAGTTCAGTAGTTCATCCTGTTATTTTGATTTAGCTTATCTATCTTGTTATCATGCTTATGTTCATCTCAGTTTCTCATGTCAGTTAACTTTACTAGTTTTTATGCTAATAGTAGATAGGGCTTACTCAATCTTTTTGGCTGACCCGTTTTGTTTCGCCTCTTTTCTTTCGTTCCCCCCCCCCCCCCAGGTTGCAGGGAGGAAATACTGTTGTTTAGCTCGGACTTCTTCTGCTTGAAGGTCATCATGGATGGCTTGGACTTTTCTTGGCTAATGGCTACTTTACTGTTTTTACTTGGGGAATAATTTATGAAAATGTCTTTATGCTTGTTTACTATTGCAAGACAGGTTTTGATGTACTCTGATGTAAAAGGCTTTAGACCTTATTTATTCATGTTATGAAAGTTTGATTTTACTTCCGCTATTTTATATGTTCTGTCTTGTGATATTTCTGTGCATGTTTACCAACAATGCCCCTCTAAAGCTAGTGCATTCCTTTGCGAGTGACCCTAGCGGAGGCGGGGTGTTACACGTGGTATCAGAGCAGAAGGTTACCAGACTGGGCAAAAGTTTTCAAAGACCTTCTGAAAATTATTTGAAAAAAAAACCGTTTACAAAGAAGCATTTTTCAAGAAAATTTTCTTTTAAAAGAAAAAGGCTATTCCCCAAAGGCCATTAGCACTATCCTTGTTTCCTTAATTGAGTCTCTTTTCCTTTTTTTCCTCCATCTGTAGTCACAGTAGTTTTAACTGCGACTAGTCTTTTCTACCTACGAAAGTGCTTTCCATACGATGGAGGAGGTTCTCGAGAGACCAGTGGCCGCGTTATAAGAAAGGATCGTGAGAAAGAAGGATAAAGGATACGAGCTTAAGGATGAGAAACTTGTTGGTATGGCTTAGTCCTCAAAGGAGGGAGAAAGATGAACAATGAAACCCATGACGAGAGAGTACCTTTGGCATGGTAAAACGGGGCGGATAGTTAAGTATTATGGGACAAGGACAAGATCATCGGGAGGGCAGTAGTATGCTCTCATTTCTAGAGTACCTCGGAAGGAGGGTAACGATCTTGTTAAAGGTTTAGCTTTTCTTCTCTATCATCCCGTTAGGATTTCGTTGTTCGTATCATTTAAGTCTGCTTCGATAGTTTAGTCTCTGCACCTTAAGTACTAGCGTAATAGAGAATCCCATTTTCGTCTCAAAGTCCTATTGGAGAATCAGTCCATTTATACATGACTTGTTTGGATTTGGGAATGTCTATGCCAAGTGTTGAGTTTGGAAATAATGCTTATGTTTATAAGCTATGGATGGATTCTAGGGATGAAGTGGTTATCCAGTAGGGGGTGCCACTCTCGGTTTTGATAGGAGGGTAGTTAGACCTTTTGACTAGCCTTGGTAATGCCCTCGAAGTATCGGGTAACCTTTTTGAGGTTCTGTCATGACTAGTTACTTAGAATCCCTTGATGCCTTTATTGGAAATTTGAAGCCCGATCGAGTGGTGTTCCCCAATAAGACGGATGGTTTACTTCATTTATGCATGGGTTATAGAGATCACCCTAGTAAGTGCGCATGATAACCTGATTGACATCTGTTTACTTTCAAGAGAAAGTTCTTCTACATGGAATGCCTTATAGTATATAAACGAGATCCAAGATTCACTAGTGAATTTTGGAAAGCTTGCATGAGATCATGAGTACGCAGTCATGTTTGCGTCAAGAATTCTAGGAAAAGGATAAGTGCAAGTGGAACGAGAGGCGACGAAGAAATGAGTTCCAACTCATGTTATGGAAACAGGAAGAAGAAGCTACAAAATCGCGAAGTTAAAAGACGACTTTGATGGTCAAAGACTAGATACGCTCATGATATCTCTTTTTGGGAGTATATCCTTGATCCCTGTTTTCTGTAGAGCTTACTTGTAGGCTATCTTTTGTGGACATCCTCTTGGTCCTATTCTCCGTTACAAACCCTGTAAGGAGTTTGCCCTGTTTATCTTCTCGACCCTGTTTCAGGGAATTCTAGGTAGAACCATATGGATGTAAACATGTATTTGAAACATGTTATGATTGATATGGTTGCAAGTGGTTGCAAGTGGTTGCTCGTGGATGCGCGAATACACATTAGATACTAGCTCGACTCGGTCACATTTCATATTGCATATGCACGAGTATTTATACTTGTTTATGGATGAAATCGAATATATTATCATGCGGTTGTTGCATATGAATGAATGATTGTGCACGCATATAGTATCTATATGACTAGGACTATTTGCATACATGTTGGATTCATGGCACTATACATATTTTGCATTAGAAAGATTATTCAGGCCTGATCATTAGCATTAGCTAAGGAACATGTACACACACGTTTTGCATATATTCATACAACATTAGAAATCATCTAAGGACAATGGTTGCTTGTGGATGTTGTTTTGAGTAGATGGATGATGGATGGTAGGATATGTTCTTCCTAACTTGGAGATTTCGGGGACGAAATCCTAAAAGGTGGGGAGAATGTAACAACCCGTATTTTCAATAACCTGTTATAACATAAATGGAGGCAGAATTAAACCATAAAATCTGAATCAAGGGAAACGGGCTATGCCATTGCGTTCGTCTCGGAAAAATACGCGAAATAGAGTCCGAGTTTTCGAAAATCGGAGTCCTGATGACCAAGATATGGCCTCGCGAAGTTTCACGAAAAATTCCCAAATTAAAGTATACTTAATTAAGTGAAATGGGTTGCGCAGAGAAATATATATATATATTGATATATATATATATATATATATAATTGAAAATTAAATAAATAAATATGCAAAAATGTTCAAAACAGCGAATTGGGAGAGGGGAATAACCGAACCGGCCGATTTTTGAGGTCGACCCAAGCCCGCTGGGTCGACTAGGGGTTAATCCAGGGTGTTTGGCTGTCAACCCGTGGGCCGATTCGCTCAAATGCAGATTTTGCATTTGGATGGTTCTCATGGTTCATCTTTAATCTAAAGGCCCTAAATGGTTCCTACACTTGACTTCTTCCCCAAGACATGCTTTGATGGCTTGGATTGAATCTAGGTTTAATCCTATGGCCTAAAACACTTGCCTAATCTATAAATAAGACCCTAACCTATCCTAAATCCTCATTATTCATTCATGCAACTAAACTATGGCAAAATTTTACCTCTCATGGCCTCCACTCTCTTCATAAAATTTCTAAATGGTTTCTATGAGAGATTTTCCATGCATACAAGTGTTTTCAAGCTTGTATGAATGTCATTAGCTTGCATTCAAGTCAAGTTTCTATCTTTGCATCATAAAGCAAGGGTTTTTATCATTTTGGCTCAAGGATTTTTATGTTAGAGCTTGCATTTTGGGTCTATTTGATTGCATAAGGGCTTTGTCATATCTTTCGTGCCTTCATAGCAATGTAAGCCCTTTCGCTACTCTTAGATGTTAACTATGAAGTTAAATGTTCATGTTGCAAGTTTGGGTTTGATCATTGAGTATGATACATGCTATCATGTCATGCAAGTTTATGAAGTCATTATCTTGATCTTGTGAGCTAAAAGCTACAACCTTTATGTTGAAATGTTGCATTAGGCAACATGAGAACCCTCATAACCTTTATGTCAACTTGCATATGAAGTCATAACCCTTATATGATGATATATGCGAGTTACTAGTCATCATTCCATATCTTTTGTCACCATGATTCGCTTATGTGCCAAGTTTGGGTTTATGCATGTTTTGAGGCTTAAGAATGTAACATGCAAGTTAATGAACACATTTGTGCCTCATTTGCCACCATGATTAACTTGTGGCTTAATATCCATTTTTGTCATGCCTTTGCCAAGTCTCTTCTTTTAATCCATTACGTTGTCGCGAACGTATATGCGAGTTTAAAAGCGTTGGGTTATGTTATGGGTAATTTCTAATGACATGAAAATACAACTTGAAAACATGACTTGAAATATAACATGGAAGTTGACATGTAAGTATGCATAAAAACATAAGCTTGGGAATTTACCTATTAAGTTAGGTCTACCCTTTGGGAATTTACCTATTAAGTTAGGTCTACCCAAATGCTTGAAAACTTGTAACATGTTTTGGGAAACATGATGGACATGACACTTAGATAATATAAGTGTGGCCAACTCGAGGTTGGGTTGAGTTTGCAACGTAAAACTACCCGGAACCGACCGACCTAACTAGTAGTTGCAAACAATAGGACCCAATGTGAGAAGTTGGTCATGTTGTGCTTGAACCCGAGGTTAGACCATGTTGTGGTGTAAAGCTACCCGGAACCGACCGGCTTAACTAGTAACCACAACAAAGTCTAATGTGAGAGGTGAAGGTGCATTAAGTAATTAATGCCACATGATAGGGTTAAGTTAATTTGATTAATGACTCTTAACCAAATATGACATGGACAAATGGGTTAAGTAATTTGATTAGGCTAATGATACTTAACAAAACATGACAAGGTTGGGTAGGTTAAGTAACTTGATTTGCCTAATGACACTTAACCATTTTTATATGACTAGTGGATGGGGTTAAGTTAACCAACACTTAATCAATCCAATGCGATAACTTGGTAAGGTTAAGTAAGTTTTCTTAATGACGCTTAACCGAAAAATACGGTTAACGAATGGGGTTAAGTTAGCCTAGACTTAATTAATCCCACTTGGTAGTTTAATGGGGTTAAGTTAAACACTTAACTAATCTAAACATGATGAATTGATGTGGTTAAGTGACCTATACTTATCCAATCTAACTCGTTAATTTATTGTGGTTAAGTTAACCAATACTTAACTAATATAACGTGAAAACATGATAAGGCTAAGTCACGAATCGCTTGAATACACTTGACCGATTTGACTAAGTAAATTGATAGGGTCAAGTTAATATATACTTAACCAATCTAGAATGATAATTGGACGAGGTTAAGTCGTGAATTGCTTAATATACTTAACCAACTTGAGCATGGTTTGTAGGGTTAAGCCTTGAACTTGGATACTTAGCCAATTTTGACAGGATTTGTAGACGGGTTAAGTCATGAACTTAAGTGACACTTAATCCATTATGTAAACCCTAGTTCTGAGGATTAGGTGGATAACCGTAGTTAACAAGGATAACGGGAACAATGCTAAGTGGTAAACCTTAGTTGAAGAATAACTAAGTAATGATTCTTAGTCAAGGAAATTTAAACCAGTTCATAGATAGATGAGTAACCTGATACGGTAGGTCATCGTTTAAGTATACGAGTAGGAGCAAGTATCTGATTTAGATAAAGGCTCCAGCGAACTGGGTAACGAAGCAGCGGCTTCTGGGAACATGAGGATATTCTTGGTATCCCTCTATGAGTTGCAAGGTGATTATACTAGGCTCATGAGAGGTTAAGGTTTGTGTTAGAAGAACCAAGAGTATGCCTTGGTTGCTATACGAGCGACCTAAAGACGGGGATGGATAGGGGATAGTCGACGATACACGGTCGTACCCTAGATAGCATTTCGTCAGGCTACCTACCATCTTTGGTCAAGCGTGTACGTACGGAAAGGCAGAGAACACCCAAAAGACCATAATTGCTATCTAATTATGGTTGCGGTAAGGCTTGGATGTGGGTTGGCCATTGTTGTGTTCTTATACAGGATTTATCCTGTCTTGTCTTTCACTAGTTGAGGGAGTGGTCTCGTGGGACCATAGCCACGTATAAGAAAAACAGACCTTAGCATCTGCATCGGCAGATAAATCGAAAGCTCCCGACCGAGTCCTGTATTTCTTGATTTGCCCTGTGATAGGACTCGGATGGCACGATGTGATACATGTGCATACAGTCATGGAAAAGCGATTCACGATGAATGCGTGGGAAAAAGGGCGCGGTTGGCGGTTAGCGTAATCCCTAGTGGCCCTAGGTGGTTGAACCCAAACCGAGATACGAAAACGTGCAATAGGTAAGCATAATCCCTAGCAGCCCTAGGTAGCATAAGTCCTAGTTGTACAAACAATAATTCATGTTGGAAGACCCTAGCTAGGTTTAGGGTAACAGTCCAAACCGATCTTAATTTTCATGGAACTATGTTAAAGTAATATAGAATCTCATGGGAAAGCCCGTATGGTCTACGGCAAGGGACTGAACATTTACATGGAATAAAACATACAAGTTGAGTAACCTATATATGCGATATATTAGGTTGACATGGACCATTACACGAATTTTGAGTGAGGGTCATTCTTGGTTAACACATGACACGGTGGGGATACTGGTACGGTAGGTGCAGAGCTAAAATACAGGATAGATATCACGGGGCGTTATACGTGATAGATATCTTGGGGATATTATACTTGATAGAAACCTGACGATGTGATACCTTGTTTTATCTTGACATCGTAATTTATCATGACACCTTAGTTTATCTGAGTTTAGTAGTTCATCCTGTTATTTTGATTTAGCTTATCTATCTTGTTATCATGCTTATGTTCATCTCAGTTTCTCATGTCAGTTAACTTTACTAGTTTTTATGCTAATAGTAGATAGGGCTTACTCAGTCTTTTTGACTGACCCGTTTTGTTTCACCTCTTTTCTTCCGTTTCCCCCCCAGGTTGCAGGGAGGAAATACTGTTGTTTAGTTCGGACTTCTTCTTCTTGAAGGTCATCATGGATGGCTTGGACTTTTCTTGGCTAATGGCTACTTTACTGTTTTTACTTGGGGAATAATTTATGAAAATGTCTTTATGCTTCTTTACTATTGCAAGACAGGTTTTGATGTACTCTGATGTAAAAGGCTTTAGACCTTATTTATTCATGTTATGAAAGTTTGATTTTACTTCCGCTATTTTATATGTTCTGTCTTGTGATATTTCTGTGCATGTTTACCTACAATGCCCCTCTAAAGCTAGTGCATTCCTTTGCGAGTGACCCTAGCGGAGGCGGGGTGTTACAGTCGCAATGATGAAACTGGCGATCATTTCATTCTTTCGGCTTAACGCATCGGCCACAACATTGGCTTTCCCTGGAGTGTATAGAATTTCAAAATCATATGCTGCAAGAAACTCCAGCCAACGTTGCTGCCTCAGATTCAGGTCTTTCTGAGTGAACAGATACTTTAACGACTGGTGATCTGTAAACAGTTCAAATCTCTCACCCAGAAGATAGTGTCTCCAGATTTTCAAAGCGAACACAATAGCCAATAACTCAAGATCATGAGTTACGTAGTTCTTTTCGTGCGGCTTCAGGTGACGGCTAGCTTAAGCAATCACTTGGCCTCTTTGCATTAACACTGCGCCAAGGCCTTCTCTAGAAGCATCAGTCCAGACTTTCAAATCCTGGTTGCCATCGATGATGGTTAACACTGGAGCAGTCGTTAGTCTTAACTTTAGCTCTTCGAAAGCCTCCTCACTTTCTGGAGTCCATTTGAACTTAGAGTGCTTTTTCGTAAGCTTCGTTAAATGACCAGATATCTTCGAAAAGTTTTTAACGAACTTCCGGTAATAGCTAGCCAATCCGAGAAAACTACGGACTTCAGTGGGGGTATTGGGTTGTTTCCAATTCTGAATAGCTGTGATTTTGCTTGGATCCACAGCAATTCCTTCTTTCGATACTACGTGTCCTAGAAATTTCACTTCATCTTGCCAGAATATACATTTGGATAGTTTGGCTTTTAATACATTCCATCTGAGGATTTCCAGAACCCGTTCCAAATGCTTTTCATGCTCGGCCTTTGATTTAGAGAAGATTAGAATATCATCAATAAAAACCAGAACAAATTTATTCAAAACCCCTCTGAACACTCTATTCATCAGATCGAAAAAGTAAGCTGGAGCGTTACATTAGCCGAACGACATTACTAACCACTCATAGAATAAGTCGGGAGCTCTGAATGCTGTCATTGGAACACACTCTTCGGCGATTCGAAGTTGATGGAAGCCTGTAGCTAGGTCCATTCTTGAGAATACTTGTGCGCCATTTAATCGATCTAACAAATCATCAATCCACGACAATGGATATTTGTTCTTTATTGTCTGTTTGTTTAAATCACGATAATCCACACATAGACGTAGAGTACCGTCAGATTTCGGGACAAAGACCACTGCTGCACCCCAATCCGAGAAACTAGGCCTGATCAGACCCTTCCATACTAGCTGTCTTGTTTGATTGTCTAATTCCTCCTTCTGTTTCAAGGACATTCTTCGAATAGAGTGAACTACCGGCCTTGCATTGTGAATTAAAGCAATTTTGAAATCTATTTCTCTCTGCGGAGGTAAGAGGACAACTTCTTCAAACACATCCGCATAATTTTTGACGACAGGAATGTATTTGATGAGGTCTCGAATATTCTCAGCGACTTCAGGGATATTTTCTATTTGAGATGGAGAAACATTCAAAGCTGCCCAGAAGTCTTTTCTATTAGCATTCTGACCTTCACAGGGAATGGTTATATAATCACCTGATTTAATCTTCGCCTTTACAACTCTGTCGGCGCATTTGACTTCAGCTTCATATTTGGTCAACCGGTCTAACCCCAAGATAAGATCAAACTCTTTAAAATTCATGACGACCGCGATGGTAGGAAACCGGTAACGAGAGAAGGAAATCGGCACTCCACAAACCCAACTGAGATCAATGGAACCCCCAACCGGATTCTGGATAGTCATTGGTTCCTTAAGGTTTTTCAAATTCAAATCCAGTTTCTTAGCTGCATCCTTTGCAATGAAGCTTCGAGACGCGCCAGTGTCAAACAGTACTTTAACTGGAATATCTTTGACAGTTAGCGTGCCTTCTAAAACATCTGGCCTCTCCTGAATAGCTGTGGGCTCAGAAATTTCTGCCACTTCATTTACCTGAGCCTCTTTGGTCTTTTTCAATAGCCAGCAATCTTTCTTTACATGACCAGCCTGTTGGCATTGACCACACTTTCTATTCTCCTGAAACTTCTTATCGGGTTTAAACCCCTTCTTTCGTTTCTTCGAGGTTTTGCAGTTTCTGGTCAAATGCCCTGGCTTCTTGCAGTTTGAGCAGGTGGCCGTCGTGGCTGGTTCTTTTTCAGATCTGGCCCTTTTTCGATTCACTTTGGGCTTCCTACTGACTTCAGACATTGTACTGGCCTCAGGACGATCAGTTGCAGACTCAATTTTATTACTAGAGCTAACTTCTTCTTCATATTGTAACATACCCTTCTTGTCTAGATCTTCGTATTGATAAGCCATGTATATCATTTCAGAAAAGGGGAGCTTCACGTTCCTCATTACACTATTCTGATATTTTCTTTGAAGCCCATGAATAAATCTCAGATTTTTCCTCTTCGGATTCTCAATTAGATGAGGAGCAAAGTGGGAAAGTTCATTGAATTTCTTATGATATTCGGGAATGGTCATATCCCCTTGTATCAGATAAGAAAATTCATCACATAGTCGCTCAATCGCTTCTGGAGGAGTAGATCTTTCCAGGAAGATCACTTTGAATCTATCCCAGGTGATATCACCTTCTGGATTATCCTTAACAACCGAATCCCACCAGAACAAAGCTTCGTCTTTGAGTGCCCAGGAGGCCAGTAATCTTTTCTGGTCATCCCTCAGCTTTAATCCTTCAAAGATTTTCTCAGCCGAACGAGTCCTGGCTTGTGTTCTCATAATAGATTCTTCGCCCGAGAACGGCTTTCCACCCAGATTTCTATATTTCATATATAGGGCTTCTATATCCGGGTCAGTATTACTTCTTCTATTTCTGGCACTCATTTTCTAGTTCTTCTACAAATAGCAGATCAAGTGTCAGGTCAACAGGAAAGATATTTCAAAATATAGAGACAAATACTTCAATGTAAATGTGTCTATCGAGGTGTAATTTCATTCTGCTTTACTCGTACTAGGATATTACTGATCCTATCTGTATTGAGTTACCCGTCCTAGAACACTACTGGTTCTATTTCTGACGAGTTCGTTCAAATGTTATATTCCAGCACTAAGCTTAACCAAAGCTCTGATACCAAATGAGACGACCCCAAACCCCGTACTGTCGGCGGCAAGGGTAATCCGTGGAATATAACACAGAAACAGGTAATAGCAGAACAGAATTAAATAAATACACCAGATAATGAACAATAGAATACACTGGATAAAAGTAATCATCAGAGTTACACAGTATACAGGATCATACTTAGTAAAAATATAGTTCAACTATACATAAATGTCTACAGCGGAAAACAAACATAATATGTACAATAGGAGCTGAACAACATAAAAAGAGATAAATGATAGAATCCATTTTCAGCTCCAGCTATCCAGGAAGAACTAGCTAAACCTGAATACAAGGCTGCCCGTGTAGAAAAAGGGGCACCCGGGTTTGAAAGTGAAACAAACTACGAGTCAGTCATGGGACTGGTATGAGAAATCTACTCAACACATATATAATTTGGCTAATCACAGGACCACGCCACTTTCGTGGAACGGGTTTACTCCATTGGATTGCCAGTGCTTTAAAACAAATCTTTCTTTTAAACATCGCTATGCTTTTTATAAAAATGAAGCCATTATAAGACTCAGTTCCCATCACACAATGCAACAACGCAAACCGGAGGATAGAGTTTTTACCTTATAACGGCCAAAATATGCTTGATACGAATAAAACAAAGGCATTTGATATTATTGCTAGTGTTTATATGTTTCGAAAAACAATTTCAAATAATAACTATCAATCATAGACGACATGAGCGTCCCATGCCACTATGTCGCCAAATATCTATACAATCGAAACCGCACGATCACATAATTGGAAATTTGATTTCCGTCATGAACCAAGGCAAAAGATAGTCCTTACCGAATTCGAGACAGCCTAGCCCGAGTCTCAGGAACAGCCGCAACTGCCCCTTGGATCGTCAGGGCCGGTCCACCGATGTGGATTATTATGCCTGAACAATACGTTTCCCCGCCCTTTGGGGCGTAAACGAGCCAACGGATGACTCCATCGGACCCGGATCGTCCGATCAAACCGAGGCACCTCGCAACAGCAACAACCACACAGGTGAAAAGTATATAAATGTCAGGGCTGGTAGGTCACTGACACCACCCTAGCTAGGAAGAAACGCATGCCCTCCCTGAGGTCCTTCACCCGTTTCTGGTTCATACCGGGGTGTGAGGCTCGCGAATTCACATTATACACAAAGCTACGCCACACAGGCGGTGCTTTGATCATCACCACAAGACTTTGCTTTTCAACAGAAGCCCTGATCACTGCATCTTAGCATGCCACACAGGCAATTCATGCCATGCGACTGATGTCCATCGATATACAACCTTTGGGCTCGTGCGTCTCAGAGAAGGGCGTTAAGAAAAAGAACAAATTCTCCGCCGCCAAACAGATGTATATTTAAAAGAGATCAATCAACACAGAATAAAATCCAATGTCAGACACACAGTCCATTTACAAGTCTGTTCTGGGTCTGAACGAAACCGGAGGCACTAAATACCTCGCAAACCCATCGACCACCACGTACGTCTGGACGATCACCACTCATTATCCATATTTCGGGATGCCTCCCAATCAGGACCTCGGTTACCATCCAAACGAGGTGAAGATCTCCGGTCTTCGACCACCGTCTTCATCTTCGATTTTTCATCGTCGGTCAATTATTTGAAATGAGAATTATTCGGCCTTTTCAAATAATTCACGTATATTTAGAATTTCAAATCAATTTATTTCAATGGTTAAATCATTCGACAACACCAATTTCGTTCTTTAATGTAATTTTCACACCAAACGCATTCAACCATCAAATACCACATAAATCGAGCAAATTCAGTTTATTTCCATTCCATATCGTTTATGATCTTTTATAACGATTTATCGCTATTTTTATTTATTTAAAAATAGCCAATTTATTCAAAACGACGCTACGGGCCATAACGCGGCCGTGGCGCTGTTTTTCTTCAGATTTGATTTACACATATCTGAAAATCTAACCGTTGGATCTTCACAAAATTTACATCATTAGAAAGGTCTTTTCAAAACGAATCCAACGGTTCCCGTTTCGGGAAAATCCGACGGTCGGATCTCCCGGTACAATCGTTTGAAATCACAGTTTCAAAATGCGAACTGCACGGCCATGTTTTGTTTTAATTTTATTTATATTTATATATTTATATAAATATAGTTCATTCAAAAATTCCTATATCGTTTTCACTTCAAATATTTCACTAACGCCTTTAAATTTTGGAAAATTTCGCCATAACCTCCTTTGTACGGGAGGGGCTGGGAAAATTCCCAAATAGCCACACGGGCGTCTCATGTCAAAAAGAAAAGGAAAAAGCCAAGCGGCTAGCCAACAGGCTCATAAAATCATCACCCAAACAAAACAGTAAATGTGTACCTATTTGTCGGGCACAAAATTTTATTCCTCTTCTCTAGCCCCTTTGCTATAACCTGTTCAATAAATATGCATGTACATATATACAGTTCTTATCATTTATCATTTTCTATTCAACTTCATATTTGATTCCATTTGGTTTAAAAACACCATTCATTCTAATGTTACATGTATAGGAAAAAATCATATCATTAGCTAATTAATGAATATTTCAACTCATATATATTTATTTGAACGAGTGGCTATTTTTAACACTTCACATTTCAACAATTCGTGTATATAATAAAAATGTGATTTTTATTGTAAAACAATTCATTTCAAAACACTATTATTTTATATAGTTTATATAGGTGATAAAAATAGGATTTTCATTGTAAAAAAATTTATTTCAAAATATGAATACCATCCAACACATGAAGGTTTTCGATTCAACGAATAAATATGGTTTCAGCAAATGAAAATAATTCAAACACATGAATATTATTCAAAATTTCGGCAGCATAACGGCAGGGTAGTTAAAACCGGGACCGTCCCTAGTACGGCTCCTCGCTCTACCTTAAAACCTCGCGGTTTTTGACAATGGGGATCATGCATCTAGTTCGCACGTAGGCGGCATGTATATATTTATTTCATTTCCACAAACTAGTCCTATGTGGTTTCAACCAAATATTTCTCAACCACAAATGGATATTTTTCAACCACAATCAATCAATATCAACCACAAACAATCCCAAACAACCATTCGCTATCAATCAATTTTCACACCAATCACAATCAATAAATATCGTCCGTGGTTTGTGGACGAGGGGCGTATATATATATATATATATATATATATATATATATATATAGCAATTCACTTTTATTTCAACACATATATAATTTTTACAACGCATATACAACTTATACATTGAACGTACAACTTATACAACGCTTATACAAGAGGTGTGCAACGCTTATATAACTCATACATCGACTATATAATTTATACATCATCGTTTTCCATATCGTTTATAAATTAGAAATCTCACATTGGGTTCCACTCCACCAAAAATAGCAGAAGGCTCAGAAAAATATGCGGTCTCTTTTAAAATGTAGAAGACGTCCACACGGTCACGATGTTTCCCGTTTCATCGAATTTCGTCAACAAACGAAAAAGATACAATTTTTATTGTAAAATCAATATTCGCGATGGTTTTAAAGTGTTAAAACAATTTTAAAATCAAATGGCCGATACCTTCAGCAATACCTTCGAAACTAGGTTTTCCGTTTTCGTTTAATCCGTTGCTTGAGACCCAGATCCAGTTGTGCCACGACGTAGGCCTTCGAAAGGGCTTTCCGGCGATGGCCACCACCCTCAGTTCGAACTCCTGCTGGCGGCGCTATGAGGCGTGATGCGGGCCCACTTTGCGGCGGTGGTTCGCGATGATGGAGCGACGAGGGTGGACGTGGTCGGTGTTGATTTGAAGAGGAGGAGATGAACTTCAAAAAGTTGCAAAGGGGCTATGGGTTTTGATGAAGGGATTCGCTGGAAAATGGAAGGGAAGGGAGGAGAGAAGTTCCGCCGTCGGTCTTGAAGGAGACGAGGGATTTTTGAGATATTTTTTTTTATAAAAATTTCTATTGGCCGAGAGGTTTATTTAATTTTAAAATAGTGTTTTCGCAAACGAACTCCTTTTCAAACCCAACAACTGTCGCCTCTAGCTAATTACCCCCATCCCGGACACAATGGGATATGTTTCGCAAGCCATTTTGATTGTTACAGTCATTTATTCCTCAAATTAAAATATAAAACATTCAATATTTAATTTGAACGTGCATTTCAATTTTCCAGGGCCACAAATTGATTCGAAAAATTCCAGAAAAATAAATCTAGCTATGTTTTGACGATACAGTCCCAACAAAACTAGTTTCGTCGAATTCTGAGACCGTTTGCAAAAAGGCCCATTTCTGGTCGATCCAATTTAACTGTATATGATCAAAACACATTTTCCTTTGCCACGCTCACATACTAGCTTCAAAAATTAGGAAATTTGAAGCCTAGCGATAACTTCACATCCCGGATCCAACAAAAGTGGTTTCGTCGAATTCCGAGGTCGTATGCAAAATGGCCAATTTCCCGGGCTATATGAATTCCATATCGACCTTTCTGAAAATTCATTCGGCCATAACTTTTGCTTTCCGCTATGAAAATTCGATTTTTCAGATTCGTTAGAAAGGTATTCACTAACAGATTTAAATATTTTTTGTTTCACTAAAATCCGTTTTGTTTTGCACCCGGTACCATCCAACAAAGTTTGAATTCAAATTTTGAAACTGCAGCGCCTTTCAGGCCTTGTTTATAATTATAATTAATTATATTCGTTTTCAAATGTCGATTCAAACTCACTTCTCATTGCTATTATTTAAAATATTTATTTTAAATATTTAAAATTCATTATTTTAGCCAATTTAAAAATTATAAATTGGTTCAAATTTTCTGGGTCATTACAGAGGGTGCTGCGTCCAGAGGTGGGGTGTCGGTCTTCTTTGCTAGGGTTCGGGGTTGTGGGGTTCGAGGGGTGATAGCGCGAGAGGGAAGAAGGAGAGGAGGGGTGGTGTTGCGAGACCAGGGGAGTGCGGTGCCGTCGTGCTAACGCCAGGGAGGGCGTTGCTCGAGATCGGTGTGGGAGGGTTTAGGGGTAGCGACAGTTTCAATCGGATTTTTTTTCTTTTTTCTTTTTTTTTTCGGCCCGTTGACTTCAAGTGTGAAGAGAGAGGGGGAGGAGGGAGTTAAAGGAATATATATTTTTATTTAATTTATTCATTAAAGCAACTTTCTATTTCGAACTCGAAACGAGGCCCACCGACTGTCGTCCATAGCTAATTACCCCTAGTCCGAACACAATGGGATATGTATCACAGACTGATTCGATTGTTTCGATTAGTTTTCGTCAAAATCAAAGTATATCTATATATTCACTTTTAAACGCACATTTCAATTTATTGGGGTCACATACTAACTCGAAAAATTCCAAAAAAATATTTTCTAGCTTCGTATTGACGATGCGGTCCTAACAAAAGTGGTTTCGTTGAAATCCGAGGTCGTTTGCAAAATGGCCATTTTCTAAGGGCCGAAATTCCATAGCGACTATTCTGAATTTTCAACTGGACGTAACTTTTTATCCCCACTATGAAATTTTGATTTTTCGGATCCGTTGGAAAGATATTATCAATTAGATTCTAATATTTTTGGTTTCACTAAAATCCGGTTTATTTTGCACCCGGTACGTTCATTTGAAATTTGAAATCGAATTATCGAACTACTACGCCATTTTCAATTCCTTTTATATATATAAATAAATATTTATATTCTAACGACGATCTATATAACTATATACATTCAGATTCCATTCAAAATAAATTTCTCATCATTATTATTTAAAATAATTCATTTTAAATATTCAAAATTCGCTAAAATCACCAAAATAAATTTTTTAAATTGGCTCAGATTTCTGGTTTATTACAATCGCCCCCACTTAAAAATTTTCGTCCCCGAAAAGGAACAAAGCCGAAAGTTGTTTAACTAATCAACTCAACTTTCATTATTTTCAATACGACTTAAGTTCCTCAACTTTTCAGTTTCTAAGAACTTTTCAAATTTTTCAAAAATTTTGCTAACACCCTAAATTTTCGAAAAATTTCGCCATAACCTCCCCTGCACCGGGAGCACCGGGAAAATTCCGAAATTGCCATACAGGCCCTCTGATCTCAAAAATAAAAATAAAAAGCCAATCGGCTCATAAAATCATCATCACCCAAATAAAACAGTAAATTATGGTAAACATGTATCTATTTGTCGGGCAAACAATTTTATTCTTCTGCTCTAGCCTCTTTGCTATGACCTGTTCAATGTAAGTACATGTATATGCAAGAAAATACGACAAATTTTCAATATAGTTCAATATTTGGTTCAATTTGGTTAAAGATTCAACATTTTAATTAATCAACCAATAATCAAACAACACAATCAGCAATCAATTAGTGAATTATCATTTCGAATTCATAACTTTGATATGTAGTCAATAATCTCATTTTTGATGCCAAATCACAACAATAGACCCTATCTAATTTTGGTTCTCACATCATTCAATTGGAAATATATAGAAATCTCACTTTCGAAACACGAAAATAAATTCTAATGATGACGCGTCAATCATTAGAATCATATCCGAGCGACTAGAGTGTGATTCTATATCTATCCAGTATATTAAAACTTCGAACACACGTGGATCAGACGTATACACAAATCTTTATATATTGGATAGTCCAAATCAATATAAAATAAATAATCAAATACGAATAGTTGATTTTAAATTTTCAAGACAAAATTTGTTTTCATTTTCAAAAAATATACTCTTCACACTCGTTCTAGGAAACTACTGATCCATCTCTAACGAGTCATTCCCGTTGGATATTACTAATCCAGTTTCTGATGAATTCTTTCGTATGGTTCTAATGTGTCTTGTTCTCTGAGCTTTGTAAACCAAAGCTCTGATACAAACCATGATATACTTTATTTCTAAAAACAATCTATATATTATATTTCTAAAAACAATGGTGTTTTTTCATATTTTAAAAACAAAGGTATTTTATATTTTAAAACAAAGGTATTTTATATTTTAAAACAATGCTAATTATATATTTAAAAACAGAAAATTAATCAATGTAAATTTATTTTGAAATCTTATTTTTGTTTCAAACATTATATATATATTTCTGATTTTTAACAATGTTTTTATATAATAAATAGAAATGAAAATAAAATCACCTTTCTCTTCAGTCTGTACTGGAAGAAACTCGTCGAACTGAGGCTCAGAGGCTTGGGTTCGTTATTGCTCCACTGTCGAGGCACTGGACGTTGATCCAAGGTCACCACATCATCGGTCGTTCTTCCTACTTCCCATGCCAGGCGGCGCGCTCAGCTCGAAGTCCCCCCTGACGCTAAAACCCCCTCCGAAGTCCGCCGATTCCATTGGAGATTTCCGCCACCAGAAAACGTGCTTCGCGATCACCTCTGTTGAAGGTGATGACCACAAACCCTGTACTGACGGCGACAAGGGTAATCCTTGGAATATAACACATAAACAGATAATAGCAGAACAGAATTAAATAAATACACCAGATAATGCACAATAGAATATACTGGATAAACATAATCATCAGAGTTACACAATATACAGGATCATACTTAGTTCAAATACAGTTCAACTATACATAAATGTCTACAGCGGAAAACAAACATAATGTACAATAGGAGCTGAACAACATAAAAAGAGATAAATGATAGAATCCATCTTCAGCTCCAGCTATCCAGAAAAAGACAGCTAAAACCTGAATACAAGGCTGCCCGTGTAGAAAAAGGGGCACACGAGTTTGAAAGTGAAACAAACTACGAGTCAGTCATGGGACTGGTATGAGAAATCTACTCACCACATTTAAAATAGGGCTAATCACAGGACCATGCCACTTTCGTGGAACGGGTTTACTCCATTGGATTGCCAGTGCTTTAAAACAAATCATCCTTTTAAACATCGCAATGCTTTTTATAAAAATGAAGCCATTATAAGACTCTGTTCCCATCACACAATGCAACGCAAACCGGAGGATAGAGTTTTACCTTATAATGGCCAAAATATGCTTGATACGAATAAACCAAAAGCATTTGATATTATTACTAGTGTTTATATGTTTCAAAAACAATTTCTAATCATAAGTATCAATCATAGACGACATTAATGCCCCATACCACTATGTCGCCATATATAGGCATACAATCAAAACCACACAATCACGTATTTGGAAATTGGATTTTCGTCATGAACCAAGGCAAAAGATAGTCCTTACCGACTTCGAGACGCTCTAGCCCGCCCCTCAGGACCCAGACTCAGGTGGGTCCTTGGATCGTCACGGCCGGTCCACCGATTGAGCCTAACCTAACCTCAGAAATTCATGTGTTGAATGGTATTCGTGTTTTAAATATAAAAATCACCTTTTTATCTATATATATAAACTATAGAAAACCTTCATGTGTTGAATTGAAATTCATCCATTGAATAGAAATTCATGTGTTGAATGGTATTCGTGTTTTAAATATAAAAATCACCTTTTTATCTATATATATAAACTGTAGAAAACCTTCATGTGTCGAATTGAAATTCATTCGTTGAATAGAAATTCATGTGTTGAATGGTATTCGTGTTTTAAATATAAAAATCACCTTTTTATCTATATACATAAACTATAGAAAACCTTCATGTGTTGAATCGAAATTCATTCGCTGAATAGAAATTCATGTGTTGAATGGTATTCGTGTTTTAAATATAAAAATCACCTTTTTATCTATATATATATAAACTATAGAAAACCTTCATGTGTTGAATCGAAATTCATTCGTTGAATTGAAATTCATGTGTTGAATGGTACTCATATTTTGATAGAAATTGTTTCATAATAAAAATCCTACTTTTATCATCAATATGAAGTATATAAAATAATCTTGTTTTGAAATAAATTGTTTTATAATAAAAATCATATTTTTATTACCTATATGAACTATATAAGATAATCGTGTTTTGAAATGAATTGTTTTACAATAAAAATCACATTTTTATTATATACATGAATGGTTAAAAATAGAGAAGTGTTGAAATAGAAGACAGTTAGATAAAAATATCATTTTTATCAAAAGTTTGAAAATCATATAGTTTTGAAATCGAAGAATCGATATATATATATAAATAGAATTGAAATATATCGAATAACGAAGCTGTAGTTCGTATTTTGAAACCATGATTTCAAACGATTAGTGCGGGAGATCCGACCATCGGATTTTCCCAAAATCGCAACCGTTGGGTTCGCTTTGGAAATATCTTTCCAACGACACCAACTTTGTAAAAATCCAACGGTTGGATTGTCTGGAATGTTTAATTCAAATTTAAAGAAAAACAGCGCCAGAATCGATTATATTTATATATATATATATACAAATATAATTATATTAAATCGAATAACGACGCTGCAGTTCGTATTTTGAAATCGAAACTTCAAACGATTATACCGGGAGATCCGACCGTCGGATTTTCCCGAAACTAGAACCGTTGGATATGTTTTGAAAAGATCTTTCTAATGATGGAAATTTTGTGAAGATCCAATGGTTAGATTTTCAGATATGTGTAAATCAAATCTGTAGAAAAACAGCGCCACGGCCGCGTTATGGCCCAAAGCGTCGTTTTGAATAAACTAGCAATTTTAAATTAAATAAAAATAGCGATAAATCGTTATAAAATATTATAAATGATATGGATGTGAAATTTAGAAACTAACTGAAGGTTGGCTAAGTCGAATGGTTTCCTGGGTGTTGATCTGATGTTGGTTTCGGCCTTCGGGGTTAATATTTGGGAAATCGTTCTCTTACTGATTGACGGTTAGTGACTAATGAATTGAAATGATGCATAGTAGTGTTTGTATTGCACTTGTTTATTATATACGCGAGTTGCTTAGAAAGACCGGGTTTATCCCATTCTGAATAATTGAATCGACGATAAGAAATCGAAGACGAAGACGGTGGTCGAAGACCGGAGATCTTCACCTCGTTTGGATGGTAACCGACGTCCTGATTGGGAGACATCCCGAAATATGGATAATGAGTGGTGGTGATCGATGGGTTTGCGAGGTATATAGTGCCTCCGGTTTCGTTCAGACCCAGAACGGACTTGCAAATGGAATGTGTGTCTGACATTGGAATTTATTCTGTGTGATTGATAGCCATCAGTTGCACGGTGTGAATTGCCTATGTGGCATGCTAAGATGCAATGATCAGGACTTTTGTTGAAAAGCAAAGTCTTGTGGTGATGATCAAAGCACTGCCGGTGTGGCGTAGCTTTGTGTATAACGTGAATTCGCGAGCCTCACACCCCGGTATGAACCAGAAACGGGAGGAAGGACCTCAGGGAGGACATGCGTTTCTTTCTAGTTAGAAGTGGCGTCAGTGGTTTTACACGCCCTGACGAGTTTGACTTATGTGGTTGTTACTGTTGCGAGGCGCCTCGGTTAGATTGGACGATCCGGGTCCGATGGAGTCATTCGTTGGCTCACTTACGCCCCATAGGGCGGGGAAACGTATTGTTCAGGAATTTTAATCCACATCGGTGGACCGGCCGTGACGATCCAAGGGCCCACCTGAGTCTGGGTCCTGAGGGGCGGGCTAGAGCGTCTCGAAGTCGGTAAGGACTATCTTTTGCCTTGGTTCATGACGGAAATCCAATTTCCAAATACGTGACTGTGCGGTTTTGATTGTATACCTATATATGGCAACATAGTGGTATGGGGCATTAATGCCGTCTATGATTGATACTTATGATTAGAAATTGTTTTTGAAACATATAAACACTAGTAATAATATCAATTGCTTTTGTTTTATTCGTATCAAGCATATTTTGGCCATTATAAGGTAAAACTCTATCCTCCGGTTTGCGTTGCATTGTGTGATGGGAACTGAGTCTTATAATGGCTTCATTTTTATAAAAAGCATTGCGATGTTTAAAAGGATGATTTGTTTTAAAGCACTGGAAATCCAATGGAGTAAACCCGTTCCACGAAAGTGGCGTGGTCCTGTGATTATCCCTATTTTAAATGTGGTGAGTAGATTTCTCATACCAGTCCCATGACTGACTCGTAGTTTGTTTCACTTTCAAACTCGGGTGCTCGTTTTTCTACACGGGCAGCCTTGTATTCAGGTTTTAGCTGGCTTTTTCTGGATAGCTGGAGCTGAAGATGGATTCTATCATTTATCTCTTTTTATGTTGTTCAGCTCCTATTGTTCATTATGTTTGTTTTCCGCTGTCGACATTTATGTATAACTGAACTGTATTTGTACTAACTATGATCCTGTATACTGTGTAACTCTGATGATTACGTTTATCCAGTATATTCTATTGTGCATTATCTGGTGTATTTATTTAATTCTGTTCTGCTATTATCTGTTTATGTGTTATATTCCAAGGATTACCCTTGCCGCCGTCAGTATGGGGTTTGGGGTCGTCTCATTATTACATTTAAATACATCGCAGCGGAAAATAATTCAATACACAACTAGAATTAATACACGGATACAAAGCTTTCCGAGTATTGTTCCATCTGTAAACAAGGATCCTGTGAATATAAATCTGCAAAACCAAAACTACTAGCTGCCCGTATCGATAATAAGGGCACCCAGAGTTTAGGTTAATACAATAAACTCCAGGTCAGTCATGGGACTTGTGTGAGAACTAAAATAGTTATTAATCTTTATTTTTAAAGTTAGGCAAATCAAGGGACCACGCCGTATAACACGGAATGGGTTTCCTCCCAAGAATACCAGTGCATAAAACAAACAGCGCAATGCTAAATAAAGAAAAATGAAGCTATTATAAGACCCAGTTCCCATCACACAATGCAACGCAAGCCGGAGGATAGGGTTTTTACCTTATAACAGCCAAGAATGCTTGATACGTTTAAAACAAATCATTTGATACTATTATAAGTTCATAGTGTATAAAACAACTTCAAATCATAAGTATCAATCATAGACGGCATAAGCGCCCCATCCCACTATGTCGCCATGCTTGGCTCTACAAATAAAACCGCAAATCACGTATTGGAAGTTGGTTTATCATTTATGGTATGAACCGAGGCAAAAGATAGTTCTCTACCGATTCGAGACGCTCTAGCCCGTGTCCCAGGACCCAGACTCAGGTTGGCCCTTGGATCGTCAAGGCTGGTCCACACGGAGTGGATTAAAATGCCTGAACATGCGTTTCCCCGCCCTTTGGGGTGTAGGTGAGCCAACTAAATGACTCCATCAGTTCGAGAACAACCGATATATCCGAGGTGCCTCGCAACAGCAACAACCACATAAGTCAAACTCGTTAGGGCGTGTAAAACCACTGATGCCACTTCTAACTAGAAAGAAACGCATGCCCTCCATGAAGTCCTTCTCCTGTTTCTGGTTCATACCGGGTGTGAAACTCGCGGATTAAACATTACACAAAGCTATGCCACAAAGGCCATGCTTTGATCATCAACCACAAGACTTTGCTTTTCAACAGAAGCCTTGATCATTTGCCACTTAGGCATGCCACATAGGCAATTCACTACATGCAATGGATATCCATCAATATATAACCCCTGAGCTCGTACGTCTCAGAGAAGGGCGTTAAACAAGAGAATAAATTCTCCGCCGCCAAACAGATATATATTTAATAGAAATCAATCACACAGACTGAAATCCAATGTCAGACACACAATCCATTTACAAGTTCGCTCTGGGTCTGAACGAAACCGGAGGCACCTAGTACCCCGCATATCCATCGATCTCCAAGTACATCTGGACGATCACCAACTGTTTCCATCTTCTTGGGTGTACAGCCCAATCAAGATCATCAGTAATCACCCAAACGACGTGAAGATCTCCGGTCTTCAACCACCGTCTTCACCTTCGACTTATCATCGTATCATTTATTCAGAATGGGATAAACCCGGTCTTTCCGAATAACTCGTGTATATAATAAACAAGTGTTACACAAACACAACATATGCCTCATTCCAATTCATCAGTCACTAAACGCAAATTAACAAGAGAATAATTCCCCAGATATTAACCGCGAAGGCCGAAACCAACATCAGATCAATATCCAGAAAACCATTCTGCTTAGCTAACCGACAGTTAGTTCCTAAATTTCACATTCTTAGGGAAAAGTTCCCATTAATTTTATCAAAGATAAATTCTTTTAAATTTATTCTCTAATCTACTTTTGAATATCAATTCGAACTAGTCGGGATTAGCGAACCTTACCGAAGTAATCATTGGTTTTAATTTCCCAATCCCCACCTATTTATCCCATGAAATAAAATTATTAATACTTCATATCTAACACCACGATGTTATCGGTAAATTCAATTACCATTTCACGTTAAAATCTAATTAAAGATTTAACTATCGCCTGGAGAAAAACTGGTGATACTTCATTCTCAATCTTTTCAATCTAATAAAAGATTCATTAAAACTCCACTTAGTTTTAATCTTTAACTGGGTTAAAGAATCCATGTCATTTAAAACACGGTTCACGATAAACCCAAAATCACATCACATTTCAATCAGTCCCCGACTGTAAATTAGCAAGTGAGCAATTCCCTAAGTATTAACCCCGAAGGCCGAAACCAACATCAGATCAATACCCAAGAAACCATTCAACTTAACTAATCTCCAGTTAGTTTCTGATTTTCTTGACTCCGTGGGTCTAACAACAGTATTATTGAAGATACCGTTCACGACAACACAAAATCACATTCTATTAATTATCGGTTTAAAGAACGAGTGTTATTTAAAACACCGTTCATGATAAACCCAAGAATCAATTCGAATTCAATTACAGTTAAATATTATTTAACTGGTACACTTCATTAAATCTAAATAAAAGATTTAATCTTTTTCTCAACTAGGCTTAAGAACAGTGTTAATGAAGACACCATTCACGACAAACCCAAATCACATTTGATATTAAATACAAGGCTCTGAATAGAAAATATACCGGCTTATATTCAATATCAAATTCTACAACCAACAGATATCGTATTGGAAATAACGATATTAATATATCTTTCAAATTCCCATAACAATATCTGTATAATCACGAAATCCAACATCGAAATATTCAAAAGACAATTTCGATTCAAATCCATTCCAATTCAATTATTGGAAATTCTGGTTACTTTTAAAACCCTTTTTAAATTCAATTTATTTATTTAAAAATAAATAGAATTTTAATTCTAGTTCAAAACTAGTTCATTTCGATAAAAATCTATTTTTATCTTTTCAAATATGGAGTTTTTCATCCCGATTCTTCCCAAATCATTTCTTATGATTTTACACAAATTATTACTATTTTTAATAATTTTATCAAGGCCCGTACAGTCGATTTCCATCAACAGCCATCGAACTGCACTTACATCGACCTTTTTCAAATTTGATTTGGACATAATTCCAAATCCAACCATTAGATTTCAAATTTCTAATATTCGTAAGAAATCTCTTTTCGATACGAACCCAACGGTTCCGGTTTTAGGAGAATCCGACGGTCGGATCTCCCGCAATATCCATTCGAAGTCAATGGTCGAAATTCACGAACTACCTCAGCGCGACGCGTTCTATTCAGGCCATTATATTATATATATAATATATACTTCGTCGATTTCCTTTTAAAACGTATTTTTATAATTCGTTTTAAATTCGTTTTCAAAACGATTTCAACTTCATTTCTAATTCAAATCAAAATTGAATTTTTCCTTATAAATTCGTTTTAAATTCATTTCAAATTGATTTCAATTCAATCTGATTTCTAATTCAATTTCATTTCGTTTTCAATTCAGTTCAATTTCAATTCGAATTCATTTCTATTCGATTTCAATTCGAATTCATTTCTATTCAGTTTAAGTTCGAATTTCAATTCTTTTCAAAATATCAGATTTTGAAATCACTTTCGATATTCATTATAAAATGAATTAAATCGATATAAATATCGTTCACGTCAAAATGGCATCAATCTAATCAACACGGCTTCATATATTTCTATTTTCAAATATTCTATTTCAAATATTTCTTTTTCAAATATTTCTATTTCAAAACTGGAATGAGGCCCAATCAATTACCATATAATGTTAATTATATGGATTTTCTACAACACATGTATACAATAACAACGATGAATAATCAACCATCATCCAAAGTGCACTCTACACTGTATAAGCATCGAATATAAATATTTAACGCTTATAACAGTCTGTCAATCAATCGATCGACATACAACTAAACAATCGGGATTAGTGTACGTCAAATATCCTCCCAATACCCGTATGGGGTTTCTAACAATCAAACACAGATTTTATTTGTGCAGTTGGGTGATGTGTAAAATTTATCGTCCCAATCAATATCAGTCAAATGTGTGTATATAAACAAATCGCCCGATTTGTTTATTTTTATTTCATTTCATATACACGTTAAAAATTCTATTTTTAACTATAGAATATTTTCCACTATAAAATATTTTATTTCAACTATATAAATGTTTTATTTCATTTCACATCACATCACACAATCAACTACACATCAAAATCAAACAAACAAGCATACAAGCCGTCCAAGGTCTGTGGACGACGGGTATCGGGTGCTACTAAACACCGTCTGCATCCTAGTATATATTTTAACTAGAAAATTAAATTAAAAGTGAGAAGTTCTCACAGAGGGTTCCACTCCGCCGTGCTTTGCTTCTGAACTGCTGAACCGTCTGGATCTGCTTGAAATTCTATTGCAGTCTTTTCACGCTGTTCATATATAAAAATTATATTTTTATGATTTCATTTCAATAAATGAAAATTCTATTTTTATTTCACTTCACATATTTTTACAACGCTTCTTTCTATATAAAAAGATTATTTTTATATTTCTACTTCATATATAAATATCGAATTTTTATTACCTATACAATATAAAAATCGTATTTTTACTTCACTAAAAATCACAGCTTTAATAAAATAAAAACCCTAACTTTAAATAAAATGAAAACAAAAAAAAAAATCATTCCTTTCATAAAGATCATACCTTTACTAAATAAAATAAAATAAAATAAAACATATTTTTATTCAACAAAAACATTTGTATATTTCTAATTTCAAAAACAATACTCATTTTATTTTTAAAACATTACTAATGTTATTGATATAAAAAAAACTGAAATTTAAACTAATTAACAACTAATTAATTAAGTAAATTAATTACCATTTCATTCTGAACAACACTGCAGTGGCGTCGAACTAAGGTCCAAGGCTAGGGATGGTCGTTGCTTCGCCGAAGGGTCGTTGGAGGTCGATCGGAGATGGGAGGGTGCTGCGTCCAGAGGTGGGGCGTCGGTCTTCTTTGCTAGGGCTCGGGGTTTTAGGGTTCGAGGGGTGACAGCGCGAGAGGGAAGAAGGAGAGGAGGGGTGGTGCTGCGAGACCAGGGGAGTGCGGTGCCGTCGTGCTAACGCCAGGGAGGGCGGTGCTCGAGATCGGCGAGGGAGGGATTAGGGGTAGCGACAGTTTCAATCGGTTTTTTTTTTCTTTTTTCTTTTTCTTTTTTCCGCCCGTTGACTTCAAGTGTGAAGAGAGAGAGAGGGAGGAGGGAGTTAAAGGAATATATATTTTTATTTTATTTATTCATTAAAGCAACTTTCTATTTCGAACTCGAAACGAGGCCCACCGACTGTCGTCCATAGCTAATTACCCCCATTCCGAACACAATGGGATATGTATCACAGGTTGATTCGACTGTTTCGATCAGTTTTCGTCAAAATCAAAGTATATCTATATATTCACTTTTAAACCCGTATTTCAATTTATTGGTGTCACATACTAACTCGAAAAATTCCAAAAAAATATTTTCTAGCTTCGTATTGACGATGCGGTCCTAACAAAAGTGGTTTCGTCGAAATCCGAGGTCATTTGCAAAATGGCCATTTTCTAAGGGCCGAAATTCCATAGCGACTATTCTGAATTTTCAACTGGACGTAACTTTTTATCCCCGCTATGAAATTTTGATTTTTCGGATTCGATGGAAAGATATTATCAATTAGATTCTAATATTTTTGGTTTCACTAAAATCTGGTTTATTTTGCACCCGGTACATTCATTTGAAATTTAAAATCGAATTATCGAACTACCGTGCCATTTTCAATTCCTTTTATATATATAAATAAATATTTATATTCTAACGACGATCTATATAACTATATTCGTTCGGATTATATTCAAAATAAATTTCTCATCAATATTATTCAAAATAATTCATTTAAAATATTCAAAATTCGCTAAAATCGCCAAAATAAAATTTTTAAATTAGCTCAGATTTCCGGGTTATTACACAAATACGAGACTTTGCGGTTTTAATTGTAGAACCTAGTATGGTGACATAGTGGGATGGGGCACTTATGCCGTCTATGATTGATACTTATGATTTGAAGTTGTTTTATACACTATGCATTTATGATAGTATCAAATGATTTGTTTTAAACGTATCAAGCATTCTTGGCTATTATAAGGTAAAAACCCTAACCTCCGGCTTGCGTTGCATTATGTGATGGGAACTGGGTCTTATAATAGCTTCATTTTTCTTTATTTAGCATTGCGCTGTTTGTTTTATGCACTGGTATTCTTGGGAGGAAACCCGTTCCGTGTTATACGGCGTGGTCCCTTGATTTACCTAACTTTAAAATAAAGATTAATAACTGTTTTAGTTCTCACACCAGTCCCATGACTGACCTGGAGTTTATTATTTTAACCTAAACTCTGGGTGCCCTTATTTTGACACGGGCAGCTAGTAGTTTTGGTTTTGCAGATTTATATTCACAGGACCTGGTTTACAGCTGGAACGATATCCGGAAAGCTTTGTATCCGTATATCTCCTTCAATTGTGTATTGTATTATTTTCCGCTGCTATGTAATGTATTGTAATCTCTGATATTTTATAATGTGTAATGTTGATTTATACTCTGTATATTCTTGTACTCTGATGGAACTGTTGTAATATACAATGAAATGTTCTTCCGTCTGCGTTCATGTGTGGCTTGTTCTCAATTCTATCCGGGCTTTCCTTACCGGGGAAGTTCGGGTCGTTTCAAGAGACACACTTAATTGGATAAATAGCAAATACTATATCTTAATAACAAACAGTACAAAAAACAATACATTTAAACAATTTTTCTGTTTATATTCATTATTTAAAATTATTACATACCATATAAAATGTTGTTTAAAGTTTAAATAAAATTGACATAATCATTTCAATATTAAACTGGAAAAAAGATAAATACGTTTATCTTTATCATTATTGGATTTAATTAGATATTTAGATATGCTAATATTTGAAAATAATCGATATATGTTATATAAGTTTATTGTTTTAGTGATTATTTCAAATTATTACACTGCTTATAAACCATGTTTTCAAATTATGTCAAAAAGATAAATAATAATATCTTTTTGTACACGTTACTGTGCATGCATGGTAATGTTTGTATGACATAGCATTTAATTTCTGTTTTTTATTGTTTTCAAACACTATAATAATATTTTAAACATCCTAAACTAATAATAAGAGTTTCATGAATGCAGGAACAATCTGACAATGAACAGTATGAACCAACTAATACAAAATTACAAACAAAGTCTGATGAAGAAATTACAAAGTCCGAAAACTAAAGTGAGGACACAAATATTAACTTAGATAATGCAGATAACCAAAGTGACAAAACAAACACTGACTTGGATGATGCAAATAAATATGAAGTCGTGGAAACAGGGAGAAAAAGAAAAAAGCAGCAGTACACTGGCATATATAGATGCAATTTAGATGCATTATATAAAGTGATGTCAGTTATTAAAAAGGAAAATATTCTTTCTCAAGAAGCAAAAGATTTAATAGAGAAAACACCTTTTAAAAATTCTTTTAAATTTTTTCTCAACAATTCAATATCAAGACAAGATATAAGAAAATGTGCTTCAAATCTAGATGATATAATTACTTCTTTTGATGTTACTGAAAATGCTTTTAAAGTGGGAGACAAAATTTTGAAAATAACTCTTGAAGAAGTGAGTCTTATATTTGGAATTCCACTAGTTGGGAAGGAATTATTTCCTATTACGGCTTCAAACAAGGCTTCAGCCATGGAAAGTTTTTCTGACCTTTTAAGCGACAATTTCAATGAAGAAAATGTAATAAGTAGAAAAACAATGATAAGCAAATTGAATTCAATGAATAAAAAGAAAAAAGGAGATAAAAATCTAATAAAGTTATTATTATTACTACTTCTCATAACATTCCTTTTTCCAAACAATCAAAGCTATTTACCATGGTTTTTTTTGGGTAAATTGTTGAATTTAAAAAAATGAACTCAATATCTTGTCCACGAGCAATTTGTCAAAATATTTTAAAAAATCTTAAGACATACCATGCTGATCAAAGGAATACGCCAGGTTGCACTATTGTTTTGTTGGTATGTATTTATAATATTCGCTTAATAAAAACACACTGAAAATTTTCATTATTATTAAAATATAAAACCATTTATCTTTTTCTTGCAGTACTGGTTCTGTGAAAGAACCCAAATCTTGATAAAAAAAGATGGCGTTGAAGATCCCAAGAATGACGAAATGAGATTTATCAAAACTAAAGGACATCGACTTAACCGAAGTTGATGATAACAAGGTATATCCTGTTTATAAATATTTATTTTTGTATTTAATTTAGTTAAATTTTTGCATTACTTTCTTCTTATAAATTTCAGTACCATAGTACTGTTTTTATAAGTGATAAGTGGTTGATCTGACTATTTTTTTTTAATATTTTCCATGCAGATTTTAAATTTCTTTTTAGATGTTACAAAAGAGGAGAAGGATCTTTTGTCAAAAAAAATTAAACCAGTTGAAGATGATGATGAGAAGTATAAAAAAGGGAAATTAGATGACAATATGGAGCTTAAAATTTTGACAAAAAGTTTGAAGGAGCTGGAAACAAAATTCAACTTTTTGACTAATGAGTGGAAAAGTTTTGGGGAACAAGTAAATGAAGAAAGAGTTTTACGTGGAGCAGCTGAAAGAAGAATCCAAATTCTAGAAATGAAGATTCAAATGCGTGATGACCAAGAGGTCACGGAAAAACAAGATTTGAAAGAAAAGACTGAAATAATAAAGTTGGTATGACAAACAAAAATAGGTCTAATAACTTTCTATGTTTTAATTTGATAACTACTGAAAATTTCATTTTAGAAATTGAAGAAAGTTTAACATATGAAAACATCAAACAAGCTAATGATGAATTTCCTGCTAAAAAAGCAATTACTGTTGAAGATCAAAGTAGTCCTAAAAAAGAAAAGAAGAAGATAAAACCAAAAAATGATGAAAAATGTCCACTACTAAAGCATCTTAGTGAACAACAGCAAGAAGTTGTAAAAACTTTTTTTAATGTTTTAGGGGTAAACAAGTAAGTAATTAAACTACTTTATACTCAAACAAACTAATTCTATTTTATTAACAATCGTATAATTTTACAGCAATGAAGCATTCAGTTGTGATGATGAAAATTTAATCACCATTACAAAATGCATGATAGAAGACCTCCTATATCAACATAGTATTTGTGGTCAAGTAAGTACATCAAAATATTCTTTCCATAAATATACATTTTCTCATTTTATTAATTTTATATTTCAAATGTAGGTAATCGATTGGTTCTGGTTCTGGTTCTGGAAAACAAATCTGTAAGAAGAAAGCAACAGCTTTGTCTATGTGAACACAACATTGACAGTAAGTGGAGTATATTATCAAATTAATATTTTGTAAACTAAAAAATAATCTAGAACACAACTTTAACAGAAAAGTGCAACTGATGGAAACATGGAAAAAATCAAGAAACAAATGTTCATCCCATTCATGAAAAAGACACTTTTAAATCCATTATGTTCGAACATATTGTTCCCTATACATGGAAATGAACATTGGAGCTTGCTAGAACTAGTTGTTGCAGATTGCACCTGAAACCACTATGACTCTCTACACTTAACCACGAGATAAAAAACTAGAAGAAGTGGTCATGCATAATTTGCAATCAATGTGGTAAATGCAAATTAAAATAAAAAAAGATAAATGTGTTTATATTTATTTTTAATTTCTTTCAATTATTCCAGAAAGCAGCAGTCAACACAATAAATAGAGAATTACAAGATGAAGGACAGAAAACCATTCTCAAAAAAAATTCGGTGATAAATAATGTTGACTGTGCTCAACAAAACACCAGGTAATTTTTAGCAATTTAATTTTCAAACATTACATAAATGGTCTAAAACTTTATGTAATGATTAAAAGTTACTAGTAACTTGATTTTCTCAAAAAGATAAATGTTTTTATAATTTCATGATAGTAAGGTAAAATCAATTGATTTTCCTACTAAAGTAGTGCTTGTTTGCATTATCATAATACTAATTACAATGAATGCATGTACGATTGTGGAATACTTGCAATGATTTTTATGCAAAAAACTACTAAAGGAATGCAAACTTCGTCAAAAATCAATATTGAACAGGTAGAAGCATTCCGGGCAACTATAGCTGCCCAAATACTTATGGATGAACCATACTGTTGGAAGCTCAAGAAGTAATGCACCTCAAGATGAACCTTTAAAATGCCATTCATCATGAATGATGTTTCTAAATTGTAAATGCTGATGTTAACTACTAGATATTAAATTTGATGTTTAATTTGTAATAGCTGATGCTGATTTGATCGTAGTTGTTTGGGATTGTATATGATTTTGAAGATTAATTACAAAATGCTGATGTACTGTTCTATTTACAATGTTATTAGTCAAAAGCTAAATGTTGTTATCTTTTGTTTGATAAGTCAATTGCTTTTATTTTTTGGTTAAAAAAACATTAATATTTATGTATGTATTTAGATTTATGTTTGTTAATATTTTAATGCTAATATACGATCTTCATGCAAATTTCAAAAAAAATATACTCACATAACAATCGCCTTTTAAAGAAAAGATAAAAACATTTATCTTTTCTTTAAAAATCATTTTTATACTACTGTGTATGATTAATTGCTGAATTTTTTTAGTGTGTTTGATTAATTAGTGGATTTTATTAGTGTGTATGATTTACTAATATTAGAATTTATATTATTAATTCACTGCTGTTAATAGAAATATAGAAAATAAAAGGATAAAAATATTTATCTTTTTCATCCTGTAAACTACATAACATTATAATTTAACAGTGAAATAATTATGCAATTATTTACTACTGTATTGAAACAAGAATACATTATAGAACACAGATACTCACACAACATGAACCTATTAACTTTAGTACATACAACAAAGGAAAATTATTGCCTTTACATGGAAATATAAATGCAGTTATCTTTTAAAACATTTTTTGCCAAAAAAGGGAAAAATCAAATAATTGTTGAACATAACGCAGCATAAATTTAACATCTTTTAAATAAATTAAGCCACATAAAACAACAAACCGTAAATAAAACTTAAAGAATTTCAATCAGTTCTTAACATTATTCAGTCCTAAAAATAAATCTTCATGACATACATATAATCAAAATTTCATTTTACCATATTATTCAACTGTAACACTAAAATTAAAAAATTCATTCAAATACAAAGAATTTTAAAAAACAATTCAAACATTCATAGAACGACTTCTTCTATTATGCCCTAGTTTTTTACACTTTCCACATTGGTTTTTTTAGCATGAAAATCAACACCTTCAATTCTATTCACTCTAGGCCTACCAGCTCCACGAATAACTTTAGGAGGAAGAACAATACATGATTCTTCGGTTTCAATTTCTTCTTTATCAAAAGTTGGAATTGGATTTATTGCATGCGAATAAGCAGCTCGATAATACTCAACAGTGAAGTACGGCTCAACGTAATCATATATAGAATTTTTAGATAAATGTATACACTTGAAAGCATGGGCACAAGGAAAACCCTTCACTTTCCATTGATTGCAACTGCATATGCAATTTTTAAGATCTACTTTTTGCGATGTTGGAGAATGAACTTCATAAACATATCTGCAAAAGTAAAAGTATATTTTATTTAAAAAAATAATATTATTAAATTAAAAAGATAAATGCACATATCTTTTTCATAAACAGTTAGCGCTAAAAAATAAATCTTTTTTTAATGTTTACATCGTAATTAAAAAAACATACCTAGATGATTTAGTAACACTCCACCCAAACCCTTCCTCCTTCAATTTCAACAAGCAAGCTACCATTTTTGGACAAAGAACACTATACCAGTTAGCTGCTTCTTCTCTTCGATTGGACATTTGCAACACAAGATTAATCCGAATACCACCAAGACATGCAGTTACAGGCAGACTTCTTTCATCCAAGATCCATGAATTGAAACTCTTCGCTACGTTAGATTTATTTTCACCATATCTTTTTCCAAGAAAAATCAAATCAGCCCAATGATCATACAGCTTATCATTCAAATATTCACTAGCTTTTGCACCCCCAATTTCTTTATCTTTGGCCATAGCTTTTACAAATTCATACGCATTTGAAACTAAAACACACTATTCAAGCAAATGACCTACCCAAGCACCCCTCCCACTTTTAACAATACTAGCAATATTACTTTGCATATGATGTAGATAGTAAGAATGATGGCTATTTGGAAAAAATTTAGGAATACTCAACAACAATCCCCAACATCTATCACTTAAAAAAGTCAATGGTTTAGCAAACCTAAGAGCATCTCTTAAGCGGGTCAAAAACCAACTCTAATACTCTTCATTTTCATTAGGCACAAGAGCCATAGCCAATGGAAAAAACCTGAAACATAAAGCAACAACACCAACAATTATTCAAAATAACATTTTCCAACAATTTAAATTAAAAAATTTATTTATACTACAAAACATGATAAAATTAATGAAGTGCATAAAAAATATATATTGTTATATCTTTTTCTTCTATTAAATTATAGAGCATGACAAAATTAATGAAGTGCATATATGTAACAACCCGAAAAATCCGAACCAATTTAAATTTCTTTATTTTAGCAATTTTAATGAATTTTGAATATTTGGAATGATTTATTTTAATTAATAACAACTAGAAATTTATTTCGAATAGAATTAGAATTTATATATTTATTTGAATCGAAGTTAGAATATAAATATTTATTTTAATTATAAAAGGAATTGGAAAAGACGTGGTAGTTGGAAAATTCGATTTCAAATTTCAAATGAATGCACAAGATTCAAAATAAATCGGATTTTAGCGAAATCAAAAATTTTTGAACCTATTTGAAAATATCTCTCCAACGAATCCGGAAAATCAAATTTTCATAGCGGAAATAAAAAGTTATGCCCAGTTGAAAATTCAGAATAGTCGCTATGGAATTTTGGCCCTTAAAAATGGAAATTTTGCAAATGACCTCCATTTTAGACGAAACCACTTTTTGGATTCGGGATGTCGAATTATTGCTATATTCCAAAAATTGTAATTTTCTGAATCAATATGTGAGCGTGGCGAAGTAAAACATGTTTTGTCAATTTCAATCAATTTGGATCGACCAGAAAATGGCCATTTTTCAAACGGTTTCCAAATTCAACAAAACTAGTTTTTTTAGAATCTTATCGTCAATACGAAGCTAGAAAATATTTTTCTGGAATTTTTAGAGTCAATATGTGGCCCCGGTAAATTGAAATGTACATTCAAATTGAATATATATATATATAATTATATTTCAATTTTGATGAAAACCTATCATAATAGCCGATTTGGGTTACGAAACATATCCCATTGTGTCCGGAATGGTGGTAATTAGTTTGGGACAACAGACGTTGGGTCTCGAGTAGAGTTCGAACAAAAAGTCAACCCCTTTTGAAAATAAATAAAATAAAATATTAATATTAAATTTTATAAACACCCCCTTCTTTTATCTTCCCCATTAGAATTCCGAAAGAGAAATAAAAAAGGGCCTCCACCGATCTCGTTTTGCTCCGCCGCCACCTGACTGGAGGACCGCACCTCCACCGCGACCGACTCTGTAACACCCCACGTCCATTAATGTTATAAAATTACGGGGTGTTACATTCTCCCCTCCTTAAAGGATTTCGTCCCCGAAATCTCCAAGTCAAGAAGAATGTATATCCTACCATCTAATCGTCCATCTACTCAACCATCAAACACCAGCATCCATTGTCCTTAAAAGACTTCTAATGCTTTAATGTTTATTTGCACAGTGTGTGTATATGTCCATATCTAATGCAAAATTAGGCGGTCTACTGATTCAGTCGACCTCCTTAGTGCAATTCATGATAGTGCCATGCGTCCAATATGTATGCAAAAGATTCCTAATGATACATATTAATTCTATATGCGTGCACAACCATCCACCCGAATGCAGCAACTATATGATAATACAACCATTATACATCCATTTTACTAAATACATCCATATATATGCAATATACAATATGAAGTGACTGAGCCGATCTGGTG
Organism: Allium sativum; assembly: GCA_030737875.1. Classification (NCBI taxonomy): domain Eukaryota; kingdom Viridiplantae; phylum Streptophyta; class Magnoliopsida; order Asparagales; family Amaryllidaceae; genus Allium; species Allium sativum. Next base: position 266,922,815 of record CM060920.1, on the reverse strand, counting down.
CCTAATATTGTGTGTATATGCATCCACGAGCAAACACTTGCATCCAGTTTGCATCCACCATACATAACATGTCTCAAACACATGTTTCAACCATAGGATTATCCTAACTAAAGGTCAAAGATGCTAGCGAGAGGATATACTAAAGATAAGTAAGTACAAGCTAAGCGATAAAGGAGAAATTAAAGGACATACCCTCAAAAAGAAAATACATAATCCCATTACATAAATAGCACTAACTACTAACGAATGATTACTACACTGCACCGCACATTACTACACTGCACCACACTAGTCACCCTATTGTTTGATCCCACTTGCTTCACACAGAAACTTTATAAATAGCCTTACGTACCCCTAGCTGACTACATAGGGGATATACCACGTGTAACACCCCACGTCCATTAATGTCACTCACAAAGGGAATGCATTAACTTCCATGGAGGTTATAAGTGAATATAGAACAGAAAAATTACAACAAGACAGATAATAAGTAGTACTTGAAAACTAAAGCTTCATTTTATTGCAGCGGAAACGTTTATTACATCACAAAACCATTAATCAGCACCCCACGTCCATTAATATCACTCACAGAGGGAATGCATTAACTTCCATGGAGGTTATAAGTGACTATAGAACAGAAAAATTACAACAAGCAGATAATAAATAGTACCTGGAAATCTAAAACTTCATTTTATTGCAGCGGAAATTAAACATGTCTGTTTCATCATAAAACCATAGATCATAACCAAGTACAATATCCATCTTCATAAAAACAAAATACATAATCCCATTACATAAATAGCTATTAAAAAGATAACAAGCTGGACTTTACTTCAACGGTCCAAGCTTTCCAAAGAGAGATGAAGCAATTCAATCAAACTCCACTAGTGCTGGGCCCAACCTGAGGACCTGGATGGGGAAAAAGGATAAAAATAGAGGGGGTCAGACATAAAGTCTGGCGAGTATGATAATTCTAACAATACTATTATTAAAATAACTAGACTAAGGCATAAGCTGGAAGATAAGTAAATGTCTATGAACTCTTAGGAAGATAAAGATAGCGTTTAAGATAACGTTAAAGATAACGGTAAAGGCACGCCTAATTACTAACGAATGATTACTACACTGCACCGCACATTACTACACTGCACCACACCAATCACCCTATTGTTTGATCCCACTTGCTTCACACAGAAACTTTATAAATAGCCTTACGTACCCCTAGCTGACTACATAGGTGTCGTCTGCCCCTATCTCCACTAGGTGTACCCCCACTACCCACTTTCGATCGGCTCCCTACTCGTAGATACCCGTGCTGGCCCCACAGTGGGGTGTATCACTCCCCTAAAGTGGCAACCCGATACAACTTGAGAATGCATGGCTTATAACTATACGATGCAACAATGTCTTACCTACCAGCCCAGGTCCACACACGCATATGAAACCCGTTGGACTTGCGTTGCCACCGCTCCCCGTTTTGGCCTCTTACAGTCAAACCTAGCATGCGTGTCCCGTCCTCGACTTGGGTCGAGCCCACAAAGATACGTTTGGGATACTGGTCGAAATGAGCCCCCACAAGCTACCCACCTAAGCTTGTCACTAGTATATCCCACTTAACCCACTTAGTCATGTTCATTTACATGTGTGTTTGGTTAAGTCTTACTAATCATATTTCACATGCCACTAAGGGCACCCCCTAGATTCCTCAGGCCACCCAAGGCACCTACTAAACCCCCATGTCCTACCTTACATGTTTATCTGGTTAAGTATTTCTTAATTCATTCAGGCCATAACCTCATAAAGACCTCTCACATTAGACTGGCATTTATGGCAGCTGGATTTGCCGAGCGGGTCCGGGCAGTCTTACACCATAAAAGAGTCTAACCTCGTGTCTTTACAACCGTTATGCTTTAGTTTAGGCCTAGGACCTCTCACATTGGGCTGACATTTGTGACCACTGGATTTGTCGGGCGGGTCCGGGCGGGTTTACGTCACAAACGAGTCCAACCTCGTGTCCTAAGCATTGATTAACACTTAAAATCTTTTACCCCAGTTTTAATAATTCCCTATTCAAATTATTAATTAAGTCAACTTTTAATGATGTCCATAATTGACTCAATTATGGCCATCCACTTATGGCATGCAAAATCAAATCAATTGCACACCAACTTTTTAATATTAAATCCTTAATATTACCCCTACCCCACGTTTATACGTTCGCTTATTCAACGCATAATATAGGCTAGACTTGTATTGTCTAACACCTAGCACAAAGATAAATTATCACAGCATATAGACAATTAAAATAAATCTAATCATAATTGGGGTGAAACTTGCATAAACTACACATGTTAAGGATCAAAAGGTGTCAACTTGTTAAATGTCTCAATTTACATGATATGATTATAGCCCAAATCTGTACATAAACTTGCATATGGGGTTTTTAGGCAACATAATGATGGTGTGAACTAGCATAGGATATCACATATGTCATAGCATAATTCTAGATGTCATAATAGATGTCTTGGTATATGTTCATAACTTTTCTAATCAATCTAACTTGCATATGTGACTTGTCATATAGATCAACATAACCCAAACATGATGATTTAATTAATATGAACTAACTAGCATAGATGGTAACATCATGGCCTTTTTAACATGTATGATTCATCACAACTTAGCATAGAAACTTTCAACATACATAACATCATCATAGCATGATTTACAACATATAAGATATCATCATCACATAACATTGGATTTACAATATACATGATAGCAAAAGGGGTTTACAACAACATATATGATAATTCACTTCATCTACTCATAATCCATTCATAACTCAACCTAATTAAAATGATAATAATCTTGTTAAGATCATCATACTCACAATTTAGAGAAGAAAAGAGAGAGTTTTGCTTTGCTTTAGGGTTGAGAGAATTAGAATTGAATTTTCTTTTCTTCTTTCTTAGTTGGTGGCGGCTCCATTGATTTCCATGGCGATGGTATGACGGTAACTATTCTATTTTAATTAGGTTTAGGGTTAGCATTAGGATGTATTTATAGGTGTAGGAAGTAATTTAGGACCATTAGATTAACCCTGAACCATGAGAACCAATCAAATGAAAAATCTGCATTTGAGCGAATCGGCCCACGGGTTGATAGCCAAACACCCTGGATTAACCCCTAGTCGACCCAATGGGGCTCGGGTCGACCTCAAAAATGGGCCGGTTCGGTAATTTCCCCTCCTAATTCGCTGTTTTGAACTTTTTCGCATATTTATTTATTTAATTTTTAATTTTTATATATATATATATATATATCAATATATATATATATATATATATTTCTTTGCGCAACCCATTTCACTTAATTCTTTTCTAAAAATTAAGTATACTTTAATTTGTGAATTTTAATGTTATAAAATTACGGGATGTTACATTCTCCCCTCCTTAAAGGATTTCGTACCCGAAATCTCCAAGTTAAGAAGAATGTATATCCTACCATCTAATCGTCCATCTACTCAACCATCAAACACCAGCATCCATTGTCCTTAAAAGACTTCTAATGCTTTAATGTTTATATGCACAGTGTGTGTATATGTCCATATCTAATGCAAAATTAGGCGGTCTACTGATTCAGTCGACCTCCTTAGTGCAATTCATGATAGTGACATGCGTCCAATATGTATGCAAAAGATTCCTAATGATACATATTAATTCTATATGCGTGCACAACCATCCACCCGAATGCAGCAACTATATGATATTACAACCATTATACATCCATTTTACTAAATACATCCATATATATGCAATATTCAATATGAAGTGACTGAGCCGATCTGGTGCCTAATAGTGTGTGTATATGCATCCACGAGCAACCACTAGCAAACACTTGCATCCACTTTGCATCCACCATAAATAACATGTCTCAAACACATGTTTCAACCATAGGATTACCCTAACTATAGGTCAAAGATACTAGCGAGAGGATATACTAAAGATAAGATAAGTACAAGCTAAGCGATAAAGGAGAAATTAAAGGACATACCCTCAAAAAGAAAAGGGCATCGTGAACGCATCTTCTCTTCCGTCTCCCAAGTAGCATTGCTCTCATCATCTCCCCATTGCACTTTGACTAGTCTGACCTCTCGATTCCTCAACCTCTTGATCTCCGACCCAAGAATGCGCGGAGGAGCTCGTCGAATTGTCGCATCACGCTCTATCTCCACCTCTCTAAGCAAGCTCGGCTCTACCACTTCCGCGGTCTCGTGCAAGCACTTCCTCAAATGTGACACATGGAATACGTCGTGTACACTACTAAGTCTCTCGGGCAACTCCACTCTATATGCCATCCGTCCAATCCTCTCCTTAATAGGAAACGACCCTACAAACCTTGGTGCTAATTTCCCAACGGACCCAAAGCGAACAATGTTTCGTAATGGAGACACTTTGACAAAGACCATGTCCCCAACTTCAAAATCGAGATCTGTCCTCCTCTTATCCGCATAAGATTTCTGCCTATCTTGCGCTGCTTTCATCCTCCTTCGAATCAAGTCGATCTTCTCCGACGTCTCCCTAATCATATCGGGCCCAAGTAAGATCTTATCCGTAGATTCCCACCAACATGTAGGTGAATGACAAGGTTGTCCATATAGAGCTTCGAATGGTGCCATACCCATGCTGGACTGAAAGCTACTATTATATGCGAACTCAACCAATGGAAGATGCTATTCCCATGTACCCCCAAAGTCTAGGATACATAGCCTCAATAGATCCTCTAGAATGCGATTCACCCTCTCGGTCTGGCCGTCCGTCTGAGGATGATATGCGGTGCCCAAACATAATTGAGTCCCTACCGCCTCTTGTAAGCATCTCCAAAATTCGCAAGTGAAAATAGGATCGCGGTCGCTCACTATGCTAGAAGGAACACCGTGCAAACGAACTATTTCTCGAACGTATACGGAGGCTAACCATGGAGCAGTCCTCTTACTCTTTACGGGAATAAAATGGGCGCTCTTAGTAAGTCTACTACTATAACCCAAATTCCCGTATTAACCTTCCTCGATCGCGGTAATCCATCCACAAAATCCATCGAGATGCTTTCCCATTTCCATAGTGGAACCTCCAATGGGTGAAGCAACCCACCGGGTTTCTTTTGCTCCGCTTTTACTTGTTGGCACACCAAGCTTCTAGCGACATACTCGGCCACGTCTTTCTTCATGCCGGCCCAAAAGTAAACTCTCTTCATGTCTTTGTGCATCTTGTCCCCGCCGGGATGAATGGTCATCTTCGAATGATGTGCTTCGTCAAGAATAGTCTTCCTTAGGTCATCGTCTTTTGGTACACAAAGTCTACCGTCTCTACGTAACCAACCCTTATCATCTATGGTATACCTACAGAGATGGCTTGATGACTCCCCTCCTTTGAGTTTTTCTACTAACTCAACCAACTGCGGGTCGTCTCGCTGTGCCTTGCCAATCCGTCCCAAAAGCGTAGGTCTGACCTCCAAGGATGCTAGCAAACTGGGTACGAAGTCAACGGAAGGTCTAAAGTCAAACATCGAAATGAATTCTAAACTTCGCCGCTCAACAAACAAAGGACTTAAGGATAATCTTTTTCTACTTAAGGCGTTTGCCACCACGTTACCCTTGCCAGGGTTATAGGCTATTTCGAAGTCGTAGGACGCTAAGAACTCCATCCACCTTTGCTGCCTTAAGTTCAAGTCCTTTTGAGAGAATAGGTATTTTAAAGACTTGTAGCCAGTGAATAATTCGAATTTCTCGCCAAGAAGATAATGACGCCAAGACTTAAGCGCGAAAACAATAGCGGCCAATTCTAGGTCATGTGTGGGATAATTTTTCTCATGCGCTCTCAACTGCCTTCCACCATAGGCTATTACCCTACCCTCTTGCATTAAGACTGCGCCTAGTCCTGTCCCACAAGCATTAGTATAAACGGTAAACGGCTTACTCCCGTCTGGCAATACTAAGACTAGGGATGAAGTCAAAGCTCTCTTCAAACGTTGGAACGCATCATCACAATCTACGTCCCATGTGAAAACTAGGTTCTTCTTCGTCAAGCGTATCAATGGAGCTAATATCTTTGCGAAGTCTTTGATAAACTTCCTATAGTAGCCAGCCAACCCCAAGAAACTTCTCACTTCGGTAACAATTTTAGGGACCTTCCAATCTTGGATGACCACCACCTTCGCGGGATCCACGGCTATCCCTTCTTTGGAAACCACGTGCCCCAAGAACCATACTTCCTTCCTCCAGAATTGACACATAGAAAATTTAGCCTTAAGGCTATGCGCTCGTAGGGTCTCCAACACTTCCCTAAGATGTAGGGCATGCTCTTCTTCATCCTTAGAAAAGATCAAGGTTTCATCTACAAAGACTACCACGAATTTGTTAAGGTACTCCCTAAACACCCTACTCATCAAATCAACAAAGTATGCGGGGGCGTTTGTCAAACCGAAGGGCATCACTAGCCATTCATAGAAACCATCCGGAGTCCTAAAGGCAGTCTTGTCAATGCTATCCTTAGCCACTCTCAATTGATGGAAACCAGTGGCTAAGTCCAACTGCGAAAACACTGAGGCGCCAACTAACTGATCGAAGAGATCGTCAATCCTCGGCAGTGGGTGTCTGTTCTTCTTAATAAGTTTATTAAGTTCTCTATAGTCCACACACAGTCTAAGGGACCCATCCGCCTTCGTGGCAAATACTACTGGAGCACCCCACTCCGATATACTTCGTCTTATGAACCCCTTCTCAAGCAATTCCTTCACTGCTTATCGAGTTCCCTCCTTTCACGTGAAGCCATGTGGCGTACTGGCAAAGATACTGGTTTCGCATTATCCACAAGATATATTCGAAAATCTATCTCCCGCTTCGGAGGCAAGCCCTTCACCTCCTCATACACATCCGAATACTCTCGTACCACTCTAACAGATCGTAGATTTTCCTCAGACGCGTCAAGCGATTCTAGATAACTTAGCATAACCGAATTTATGGGATTACAAAAGATTTCGAGAGTGTTGCCAAGGCGAGTCACGAGCCTAACTACTCTCCTTTCACAATCAAGAACGGCCCCATTTCTGGATAACCAATCCATTCCTAAAATTAGCCCATAGCCCGTGAAGCCCAACACATAAGCATCACATCTAAATTCAACGCTAAGTATGGAAATTTTCAAATCCAAACATATCATGGACAAATAAGCTGAGCCCCCTATTGGATTCGAAACAACTAAGGGATCCTCTACTAAACTGGTGTTTAAGTGCAGTGATTCAACTAATGATGTAGAGATAAACGAATGTGATGTGCCCGAATCGAATAAGGTACGGACATGATGATCAAACAGAAAAACTAAACTTTCAACAGAAATGGTTCTACCTCGTTCTTGCAGCGGTGGGACCGCGAGAGCCTGAACTTGTCCCCTAGCCTGCCCTGGTGCCATAAGAGCCTGCACCTGTCCTCCCGAGGTAGCTCCTGCCCTCTGCCCCTTCTTTGGGCAGTCCTTCACTAAATGTCCCGCATCGCCACAATGAAAACGACCTGTCTTCTTTTTCTTTCGGCAATCCTTGCTGAGATGGCCTGGTGTCCCACAGTTAAAACATTTCTTCTTTCCCTTGTCGTTATTGTCTTTACCACCCTTCTTTTTTTGTTGTTGTGGTTTCTTCTGATCCCCCTTCTTCTCGTGTGCCTTATCAGCTTTAGCGCTTTTCTCCTCATGCATAAGCGTCATTTCTACTAACTTCTGAAAGGTGGCCCCCATAGGGATGTGGGTCATAGCCAACCCTTGCAATGGTTCATTCAAGCCATTCACGAACCTCGGCGCCTTCTTCTCTGGCGTGTTCACTAAGTCCAAGCCAAACCTTGCTAACTGATTAAATTTATTGACATATTCTTTCACTGATGAGCTTCCTTGCTTCAATGTCAAGAACCTTTCCATATATAGATTTTCTTCCGCCCTTGAGAGAAACTTCGCCTCGAACCTACGTCTGAAATCCGCCCAAGAGTCAACAGGACGCTCCCCATTAGTGACCTCCCACCAAAACGAGGCCTCTCCCTTCATCAACCAAGCTGCTAAACGAACTCTCTTTCCTTCTTCTACTTCAAAGATTTCTAGCAATTCTTCCACCTCCTTAAGCAAATCTCTAGCTTCCGCAAACGTTTCTGACCCTTGAAATTGTTTTCCACCCATAGCCTTGAATTCCTTGCACGTCTTTGCAAAAGTATCTACGCGAGGAGGAGGAGGAGGAACGGGTGCAACTGGTGGTGGAGGAACATTGGCTGGACCTGCAGCGGCCCTAGCCTCTAATAGCCTCCTATACCATCCTGGTATCGTTACACCGTCGGGTAGATTAAGATCTTCAGCCATGTTGAAACGAAAAAGGAAAGATTCAGAATGGAGAATTCGAAAGATTAAGATATGGGCTATTGGGGATTATGTTTTTTTTTTCTTAAAAACTTTTCTCTTTAAATTTCTCATTAAAACATGTTTTTGAAAGCACTTCTTCCAAAAATAACTATTTTTCTAAAATATTTTTATCTGTTCTGGTAACCTTAAGCTCTGATACCACGTGTAACACCCCACGTCCATTAATGTTATAAAATTACGGGGTGTTACAGACTCCCTATCACCAGACCCCTCCGGCGCTTCCCCATCTGCCAACGACGTCGCCCCCATAGCCTCGTCCCCCCCTTCGAATGGAAAACCCCCTGTGTCGATCCACCACCAACCTCCACCATGTGTCGCGCCTCCGCCACAAACTGCCACTCCCTCCACTTCCCTCTTCCTCAGTGTTGACCAAACCATGCCCCCTCGTTTTCCCTTCATTCCAATACAAACCGCGAGCCACCACCGCAGCATTGGCCGCACCGCCGCCTAGACGGAGCTGCTGCCACCTCGAGACGCCGAAGCCACCCTGTTTAAAGCTCCGCCATCCGTCCCGGAGTTGCTGTCGTGAGTTAACAACGGAAATGGAAGGTAATTTTAATTAATTATAGTAGTTGATGTTAATAAAAAAAACTCGATTTTTAATGAAGTAAAGTTTCGATTTTTAATTAGAAAAAGTTGTGATTTTTATATGTGTTGATCTGAGATAAAAATATAATTTTTACGTATAAAGATTTGAAATAAAAATATGATTTTTATTTTATATGAAGTGGCAAGAAAAATATGATTTTTCATAAGATAAAGACTCGATTTTTATATATGTGAAATAATGATAAAGATTCGATTTTTATATATGTGAAGTAAGATAAAAATTCGATTTTTATATATATAGATTAGAAGTAAAAATACGATTTTTATATATAGGAAGGCTAGATAAAAATGCGATCTTTGTATGTTCATCGTTAAAATAAAAGGAAGTGATTTTCGATATAAAAATGTGATTTTAAAATATAAACAACAACATAAAAATATGATTTTTATGTATGAATTAACAGTATAAAAATGTGATTTTTAATAATCAACTATGTGAAACAGCTGGTGATGAAACTGAGCGGAAGGAGAGCGAAATCCAAACAATTCAGAAATAAAGAACTGGCAGAGTGGAAACCCAAGGTGAGAACTCCTCACTTTTATTTTATTTTCTATTTAAAATATATACTAGGATGCAGATGGTGCTTAGCAGCACCCGACACCCGTTGTCCACAAACCATGGATGACTTGTTTGTTTGATTGATGTGTTGTGAAAATTTATTGTTGTGATATGGAATGGAATAAAATATTTTAACGTTAAAAATATTTTATAGTTAAAAATATAATTTTTAACATGTATAAGAATAAAATAAATATTTATATACAAATCGGGCGATTTTTTTATGTACACACGTTTGACTGACATTGATTGGGACGATAAATTTTACACATCGCCCAACTGCACAAATAAAATTCATTATTTGTTGATTGAAACCTCACACGGGTATTGGGATGATATTGGACATACACTAATCCCAATAATTAGCTGTATGTCAATCGATTGATTGACAGACTGTTATAAGCGTTAAATATTTATATTTGATGCTTATACAGTGTAGAATACACTTTGGATGATGGTTGATTGTTTATCGTTGTTGTTGCGTATATGTGTGTATGAAATCCGTATAAATCAAATTATATGATAACTGACTATGTCTGATTCCAGTTCATAAAGAAAGAATAATTTAAAATAACGATGATTTTAAAATAATGAATATTTTAAAATAATGTTTGTAAAAGATCAAAATATGTTTTTGATGTCCGATTTGGGATGGACAAGAATATATTTAAATATATATAGCCGTGTTGATTAGTTTAACGCCATTTTGACGAAAACGATATTATATCGATTTTATTCATTTTTATAATGAATATCGAAAAGGAATTGATTTCAAAATCTAATGTTTTGAAAATAGTATCATTTATATATCAATGATATGGAATATTCAATTTTGATTAGAAATTGAATATGAAGTTGAAATCGTTTTGAAAACGAATATAAAACGATTTACAAATGTAATAACCCGGAAAATCTGGGCCAGTTTAAAATTTTTATTTTGGCCATTTTAGCGAATTTAGAATATTTAAAATGAATTATTTTAAATAATATCGACGAAAATTTATTTTGAATATAATAGAACGTATATATTATACGCGTCGTCGTTAGAATATAAATAATTATATATAATTATAAATAGAATTGAAAATGGCGCGGTAGTTCGATAATTCGATTTCAAACTTCAATTGAATGTACCGGGTGCAAAACAATCCGGATTTTAGTGAAACCAAAAATAATGGAATCTAATAGTGAATATCTTTCCAACGAATCCAAAAAATCCAAAGTTCGTAGCGGGAATCAAAAGATATGTCCAGTCGAAAATTCGATTTTTTTATATATTGAATAGCAAAGTAAAAATTCGATTTTTATATATGGAATAGCGAACTAAAAATTCGATTTGTATATATTGAACTTTGAAATAAAAATTCGATTTGTATATATTGAACTTTGAAATAAAAATTCGATTTTTATATATTGAACTTTGAAATAAAAATTCGATTTTTATATATTGCATAGCGAAGTAAAAATTCGATTTTTACATATGTAGTGAAAGCGGACAACGAAGGTGACAAAAAGGCGGGAACGACGAAGATCTCTACAATAGAAGAGCCGTGGAGCTAGGATAGCTATAAGTGAGAACTTCTCACCTTTCAATTTAATTTCTCTAGTTATATATATATACTAGGATGCAGACGGTGCTTAGTAGCACCCGACACAATCGTCCACAGACCATGGACTTGTTTGTTTGGTTGCAAATATTTAGATTATTTGATTGAAATTGAATTGTTTGGTGAAATGAATTGATATGATTGATGTGTGAATGGCGTGGGCCTTCACTAGACCGGGGATAAGGCTAAGCCTTGTCCCGTTTCTAGTATCGTGCCGTTATGCCGCCGAAATTTTCTAAAATATGTTAGAAAAATAAAATATCATTTTATTGAAGAAATAAACTGAATAGAAATTCATGTGTTGAAATAAAATGTTTTATCGTTAAAATATAATTTTTGACGTGAATGTGAATAAATAAATATTCATTTACGAACCGGACGGTTTGTTTATGTACACCTATTTGAAGGACATTGATTAGGTCGATAAATTTTACACATCGCCCAATTGCACAAATAAAATCTGTGTTTGATTGTTTGAAACCCCACACGGGTGTTGGGATGAAATTTGAAGTTCACTCATCCTGATTGATTAAATATGTCGATCGATTGATTGACAGGCTGTTATAAGCGTTGAATATCTATATTTGATGCTTATACAGTGTAGTGCACTTTGGTTGATGGTTGATTATTTTCAATGCTATTATATACATGTGTTGTATGAAAATCCATATAATTAATTTTATATGGTAATAGATTGGGCCTCATTCCAGTTTTGAAAAAGAAATATTTGAAAAAGAAATATTTGAAAAAGAAATATTTGAAATAAAATATTTGGAAATAAAGGAATATATGAAGCCGTGTTGATTAGATTGACGCCATTTTGACGTGATCGATATTTATATCGATTTTAAAACGATTTCGAAGCCGTGTTGATTAGATTGACGCCATTTTGACGTGATCGATATTTATATCGATTTTAAAACGATTTCGAAATGAATTGAATTGAAAACGAATTCAAATTGAATTGAAAACGATTTCGAAATGAATTGAATTGAAAACGATTTCGAAATGAATTGAATTGAAAACGATTTCGAAATGAATTGAATTGAAAACGAATTCAAATTGAATTGAAAACGATTTCGAAATGAATTGAATTGAAAACGATTTCGAAATGAATTGAATTGAAAACGATTTCGAAATGAATTGAATTGAAAACGATTTCGAAATGAATTGAATTGAAAACGATTTCGAAATGAATTGAATTGAAAACGATTTCGAAATGAATTGAATTGAAAACGATTTCGAAATGAATTGAATTGAAAACGAATTCAAATTGAATTGAAATTTGAATTGAATAGAAATGAATTTTGAAACGAATTTATAAAGAAGAATTCAATTTCGATTTGAATTGAAATGGAAGTTGAAATTGCCTTTGAAACGAATTTAAAACTATTTATATAATTCGTTTTAAATAGAAATCGACGATATATATATTATATATATTATATATATAATATAATGGCCTGAATAGAACGCGCCGCGCCGCGGCAGTTCGTGAATTTCGACCATTTATTTCAAACGGACATTACGGGAGATCCGACCGTCGGATTCTCCTAAAACCGGAACCGTTGGGTTCGTATCGAAAAGAGCTTTCTAACGAATGTGATAAATTAGAAATCTAACGGTTGAATTTGGAATTATGTCCAAATCAAATTGGAAAAAGGTCGCTGTAAGTGCAGTTCGATGGCCATTGGTGGAAATCGACTGTACGGGCCTTGAGAAAATTATTAAAAATAGTAATAATTTGTGTAAAATCATAAGAAATGATTTGTGAGGATTTGGGATGAAAAACTCCATATTTGAAGAGATAAAAATAGATTTTTATCGAAATGAACTAGTTTTGAATTAGAATTATAATTCTATTTATTTTTAAATAAATAAATTGAATTTGAAAAGGGTTTTGAGAATAACCAAAATTTCCAATGATTGCATTGGAGTGGATTTGAATCGAAATTGTCTTCGGAATATTTCGATGTTGGAATTCGTGATTATACAGATGTTGTTATGGAAATTTGAAAGATACATATTTATATCGTTATTTCCAATACGACATTTGTTAGTCGTAGAATTTGATATTGAATATAAGCCGATATATTTTCTATTCAGAGCCTTGTATTGAATATCAAATGTGATTTGGGTTTGTCGTGAATGGTGTCTTCACTAACACTGTCCTTGAACCCAGTTGAGAATGGATTAAATCTTTTTATATAGATTTAATGAAGTGTACCAATTAAAGGATATTTAATTGGAATTGAATTGGTATTGATTTTTGGGTTTATCGCGAACAGTGTTTTAAACAACACTCGTTCTTTAACCCGATAATTAATGAATGTGATTTTGGGTTTATCGTGAACCGTGTTTTAAATGACACTGATTCTTTAACCCAGTTAACGATTAAAACTAAGTGGAGTTTTAATGAATCTTTAATTAGATTGAAAATATCGAAAATGGAGTGTCACCAGTTTTGCTCCAGGCGATAGTTAAATCTTTAATTAGATTTGAACGTGAAATGGTAATTGAATTTACCGATAACACTATGGTGTTAGATATGAAGTATTACCAGTTTTACTTCATGGGATGAATAGGTTGGGATTGGGAAATTAAAACAAATGATTACTTCGGTAAGGTTCGTTAATCCCGACTAGTTTGAATTGATATTCAAAAATAGATAAAGAATAAATTCAAGGAATTTATCTTGGATAAAATTAATGGGAACCTTTCCCTATGAATGTGAAATTTAGAAACTAACCGTCGGTTAGCCAAGCAGAATGGTTTTCTGAATATTGATCTGATGTTGGTTTCGGCCTTCGGGGTTAATATTTGGGGAATTATTCTCTTGATTAGTCTACGGTTAGTGACTAAGGAATTGGAATGAGGCGTATGTTGTGTTTGTGTAACACTTATTTAATATATACGCGAGTTATTCAGAAAGACCGGGTTTATCCCATTCTGAATAACTGATTCGACGTGGTGTCGAAGATGAAGACGGTGGTCGAAGACCAGAAGTTTTCACGTCGTTTGGGTAATTACTGATGATCTTGATTGGGCTGTACACCCAAGAAGATGGAAACAGTTAGTGATCGTCCAGACGTACTTGGAGATCGATGGATATGCGGGGTACTAGGTGCCTCCGGTTTCGTTCAGACCCAGAACGGACTTGTAAATGGACTGTGTGTCTGACATTGGATTTTAGTCTGTGTGATTGATTTCTATTAAATATATATCTGTTTGGCGGCGGAGAATTTATTCTCTTGCTTAACGCCCTTCTCTGAGACGTACGAGCTCAGGGGTTATATACTGATGGATATCAAACGCATAGAGTGAATTTCCTGTGTGGCATGCCTAAGTGGCAATTGATCGAGGCTTCTGTTGAAAAGCAAAGTCTTGTGGTGATGATCGAAGCACGGCCTTTGTGGCGTAGCTTTGTGTAACGTTTACCTCGCGTGTTTCACACCCGGTATGAACCAAAAACGGGAGACGGACCTCAGGGAGGGCATGCGTTTCTTTCTAGTTAGAAGTGGCGTCAGTGGTTTTACACGCCCTGACGAGTTTGACTTATGTGCTTGTTGCTGTTGCGAGGCGCCTCGGTTTGATCGGACGATCCGGGTCCGATGGAGTCATTCGTTGGCTCATTTACGCCCCATAGGGCGGGGGAACGCATGTTCAGGGTTTAAGTTTAATCCACATCGGTGGACCGGCCCTGACGATCCAAATGCTTGATAGAGTACTTGCCTGAGGCTCGGGCTAGACAGTCTCGAATCGGTTGAGGACTATCTTTTGCCTCGGTTCATAGAAGGAAACCCAATTTCCAATTACGTGACATTTGCGGTTTTATTTGTAAACCTATATATGGCGACATGATATATGGTACCCATGCCGCCTATGATTGATACTTATGATTTGAAGTTGTTTTATACACCATGCACTTATAATAGTATCAAATGATTTGTTTTAACCGTATCAAGCATTCTTTGGCTGTTATAAGGGAAAACCCTATCCTCGGCTGCGTTGCATTGTGTGATGGGACCTGGGTCTTATAACAGCTTCATTTTTCTTTATTTAGCATTGCGCCGTTTGTTTTATGCACTGGTATTCTTGGGAGGAAACCCGTTCCGTGTTATACGGCGTGGTCCCTTGATTTACCGAACTTTAAAAATAAAGATTAACTGTTTTAGTTCTCACACCAGTCACATGACTGACCTGGAGTTTATTGTTTTAACCTAAACTCTGGGTGCCCTTATTTCGACACGGGCAGCTAGTAGTTTTGGTTTTGCAGATTTATATTCACAGGATCCTGGATTACAGCTGGAACGATATCCGGAAAGCTTTGTATCCGTATATCTCATTCTAGTTGTGTATTGTATTATTTTCCGCTGCTATGTATTTAAATGTAATTTAAATCTCTGATATTTCTGTGTAATATTCATTTATACTCTGTATATTCTTGTAATCTGATGCATTGTTGTAATATACAATGAAATGTTCTTCTGTATGCGTTTTGTTGTGGTTTGTTCTCGAACTATCCGGCACTTTCCTTTATGGGGAAGTTACGGGTCGTTTCATTTGGTATCAGAGCTTTGGTTTACAAAGCTCAGAGAACAAGACACATTAGAACCATACGAAAGAATTCATCAGATATTGGATTAGTAATATCCAATTAGAATGACTCGTTAGAGATGGGATCAGTAGTATCCTAGAACGAGCATGAAGAGTATATTTTTCAAATGAAAACAAATTTTGTTTTGAAAATTTAAATCAATCATTCGTATTTGATTATTTATTTATATTGATGTGGACAATCCAGTATATATAGATTTTGCGTATACGTCTGATCCGCGTGTATTCGAAATTTTAATATACTGGATAGATATAGAATCACACTCTAGTCGCCCGGAGATGATTCAGATGATGAGGCCTCATCATCAGTGTTTATATTCGAGTGACGAAAGTGAGATTTCTATATATTTCCTATTGACTGGTGTGAGAACCAAAATTAGATAGGGCCTATTGTTGTGATTTGGCATCAAAAAACATGATTTTTGTATATGTATCAAAATTATGAATTTGAAACTCTAATTCACTAATTGATTGATGTTTGTGTTGCTTGTTTATTTGTTTGCTAATTTTTAGCCATTTAGCCTAATTGAAACAAATATTGAATTGTATTGAAAATTGGTCGCATTTGCTTGCATATACATGTATATCCTTGAACAGGTCATAGCAAGGAGGCTAGAGCAGAGAATAAAATTTGTTTGCCCGACAAATAGGTACATGTTTAATACATAATTTACTGTTTTGTTTGGGTGATGATGATTTTGTGAGCCTATTGGCTAGCCGTTTGGCTTTTTCTTTTTCTTTTTGAGATCTGAAGGACCGGGGAAGCTATTTGAAATTCCCCGATGCTCCCGGTGCAGGGGAGGTTATGGCGAAATTTTTCGAAAATTTAGGGTGTTAGCCAAATTTTTGAAGAATTGGAAAATTCTCAGAAACTGAAAAGTTGGAGAATGGAAGCCAGATCGAACGTAGTGTTGAATGATCAAACCACTTTCGACTTTGTTCCTTTTCGGGGACGAAAAGTTTTAAGTGGGGGAGATTGTAATAACCCGCAAAATCTGGGCCAGTTTAAAAATTTTATTTTGGCCATTTTAGCGAATTTAGAATATTTAAAATGAATTATTTTAAATAATATCGACGAAAATTTATTTTGAATATAATAGAACGTATATATTATACGCATCGTCGTTAGAATATAAATAATTATATATAATTATAAATAGAATTGAAAATGGCGCGGTAGTTCGATAATTCGATTTCAAACTTTAATTGAATGTACCGGGTGCAAAACAATCCGGATTTTAGTGAAACCAAAAATAATGGAATCTAATAGTGAATATCTTTCCAACGAATCCGAAAAATCCAAAGTTCGTAGCGGGAATCAAAAGATATGTCCAGTCGAAAATTCGATTTTTTTATATATTGAATAGCAAAGTAAAAATTCGATTTTTATATATGGAATAGCGAACTAAAAATTCGATTTGTATATATTGAACTTTGAAATAAAAATTCGATTTGTATATATTGAACTTTGAAATAAAAATTCGATTTTTATATATTGAACTTTGAAATAAAAATTCGATTTTTATATATTGCATAGCGAAGTAAAAATTCGATTTTTACATATGTAGTGAAAGCGGACAACGAAGGTGACAAAAAGGCGGGAACGACGAAGATCTCTACAATAGAAGAGCCGTGGAGCTAGGATAGCTATAAGTGAGAACTTCTCACCTTTCAATTTAATTTCTCTAGTTATATATATATACTAGGATGCAGACGGTGCTTAGTAGCACCCGACACAATCGTCCACAGACCATGGACTTGTTTGTTTGGTTGCAAATATTTAGATTATTTGATTGAAATTGAATTGTTTGGTGAAATGAATTGATATGATTGATGTGTGAATGGCGTGGGCCTTCACTAGACCGGGGATAAGGCTAAGCCTTGTCCCGTTTCTAGTATCGTGCCGTTATGCCGCCGAAATTTTCTAAAATATGTTAGAAAAATAAAATATCATTTTATTGAAGAAATAAACTGAATAGAAATTCATGTGTTGAAATAAAATGTTTTATCGTTAAAATATAATTTTTGACGTGAATGTGAATAAATAAATATTCATTTACGAACCGGACGGTTTGTTTATGTACACCTATTTGAAGGACATTGATTAGGTCGATAAATTTTACACATCGCCCAATTGCACAAATAAAATCTGTGTTTGATTGTTTGAAACCCCACACGGGTGTTGGGATGAAATTTGAAGTTCACTCATCCTGATTGATTAAATATGTCGATCGATTGATTGACAGGCTGTTATAAGCGTTGAATATCTATATTTGATGCTTATACAGTGTAGTGCACTTTGGTTGATGGTTGATTATTTTCAATGCTATTATATACATGTGTTGTATGAAAATCCATATAAATAATTTTATATGGTAATTGATTGGGCCTCATTCCAGTTTTGAAAAAGAAATATTTGAAAAAGAAATATTTGAAAAAGAAATATTTGAAATAAAATATTTGGAAATAAAGGAATATATGAAGCCGTGTTGATTAGATTGACGCCATTTTGACGTGATCGATATTTATATCGATTTTAAAACGATTTCGAAATGAATTGAATTGAAAACGAATTCAAATTGAATTGAAAACGATTTCGAAATGAATTGAATTGAAAACGATTTCGAAATGAATTGAATTGAAAACGATTTCGAAATGAATTGAATTGAAAACGAATTCAAATTGAATTGAAAACGATTTCGAAATGAATTGAATTGAAAACGATTTCGAAATGAATTGAATTGAAAACGATTTCGAAATGAATTGAATTGAAAACGATTTTGAAATGAATTGAATTGAAAACGATTTCGAAATGAATTGAATTGAAAACGAATTCAAATTGAATTGAAATTTGAATTGAATAGAAATGAATTTTGAAACGAATTTATAAAGAAGAATTCAATTTCGATTTGAATTGAAATGGAAGTTGAAATTGCCTTTGAAACGAATTTAAAACTATTTATATAATTCGTTTTAAATAGAAATCGACGATATATATATTATATATATTATATATATAATATAATGGCCTGAATAGAACGCGCCGCGCCGCGGCAGTTCGTGAATTTCGACCATTTATTTCAAACGGACATTACGGGAGATCCGACCGTCGGATTCTCCTAAAACTGGAACCGTTGGGTTCGTATCGAAAAGAGCTTTCTAACGAATGTGATAAATTAGAAATCTAACGGTTGGATTTGGAATTATGTCCAAATCAAATTGGAAAAAGGTCGCTGTAAGTGCAGTTCGATGGCCATTGGTGGAAATCGACTGTACGTGCCTTGAGAAAATTATTAAAAATAGTAATAATTTTTGTAAAATCATAAGAAATGATTTGTGAAGATTTGGGATGAAAAACTCCATATTTGAAGAGATAAAAATAGATTTTTATCGAAATGAACTAGTTTTGAACTAGAATTATAATTCTATTTATTTTTAAATAAATAAATTGAATTTGAAAAGGGTTTTGAGAATAACCAAAATTTCCAATGATTGCATTGGAGTGGATTTGAATCGAAATTGTCTTCGGAATATTTCGATGTTGGAATTCGTGATTATACAGATGTTGTTATGGAAATTTGAAAGATACATATTTATATCGTTATTTCCAATACGACATTTGTTAGTCGTAGAATTTGATATTGAATATAAGCCGATATATTTTCTATTCAGAGCCTTGTATTGAATATCAAATGTGATTTGGGTTTGTCGTGAATGGTGTCTTCACTAACACTGTCCTTGAACCCAGTTGAGAAAGGATTAAATCTTTTTATATAGATTTAATGAAGTGTACCAATTAAAGGATATTTAATTGGAATTGAATTGGTATTGATTTTTGGGTTTATCGCGAACAGTGTTTTAAACAACACTCGTTCTTTAACCCGATAATTAATGAATGTGATTTTGGGTTTATCGTGAACCGTGTTTTAAATGACACTGATTCTTTAACCCAGTTAACGATTAAAACTAAGTGGAGTTTTAATGAATCTTTAATTAGATTGAAAAGATCGAAAATGGAGTGTCACCAGTTTTGCTCCAGGCGATAGTTAAATCTTTAATTAGATTTGAACGTGAAATGGTAATTGAATTTACCGATAACACTGTGGTGTTAGATATGAAGTATTACCAGTTTTACTTCATGGGATGAATAGGTTGGGATTGGGAAATTAAAACAAATGATTACTTCGGTAAGGTTCGTTAATCCCGACTAGTTTGAATTGATATTCAAAAATAGATAAAGAATAAATTCAAGGAATTTATCTTGGATAAAATTAATGGGAACCTTTCCCTATGAATGTGAAATTTAGAAACTAACTGTCGGTTAGCCAAGCAGAATGGTTTTCTGAATATTGATCTGATGTTGGTTTCGGCCTTCGGGGTTAATATTTGGGGAATTATTCTCTTGATTAGTCTACGGTTAGTGACTAAGGAATTGGAATGAGGCGTATGTTGTGATTGTGTAACACTTATTTAATATATACGCGAGTTATTCAGAAAGACCGGGTTTATCCCATTCTGAATAACTGATTCGACGTGGTGTCGAAGATGAAGACGGTGGTCGAAGACCAGAAGTTTTCACGTCGTTTGGGTAATTACTGATGATCTTGATTGGGCTGTACACCCAAGAAGATGGAAACAGTTAGTGATCGTCCAGACGTACTTGGAGATCGATGGATATGCGGTGTACTAGGTGCCTCCGGTTTCGTTCAGACCCAGAACGGACTTGTAAATGGACTGTGTGTCTGACATTGGACTTTAGTCTGTGTGATTGATTTCTATTAAATGTATATCTGTTTGGCGGCGGAGAATTTATTCTCTTGCTTAACGCCCTTCTCTGAGACGTACGAGCTCAGGGGTTATATACTGATGGATATCAAACGCATAGAGTGAATTTCCTGTGTGGCATGCCTAAGTGGCAATTGATCGAGGCTTCTGTTGAAAAGCAAAGTCTTGTGGTGATGATCGAAGCACGGCCTTTGTGGCGTAGCTTTGTGTAACGTTTACCTCGCGTGTTTCACACCCGGTATGAACCAAAAACGGGAGACGGACCTCAGGGAGGGCATGCGTTTCTTTCTAGTTAGAAGTGGCGTCAGTGGTTTTACACGCCCTGACGAGTTTGACTTATGTGGTTGTTGCTGTTGCGAGGCGCCTCGGTTTGATCGGACGATCCGGGTCCGATGGAGTCATTCGTTGGCTCATTTACGCCCCATAGGGCGGGGGAACGCATGTTCAGGGTTTAAGTTTAATCCACATCGGTGGACCGGCCCTGACGATCCAAAGGCTTGACAGAGTACTTACCTGAGGCTCGGGCTAGACAGTCTCGAATCGGTTGAGGACTATCTTTTGCCTCGGTTCATAGAAGGAAACCCAATTTCCAAATATGTGACATTTGCGGTTTTATTTGTAAACCTATATATGGCGACATGATATATGGTACCCATGCCGCCTATGATTGATACTTATGATTTGAAGTTGTTTTATACACTATGCACTTATAATAGTATCAAATGATTTGTTTTAACCGTATCAAGCATTCTTTGGCTGTTATAAGGGAAAACCCTATCCTCAGCTGCGTTGCATTGTGTGATGGGACCTGGGTCTTATAACAGCTTCATTTTTCTTTATTTAGCATTGCGCCGTTTGTTTTATGCACTGGTATTCTTGGGAGGAAACCCGTTCCGTGTTATACGGCGTGGTCCCTTGATTTACCGAACTTTAAAAATAAAGATTAACTGTTTTAGTTCTCACACCAGTCACATGACTGACCTGGAGTTTATTGTTTTAACCTAAACTCTGGGTGCCCTTATTTCGACACGGGCAGCTAGTAGTTTTGGTTTTGCAGATTTATATTCACAGGATCCTGGTTTACAGCTGGAACGATAACCGGAAAGCTTTGTATCCGTATATCTCATTCTAGTTGTGTATTGTATTATTTTCCGCTGCTATGTATTTAAATGTAATTTAAATCTCTGATATTTCTGTGTAATATTCATTTATACTCTGTATATTCTTGTAATCTGATGCATTGTTGTAATATACAATGAAATGTTCTTCTGTATGCGTTCTGTTGTGGTTTGTTCTCGAACTATCCGGCACTTTCCTTTACGGGGAAGTTACGGGTCGTTTCAACAAAATATGTTTTTAAATGGAAATTGACAAAATATATAATATATATATATATATATATTATATAATGGCCAAAATAGAATGCGTCGCGCTGCGGTATTTTGCGAATTTCAACCATTGACTACAAACAGACATTACGGGAGTTCCGACCATCAGATTCTCCTAAAACCGGAACCGTTGGGTTCGTATCGAAAATAGCTTTATAAAGGATACTCGAGATTTGAAATCTAACGGTTGGATTTGGAATTATGTCCAAATCAAATTTGGAAAAGATCGTTGTAAGTGCAGTTTGATGGCCGTTTATGGAAATCGATTGTACTGGCCTTGATAAAATTATTAAAAATATCGATAATTAGTGTACATTCATAAGAAGTGATTTGGAAAGAATTGGGATGGAAAATTCCATATTTGAAAAGATAAAAATAGATTTTTATCGAAATGAACTAGTTTTGAATTAGAATAATAAATCCAATATTTTTAAAATAAATAAATTGTATTTGAAATGTTTTTAAAAATAACCAGAATTTCCAATATATGAATTGGAATGGATTTGAATCGAAATTATCATCGGAAAATTTCGATGTGAGATTCGGGATTATACAGATATTGTTATGGAAATCTTAAAGATATATTTTATATCATTGTTTCCAAAACGATATTTGTTGGTTTCAGAGTTTGATATTGAATATAAGCCGTTATATTTTCTGCTCAGAGCCTTGTATTTATTATCAAATTGGATTTTGGGTTTGTCGTGAATGGTATCTTTAGTAATACTGTTCTTAAACCCAATGGAGTTAAGAAAATTAGAATCTGACGGGAGATTAGTTAAGTTGAATGGTTTAATGGGTGTTGATCTGATGTTGGTTTCGGCCTTCAGGGTTAATACTTAGGGAATTGTTCTCTTACTAATTTACAATTAGAAACTGATGGGATTTTGGGTTTGTCGTGATCTGTGTTTTAAATGGCACTGTTCTTAAACCTAGGGTGAAAAGAATAAATCTTTTAATTAATATTTGAAGAAGAATTACCAATTAATTGGAACTGAAAATAGAAAGTGAATTGGGTTTATTGTGAACTGTATTTTTAACGACATTCGTTCTTTAACCCGTTTTACGATGAAATGTGATTTGGAATTTATAAATCTTTTTTATTAAGATTTAACGGGAATTTTCCAAAGTAACGGCTTTTCAATTTAATATATTAAATTGGAATTGAATGGAATTTGATTGATAATAATCAAAGTGAACTTCTGTGGAGGAAGACTGTTAATGCGTATGGAATTTAGAATGCTTTGCCGTTATTCCATTTATATTATTAGCCGGATATAGAAATTGATATCGATTATAAATTGATTTGTTTTTCCATGAAAATTCCATAATTAATGGAGTGTGATTTGGGTTTATCGCGAACGGTGTTTTAAATAACACTTGTTCTTTAACCCGATTAAAGATGGAATGCGATTTTGGGTTGTCGTGAATGGTATCTTTAATAATACTGTTCTTAGACCCAATGGAGTTAAGAAGATCAGAAACTAATTGGAGATTAGTTAAGTTTAATGGTTTCCTGGGTATTGATCTGATGTTGGTTTCGGCCTTCGGGGTTAATACTTAGGGAATTGTTCACTTTCTAATTTACGGTTAAAGGCTGATGGAATGGAATGTGATTTTGGGTTTATCGTGAACCGTGTTTTTAAATTACATTGGTTCTTTAACCCAGCTAAAGGCAGGATATGATTTCCCAAGTTAAACAATCGTTAATATTGATTTCTGGGAAGATTAAAACCAAGGGGAGTTTTAATGCATTTTTAATTAGATTGAATTGATATCCAAAGGAAGATTTAAGAATAAATTTAAAGAATTTATCTTTGATAAAATTAATGGGAACCTTTCCCAAAGTAAATGAATATTTGGATAAAGAAATATTCTGGATTGGAATGAGGCATATGTAGTGTTTTTATAACACTTGTTTATTATATACGCGAGTTATTCAGAAAGACCGAGTTTAACCCATTGTGAATAATTGATTCGATGATGTGTCGAGAATGAAGACGGTGGTTGAAGACCGGAGGTCTTCACATCGTTTGGATGATTACTGATGTCTTGATTGGGTTGTACACCCAAGGCGAGGTAATAAGTGGTGATCGTCCAAACGTACTTGGAGATCGATGGATATGCGAGGGCCACTCCCCTGTATTGGACATATGGGGGAGGAATAAGGTGCCTCCGGTTTCGTTCAGACCCAGAACGAACTTGTAAATGGATGTGTGTTTGACATCGGATTTCATTCTGTGTGATTGATATACATCAGTGGCATGGCGTGAATTTTCTGTGTGGCATGCTGAGATGCAAATGATCAAGGTTTCTGTTGAAAAGCAGAGTCTTGTGGTTGATAATCAAAGCACGGCCTTTGTGGCGTAACTTTGTGTAGCGTTAATTCGTGAGCCTCACACCCCGGTGTGGACCAGAAACAAGAGAGGACTTTAGGGAGGGCATGCGTTTCCTTCTATCTAGGAGTGGTGTTAGCATTTTACTAGCCCTGACATTTTACTTATGTGGATGATGGATACCGAGGCGCCTCAGTTATATCAGTCTGTCTGGGGCCAATGGAGTCATTTGGATCATTTACGCCCATAGGGCGGGGAAACGTAGTGTTCACGCATTTTAATCCACATCGAGTGGACCGGCCCTGATGATCCAAGGGTCGATGCGTTCTGATCCTGAGACATGGGCTATATGTCTCGAAGCGGTAAGAACGATCCCTTTCCTTGGTTCACAGATGGAAATCCAACTACGTGACATTTGCGGTTTTGATTGTAGATCCTAGTATTTGCGACATGATATATGGTACCCATGCCGTCTAGGATTGATACATTTATATTTGAAGTTGTTTTATACACTATGCACTTATAATAGTATCAAATGATTTGTTTTAACGTACCAAGCATGTTTGGCTATTATAAGGGAAAACCCTATCCCCCGGCTTGCGTTGCCTTGTGTGATAGGACTTGGGTCTTATAATAGCTTCATTTTTCCAAAAAGCATTGCATTGTTTTATTATATGCGCTGGTATTCTTCGGAGGAAACCCGTTCCGTGTTATATGGCGTAGTCCCTTGATATAACTGATTTTGAAGTAAAGTTTTAAATAACTGTTTTAGTTCTCACACCAGTCACATGACTGACCTAGAATTTATTGTTTTAACCTAAACTCTGGGTGCCCCTATTTTTCACATAGGCAGCTACTAGTTTTGGTTTTGCAGATTTATATTCACAAGATCCTGGTTTATAGCTGGAATGATATTCAGAAAGCTCTATATCCGTATATTCTTTTCCATTGTGTTTTGTATTATTTTTCAGCTGCATTATAACTTGTAAATCTCTTATATTTAGTAAATGTGTAATATTTATTCACACTCTGTATATTCTTGTATTCTGATGAAATTCTTGTATTCTGATGAAACTATTGTAATAGACAATGAAATGTTCTTCTGTTTGTGTTCTTCTTCATCTTGTTCTCAAAGCAATCCGTTCTTTCCTTCATAGAGAAGTTCGGGAGATGTCAGTTTGGTATCCGAGCTTTGGTTTACAGAGCTCGAGAACAAGACACATTAAAACCAAATGAAAGAATTCATCAGAGTTGGATTAGTAATATCCAATGAGAATGACCCGTTAGAGATGGGATCAGTAGTATCCTAGAAGGAAAGTGAAGAGTATATTTTTAAAATGAAAACAAGCTTTGTTTTGAAAATTTAAATCGTATTATACATATTTGAATATTTATTTTAAATTGAGTTGGACAATTAAATATATAAAGAATTTGCATATACGTCTTGCAAATGTGTATTCGAAGTTTTAATATACTGGATAGATATAGAATCACACTCTAGTCGCTCGGGGATAGTTCTAGTTATGTCCGGACATCATCAGTATTTATGTTCGAGTTTCGAAAGTGGGATTTTTATATATTTCCAATAGACTGGTGTGAGAACCAAAACTAGATAGAGCTTATTGTTGTGATTTGGCATCAAAAATCTGATTTTTGGACTATGTATCAAAGTTATGAATTTGAAAAGCTAATCAACTAATTGATTGATGGTTGTATTGTATGATTATTCCTTTAAACCATCATGTGAAAGAAAGGTAAATTTGGGCCAAATGGTACCAAATATTAAATTTTATTGAAAATTGTTTGAAATTGCACGCATATACAGGAATATACAATGAACTTGTCATTGCAAGGAGGCTAGAACAGAGGAATAAAATTGTTTGCCCGACAAATAGGTACATGTTTATTATATTTCTTGAGGTTTTTGATGATTTTATGAGCCGACTGGCTAGCCGCTCGGCTGTTTCTTTTTCTTTTTGAATTGGAATGGCCTGTATGGCAATTTCGGGACTTTCCCGGTGCTCCCGTACAGGGGAGGTTATGGTGAAATTTTTCAAAAATTTAGGGTGTTAGCCAAATTTTTGAAATTTTGAAAAGTTCTTAGAAACTGAAAAGTTGAAGAACTTAAGCCATAATGAAAATAATGAAAGTTGAGTTGGTTTGTAAAACAACTTTAAGCTCCGTTCCTTTTCGAGGACGAAAAGATTTTAAGTGGGGGAGATTGTAATAACCTGGAAAATCCGAACCAATAATTTTTTTTATTTTGGCAATTTTAATGAATTTTGAATATTCAAAATGATTTATTTTAAATAATAACGACTAGAAATTTATTTTGAATAGAATTAGAATGTATATATTTATTTGAATCGAAATTAGAATGTAAATATTTATTTTAATTATAAAAGGAATTGGAAAGGGTGTGGTAGTTCGAAAATTCGATTTCAAATTTCAAATGAATGCACAGGATTCAAAATAAATCGGATTTTAGCAAAACGAAAAATATTTGAATCTATTTGAAAATGTCTCTCCAACGAATCCGGAAAACCAAAATTTCATAGCGGGAATAAAAAGTTATGCCCAGTTGAAAATTCAGAATAGCCGCTATGGAATTTTGGCCCTTAAAAATGAAAAATTTGCAAATGACCTCCGTTTTGGATGAAACCACTTTTGTTGGATTCGAGATGTCGAATTATTGCTACATTCCAAAAATCGTACTTTTTTGAATTAATATGTGAGCGTGGCGAAATAAAACGTGTTTTTGTCAATTTCAGTCAATTTGGATCGACCAAGAAATGGCATTTTTAAAACGGTCTCCAAATTCGACGAAACTAGTTTTGTTAGAACCGTATCGTCAATATAAAGCTAGAAAATATTTTTCTGCAATTTTTAGAGTAAGTATGTGGCCCCGGTAAATTGAAATGTACGTTCAAATTGAATATATATAGAATTATATTTTAATTTTGATGAAAACCTATCGTAACTGCCGAATTGGGTTACAAAACATATCCCATTCTGTTCAGAATGAGGGTAATTAGCTAGGGACGAGAGATGTTGGGTATTGAGTAGAGTCCGAACAAAAAGTCAACCCTTTTGAAAATAAATTAAATAAAATATTAATATATATATATTTTTATAAACGCCCCCCTTCTTTTATCTTCCCCGTCAGAATTCCAAAAGAGAAAAAAAAGAAGGGCCTCCACCGATCTCGTTTTGCTCCGCTGCCGCCTGACTGGAGGACCCCACCTCCACCGCGACCGACTCCCCATCACCAGAACCCTCCGGCGCTTCCCCCTTTGCCAACGACGTCGCCTCCACAGCCTCGTCCTCCCCTTCGAATGGAAAACCCCATGCCCCGATCCACCGCCAACCTCCACCACGTGCCAACCACTCCCTCCGCTTCCCTCTTCCTCAGTGTTGACCAAACTGTGCCCCCTCGTTTTCCCTCCGTTCCTGTCCAAACCGCGAGCCGCTACCGCTGCATTGGGCCTACCGCCGCCTGGACGGAGTTGCGGCCACCTCGAGACGTCCGCACCACCCCGTTTGAAGCTTAATTAATTATAGTAGTTAAAGTTAATAAAAAAACTCGATTTTTAATGAAGTAAAGTTTTTATTTTTAATTAGAAAAAGTTGCGATTTTTATATGTGTAGATCTAAGACAAAAATACGATTTTTACATATAAAGATTTGAAATAAAAATATGATTTTTAATTTATATGAAGTGGCGAGAAAAATATGATTTTTCATAAGATAAAGATTCAATTTTTATATACGTGAAGTAATGATAAAGATTCAGTTTTTATATATGTGAAGTAACAATAAAAATTAGATTTATATATATATAGATTAGAAGAAAAAATACGATTTTTGTATATAGGAAGGCGAGATAAAAATGCGATCTTTATATGTTCATCTTTTATATAAAAAGAAGTGATTTTTGATATAAAAATGTGATTTTTAAAATATAAACAACAACATAAAAATACGATTTTTATGTATGAAGTAACAGTATAAAAATGTGTTTTTTAATAATCAACTGTGTGAAACAGCCGGTGATGAAACTGAGCGGAAGCAGAGCGAAATCCAAACATTTCAGAAATAAAGAACTGGCGGAATGGAAACCCAAGGTGAGAACTCCCCACTTTTATTTTATTTTCTTGTTAAATTATATACTAGGATGCAGACGGTGCTTAGCAACACCTGACACCCGTCGTCCACATACCATGGATGACTTGTTTGTTTGATTGATGTGTTGTGAAAATTTATTGTTGTGATATGGAATGGAATAAAATATTTTATCGTTAAAATTATTTTATGGTTAAAAATATAATTTTTAACATGTATATGAATAAAATAAATATTTATAAACAAATCGGATGATTTGTTAATGTACACACATTTGACTGATATTGATTGGGACGATAAATTTTACACATCGCCCAACTGCACAAATAAAATTCATTATTTGTTGATTGAAACCCCACACGGATATTGGGATGATATTGGACATACACTGATCCCAATAATTAGTTGTATGTCGATCAATTGATCGACAGACTGTTATAAGCGTTAAATATTTATATTTGATGCTTATACAGTGTAGAATACAGTTTGGATGATGGTTGATTGTTTATCGTTGTTGTTGTGTACATGTGTGTATGAAATCCATATAAATCAAATTATATGGTAACTGAGTGTGTCTTATTCCGGTTCAGAAAGAAAGAATATTTTAAAATAACGATGATTTTAAAAATAATGAATTGTAACATCCCATATTTTAGTTATATTTAATTTTTAATTTAAAATGAATTAAATGAAATAATATTAGATAAAAGAATCAAATTTTGTTGATTTTATGGTGATTATTGTTTGGATGGGGTATAAATAGATTTTACCTAGTCATTTAAAAATGTTGTAATTTGGATTTTATATTTTTATATAGCAAATTTATTTTAGAGTTGTCTGAGTCAAAATTTAATTCAAATTTAATTTGATAAATGGTGAAATTCCGAGTTGTGTAATAATAAATGAAATTCAAAATTTAAATTCAAATAGTCAAATTTGGGAGTTCAAAATTGTGTGAAATCAATCTATAAAATTTTAAAGTTATAATTTGATTTAATGAATGTTTAATTTAAATTAAAACAGTTAATCGAATAATTGAATATTTTATTTATTTAATTAACTGTGAAATTTAACGGTTATGGTAACTGTCTCGGAATCCGAAGAAACCAGTCTCATTGGAACCGAAACGGTGAATCATGATAGGATTTCAATTTGCGCTACAATCCGACTTACCGTTTGACCGTACGAGAGAAAATGTGAAAGAGATCAATGTAAATGGATAATTGGGTGGTTCTTATATTTTGGGCCTTATATATGCATATAACTTAGGTCCATGACCACCTCATCAGCTCATTTCTATGATACGTATATTTCCATCAGCTCATTGTATTCTATAATGGCTAAAGATTATTTTCTAAACCCTACCTCAAAATAAAAATCATAACTTGAAAATGAAATCTCTTCAAACCCTAGAGTATTATATATCAAATCGAAGCTCTCGACGATACGAAGCTACTGGTACTGTTCGTTTCAACATGCAGCAAGAGAATTGGCCGAAAATTTCGGTCAAAGCCTCTGAAAATCGAAACCTATACATGCAAATTGGGGGTTTTTGATTTTGGTGTCAATCGGAGAAATTGGCATATGGGCTTTGAAGAGGAGAGTCATACGAACTCAACGGTGGTATTCGTTCGATTTATAGTGGTGTAGGCTGTCGGAATTTGGTCGAGGAAGGTCAGAAAACCCGTTTTGGGGCTGACGTCGCAACGACGGTGGAGACCACCGGAAATGGTGGGACCGGCACTAGTAGATGCGGCTTGGGTTGAGGGTTCTAACGGTGGTGGTCTCGTGTCTTGTTCGGCCGGAGCTCGAAGTATTTGAAGGTCAAAATCGAGAGGGTAAATGGGTTCTTTACGTCATTTTACTGTAGCAAACAGGAAGAAAGAGCGGGAGGAAGGGAGATGACGTGTCGGTTGGTTATTGGTGAGAGAAAATAGTTATTTATTTTTATATATTTTAAATTTCAAACGATAAAACACTGATAACTTCTTCATATTAACTCGGATTTGGACGCGGTTGGTTGCATTGGGATCGTGGCGAGATTGCGAACGTTTTATCACTGGTTTGGCTGCGTTTGGTGATAGAAAATTTTTTGGGCTTTGGGTGGACGCTCAATCCGCTAAGGACCCAAAGGTGAATGATTTTCTCACTTACGAAATACTAAATTTTCCCCATATTTATTGAATTAAATTGTGAAATAAGTTTGGTTGGATGGTTGTGTATGATTGATGATTTTTGCTTAGAAACTGACATGCATGTATGCTAATCTGCAAAGTTGGCAAATAATAAATATTTAATTTAATTAAATAACTAGTTGGGATTCTAATGCTTGCAAACCCGTAGAACAGATTAATACTGATTATTGGCTGAATGGTTGTAATGAATGTTTTGGGTGATTTCAGAATGAATATTGATTTAAATGTTATTTGTTTCAATATATGGCTGTCATGTGTTCATTACTGACGATGAATACCAAAATTTACCCTTGATGTTACGGGCATCGAATCAACCCGTGATTTATCGATTTATAATCAATTAAGAACACAGATTGAAATGATAAATATCTTTGACCCTATTTGGATTGAAATGATAGAACCATCCCTGAATATTGAGAAATTAAATTTAAATCACTTGGCCATAGGGTAGCAAATTATATATGGACATCGGTTGGTTAAATGATTTAAATATTTGAAATTTTATTTGAAGGAAATTAATTTAACGGAAATTTGTCGATTTCGATAAATTTTATTCTTCCTTTAAAGATCGGAATCATGAATGTATTTGAAGTGATCAAGGAAATTTTTCCAAAGTGAATTTGTAGTTGTAAAGATGCAAAATTAATATGATTTGGGATTTTCAAGGATAGGGTGGACTCGAATTTAATAAATTCTCATTGAATTTAATATTGATTATAGATAATCGAGGATACTTGGAGTATCTTAAATTTAACACGAGTATGATTTGAAATCCTTGAATTGAAAATGGGTTTGAATGGGGTTGAAACAAGATTTTGAATTATCCAACTCCATGTGGACTGAGGTATAGGTTCGAGTATTTGAGATTCGGAAGAAGCAACAAATTCGGTATTAAGAATTTTATTACATATATATATTGTTTGATTACAAAAAAAAAATTCCTTTCCTTGAAACTTATTTATTAAGACTTTTACATATAAACTATTTTGTCATAACTGAATTTCCTTATATTCTATTTCACAAACTATTTTGGTAAATTTTAATTTATGTATATCCATAGTGTTTTAAATTTATTTTATCCTATTCTAACTATTATATTATATATATATTATTTTATACAAAGGTTTTCTTTATAAACATCAAATTTTCATAGTTATATCCTTTAAATTTTACATTTCTTCCGAACGACAATTGTTTGAATCTGAACCATTGGTTCAAATGGAGTTGAGATAAGAATTCCTTCTATTTGACTATGAACCTATTTAAATCGATTATATATGGATATATGAATTATATTCTTCTTGAATATAAATGGATCTCCTTAGAGATTTAAAATGAGTGTTATGAAGATATATATTATATTTGAATATGAATGGATTTCGAACATAAATCAATTTGGAATAATTTGAAATCTTTGAGATAAAATATATTATACTTGAATATAAATCGATTGGTGAAATATTATATGATTATAATATAATGAAATGAAATATATTCTAGTTTGGAATATAATCGTTTTGGGAATGATTGGGATATTTGATATGGAATTATATTCTATTTTGAATAAAATTTTGTTCGAGAACAAAATATGATATTTTGATTTGAAACGAACCTTTGTGAATGTAAAAGAACCAACCGATGTGGAATTTGTAAGCGTTGGTTGTTAAAGAGACCGGAATTGACATAAGGCATACTCTCTGTCAGTGTCGATACCACTTTGACAACTGTGAACGTTATGACGTATCCAGAATTAGTATGATGACTTGGAGGCGATTATTGAATCGAAGGAGATGAACGATGACGACATAGCCCTGACCATCGGGTTAGAATTGAAATGACTAAAACAGGAGCTATACCGTGACTAATTGAGGTAGCACCTTTGATCATACACACTTCTTCGATACTAATTCTATGACTATGATGATGAAGATTTGAGCCCATTTATTATTTTTGGGAGTGTGTTCTGAGGTGGGCGGTAGAGGCTGCTATGCGTTACCACCGGTCCAGGAGTGCAATTGGAAGAATCTTACCCTGGGCATTGCCTCGAGTGCCTTATCATATTATCCTTATCGAGCCCATACGATTTTGATTTGTATCGTACCTATGGAGTGCCCTCTGATGCCATCGTTTACGGTACAGTATAGACTACGGTATTATAAACGGTGTAAGGGTAAAAATGTAATCCCGCTTACGCTATTTTCAGTATTTATACGTTACTGAGTAGACACTAGCATAATAGCGTATTATACTATCTATGTATTAGTTTAACGGATCCTTGAGAGATGGAAAAATCCCGTAACATCTCTTGAGTTACTGTACCCATGACACTGATGTTATTTCGTATTCTAATTTGACTAATATGAGAATGATTTAGTGCTGATCCGAGTGTTTGTTGTGTTTTACTTTTTATGCAGTATGCTCGGGTCAGCAGATGTTGCAGTTGACGAAGATTACTTTACCTTGGAGATCGAAGACGAAGATTTGATATATATCTATTATATCCGTATTTCCAATGCATTTTATCTCCGCTGCCATGTGATGAAACCTGTATATGTATAACTCTGTGAGTTAATGTATATATATTTCAAATGTTTTAAACTGCTATTGTGTATTACATGTTGTCCCCCCGCTGTGAGATCCTGTTATTGTTTTTCTTTTCTTTCTTCTTTTTATTTTTTTTCCCAATAACTACCTGCATTTGCGATTTGTTCGGGTCGACATGTGTGATTTATTATCGATTTGAATGGTCAAAAATATGGGACATTTCATTTGGTATCAGAGCGAAGGTTAGCAATAATCTTGGCTCTGTTGGGAATCAACTCATTAAAGATGGGGTTAGAAACGCCCTAGAATCAGTTTGAGTGATATAAGAGAGCGTACTTGTATTTTTGATAAATTGGTTTTTCATTGTGTTGATTTATTCTGTTGAATATTTATGGATTCTAGTCGATATATGGGACGCCATAGAATCAATAAGAATTTCTAAATAATCGAACAGAACGATCGACATAATATGATTTTCGATTATATTCTTGTATATATTATATATACTATTAGTGGTTTTAAGTGCATAATCTTTGGTCGTTGGTAGGTAATAATATTAAGTTAACACCTATTATGGTTCATTCGATAGTAAAGTTAATAAGGAAAATTTAAACGGTCTAAGAAGATATTTGAAAATAAAATAGCACCCTTAAGAATAATTGGGTGAGATTGAGATAGAAATGAACCTGAAAACTTGATCCTGGGGTACTTTTGAAATAGTTCGCCAAAGTTTGAAATAATATCATATTATAAGAAATAGTGCTGGAAGTGGTTTTCAAGGGATTTTGAACAAGACGAGTGTGTAATCCCTTCTCGGACATCAGAAATGACTTCGGTAATGAGTGCATGCATTATCGACATTTATTCTGAAGAGTCTAAGTAGGGGAGAGACCACTCAATGATCATTGTAATTGGGTTTGACAAAGGATTTTGGATTAAATTCCATATGGTATAAAAGTATATTAAAATATTAGTGTATGTCATTTAAACCGAATTTAAATTAAACCAGAATTGAAATTTGTAGGTTCTTTATTAATTCAAGGATTTCGATTTAAAATTTCTGTATATGGTATGATTTTCTATAAATGGTATAAAACCTGGAATCAAGCATTTAATTTCATCTTAATTAATGATATTGAATTAAGTACTAAATTAACTCTATTATTAGAATTTTGATTTGAAACTAAGGAATGGATTTAAATATTTAGGACAAGGGAATACCATTTAAAACTCTTAAGTGTGATAATAAGGTTTGATAAAAATCTAAGTTTACTCGATAGAAGTGCTGGGGCAAATCAAAACTTAGTGCGAAATTAGGATTCAATTTAAGTCAACCAAGTTTAATTGGGTAACTTTGTTGAGTGAATAAACGGTAATTGCTTATGGCCTAGGTAAAACTCATTAAGATTTCATATCGAAAGTAAAACTGAGTATAGTTAGTTAGAAGGAATAGAATGCAAATTAGTTGTTGAATAGAATAAAACTTCATTTGAGAAGGGAAATCGAGTTAAGTAAAGTTGATTTAGAGAAACTTGATAATAATAACAATGGTTGAGAGGGGTATATAAAACTTGAATTATGAATAGTTCTTAACTAAATTCAGGATTTGAGAGAATAATAAATAAATCGACTTAGTGGAATAACTTTAATCTAAAAGGGAAATGGGAATAAGTGAAGGAGAAAAATGATTAAAGGTATGAATCAAAGTGTCAGACAAATGAAATAAGATGCAAACGTAAATTGGCTTATTCGGAATAATATAACGATTAAATGAATTCTAATTTGGGAGTTTTAGATATTGAAGGGTGATATAAAATAAACAATATGAGTTGTGGATTTAATACAATGAAATCAACCTAGGGAAAATGAATAAGTCGATTCAGAATTCAAATAAATAATTGAATTGAGTAAGTATAACTTGATTCATACGAACAACTAAAGGTAAATCGTTGAGTAAGTGATAACCAAATCCAATGGTCAAGGTTTTTGCTAAGATTGGAAACCCCAACTTAAGTAAATCGACACTTAAAGGAATTTGGTTGAATTGATTAAGGCATGAAAGTGAACTTAAAAATCTATCTTGGAAATATGGAATAAGGTATAAGTAAAGTTAGAGATCAATTGAGAATTTGGTGCATAGGAAAGAGATGAGTGATAGATTTTTGCAATTTGATTCATGTAAATGAGTTAAGGAATTAATAAAATTAAATTAGTAGTAGAAGTTAGAATAAATTCAAGTTTAACTAGAATCAGTGCTTGAAACGGAACGAGAAAATGGATAGAGAAATTATCGGGATAGGGTAAGCAAATCGAATGTGAATCCGTTCCTCGAGCAATGAAGTGATAACAAATTGAAGTGTTAAAGATTTACAAAATCATTGGAAACAGAAGGGTTTAAAACTTCTAATAAAATAAACCGTCGTTTGTGTAAGAATGTAAAACAGTCAATAAGCTGAAGTAAAACGACCATAACTTTTGATTGGCTGATCGGAATTGGACGATGTCGGACTTTTTGGAAACCTCGGGAACTGAACTAAAACTTTTGTTAACAGG
Source organism: Allium sativum (assembly GCA_030737875.1). Classification (NCBI taxonomy): domain Eukaryota; kingdom Viridiplantae; phylum Streptophyta; class Magnoliopsida; order Asparagales; family Amaryllidaceae; genus Allium; species Allium sativum. The sequence continues at coordinate 266,887,047 of CM060920.1, read as the reverse complement.
GCTTTGTCTAATTTTCATGTTTATTAGGTTGAAATCCAAGCGTTAGTTGTAGTTCAGCGCGCAGAAAATAAAAATCTGAAGCGTATACCTATATTGTTTTGACCATAACTTCCTAACGGAGCGTCGGATTTCAATGTGCGAGTACAATTCGGAAAGCCCAAGATCAAAACTAAAACTATTCCTTAATTTGCTGGGTAAAATTTTGTTGTTTAAAAGGTTAAAAAAACTGGGTCGAAGAACTTAGATCTGCATTTTTCAATGTATGGGCTGAGGTGTTCGCCTTCAATAAAATAGTCATAACTTTTGAACGATTTATCCGAATTCGACAAATCCGGACAATTCGGAAATCCTAGAAAAAATGCAACAACTTTTGCTTGGGTGTTTTAGTCCAATTCCATCATTTATAGGGTGATAATCGATGATTTGTTTGATGGCTTGTCGTGAATATTATAGTTTTATAGTTGAAATGTCGATGATATGTTGTGTAAGCTACATGCACTTGCTATTTAGTGTATATATGTTTGATTCTCATGTATAAGTGAGTATGTGGCATGTGTAGAGAAGTCGCGCTATGCTTCGGAGCTCGCTTACGCTAAATGCTAAATGCTAACATAAATAAAATTGCTAACAACGCTTAAGAAGGTACGTAATTGCGTTATATGGTTTTGTGGTTATACATATTGTGTTTCCCCATTACTTGGGATGCCTCATCGTGTGATGAAATGAATATTGAGTTTTATATCTATTTTCGGATTTTCTCCCGGGGCTCTCCGTACAAAGGAGATACTGCCGAAATTTTCCGTGATTTCGGGAGTTAGAAAATTTATAAGATTTTACAACTATATACTTATTTTAGAAATGCTAATTTTGTAAGTATGGATTTGAAAGTATGATTTGCTTAATATTTTATCTCGTTCTCTTTTCGAGGACGAAAAGATTTTAAGTGGGGGAGAATGTAACATCCCATATTTTAGTTATATTTAATTTTTAATTTAAAATGAATTAAATGAAATAATATTAGATAAAAGAATCAAATTTTGTTGATTTTATTGTGATGATTGTTTGGATGGGGTATAAATAGATTTTATCTAGTCATTTAAAAATGTTGTAATTGGGATTTTATATAGCAAATTTATTTCAGAGTTGTCTGAGTCAAAATTTAATTCAAATTTAATTTGATAAATGGTGAAATTCTGAGTTGTGTAATAATAAATTGAATTCAAAATTTAAATTCAAATAGTCAAACTCGGGAGTTCAAAATTGTGTGAAATCGATCTATAAAATTTTTAAGTTATAATTTGATTTAATTTTAATTTAATGAATATTTAATTTAAATTAAAACAGTTAATCGAATAATTGAATATTTTATTTATTTAATTAACTGTGAAATTTAACGGTTATGATAACTGTGAAACCAGTCTCATCGGAACCGGAACGGTGAATCATGATAGGATTTCAATTTGCGTTACAATCCGACTTACCGTTTGACCGTACGAGAGAAAATGTGAAAGAGATCAATGTAAATGGATAATTGGGTGGTTCTTATATTTGGGCCTTATATATGCATATAACTTAGGTCCATGACTACCTCATCAACTCATTTCTATGATACGTATATTTCCATCAGCTCATTGTATTATATAATGGCTGAAGATTATTTTCTAAACCCTACCTCAAAATAAAAATCATAACTTGAAAATGAAATCTCTTCAAACCCTAGAGTATTATATATCAAAACGAAGCTCTCGACAATATGAAGCTACTGGTACTGTTCGTTTCAACATGCAGTGAGAGAATTGGCCGAAAATTTCGGTCAAAGCCTCTGAAAATCGAAACCTATACATGCAATTTGGGGGGTTTTGATTTTGGTGTCAATCGGAGAAATTGGCATATGGGTTTTGTAGAGGAGAGTCATACGAACTCAACGGTGGTATTCGTTCGATTTATAGTGGAGTAGGCTGTCGGAATTTGGTTGAGGAAGGTCAGAAAACCCATTTTGGGGATGACGTCGCAACGACGGTGGAGACCACCAGAAATTGTGGGACCGGCACTGGTACATGCGGCTTGGGATGAGGGTTCCAACGGTCGTGGTCTCGTGTCTTGGTTCGGCCGGAGCTAGGAGTATTTGAAGGTCAAAGTCCAGAGGGAAAATGGGTTCTTTCCGTCATTTTACTGTAGCAAACATGATGAAAGAGCAGGAGGAAGGGAGATGACGTGTCGGTTGGTTATTAGTGAGAGAAAATTGTTATTTATTTTTATAGATTTTAAATTTCAAACGATAAAACACTGATAACTTCTTCATATTAACTCGGATATGGACGCGGTTGGTTGCATTGGGATCGTGGTGAGATTGCAAACGTTTTGGCACTGGTCTGGTTGCGTTTGGTGACAGAAATTTTTTTGGGCTTTGGTTGGACACTCAATCCGCTAAGGACCCAAAAGTAGTGATTTTCTCACTTACAAAATACTAAATTTTTCCCATATTTATTGAATTAAATTATGAAATAAGTTTTGTTGGATGATTGTGTGTGATTGATGATTTTTGCTTAGAAACTGACATGCATGTATGCTAATCTGCAAAGTTGGCAAATAATAATTTATTTAATTTAATAAAATAACTAGTTGGGATTCTAATGTTTGCAAACCCGTAGAACAGATTAATACTGATTATTGGCCGAATGGTTGTGATGAATGTTTTGGGTGATTTCAGAATGAATATTGACTTAAGTGTTATTTGTTTCAATATATGGCTGTCATTTGTTCATTACTGACGATGAATCCCAAATTTACCCTTGATGTTACGGGCATCGAATCAACCTGGGATTTATCGACTTATAATCAATTAAGAACACAGATTGAAATGATAAATATATTTGACCCTATTTGGATTGAAATGATAGATCCATCCCTGAATATTGAGAAATTAAATTTAAATCACTTGGCCATAGGGTAGCAAATTATATATGGACATCGGTTGGTTAAATGATTTAAATATTTGAAATTCTATTTGAAGGAAACTAATTTAAAGGAAATTTGTCGATTTCGATAAATTTTATTCTTCCTTTAAAGATTTGAATCTTGAATGTATTTGAAGTGATCAAGGAAATTTTTCCAAAGTGAATTTGTAATTGTAAAGATTCAAAATTAATATGATTTGGGATTTTCAAGGATAGGGTGGATTCGAATTTAATAAATTCTTATTGAATTTAATATTGATTAAAGATAATCGAGGATACTTGGAGTATCTTAAATTTAACATGAGTATGGTTTTGAAATCGTTGAATTGAAAATGGGTTTGAATGGGGTTGAAACAAGATTTTGAATTATGCAGCTCCATGTGGACTGAGGTATAGGTTCGAGTATTTGAGATTCGGAAGAAGCAACAAATTCGGTATTCAGAATTTTATTACATATATATATTGTTAATTACAACCAATTTTTCCTTTCCTTAAAACTGATTTATTAAGACTTTTACATATAAACTATTTTGTCATAACTTAATTTCCTTATATTCTATTTCATAAACTATTTTGGTAAATTTTAATTTATGTATATCCATAGTGTTTTAAATTTATTTTATCCTATTCTAACTATTATATTATATATATTATTTTATATAAAGGTTTTCTTTATAAACATCAAATTCTCATAGTTATATCCTTTAAATATTACATTTCTTCCGAACGGCAATTGTTTGAATCTGAACCGTTGGTTAAAATGGAGTTGAGATAAGAATTCCTTCTATTTGACTATGAACCGATTTAAATCGATTTTATATGGATATATGAATTATATTTTTCTCGAATATAAATGGATCTCCCAAGAGATTTAAAATGAGTGTTATGAAGATATATATTATATTTGAATATGAATGGATTTCGAACATAAATCAATTTGGAATAATTTGAAATCTTTGAGATAAAATATATTCTACTTGAATATAAATCGATTGGTGAAATATTATATGATTATAATATAATGAAATGAAATATATTCTAGTTTGGAATATAATCGTTTTGGGAATGATTGGGATATTTGATATGGAATTATATTCTATTTTGAATAAAATTTGGTTCGAGAACAAAATATGATATTTTGATTTGAAACGAACCTTTGTGAATGTAAAAGAACCAACCGATGTGGAATTTGTAAGCGTTGGTTGTTAAAGAGACTGGAATTGACATAAGACATACTCTCTGTCAGTGTCGATACCACTTTGACAACTGTGAATGTTATGACGTATCCAGAATTAGTATGATGACTTAGAGGCGATTATTGAATCGAAGGAGATGAACGATGACGAAATAGCCCTGACCTTCGGGTCAGAATTGAAATGATTAAAACAGGAGCTATACCGTGACTAATTGAGATAGCACCATTGATCAGACACACTTCTTCGATACTAATTCTATGACTATGATGACGATGATTTGGGCCCATTTATGATTTTTGGGAGTGTGTTCCGAGGTGGGCGGTAGTGGCTGCTATGCATTACCACCGGTCCGGTAGTGCAATTGGTAGAATCCTACCCTGGGCATTGCCTCGAGTGCCTTGTCATATTATCCTTATCGAGTCCATACGATTTTGATTTGTATCGTACCTATGGAGTGCCCTCTGATGCCATCTATTACGGTGGGTTTATGGTACTGTATAGACTACGGTATTATAAATGGTGTAAGGGTAAAAATGTAATCCCGCTTACGCTATTTTCAGTATTTATACTTTACTGAGTAGACACTATAAAAATAGCGTATTATACTATCTATGTATTAGTTTAACGGAACCTTAAGAGATGGAAAAATCCTGTAACATCTCTTGAGTTACTTTACCCATGACACTGATGTTATTTCGTATTTTAATTTGACTAATGTGAGAATGATTTAGTGCTGATCCGAGTGTTTGTTGTGTTTTTCCTTTTTATGCAATACACTCGGGTCAGAAGATGTTGCAGTTGACGAAGATTACTTTGCCTTGGAGATCGAAGACGGAGATTTGATATATATCTATTATATCTGTATTTCCGCTGCATTTTATCTCCGCTGCCAAGTGATGAAACCTGTATATGTATAACTCTGATAGTCAATGTATATATATTTCAACTGTTTTAAACTGCTATTGTGTATTATATGTTGTCCTTCCGCTATGAGATTCTGTTATTGTTTTTCTCTTCTTTCTTGTTTTTCTTCCTTTTCCCAATAACTGCCTACATTTGCGATTTGTTCGGGTCGACATGTGTGGTTTATTGTCGATTTGAACGGTCAAAAATATGGGTCGTTTCACGAATATTTTAAAATAATGTTTGTAAAAGATCAAAATATGATTTTGATGTCCGATTTAGGATGGATACGAATATATTTAAATATATATAGCCGTGTTGATTAGTTTAACGCCTTTTGACGAAAACGATATTTATAACGATTTTATTCATTTTATAATGAATATCGGAAAAGAATTGATTTCAAAATCTAATGTTTTGAAAATACTATCCTTTATATATCGATGATATGGAATATTCAATTTTGATTAGAAATTGAATATGAAGTTGAAATCGTTTTGAAAATGAATTTAAAACGATTTACAAAATACGTTTTTAAATGGAAATTAACGAAATATAAATAATATATATTATATATATAATGGCCTGAATAAAACGCGCCGCGCTACGGTAGTTCGCGAATTTCGACCATTGACTTCAAACGGACATTACAGGAGATCCGACCGTCGGATTCTCCTAAAACCGAAACCATTGGGTTTGTATCGAAAAGAGCTTTATAACAAATACTAGAGATTTGAAATTAACAGTTGGATTTGGGATTATGTCCAAATCAAATTTGGTAAAGGTCGTTGTAAGTGCAGTTCGATGGCCGTTTATGGAAATCGACTGTACTAGCCTTGATAAAATCATTAAAATATCAATAATTAGTGTAAATTCATAAGAAGTGAGTAGGAAAGAATTGGGATGAAAAATTCCATATTTGAAAAGATAAAAATAGATTTTTATCAAAATGAACTAGTTTTGAATTAGAATAATAAATCCAATATTTTTAAAATAAATAAATTGATATGAAATGATTTTAAAAATAACCAGAATTACCAATATATGAATTGGAATGGATTAGAATCGAAATTATCATCGGAATATTTCGATGTGAGATTCGGGGTTATACGAATATTGTTATGGAAATTTGGAAGATATATTTTATATTGTTGTTTCCAAAACGATATTTGTTGGTTTCAGAATTTGATATTGAATATAAGCTGTTATATTTACTGCTCAGAGCCTTGTATATAATATCAAATTGGATTTTGGGTTTGTCGTGAATGGTATCTTTAATAATACTGTTCTTAAACCTAACAGAGTTAAGGAAATTAGAATCTGACTGGAGATTAGTTAAGTTGAATGGTATACTAGGTGTTGATCTGATGTTGATTTTGGCCTTTGGGGTTAATACCTAGGGAATTGTTCTCTTACTAGTTTACGGTTAGAAACTGATGGGATTTTGGGTTTGTCGTTAACTGTGTTTTAAATGGCACTGTTATTAGACCCAGGGTGAAAAGAATAAATCTTTTAATTAAGATTTGAAGAAGAACTACCAATTAATTAACATTTAATTGGAACTGAAAATAGAAGCTGAATTGGGGTTATTATGAGCTGTATTTTAAACAACATTCGTTCTTTAACCCGATTTACGGTGAAATGTGATTCGTAATTTATAAATCTTTTTACTAAGATGTAACGAGAATTTTCCAAAGTAATGGTTTTCCAATTTAATATATTAAATTGGATTTGAATGGAATTCGATTGATAATAATCAAAGTGAACTTCTGTGGAGGAAGACTGTTAATACATTTGGAATTTAGAAGGCTTTGCCGTTATTCCATGTATTATTAGCCGGATATGGAAATTGATATCGATTATATATATTGATTTGTTTTTCTGTGAAAATTCCATAATTAATGGAATGTGATTTGGGTTTATCGTGAAAGGTGTTTTAAATAACACTTGTTCTTTAACCCGATTAACGATGGAGTGCGATTTTGGGTTGTCGTGAATGGTATCTTTTATAATACTGTTCTTAGACCTAAAGGAGATAAGAAGATCAGAAACTAACTGGAGATTAGTTAAGTTGAATGGTTTCCTAGGTATTGATCTGATGTTGGTTTCGGCCTTCGAGGTTAATACTTAGGGAAATGTTCACTTGCTAATTTATGGTTAAAGGCTGATGGAATGGAACGTGATTTCGTGTTTTTAAATGACATTGGTTCTTTAACCCAACAAAAGGCAGGATATGATTTCCCAAGTTAAACAATCGTTAATATTGATTTGTAGGAAGATTAAAACCAAGTGGAGTTTTAATGCATCTTTAATTAGATTGAATTGATATCCAAAGGAAGATTTAAGAATAAATTTAAAGAATTTATCTTTAATAAAATTAATGGGAACCTTTCCCAAAGTATATGAATATTTGGATAAAGAAATATTCTGGATTGGAATGAGGCATATGTTGTGTTTTTATAGCACTTGTTTATTATATACGCAAGTTATTCAGAAAGATCGGGTTTCACCCATTCTGAATAACAGATTCGACTATGTGTCGAGAATGAAGACGGTGGTTGAAGACTGGAGGTCTTCAAATCGTTTGGATGATTGTTGATGTCTTGATTGGGATGTACACCCAAGGCAAGGTAATAAGTGGTGATCGTCCAGACGTACTTAGAGTTCGATGGATATGCGAGGGCCTCTCCCCTGTATTGGACATATGGGGGAGGAATAAGCTGCCTCCGGTTTCATTCAGATTCAGAATGAACTTGTAAATGGATGTGTGTTTGACATCGATTTCATTCTGTGTGATTGATATACATCGGTTGCATAGCGTGAATTGCCTGTGGGGCATGCTGAGATGAAAATGATCAAGATTTCTGTTGAAAATCAGAGTCTTGTTGTTGATGATCAAAGCACGGCCTTTGTGGCGTAGCTTTGTGTAGCGTTAATTTGCGAGCCTCACACCCCGGTGTGGACCAGAAACGGGAGATGACTTCAGGGAGGGCATGCGTTTCCTTCTAGCTAAAAGTGATGTCAGCGTTTTACTAGCCCTGACATTTTACTTTTGTGGATGATGGATTGCGAGGCGTCTCAGTTATATCAGTCGACCCGCGGCCAATGGAGTCATTTGGTTCATTTATGCCCATAGGGCGGGGAAACTGTAACGATCGCGATGGCTTTAATTTGGGGAAACGGTTTTTTTTTCCTCTTTGACTTCTGAACAAGAGAGAAAGGGGTTGAGGGAGTTTTATATATAATTATTTAATTATTTTATTATTACTATAAGTGTGTAGTGTCAAAAAAAATTCAAATCATAAGTATGAATCATAGACGGCATAAGTGCCCCATACCACTATGTCGCCATACTAGGCTCTACAATCAAAACCGCAAATTCACGTATTGGAAGTTGGATTTCCATCTGTGAACTGAGGCCAGGGATCGTCCTGTACCGAATTCGAGACTGTCATGCCCGAGTCTCAGGAAAGCCTCGGATATATCGGTGACTGTGTGGAGCCGATGGAGTCATTTGGCCCATTTATGCCCCAAAGGGTGGGGAAACGTAGAGTTCAGGCATAATAATCCACATCGGTAGACCGGCCCTGACGATATACAATGAAATTTCTTCTGTTTGCGTTCCAATTTGTCGTGTTCTCAAAACAATCAGGGGTTTCGATCGGTCTTGGTCGGTTTAGCGATCGATTCGGATCGAGCGAAATTCGCGATCGTTACAGAAACGCAGTGTTCAGGCATTTTAATCCACATCGAGTGGACCGGCCCTGACGATCAAAGGGACGATGCATTCTGATCTTGAGACATGAGCTAGACTATCTCAAAGCGGTAAGGACGATCCCTTTCCTTGGTTCACAAATGGAAATCCGACTTCCAATACGTGACATTTGCGGTTTTGTTTGTAGAGCCTAGTACTGGCGACATGATATATGGTACCCATGCCGTCTAAGATTGATAAATTTATATTTGAAGTTGTTTTATACACTATGCACTTATAATAGTATCAAATGATTTGTTTTAACGTACAAAGCATGTTTGGCTATTATAAGGGAAAACCCTATCCCCCGGCTTGCGTTGCATTGTGTGATAGGATCTAGGTCTATAATAGATTCATTTTTCCAAAAAAAACATTGCCCTGTTTTGTTATATGCACTGCTATTCTTGGGAGGAAACCCATTCCGTGTTATACGGCGTGGTCCCTTGATATATCTGGTTTTGAAGTAAAGTGTTAAATAATTGTTTTAGTTCTCACACCAGTCACATGACTGACCTGGAGTTTATTGTATTAACCTAAACTCTGGGTGCCCCTATTTTCCACACGGGCAGCTAGTACTTTTGGTTTTGAAGATTTATATTCACAGTATCTTGGTTTACGACTGGAATGATATTCGGAAAGCTCTCTATCCATATATTCTTTTCAGTTGTGTTTGGTATTATTTTTTTGCTGCATTGTTACTTGTAAATCCCTGATATTTAGTAAATGTGTAATATTTATTCATACTCCGTATATTCTTGTATTCTGATGAAATTGTTGTAATAGACAATGAAATGTTCTACTGCTTGTGTTCTGATTCGTCTTGTTCTCAAAGCAATCCGTTCTTTCCTTCACGGGGAAGTTCGGGTCGTGTCAATAAAAAAGATATATTGTTATATCTTTTTCTTTTATTAAATTACACAACATGAAAAAAAAATTTATAATACAAACATGATAAAATTGCTAAACTGCATAAAAAAGATATATTGATATATCTTTTTCTTCTATTAAATTACAGAAAATGATAAATTTTTCATTTATACTACAAAACATGATAAAATTAATGAAGTGCATAAAAAAGATATATTTTTATATCTTTTTCTTCTATTAAACTACAAATTGTTATTTACTGAATCCTTATACTATAATACAGTAACTTGATTATCAATATCTAATTATTTACTAAATAAGAAAATAATTAATAACATTACGAACCTTGATTTCCATTTTTCGCAGTTGCAGCCATCAAAATACCACTTCGACATTTTAAAAATGTTGCATCAAAAAAAACCATAGGTCGACAATACCTAAATCCAAATATACAAGCCTCATAGCAGGCAAAAACTCTCTCAAATTGGTTAGTCTCTTCATCCACATCCATAATTGTATAACTTTTCGGATTATATTTCTCAATTGCCTTAAAATACCATACTAAATCATTGTATGATTTTTTCTGATCACCATATATTTCACTAATAGCCAATTTCCTACCCTTATAAGAATAATAACAACTCAAATCCACATCATAATCTCTCCTAAAACTTTTCACAATATCCTTTGTCTTCTTTTTTGGCTCATCACGAATTTGATTAGCAATCAATGTTTTTACAAGACCACTGGTGATAACTGGACTACTAACTGATTTAAATCCACCTCCACATGTATGATTTAGCTGAATATTTTTAACAATCAACTTATCCAGTTGCTTCAATTTGCAAGAAGCATGAATTCTAAATGAACAACCATTTATAACACATTGAACTGTAACCCGCTCCTTAAAATTATTAACATATTTTACTTTAAATCCATTTTTAAAACAATAAGCACTAACCATTCTGCGAAATCCAATAGCCGAATCAAATATTTGTCCAACACCAGTAAAAAATTCTAAATTAGAATTTTTCTTCAACAATTCATGCAAGATTTTTTCTTGACAACAAGAAGAGTCTATATCATCATTATATTCAATCAAATTACTACTTGATTCTCCAATACCAACAACTGAGACTGATTTACTACTATCAACAGCAACATCATTTGAATTATTCTTTAAGCATATAAAAAAACCAAGAAATCCTCCTTTTTAAACCATGCCAAACACAATATAGCTTGTAAATCACTATCCATCTCAATGTAAGTAGTCTTAGATTCTCTAACATAGAACACATCAAAGCATAAAGGTGTAAAAGTATTCCACACCACACAAACCTTACTTCTTACATAACTAACGGATGCATCCAAACTAAGACGAGTACTAAATGAATTATTATTAAAGTCGAATACAACCATCACATATATATCAGACCTGCAATTTAGAACATAAAAAGTAAATAACAATACAATTTAAACCTTTTTATAAACGATTTTACAAAAAGATAAAACCAGTTATCTTTTTTACTGCTGTTATGATAATGAATAAATTACAGAATTAAACAACATTTTTAAAATAACATAAATGCTTTTAAAACATAATTTTATTATAATTTTTCTCTTATCTTTACATATAATTATTGTAGTACATGTACATGCAATTTTTGTGTTATATTAACATATAATTACTAATCATTTATCATTTGAAATATATATATATATATATGTATATATATATAATATAACTGTTGCACAATATAATAATTTTTTTTAATATTAACTACAACAAATAATTGATATTTTCCATTGAAACCAAAATAAACATTTATCTTTTTATTTTACAGACAATTTGTAAAAAAGGTAAAACAGCTTATCTTTTTCACTTCTGTTTTGTTAAAGAAAAAAAAATTAAACATAACTATAAAAAAAATACAATAAAATTCATTAAAAAAACAAACATTAAAATCACATTTCACGTGTCATATGAAAAATTCAATTTAATTACACCATACCTTACAGCAGCCTATTCAACTAAAGGAACAGTTGAACTTTGAATTTGTTCTTCCATCAATTTAACTACATAGTCCATAAAAATAAAGAACACATTAGCACATTTCCATATCATATTCCTCAATTTCAGATTCTATTAAAAATTCAAAATCGCTCATTAAAATTAAAATCCACGATTCAATTCAAAATTATAAAAATCACCTAATAAAGAAAAAAATAACTACAAAATTATAAAATCGCCTCTTAAATATCAAGAATTTGAAAATTTAACATCGATTTATAAAATAGGAATAAAAAAAGAAATTATTAAAACTCACCAGGAAGGATTAATGATCGCAGATCGAATTTGAAAATAATCGAAAATCGAAGATATCATGATCACTATGCCTAATTTATTTGATGAAATGGATGTTTTTAAAAAAGAAAATGGCTCGGCAAGTTTTCTTCTTTCAAACTAATTATTTAAAAACCGCGTCTTGGAAAAAATGAAGATGTGATTAGAAGCCCTTGGAGCAAATTTCCACATAGAGATTAGTATATGAATATTTTTTGAAGTATTGAAGACTACAAAGGAATATAGAAATAGTTGAATACATGCATATAATTTTTATATATAGGAATTGAACATATACACAAGTATAAAGGAATATTAATCAAATAAACGTTGTTGATTGATAAATGAAGTCTTATTGGACAAATGAAAAAATGAAGTTCTATTAGATAACAGAAATTTTACAAATAAAATAAGTTTTAATTATATGAAAAGTAAATTAAATGGTAAAGAGATTAGAAGTCATTTATATCACTAATTGTTATTCGTTTATTTATCATGCTATGTTACTTGATAGTGCTTTGGATGTTTATTCGTTTGTTATGGAAATTAAGCGAGGCTATTTTCCATATACAATTGTCTATTTTGAACTTGATAGTTGATTAGTTAACTATAGAATTTTACCTAAAATCAAATGATTAGTTTTAAGGTGACCGAGATAGGTAAGTGTTTGTAATGACGTGCCATTTTGCCCGCTCCAAGTCAGTAATTAAACCAACTCGAACGATCAAAACGACAGATTGTTATTTGAGTTGGTTTAATTACAGACTTGGAGCTGGCAAAATGGCAGGTCATTACAGTTGGTCTCAGAGTTTGTATCCACTCTGTAACGACCTACCTTTTTAATCGCTCCAAGTCAATATTTAACCAACTCAGAACGTTCAAAACAACGAGTAGTTATTTTTAGCTTATGGGTCTAAACAGAATAAACACAAAAATCATAGTACACAGAAGAATGCAATAGCTCACATCGGAATTTATATACAAAATTGGAGTTGTACAAATTTTTTTATACAACGGAAGAAAATTAAAATATATATGTACATGAATTTATAAAATAAAGTTTTACGATTTTGTCGAGCACGGCATGCGTCTTCATGTGCCTCTCTGCTTCGTTGCAAGCTGAAATCTATAAATCTGGAACATATACAAAATATTCTTTGTTTTCTTAAATTCTTTCGCATGAAATTCTATTTTTCTTTCTTATTTAACATACCTATCTATTTCAACTTAGATTTAGTTCTTTTATAAATTATTGAATTTACCGATTTTTTTTTATTTCCTATTATATTGTCCATGTATGTATTGATGTATGGGTGCCATTTAGAATATGACCGCAGTACAATGTGTTGACCTCCTTTGTTACAATTCAATGCGGTCCCTTTCAAGCGGGTATAGTCAATTTCAATTCTTATGTAAGGCATGCAAGGTTTAAATGTAAGTCTATTTGAGACCCAAGTAAAGTAGCAGAAATTAGATTTTTGGTAAGGTAGTTTTGATAAGTTAGATTTATAAAGAGGTTCCAATTTTTAAAATCATATCCAAAAACTGTATAGGGATGTGATTTAAAACATGTATAGGGATTTAAAACTAACTATTTCCCTTTTCGAGGACGAAAAGCCTTAAGAGGGGGGGGTGAATGTAACAACCCAAGATTTTAACTAAGTTTATATTGAATTTCTATAATATAAATTGAATTTATTGTTACTCTGGTGTAAAATTTCTGTAATGAAATAAAAAGTTCTGTTTTTTGTGTTTCAAGTATGGCTGTACCCATAACTATCCGTCTTTATGAATGATTTAAGTGGGTTTAATTACCGACGAGAATCGGGCAAAAAGGCGAATCGTTACAGTTGGATTTAACATCTGAAATCGATATTAACGAACTGCATTTCGATGGTTGAAAAGTATAGATTGAATTTGGTAATGATAAATTATTGTGAACTTGTATTGATAAGCGAAATAAATTAGTAAAGTATAAATTGAACTTGAAACTGAATTGAGAAAAATTCGGAATCATTGAATAAAAATTGAATAATGACGAATATGTTGAAATATAAAAATTTATTCTGCTGCAATTATTCTGTTATGTGATTATGTGTTTATTCTGTTTAAACTTGATAAGCTAAATAACTATCTGTCTTCGTGAACGGTTCGAGTTGGTTTAAATACTGACTTGAAGCGGTCAAAAGGCAGGTCATTACAACGTGCCACGTTGTAACGACCTGCCTTTTTGACCTCCTCCAGTCGGTAATTAATCAACTAATGACGTTCAAAACAACGGGTAGTTATTTTTAGCTTACGGGTCTAAACGGAATAAACACAGAATCACAGACACGAAAATAAACAGTTTGAAGTGGAAGTAAATTTTTATGCATATCATATCAGAGTTTAATACAAAATATACGATACAGCGAAAAATGTATACATGAATTCAAAGAATGAAAGTTTATGGTACAATCGGGCTCTACGCGTACACAAGCATCCTGCATCTTCACGTTCCTCTCTAGTTTCTGAGCAGATAACTGTCTCGTTAAACAAGCTATCCGTACAACTGCCAAAAATAAATCTAGAAGCAGTGCAGCTCATTAAGGAGAGATCCTATTCCAATTGAAATGGCATGAATACAGTGTTGCATACATCCATAAAAACCAACAAATGAATCTCAGGTTTATTAAGGAGGCATGCAGGCCATTTTTTAATTCAAACCCAAAATATCAATGTAACGACCCAGAAATTTTGATAACTGGAATATGGAGTTAATTAAATAATTAACTGTTAGTAATCAATTTCATATTGATATTTGAGTTGGATATATGGTTTGAGTATGGATTGAACTAAATTCAGAATGATCAGATGGAAAACAATATTTATTATATTTGAATTGAATTAGATATTTAGATTCGATTAATATATATATATATATATATATATATATATATATATATGTCTATACAAGTGATTGAATTTATATGTTATTAACGAATTTGAAGATTTTATTGGAAAAATATGGGAATCGGTCTAGGTATGTTTATATTAAGAAACTAGAATTTAACGTTTCAAAATATGGAAACAAACAGAGTTGTTGATAAGCAAACAGAATAAAATAGGTAACAGGTAGATAATTTAAAAATAAAATATAAATGTTATACAAACAGAGTTGGCATACAACCGAATTAATTATATAAAATTCAGCAAGTTGAAACGAAGGAATACATATAATTTTTGTTGTATTTGGAAACTATGTTTACGGTACGCATATCAAGCATTCAACAATAGTTTACGGTACCCTCAAATATAAAATTTCACTTGGTTAAAACTTACCTCAGATATTTTTTCCGTCAACCTATATCCTATAACGCCAGATAGCCTTAACCCTATTGATGGACTTCATCCTTATCTTCGTAATTTTCCTCTTTAAAATATCTCGTCTTTCCCCAATTATTTCCAGGGAAAACCATTTTCTTTCTTCCCATATTTTTAGCCGAAGCCAAATCAATCATCCCCAAATCCTAATAGTTGAAGTCTAATTTCTCTTCCCAAATCAAAATCGAGTTTTCACCAAATCACTGCAAGTTTGAAGTTCCAGTAGATCGGAAGCTAACTCGTCCTCAGTAGAGGACTCCATCGTGTGAAGCCACTCAAACCGCGAATCAGCATAACCCTTAATCGCAATCGACATCCCCAATCTGAAGCTAGTCACCACCGTCTTTCTCCTCGGCGTGACCTACGCCAGTCAGAACCAAGCTAGCTTCTCTCCGTCGTCGCTGCAGGTGAGTGTTAACTCACTCACGATTAATCATAGTTTCAGGTTTAATAACTTCTGAAATTAGTCGCTGGGGTTGATTTTGTTGGTTGCTATATCTTGCTACTGAACACTGCTGTGAGTTGCCTTGCTTGATTGTGTGTGATTTATCCTCTTTTTGTTGCCTTAAATCTCAGGTTAAAATCATGGAAACAAAACAATTTGTTCTTGCCAAGTTTTACCCATTGGCTTCTAGGAAGTTTAAAATTTGTTTCTTGCTTTTATCTTGGCATGCATGGCCATTTATTTCGACTATACATATGTTGTGTTATATGTGTACTTGGTTAAATTAAACTTCAAAAAAAAAAAAGGAATTGTGTGATCATTTGGATAAGTCTGGATCATTTTGAGTGTAAATGATGTATGAGTAAACTGGTATGTTCACATTATTTTTGATCTAGAATTAAACTCGTATAGTTAATGAAAAGGTGAATGTATTTAAAAGGGGCACGTTATTTGGCTGTTGATTGAGGTACCGTACCATGGCCAACAAGAGCAGTTCCTATTGTACAATATATATATATATATATATATATTAGTTTTTCTTACTGAAGCTTATAGCTATGACAATGTTTTGAAAATTGACATAAGCCCAAGCTCCTAATTTTAAGTAAATACCCTTAATGTAATAAACAATCTAGAATCAACATTCATTGTGCTCCCTTAAATATCACCGTGAAGCAAAATATAGACAGTCCATAGAAAGTTGTAACTTACAAATTTTGTGAGGATTTATCACATAGGAAGTTTCATGTTTGGTCCACCTGCTACCGTCAAATGCTTTATGGAAAAATTATGAACCCAAGGTAGGCTATATATTATGTTTGGAAAAATTCACTGCAGTGCAGAATCAATGGTCGTCGGTTTTGAGGCGCGGGCTCGCTGTCCTTAAAGCAATATCTGTCCCCACTCGTTTGAGTTTGCCAATGGGTCGAACGACAGACTGCTTCCCAGGATACAACAAAACCTAAACCCAGAGGCGTGGCAATGCCTGTGAGTTTAATGGGATTTTTACTGTTTGGAGATAAAACAGAAACTGTAGTATACAAGAGGAGAGATAAGGGAGAGAAGATATGCTGTCTGGGCGAGAAGAGATGTATTTATAAAAGGCAAAGAGGCATGAACGTTCTGGAATAGGCACATTCAAACAGACGCGTCCGTCCGTTTGAATTCAAAAAATGTGACTGTTTGCGTTCAGCCCGATTCACCTCTATACGGTCACACACGCGCCCACGTGCCCCAAGTGCGCAATCTTTGACCTATAAATATTTTATAGGCCCAAGCCCATATGCATACCCAACCAAGCCAATACTCAAGCCCATGTCATTTTAATTCACAATATCATATACAAGGCTTTGTTATATATTTTGGAATAGTGCAAAAGACTTGGTGATGTGGGACTTAATGTTCTTCTCATTAAAACAATCTACCTCAACATGTTACCTGTATGAAACTAGGGTATATAATATTGTGATAGGCTCAATATTGGAATTATTATTGTGTCTGTCCACCTATAACTGGGGCATACTTTACTAGCTACATCCTTTAAATTAAATTTGCATATGTATTTTTACTGCATATAATCACTTTAGAACTGACTGTGTTACTACATATAATCACTTTAGAATTGCCCGTGTTACTGCATATGCTCACTTTAAAACTACCTGTGTTACTGTATATGATCACTATATATATATATATATATATATATCATTGGTAAGTTATTGTTTCATACCATACTCATTCACTTTGTTGCTATAATGGTTTTAACCTGCATTTTGTTATTAAATGTGTTGCATTATATATAATTGATTAAACCATGAGATAGTTGGCATTTATATTTGTATACGTGGCTACCTCATTTAAATGAAATACACTTTTATAATTTGAAATAGTTTAGCAAAATGGAATACACTTTTATAATCTAAAATGGTTTGGCAAAATGACATACACTGTTATGATCCGAAATAAAACTATTGCCTTGATGGCCACTTTGGTATCAAACCTGTTACTGCAATTATTTTTTTGTTTGAACCAACTATTTTAGACCCATATGCTCAGGCTGCCACGGTTCCGTTGGCTACCCCCTTGCATCTACTTGCATCGAATCTTGAAAACACCTTGACATGCTGTGTTGAAACCTGTATATTGCATGTGCAGTACGCCTGAAATTTGATATTGGCTTACTCCCTACGCTTTGCATTCTAAACTTATATGTGTATGCATGTGCATAAGTATGTAGTTATACACAGTAGGCTTGTGGTTACCTCATGATTTTGTGGCATTTTGACCTGGGTCCAAGTAAATATAAGTTAGAACATCTCTGTTAAACAATAATATGTAGTTCACTCAATACATGATGTAACACTGCTCGGGTGCATAACACTAGACCACTTGCTAGTTATATTTCATATTTCTGTATGATTTCTATTATTATGATTTTTGGATTTTACAATATAATTACATGCATCAGATTTCTCATTAGAAGAATTAATTTCGATTGGAATCAAAGGATTACGATCTCCATTAAAATCTGTGTTATGACCGCCATTGTGATCGAGTTAGCAAATGGCATGATGATGTTTCTCTTAGGTTTGACAATCATTTGGTTACAAATTTCACTTTCATGTATATAAAGTATAAATAGGACAAGCTAACATAGATTTAGACTCATTAACATTACTAGATTTTGTTCACCTACCTTGTCCTGTGAATAATAATTACACCCTCGTTTGATATATGCCATGATCACTATATTTTCGGTTGGTGCAACTGAGTCACTATTACGTTTATCTTGCCTTTGGACCCACTGGTCATGTTTGTTGTTCATCCATGTATACCTGTTTTGGTTCCCTGTTGAGGCTGGTCTTTGATTTTGTGTTTCCTGAAATTAAACTGATAAGCACATATATTATACTTGATTTTTGAATTGATACTACACAAGGTCCATACCCAGTTAAACTGAACTGAACAGATGCTACACTTAAATTTAAGCTGATATGGAACAGACACTACACAATGATAAGGACATATACTACACAACTGTTATATTTAATGATAGATTTAACTGTTATATTTCAGTTTATATTGAAGTTAATTTCATTGAATTATGATTAATCCTGACTCGAGTGTTTTATGTTTTTGCTTGGAACGCTCGGATCAAACCCGAGCAATACAGATTTAAACATTACAACAGTAGATTGGCAAAGATTGGGGATTTCAGAAGATGGCGCGCTCTGAAGATTTCAAAATAGTAAATTATTTTCTTGTAAAATTCCGTTGTATACGGAAAAATATTGTATTCAAAATTCTAATTTATAAATAAAAGTTTATTTTACCGTTTATTACCGTGTTACCTATTTATTCTGTGTTCCTGTGTTAATTCTGTTTTTAAACTCTGTAAGCTAAATACGCTCTGTCGATTTGGACATTTTAAGGTGGTTTAATTACCGATTTGAAGCAGCCAAAAAGGCGGGATGTTGGTATCAGAGATTTGGTTTATTCAAAGTGTAGCTTATCGGGTTTAAAATGTAAAGAATCGACACTAGTAAAACGATTTTTGAAATAAGAAAAGTTTTGAAAAATAGATTTTGAAAAATAAAATATTTTGGAAATATTATGAAACTAATACAGCGGAGAAAAAGTTATTTTGAGATTTAAAATTCTTCGGAATCCCCAGTCTTCGAATCCGGGTTTGCCAGAGCAGTTCTTCAATAAGTTCCCTTAGGATTTGAATCTCGAATCCATCATCGGATGGTATCTAAGGTAGATAAGTAGAAGAGAATCAACGAATTAACTTCGTTAAGCGTGAATCTTAGAAATCAAAGATAACTGAAATTGATTATAAATAAGAATTCAATTTGAATAGAAAAAGGAAAATTTGAAATCATTTCAAACAAGAAACAATGAACTTTATTTTGAAATTAAGAATATAAGTTGATGAAAATAAAATAAAAAGGGTTATAATTGGGATTTGATCGTGTCAAGTTGTATTACTAATTTATTTAGATTATTCAGAATTTGGCAAAATGATTTCTAATTGGGTTCAAACAAATAGTGTTTAATCGAATATATGAATTCGATAGTAAATATAAACTTATTAGTAAATTAACAAGGAGTGAACTGTATGCGAGAGTTGTAAATGAAGCAAAATATGAAGGAGGATTTTTGAGAAGATTTGAACTTGTATTTAGATGAAATCAAGACTAATTTGATGTGACGAGTTCAGATAAAAGAAAGAATATTTACTTTTAGAAGAAAATAAAATGTGAAAGCAAAAATGTTGCAAGTAAAATTGGAAATCAAGAAAATGAAATTGACTGATACGGTGAGATTATTCTGGAGTTCAGAATATATATTAAGTGAGATTATTCCGAAGTTTGGAATATATTATCAAATAAGAGATGTTCGAAATGGAGTTATTCATGGAAGTCAACCATGTTGAATTTTAGAAAATATTATTTACTTTCCGTTTCAATATAAAATTTAATATATTATAGTATATTCAGATTAATGAATAAGGTATATTTTAATGATTAATATTTCAAAGGCGTGAATTAATGTAATAATCAACGATATTTGTAAAAGGAGTGAATTTTTAACGTGAATTCAGAAATTTTGAGAATATATATTTTGTTGGAAGCTGTGAACTTGATCTATTTTGAAGTTAATAATGTTGTTCAATTATGGTCTAAGAGGTAAATATACCCCAACTTGATTGACTTCACTGTTGACTAAGAAATGATCAAGGCTTAGAAAAAAGAGGGTTAAGCGAAGAGAGCTAATGAGTGCCAACGGTAAGTGGAATAACGATGTTTTATATAAGATCTGTTTAAATCAAACTAACAAATTTAGAGATGTTGCAAGAAAATAAAGTATATTTTCGATAGAAAATAAAGCTTTGTGAATATATGGAAATATTTTCCAGTGACAATAAATGATTTTCTAAGAATAAAGAAAATGAATAGAACAATTGGAAATATTTTCAAAAGATAATGAGAGGTTAGCATAAATAAGAATAACAAGAACTAAAGAACAAAGAGCCGTATGTCGAAAACGAAGGAGGGCAGAACGTAAAGAGAAGTGGAATTGTAAATTGAATCCAAGAATTTCGTAAACAATGATTGATAAGAAATTAAGAAGTGGAGTTAAGGAATTTAGAAACTGACTAGAGATTAGTTAAGTTGAATAATTTTCTGAGTGTTGGTCTTGGCCTTCGGGGTTGATACTTAGAGAATTGTTCGCTTGGTAATTTACGGTCGAAGGATATGAATGCGAAGAAATGATAATGCGTGAACGAGAATTTGTTATAAGGATGGAAAATTCTATAATATTGAAAGCATAAAGAGGTGAATGAAGCGATGAACTTAATAAATGGAAATTTGGAAGAAAATTTAGTTATAACCAATAGATTCATAAATTCGAGTTTGGAAAGATATTAAATATCAGAATTGGAAAAGAGATCAAAACTGAAAATTTGAAATTTGAATGGAATTTAAGGATATTCGATTTTGGATATTGGAGGTAGAAGTTCGAAACTTATATATATATATATATATATATATATATATATATATATATATAGTGAATTCGAGAACTATTAATTTGGAAGGTAATCAATTGGAAGTGAAATCTTATACAATAGAATTTATATAAGAACAATGATTTGAAAAAACATGAATTGGAAGAGAAAATCTTATGTACGTTGACATAAGTATGATTTATGAGAAGTATGAAATCAAGTACTATATATATAGTATTATATGTTTTCAAAATCAATATAAGGAAAGTACCTTCCTGAACCTGGACCTGGACCTGGACCTGTAACCAAAGAGTTAGCACAACAAGATGTACAATACTCTAAGGTGACACTAACATATGGTGTAAAGATACGGGGGTGGGGTGTGCATGTTATAGTGATGTCAAACAATCAAGCATGGCAACCATCCTCACATCTCTCACTCTGTGCGTAAAGCATACGATATCCACCACTTTGATCACCCAAATCCTTGCTATGTCACTCTGCTCGACGGAGTCATGGCGACTCCACTGCATTGATCCATAGCCACTAGTCCTTGTTATGTCCACTCTGCCCCATGAAGTCATAACGACTCCACTGCAGTGGCTCATAGTCATGCTACGATCACTCTGCCATCATGGAGTAATAACTACCCCACTGCACTGATCTGTAGCCTAACAATCGTCTCTCGGTGGTGAATCAAAGCTATGGACGTCGACAACTCCTTAGCGCACACGTCCGCAACAAATCCCAACTCATGAAGTTAACTCATTGGTTCCCAACTGGATCATGAGTTCTACTTCCCATTTGGACTACCTTTGCACCTCGGGTTTTGGTCTCCTCCGGATCGGTTTGGCCCTTACTTCACTTGGCTTCAGATCGTAGTCACCCATCGGTTTGATTTCCATCTGGTTTGTGATGCATGGGGAGGATCATGGTGCTCCATACGGGTTGGTTCGTGGTGGCATGCTCCAGATCAGTGCATCCATGTCAACTCATCCGGTGAGGATCGTGAGCACCTATTGGTTCAGGTCGGGGGTCCATCAGTGGTTCGTGGCAACCTCTCTGGGTCGGGTCGTGGTACTCGCCCTTCAGCTGATCCGTTCGTGGTACTTGAGCAAGAGCGGGTCGGGTCATCGCCATCAAGCTTCTTGGTTCGACCAGCTATTCGTGGGAAGGGGGTTCTTCACGGGCATGTCAGGTCGCCCTCCATCGATCCGATTCGGGTCAAATCGTGCAACTCTTCCTGCGACTGTTTTATGTCATACGACGGCGTTTTCAACTATTCTAATTGTTCTAATCAATCACAAAGCATACCATACAGTCATAGCAACATATAGAATTGACCACAAACACCAAAACAAAAATTTGATATGTCAAAATGGATCAAACCTACCCAAAATCCATATTTTTCCCTTGAACATGTTTAAGCAAATCTAATGATAGGATTAACAAAACTTAACCAAATTAACCCAAACTTCCAACTGAAGTCTAAAACGGTATTTAAGAATTTCTAAACATATTTCCAGAATTTAACTATGTTTAACTTCGCTAATTAACACTAATTAACCATAATTAGTGTAAAAACAAGGCTAATCACTCACCTTTGCCACAATTAAAACTTTTAGAACTAGAACTCCTTTGATATGGGCGAATACCAATGTCTAACAACAGCTCTAACTCTGAAATGGTGCTATTTCTCCTTGATTTGATGTTGCTAAGCGTAATCCTTGATTATAGAGCGATTTGGGATGAAATTAGAAGGTGGAGGCCATTGTTAGGGTTTCTAAGAGGTAAATGGCGGCTAGAAAACTAAAATAGAATGAAAACCTAACTCATTTCAGCTTCCCCATAACCCTAATCCTGAAATGCTTTATGGGACCATTCACTAATCACCTCATTTGGCCTGGCTAAGCAGTTTTTCACCTTCTAAACATTATTTCGTTCATATCTCCCAAATGTTCCGGATCTAATGGAAGTGGTTTCAGGTCAAAATTCCTTACGAATCAAAAGTTATGGCCAAAACAAGATCAGCTAAGGGGAAAACGGTCATTTAAAAATCGGCAAAAATCATGAACATGGGAAATGACCCCAATAGTCGTCTCCCAAAGTTACATGACCATATGACTTCGTTGTGAAAGAAATAAATATTCTACGATCCTTCGATGCGTAGAATGCGGGTCGTTACACATATCATGTCAAAGATGCTGAAACAATACCATGCACTTTATGCATTCACCGATGGATTATTCACCAATTGCGTTGTCTCATAACTGTAGTACAATACTATCATGTGAATGCTTTCATACCTTATTTAATAGTAGTGTTGATAATCCAAATAGTGATAGTTCAGTTTGTTCTGTAATTGATAAACCTTTAATAATGGAAACTACACACATACCATCGTTCGTTTCCATTCATAAAAAGGACATATAAGCTTTATGTGAAAAGAATATTACTACGTTGTTCTTTTTTGTACTATTTTAAGATACTTGTCCCATTGTGCCGCTCAATTTCTTTATGGCTTATTCATCAAACTTACATGTTGCAGTTGACATGGCTTGAAGATAAAAATGGTAAAAAGATAGGTTGTCTTGACAAAGATTTAAAGGTTATTTTATAACCTGCCACCTATAAACATGCCTTTTCACCTTAATCTTTAAAGTAAGATCCATTATCTATTCTATTATATAGCTTGGAGTGAGAAAAAAATAGTGATTGTTGAGGACAAAACCATGAACTAAGGGGTAATACGACCTAATATACTCCTCATCCCTATGAAAATTATTAGTTGTATATCAAGATTTCATCTATCATTAATTTGAATGTAGTATATAATGACAATACACTTAAAAGGCCATAACTCATTATGACGTTCGGATCCCTACCTCAATTTTTAGTTCCATCCAAAGCAATCAAATCAAATAATATAGTAAGAAAAATATCTCTTGTAGATACTTTATAACTTGTTCATTCCACCAACCACTCATTTAGCTCCAATTGTGAAATCATGTCCAATGAGTATTCTTGTATAATAGTCAAACAACTACAACATTTACATTGGATATTTGAGTTCTACTGAAAGAAGGTTAACTGCATCATTTCTCTTATATATATATATATATATATATCAGGGTCTACAGTTGTAGCTTTTCTGACCATTAGCCATGGATATATTTTTCTTGATGGGGATAAAAGAAAAATATCTAAAAAAAACTCGTAAATATATTATTATAGTGTGAAACTAACCCCATTTTCCCCTATAAGATACATAAGCAAATTTAGTATGAATGTTCGAAAACAGGTTTGGTGGTTACGTATACGAAAAGTTATGCGCTCTCATTTGCTAACTCCATAGCTTATATTTTTAGCATTGTTATCAATAACCTAAATACAACTTAACAATTAAAGATTTAATGAGAAGCTATTCCATAATAATAATAAAATTCACTTGATTAGTAATACATAAATTTAACACACAAAATCTAACAATGTATAAATAGGACAATGAATTTTTCCACTGGTACTTCTTTACCTAAGTTCTTCCTATCCAAATCTTATAATAATATTACTTGCCAATACCAGGAAATTCATGCATATGAGATCAAGTAAACTATTCTTCTATTAGTGCCTTAAAGGATGGATTAATATATAAAAAGATTAGATGGAAACATTTTTGAAAACCGGACAATGAGAAGGATGTCCCAAAGAGTCACCAGCAGCTCATCCAAATTCATTAGACCATCGCTTATCGTTTATGCATGCCACCATTTTCCAAAAAAAAAACAACTGAAGATCGAAAATAAATAAATATATTCTCAGTTTCTCCTCCATGATTTCTTCTTCAATTTATGGAAATTGAGGTTAAAACTTATCTACAATTTTGATTGTTAAATCTTTTCAAAAATGATGATGCAAAGGAAATCAAAAGTTATATCAATAACAAAATGCGTCATTTAGGTTTTGGATTTAAAATAATTTCGATTCTCTTGAAATCGGTTGATCCATATTTTGCAATTAGCAGAATTACAATGAAATTTTGTTCAACCGAGTTTCATTCAAAAGAATCGCATATAAAATGTAACATTGAATTATTTTTCTATTGAGATGTATTTTTAGGAGGTAAGAAAACATCTTTCTATATATATGTTTAGGGGCCAAATAGGAAACACTTTTTTCATTTTAGCCAGGATGGGAAAGATAATTAAAGGGGGTTGGTAAATTTAGCCAAATCATATAGCATTTTTATGATCCATAACTAATTTGAAGAAAATATTAACAAAATAATTTATTACTCGTTTCTACCTTAAAATATTAAATTATGAATATTTATTATTAAACATCAAAAGAAACACTGGAGCATAAATATGATTTCCAAATCTACAAATGGTAGAAATTTAATGTCTACTACATTAGTTTGACTGATTTTAATAGATTGTTAGATACTTAATTCCAGCTATTCAGAGAAACCCATCCCATAAAATATAAACATAAATTGGGAATCACCGCAGGTTTACGAGATTGAGAGGGCTTATACAAACTCCTTCAATGAGTTTGTGCTCCTTCCAAATTATCCTCACAGTCTACAAAACATTCCAGGTTTCAAAGATCAGTTTAACATTTCCATGAATTTCGCTAAGAATAAAAAAATAATGTGAATTACAATCCATAGCAAAATAGTAAACATCAATCAAACAGATGATATATCCTATGATTTGTGGAAAGACATGTCTATACTATAATGACATAGACTTATACAGTGCACTATCTTATTCATGTAGTTAAACATGCATAGGAAGAATGTACAGGTTTTATAATTGGAAAATAAATATACGCTCTTTGTATTATTTCTAACATGAATTTGAAATATATTTGATGGTAGAGTGACATAAACTTCTTAAGCTTTGGAGAAGCTTCAACAATCTCAGCAAATTCAAAAGGTAAAGATAAATAATGTTGTCGAATCTCCTGTAGTGAAGTGTCCGTTTGGTGAATTGTTCTTAGTTTTGTTTTAGTTTCCATGTGCCATTTGGCTATCAAATTTTCAAAGAGCACAAATCGTTGATGATTTATAATGTACAATAATTCAAAATGGCATTGTTTGGTGCATGCTTCTATTTTATTTAAGCTATGGTTTGTAAATTCTCTATATCTATAATACAACCCAATACTGAATGGACCAACCAATACTTTCTAACTTCATTTTCCATCGTCCATCAACTAATTTGTTTTTGTTTGTGCCTTTGTTAGGTTTATTTTACAAAGCATAAGTAAAGACAATACATGCTTACATTTAAGCTATTGTCTTCAGCTTTACCTGAAAAGCTGATGACCAAAATGGGCGCATGCAAGATCTAACTTATGATGTAACTTAGGAATTACACTAAACAAACTGTCACAGAAATTACTGTAAACAGATTTATGATATTACATTTTCTAGCTAAATAATTTGAAATGAGCCTTTAAAAGCAAAAGAGGATTGAATTCAATTAAGGTCAAAAATGCATGTTACACCCTCAAATGATAAAAGAAAATTATAGAAGTAGAGCTGATGAGTTTTCCAAGAGTATAAATGGAGAAAACTTGGAAACCAAATATAATTTTATTCCTAACGTTGCTTGCAGATTTTAAATTAAACAAATTTTTGGATTTTAGGAACAACCATGCTAGAATGACCGGGAGTGAATAAGCACGGGTGACGTCGAATTAAAATAGACGATGGAGATTAGCAGATGGAGGCTGCAATTCAGGTGGAAAATAAGAAGGGATCACTGCCTATCTCTACTTTCGGTGTTATTCACCGAGTATCCCACCGGTTGAAACAACAATTCCGTTTTAGGAATGATAATTTATCCAAATTAAACTGTATGTTGAAAAAAAAGTTAAATAAAAATTATTATTTTCAGTCAAAAAAATGTAAATATTGCCATAGTTCACCCTAAAGGACATGTACATCTCTTCAAGTGAAAATATCATTGACATAATTGTAAAATTAACAAAACGTTTCACAAAATATTAGAGTAAAATTAAACGTGGTAATTTAGAAAATCCAAAATATATGCAACACAATATTATCTTCATTAGTCTATAAATAGGATAGGACAATTACTTTTTTACTGGTACTTCTTTACTTTAGCTCTACCCATCCAAATCTTATACTATGTATGTTACTTAAGTAAACTATTTTTCTGTTAGTGTCTGTAGAATGTGGACAGATATGTGAAAATATAAGGAAGAAACCTTTTTGAAGACCCAAAAAAAAGAGAAGGTTTGCCAAAAGAGTCTCCAACCGCTCATCCAAATACATTCGACGATCCCTTCTCATTTAATGCCACCATTTTCCACAAAAATGTGTACTGATTTAAGATAGAAAATAAATAAATACTTCTTCAGTTTTTCATCTATGATTTATTTCTTATAGAATTCGTGGAAGTTGAGGTTGATACTTATTTACATTTTTTACCACTGAATCTTTCCCAAAATGATCATGGAAAGGAAACCGAAAGTCATATCAACAACAAAATGCTTCACTTAGGTTTTGGATTTAAAATAATTTGGATTCTCTTCAAATTAGTTTACCCATATTTGGAATTTGTAGAATTATATTGAAATTTTATTCAAGTTAGTTTCATTGAAAAGAATCATATGTAAAAATGGAATATTCGGTTATTTTTCTACTGAGGTTTAATTTTTAGAAAGTAAGAAAACATCTTGTTATAAATATATGGCCTGAATAGGCAACATTTTTTTTTATTTTAGCTGGGTTGAGAAAGAAAATTAAATGAGGTTAGTGAATAAAATTCAGCCAATTCATATTGCATTTTGCAGATCCACGGCTAGGTTAAAAGAAAAATTAGCGAAATCGTGTGTAACTAATAAAATACATATCAATATTTTATCAATGACAATTCATAAAATTCGCGACTGAATATGTTTGTTTTTAATTATTCATTTAATGCCCAATTTAATAAAGGGGCTATCACTTGTTAATTTAATCTGGTCTAACCAAACGTATTGTTTGGACGTTTAATATGAAATAATCACCAAATTAGAATACAAAATTGTGAATGTGCTTACGATAAGGTTAGTTATATTGGCTTTTTTTCTTGAAATAGTAAATCCCTTTTTTATAGTTGTTAGACCAAAAAATGGTCATAACACCCAAATCATCGTATTTTGAGCATAGGATATGAAGAAATAACTGAAAAATATAGAAAAAGCGAGACAACAAGATTTTTATAGTGGTTCGGCATTAACGAGCCTACGTCCACTTCATATTTTCTCATTTCATTCATGGATTATAATTACAACGAGTGTTGTCTCTCTCTCTCACTCGAATTCAATGAATAACTCCCTCTGAATTCATTGAT
Source organism: Allium sativum (assembly GCA_030737875.1). Taxonomy (NCBI): domain Eukaryota; kingdom Viridiplantae; phylum Streptophyta; class Magnoliopsida; order Asparagales; family Amaryllidaceae; genus Allium; species Allium sativum. The sequence continues at coordinate 266,858,336 of CM060920.1, read as the reverse complement.
TTTATTGAGGAAGATTGTGGTTGTTCATGGATTAGTGCCGGCCATGGCTGCCATGGATGTTGAGATGCCAAAAGGTCCCTTGAAAATGCCCTCTGGAGGTGTATTTATAGCTGTAGGAAAGCCCATTTGGTGACCAGGTCGTGGTAGGACACATGGCACCCGATCTGGGAAAGTAGGAGCGGTCAAAGCCTTGAGAATAGGTCAAAATCTACATGTGTAGTAGCAGGTCCTTGTCGCGGTTCGTGGTCATGGTTCATGAGCCGGGGTGGTGCTGGTGGTGGTCGTGATGGTGATGGCCACGATCCGAATCGGTTAGCGTACATGGTCACGATCCGAATCGGTTAGCGTACATGATCACGATCCGAATCGGTTAGCGTACATGATCACGATCTAGATCGGTTAGCGTACATGATCACGATCCGAATCGGTTAGCGTACATGATCACGATCTGAATCGGTTAGCGTACATGATCACGATCCGAATCGGTTAGCATATATGTCCGCGATCCGACCCTAGGGGGTGGTCACGAAACGATCTTCAAAAGTGCCAAAATCCATATTTTTCCATATTCTTCCACTTCTTACAAACGATTGATGATCAATGCATGCTTATACTCAAATCCTTTGCTTTTGGTGGCCTGGTCACAAAGCAGGCTAACATTTTGCCCCCTAAAGTACATCTTATCGCAGATGAGATGTGCTTTGAATGTGTTGAGCTAAATCTCTCCGGAACGTCATTCATCCTTGGGGAGGCTTTATCAAATTGTTGCAATGCTTCCCTGGGAGCTAGTCAGTCCAAGTTCTATGGAAGGAGCATTCGAGATGATCAAGTAACTGTATAAACCTTGTCAAATCAAAAGGTCTGGTTTATTCGTCAAAAGTAATGCTAAATCGTTGGCTCTCGAGCGTGATTCTACACGCACAGGTCGTTGCCAAACAATTTTATCATTTTTCGCAAGTCGAGTGCATCGTCGGGCCAGATTCTCTTTTACATATGGGTCAATGTACGAAGTAGCCATCCAAATCATTGGGTAATTCAAGAATTCTCGAGCTTTGAGTCGGTATCTGGATCGCCGGGACCGAGCACATTAGAATCAACATATGAATTTTTCATTTATACTCAAGTTTGGACTAGCTTGATATCTTGATATTGATCCAGGATCTTTAAATTGCGTTGAATTGTAACAGTAAGAAATCTGAAAGCCATGATCACTCTGGATCGTGGTCAAAGAAATCCATAATCGCTCTGGATCGCTTCGTTATCCAATAATCACATATGAAGTAGTCAATAAGGGATGTTGTTAAAATCATGTGCACCAGCGCCTATATGATCGTTTCCATCATAAGGTAACAGATAGGTTTGTCACACCTTCCATCCGGTGTTGTTTGAGTCTTTAAGTTAACATCTGATCAACAAGCTTGCTAGCTTGGTCGGGGAAGATGAGTAAGGTCGTACTCCAGAGGCATGACGTACATGCTTTGAATCCGTTCCATGTCGGGATTGTCTTCAAGGTTAGTCTATGAATCGACACTTGTGCTCTTAGTGCTTTCGGAGGACAAGAAAAGTCAGTACTCATGCCACCAGCATCAGTGGGGTTGAGCTAAGTTAATGGGGCATACGGTCTTTAAGCTCTTATACTCTCTGCAGTTGATTCAGGCCGTAGCTGAGTTGCAAGTTCAGCAATTCTAGTCCCAAATTGTCATGTGCTCTTCTTGAGTCAGCAAGAGTTCGAGTTGTTCATGCGAATGTTTGAATCACATTTTCTTTGATATCATCCCTTCCCTTTAGTCAGAAGGCGGGAATTTACTCATTTGGTGTTAGCTAACATTAGCACTCTTATCGGATCAATCACGGGGATAAATAGGCTCGTCAAAGATGTAAACGGATTAGCCGAGCCCCTCCGTTCATACTTCAAGATAATCAAAAATGGTCTTCATAGTCTTGTTGAATCCCTTTGTCATGATCGGTTCAATTGAGCTTGACAAACAATATCGTGGGCCCGATAAGTGATATAGATTCTCTTTAGAACTGCACATTCTAATTATTCATTTTCAAGGTTTTTTCTTTATCCTTATCAGTTCGCGAGTCGGATGGTGCTCCATCCTTTATCATAAAAGCATTGAGATTTTCTATATCGACATTAACACCTTCTTGTCATAAAAGTATGTCCACCTCAGGGTTGAATTCATCAAAGCTTCTAAGAAACTCTCGTTAGAGAGAAAATTTAAAGTCTGGGGGAATAACAGGGGATCCTGACGTCCCACGTGTAAGGGCTGACTGTCGTTATCCATATCATCTTGAGAAGTGCCACCTCTCGAGAGGCGCTGAATCAAACTGGCGAGCAGGTTGCCATCAAAGAATTGCTGCATATCGTCAATATCATGACTGGTGACCCCAGCATTGAATCTGAGGTTACAAAGGGGGTCTTTGTTGATTTCTTACTTCCGTTTCGATATTGCCCCCGGGTAGTGGTTCGAGTCATTTGACCCCACTGGGTTCCTGTTCTTCGAATTATTGCGTCCTTGCTTGGAGCTGAGTATGGAATATCGCTCGAATATCCATTCGAGTTGGAGCTAAAGCTGGTCATGCATAACCTGAGTTTGTTACAATTCTTGCATTCTCTTCTAGGATGTTGCAGGTAGCTGTTCCATTGTCCATGTTTCCATCCATGATGTTCTGAATCGAAGCCGCATGTCGCACGCCTGCTGATTGGTTCATGTTCATCCCGAGTTGATGATGGCTATCTAACTGTGCCAAGTTCGTCACTGCTTGAACTTAGATTTTATCATTTTCAGCGAATGGATGATTGTTGCTCGACCTTCCGATTCTGAGCTGGTGGCCTCAGCGTGAAGTCTTGAAATAGGTGAAGGTCGGCTTCGGGCTTCTTGGTTCCACATGAGCAGTAGCCATCAATCAAGCTTTTGTCATTCAATTCTAAATATAGGCATCGAGTAGTAGAAGTATGCTACTTAAGGCTCGTATTCCGTGCCCTCATCCTCGGGGGTTTGGTCTGAGTAGTAGACTTCGAATCCATATCTTTCATACTCCCTCTTCGCATCATGAGTCAGAGTTAGGTGAAAATGGATTTGTTGGTGCGTAGCCCATGCCAATCTCTTGTCTCTTATCCAGATTCCGAGGATCGGTATCAGACGGTAAAAGGTCAGACTTTGATAGTCCTGAGTGTTGTCGCTTGCCCTTTGCATCAAGGGAAAGGTCGGAGACAGGGTGGCTGTGTCACACCTAGTCGTTGCATGGGATATGTCCAGCCTCATCTGAACTTTCCAGTTTGGAAATAGGTTAGGACTAGCAAATGGACGTTCTCACTGCATCCGCTTCATGGTCCTCAAATGGCCTGTCAAGATCACAAAATAAGTTAAGTACAAGCAAATAAACTATGCCATTTATGAGTAATTTTAATAGTCATGCCCCCTGTCCGGGGTAACGGCATAGGACAAGTGGAGGTCGGATCACATCCTTTTCGAATTTAGATGAAGGAAGGTGTGTTCTGGATAGCCCGAGAAATCTTCAATTCATAAAATCCTGATTGTCATAATCGAATCAGATCGTATTAAGGCCAAGTAGAAATCCAAGAATCCCAAGGCTTCGCTGGGTCCTTCCCAGCCATGAGTATTAAATCGCATGATGTCATTGAATAATTCACTCTCAAGGCCACTTTTGGGATGCTGCCTTAATTCACGTAGGAATCTTATCATTGGGCATCAATCCCATCCTTCTGGACGCGTCCCTTAATTTCTTTTCCACTGGCTAGCCGTCGTTGCTGCGATTTCGGTCTTCGCTTTCCTGACCAGTTACCCTTTGTAAATCTGCATTCAGTAAATTAAATTTCATTTATTTTGCATCACTGTGTACCTGCGAATATTCCATAATTAGTTACGCATTTAAACATTTGAAATGCAAATGGGCAAATAAGTCATGAAGCGTTATAAGTAGTAAACGCGATTATAGATGATAGTGCACTCAAGTGGTATGTGTATACAGGTACGCCCCCAATCAATCATTGACTTAGTACCTGGCCAGGACTTTGTTGAGGATTGATTAGGACCTTAATTGTTTTGCCCCCATGCCCGGACATGGAGGATCCGGGCTCAGTTTTCAGTCTGGCCCCCAACACTCTGGCGGGGTAAGAGCCCTTGATTGGCATTTCAATCTATGCCTTTATACTCTCTATGGAGTTCGAACTCAGCTTTTAGTCTGCTCCCTGATCCTTTAGCAGGGTAGGAGTTCTTGTGGCGCTAAGTCTCTAGCGCCTTTATACTCTTCCAATCCTTCAGCGGGTTAGAGTTCGAGTGGCGCTAAGTCTCTAGCACCTTTATACTCTCCCGATCCTTCAGCGGGTTAGAGTTCAAGCCCGGTTTTCATTCTTCTCCCCGATCCTTCTACGGGGAGGGAGTTTTGGGGGCGCTGAGTCTCCAGCACCTTTCTCAACGCTTAATCATAGACGCTTTTATACTCTCCTGGCGGTCGCCAAGGTTAGAGTTCGAGCTCAGCTGTTCTGTCGCTCCCCGATCCTTCAGCGGGGTAAGAGCTCTTTCTCAGCGCTTAATCATAGATGCTTTTATACTCTCCTGGCGGTGGCCAAGGTTTGAGTGCTGTCAAGGCGGTTCTTATCATGGTGCATCGTCACGCCTTGCGGACGTCATCTTCGCATCCTTTATACTCTCTCTCAAATCTTGAGAGTTAGAGTTACATATCGAGTGGTCTTCAATCATGGCGTGCCCATCACACTCGTCCTAGATTTATACTCCTATCCAAGCTTCGAGGATTAGAGTTTATCGGAAAATATTCGCCAAGGCTTTGGGTTCCTCCGATCCATCTGTGGGAGGATTGGTTGGCACCAAACTTTGGGTACCTGCATCATTCATATTGCTTGAGTTAGTCATGTCATTGACTCAGGAAACATGTAAAAGAAAATTGCATTATTGAGGAATATTCATATCAAGGGGCAATGCTGCCTCCTTTATTTGAATTCATGTAATCTGGTGGCATCGAGGATAGGATCGAGCCATATAGACGGTCACACCGCGTCCATCTGGAGTAGGACTCCGACTTAGCAACTCAATGATTTATGTACGATTGTCTTGTGGTCTGCCATGTATGAGCCAAGGATTGGACTGTCATCTCGAATCCATCTTGAGCTATGCAGCTTTCTTTAGATGGAGGGCATGGCTTTGTAGATCAGCAGTTCGGTCGAGATCGTTATAGTTCCGTTCCATAATTCCATATGCGGGTGTTAGAAATTTGATCGGCAATCCGGGGTACCTATACCATCCACATATTAATTCATCTGAGTTAATTACATCAATAACTCATAAAGCATGCAAATATAAGAGTCATGGTTAGAGAATAATCCTGTTAAAGGAATGAGTATCATTCTGAGCGAAAAATGGCATTGCATGTTCATTGCAGGTCCATTATGCTTCAACCTATCTCTACCAATAAAGGGCTGCCAAAGTCCTTTAATTGATGAGGTGTATCTTTTCAAACTATCATGGGGGGGGGGGGGGGGGCAGTCCCAAAAAAATGAATAGACCTTGATCGGGGTCTTGAGATGGCAAAGGTTGCTAGGTAAGTACTATAAGCGAGTGATGAGGTCGCATCTCTTTTTGAATCGCCTCTTTGCCCCCTATGCTGAGGGTAAGGATAGAGTGTCAGGAAGTCATAACTGTATCTCTAATGGTAGCACATCGTCGCATTGGTGTTAGGTTGTAAATTAGCATGAGAACAATGGATTCATGCTTATAGAAATTTTTGCACTTTCCATGCTAGGAAATAGGATATACTGCTGGTGGGATAATCATATCACATAAATTTGATGATATACCCTTGATCCCATATCGGGGACAAGGGTTAGTGCGCTGACAATCATCCAACATTCATGCGTAAGCGTTCTAGATCTTCAACTCGCTTACTTTCAGGCAAGAGTAACTCAATTTGCCAGGCAAATTCTTGATGTATCAGCTCTGAATTAGATGATGTAATCTCGAGCAATTTATGCTCAAATCCGTAGTTGACCCCAGCCTTAGGGGAGTGAGTCACTTGGCAGATAGTCGATGAAAAGAGTGGAAGTATGAGTCTTCACATTCTAACTTCAGAACGCCGTTCACCAGAAGTTTCATTCATGTACATCTCCCATCTAATGGGTGGCTGATTGGTGATTTGGTCGAATCATTCAGGGCGGTGAATTCGACAATTGCACTCGTTGGTGTTTGTTTTGGGACAACCTTCCAAGAAAAATAGGCAATGTCAAATTGCATGTCATATCTCGAGGCATAAAGAACGATTGCACGCCTTTCACTTCACCTTGTTAGATGCATTCTGTGCTGTAGGAAGTTTATCATGGAGTTCACCATGACTCTCTTCCGGGTTCGGTCTCCAACGTTGGATCAACTTCCATCTGATCATTGGTTGTATTTCATAGTGTCTTGATGGGGATCATCTCTATCTTTTCTAGATTGTCGGACCCTTCTAACTTGGTCAGATTATCCCCCTTCTGATCTTCGGCTCATAGGACATGAGATATGTTGTAACGTTCTAATACATCCAACAACCCTTCTCCCGGTTCTAGGTAAGCTGCGAGATGTGGTTCCTTCGTCTGGATTTCCTTTCGAGCCTGGCGAACAACAATGTGAAAGTCAGAAAATATGTTCAATGCCACTATTCCCAACTCTTTAGCGAGTTTCAATTCGATAATCAGGGTGTCGTCCCCGGAGCCGATGTTACTAGCGAAGAATTTCAACCGTAAGGCATAGTAAATTGACCGTCCTTTAGGGGTTATTAATAAGACATCGGCGTCGGACAGTCAATCATTCTTTGCACCGTCTGATTACATCTTCTAGGTGGATCTTCTACATCTGCCACATCCTCTTCGGGAGTGGTACATTTAGCGATGAAGTTGGCTAATGCTTGTCCTCGTATTGACTTCTTTAGGATGAAATTGAGATCAAACTGGTTCAGCTCTATGTCCCATTCGAGCTGTCTTCCAAAAGCCTCAATTTGTTGTAGGACGTGTCGTAGTATCTAATCAATGTTTATCACAATCAAGTGAATGTCAATAGTGGCAGAGTTTTGTCGAAACAATGAACGAGCTTTAAGCAAGCTTTTCCAACTTTGGGCAGTTGCTACGTTAGATGTCGCACTCCTGCATCCTGAATCTTCATCCTCTATGGGATCTATATCTTCGGGCAGATCATCGGGCAATTCCTTTTGCGATGCTTTCTTTATTCACACCATTAACACCTCCTTCACACTCCATTTCATCTGGAGGGGAAGCATCTTCGGGTTTCATGCCATCTCTGTTGCGTAGCGTATTCCATCCAGCCAAATAGTCACCTTCTCCAATAAGTTGGCCACCGTAGACAATTTCCACTCCATCTTCGGTTGGGATATTTAGCAATAGGCACTAGGGTGCAATGTAGGCTCTGAATTCCGTTGTAGCTGGTCGATCTGGACCTTGATTAGATAAGCTTGAATATGAAAGCATTGCTTGTGAGGCTTCAAGTAATGTTCACGTGTTCTGTCACAATGAAAGGAAGAAGTAGAGAGCTAATGGTTGATTCATATTTACTTTGATCTCGAACTCTCATCTCTTGACCAAGGTCATATGATGGCTGGTGAGTAGTCAAGTTGCTATCATCCGGGCAAGGATCCATATGCCCAATCATGGCCTACGGTGGTTCAATTGACACCTAACTCTGGGCACCAAAGTACATTGATCTACCCTTTATTCTATGGAAATCGGTCTTCCTCGATGCATTTGACGACAAATAGGCATTGCAAATGTTAGCTAAGCTTTTCAAGGAATGAACCGTGGGACATATATTTTTCACCACGCCATTCAAGCAAAGGGTAACTTTGTAGTGCTAGGATCCGTACTTGCTGTCGGGTATCCAATTATTGAGAAACATGGTCATTGGGATCTTCTAAGTCACCCTCAGAATAGTATCCGGATTGTTCTATGTCAATGCCATCTGGGATTTCGCCTGTAGGACAGGTTTAAGTCACGTAAACTAGGTGATCACTACCCGTTCATGAAAAACATTAGTTGCATTGGCCAAATCAATACACCATCGGAACTCTAGAAGAGGAGGCTGTTATGAGACCATCATTATTTAGTATACTGCCATAGCCAGCGTGTTGAATCTTTTCAACAACTCCTCACATTCAATAACACTGGTAGATAGAGGTCATGGCTTCTGGAGGAATTCCAGTCGTCGCCACTCCGTTGTCAAATTCTTTGACAGTCCGTTTATTCTTCATTGACACGCTTTGATGAATGCTGTTGGCCAACATATATGTTGAGCTGAAGATGAGCCATGCTCCAAGCCGAAGGCGAGGCCGTCAACGGGTCCGGGCGCATATTTTTTTCGATTTTGGAACATGGAGCCTTTTCTGAAATGATCTGAAAATTGTATTTTTTCCAAAAAATGTCACTTTTTTGGGTCGGGTCGCGACCCTTGTTCGTCACCACATTTCTGGGTCGCGGATCGTGCATATCCCTTTGGATCGGGCTTCGCAAATCACTTCAGGTCGTGGCTCCGTAGTTCATCCGGTTCGTGGTCCAGCTTGGCGATCGGGACCCTCCAACCTTCCAGCTTCAGATCGGTTCGTGGATATATCACCGGGTTGGATCGCGATTTCCTTGCTCGGTCGGGTCGTGAAGGCCCTTTTTGACCGGATCGTGGAGATCATACCAGGTCGGATCATGAACCTGACATCTCTCCGGGTCGCTGTCACCTTAAGGGTCGTGGTTGCTCCATGGGTCGTTTCGTGGCCTCCCCAGCGATCCGTGAGCCAACCACCTGCTCCTGCGCGTTATCTATTCATTCTTCATTCGATCACAAAGCTGGCAATTCCGTTGCTTTCTTCGATGGCATGAAGCTATGATTTTCTGAAATCACCAAAAATCTTCATAAATGGTAGGAAGGCGGACTGTTTTCTTCGTACTTTCAGATCCAAATAGTAGAGTAACAATCCGATAGGATGAGAATTCAGTTCTCAGTGAAAGCACCAAAATATTAGACCAAAAAATGGTCCTAACACCCAAATCATCGTATTTTGAGCATAGGATATGAAGAAATAACTGAAAAATATAGAAAAAGCGAGACAACAAGATTTTTATAGTAGTTCGTCGTTAACGAGCCTACGTCCACTTCATATTTTCTCATTTCATTCATGGATTACAATTACAACGAGTGTTTTCTCTCTCTCACTCGAATTCAATGAATAATTCCCTCTGAATTCATTGATTTTATTGAGTAAGATTGTGGTTGTTCATGGATTAGTGCCGGCCATGGCTGCCATGGATGTTGAGATGCCAAAAGGTCCCTTGAAAATGCCCTTTGGAGGTGTATTTATAGCTGTAGGAAAGCCCATTTGGTGACCAGGTCGTGGTAGGACACATGGCACCCGATCCGGGAAAGTAGGAGCGGTCATAGCCTCGAGAATAGGTCAAAATCTACATGTGTAGTAGCTGGTCCTGGTCGCGGTTCGTGGTCATGGTTCATGAGCCGGGGTGGTGCTGGAGATGGTCGTGATGGTCACGATCCGAATCGGTTAGCGTACATGGTCACGATCCGAATCGGTTAGCATACATGATCACGATACGAATCGGTTAGCGTACGTGATCACGATCTGGATCGGTTAGTGTACATGATCACGATCCGAATCGGTTAGCGTACATGATCACGATCTGAATCGGTTAGCGTACATGATCACGATCCGAATCGGTTAGCATATATGTCCGCGATCCGACCCTAGGGGGTGGTCATGAACCGATCTTCAAAAGTGCCAAAATCCAGATTTTTTCATATTATGCCACTTCATCCAAACGATTGATGATCAATGCATGCTCATACTCAAATCCTTTACTTTGGGTGGCCCGGTCACAAAGCAGGCTAACAATAGTGTTGTGGTTTCTTTAGTTTACAGATAAGAAAATAAATATTTTTATGCATATCAGCTTGAAGGAAAAAACATAATTCAAAGAATCTTTTTTGCTACACATTTACTGTTCACTTTCTTTAGAAAGTTGTAAATCAAAGGAGATAATAAGTGAGAAAAATGGAAATTAATTACTTCCAGCAGTTTAGGATTTATTTGTTGTTACTAAAATAACTATTACTATATATATATGTGTGTGTGTGTGTGTGTGTGTGTGTGTGTGTGTGTGACAACAAGGAATTTCGCTCGATCCGAATCAGTCGCTAAACCGACCCAAACCATTTGAAATGCCTAATTGTTTTGATAACACGACAAATCAGAACACAGACGAAAGAACATTTCATTGTATATTACAGAAATTCCATCAGAAAACAAGAATATACAGAGTATAAATCAATATTACACATTTACCAAGTATCAGAGATTAAAATAAATTACATAGCAGCGGAAAATAATACAATGCACGACTGAGGGAGATATACGGATACAAAGCTTTCCGGATATCATTCCAGTTGTAAACCAGGTTCCTATGAATATAAATCTGCAAAACCAAAACTACTAGCTGCCCGTGTCAAAATAGGGGCACCCAGAGTTTAGGTTAATACAATAAACTCCAGGTCAGTCATGGGACTGGTGTAAGAACTAAAATAGTTATGTAAAACTTTACTTTAAATCAGATAAATCAAGGGACCACGCCGTATAACACAGAATGGGTTTCCTCCCAAGAATACCAGTGCAGAAAACAAACAGCGCAATGCTAAATAAAGAAAAATGAAGCTATTATAAGACCCTGTTCCCATCACACAATGCAATGCAAGCCGGAGGATAGGGTTTTTACCTTATAATAGCCAAGAATGCTTGATACGTTTAAACCAAATCATTTGATACTATTATAAGTGCATAGTGCATAAAACAACTTCACATCATAAGTATCAATCATAGACAGCATAAGCGCCCCATCCCACTATGTCGCCATACTAGGCTCTACAAATAAAACCGCAAAGTCACGTATTTGGAAGTTGGATTTCCATCTGTGAACCGAGGCCAAAGATAGTCCTCAACCGATTTGAGACGCTCTACCCCATGTCTCAGGCAAGTACTCAGTCAAGCCTTGGAGCGAAAGGGCCGGTCCACCGATGTGGATTAAAATTCCTGAACACTGCGTTTCCCCGCCCTTTGGGGCGTAAGTGAGCCAACGAATGACTCCATCGGACCCGGATTGTCCGATCAAACCGAGGTGCCTCGCGACAGCAACAACCACATAAGTCAAACTCGTCAGGGCGTGTAAAACCACTGACGTCACTTCTAGCTAGAAGAAAACGCATGTCCTCCCTGAGGTCCGTCTCCCGTTTTTGGTTCACCCCGGGGTGTGAGGCTCGCGATTCAACGCTACACAAAGCTACGCCACATAGGTCATGCTTTGATCATCAAGCACAAGACTCCGCTTTTCAACAGAAGCCTTGATCATTTGCATCTTAGCATGCCACACAGGAAAACCACTCTATGCAACCGATATCAGTCACATAAAATGGAATCCTATGTCAGACACACAGTCCATTTACAAGTCCGTTCTGGGTCTGAATGAAACCGGAGGCACCTAGTACCCCGCATATCCATCGATCTCCAAGTACGTCTGGACGACCACCAACTGACTCCCTCCTCTTGGGTGTACAGCCCAATCAAGATCATCAGTAATTATCCAAACGACGTGAAGACCTCCGGTCTTCAACCACCGTCTTCATCTTTGACTTATCGTTGTATCAGTTATTCAGAATGGGATTAACCCGGTCTTTCCGAATAACTCGCGTATATAATAAACAAGTGTTACACAAACACAACATACGCCTCATTCCAATTCATCAGTCACTAACCGTAAATTAATCAAGAGAATAATTCCCCAAATATTAACCCCGAAGGCCGAAACCAACATCAGATCAATATCCAGAAAACCATTCTGCTTAGCTAACCGACAGTTTGTTTTTAAATTTCACATTCTTAGGGAAATGTTCCCATTAATTTTATCAAAGATAAATTTCTTAAAATTTATTCTTTAATCATCCTTTGAATATCACTTCAAACTAGTCGGGATTAGCGAACCATACCGAAGTAATTATTTATTTTATTTCCCAATCCCAACCTATATATCCCATGAAGTAAAACTGGTCATACTTCATATCTAACACCACGGTGTTATCGGTAAATTCAATTACCATTTCACGTTCAAATCTAATTAAAGATTTAACTACCGCCTGGAGTAAAACTGGTGATACTCCATTCTCGATCTTTTCAATCTAATTAAAGATTCATTGAAACTCCACTTAGTTTTAATCTGTAACTGGGTTAAAGAATCAATGTCATTTAAAACATGGTTCATGATAAACCCAAAATCACATCACATTTCAATCAGTCCCTAACTGTAAATTAGCAAGTGAGCAATTCCCTAAGTATTAACCCCGAAGGCCGAAACCAACATCAGATCAATACCCTAGAAATCATTCAACTTAACTAATCTCCAGTTAGTTTCTGATTTTCTTAACTCCTTTGGGTATAAGAACAATATTATTGAAGATACCGTTCACGACAACCCAAAATCACATTCCATTAATTATCGGATTAAAGAACAAGTGTTATTTAAAACACTATTCATGATAAACCCAATTATCAATACCAATTCAATACCAATTAAATATTATTTAATTGGTACACTTCATTAAATCTATATAAAAAGATTTAATCTTTTCCTCAACTGGGCTTAAGAACGGTGTTAATGAAGACACCATTCACGACAAACCTAAATCACATTTGATATTAAATACAAGGCTCTGAATAGAAAATATACCGGCTTATATTCAGTATCAAATTCTACGACCATCAAATATCGTGTTGGAAATAACGATATATATATATATATTTCAAATTTCCATAATAACATCTGTATAATCATGAAATCCAACATCGAACTATTTCGAAGATGATTTCGATTCAAATCCATTCCAATTCAATAATTTGAAATCCTGGTTATTTTCAAAACCATTTCTAATCCAATTTATTTATTTTAAAAATAAATAAATTATTATTCTAGTTCAAAACTAGTTCATTTCGATAAAAATCTATTTTTATCTTCTCAAATATGGAGTTTTTCATACCAACTCTTCCCAAATCATTTCTTATGATTTTACACAAATTACTACTATTTTTAATAATTTTATCAAGGCCCGTACAGTCGATTTCCACCAACGGCCATCGAACAGCACTTACATCGACCTTTTCCAAATTTGATTTGGACATAATTCCAAATCCAAACGTTAGATTTCTAATTTCCAATATTCGTTAGAAAGCTTTTTTCGATACGAACCCAACGGTTCTGGTTTTAGGAGAATCCGACGGTCGGATCTCCCGCAATATCCATTCGAAGTCAATGGTCGAAATTCACGAACTACCGCGGCGCGGCGCGTTCTATTCAGGCCATTATATTATATATATATAATATATACTTCATCGATTTCCTTTTAAAACGTATTTTATAAATCGTTTTAAATTCGTTTTTGAAACGATTTCAACTTCATTTTCAAATTCAAATCAAGATTGAATTTCCCTTACAAATTCGTTTTAAATTCATTTCAAATTGATTTCAATTCAAATCGATTTTTAATTCAATTTCAATTCGTTTTCAATTCAATTTGAATTTCAAATTAATTCAATTTCAATTCGAATTCATTTCTATTCAATTTCAATTCGAATTCATTTCTATTCAATTTCAATTCGAATTCGATTTTATTCAATTTCAATTTGAATTCAATTCTTCTCAATTTCAATTCGAATCCAATTCTTTTCAATTTCAATTCGAATTCAATTCTTTTCAATTTCAATTCTTTTCAATTCTATTCAATTTCGATTCGAATTCAGTTCTATTCAATTTCAATTATTTCAATATAATTCAAATCACTTTCAATATACATTGAAAATTGAATAAAATCGATATAAATATCGTTCACGTCAAGATGGCGTCAATCTAATCAACACGGCTTCATATATTTCTATTTTCAAATATTCTATTTCAAATATTTCTTTTTCAAATATTACTATTTCAAAACTGGAATGAGGCCCAATCAATTACCATATAATGTTAATTATATGGATTTTCTACAACACATGTATAAAATAACAACGATAAATAATCAACCATCATCCAGAGTGCGTTCTACACTGTATAAGCATCAAATATAAATATTTAACGCTTATAACAGTCTGTCAATCAATCGATCGACATACAACTAATCATTGGGACTAGTGTATGTCATATATCATCCCAATACCCGTGTGAGGTTTTCAAACAATCAAACACAGATTTTATTTGTGCAGTTGGGCGATGTGTAAAATTTATCGTCCTAAACAATATCAGCCAAATGTGTGTATATAAAAAAATCGTTCGATTTGTTTATATTACTTTATTTCATTTCATGTACACGTTAAAAGTTCTATTTTCAACTATAAAATATTTTTAACTATATAAATATTTTATTTCATTTCACATCACATCACACAATCAACTACACATCAAAATCAAACAAACAAGCATACAAACCGTACAAGGTCTGTGGACGATGGGTGTCGGGTGCTACTAAACACCGTCTGCATCCTAGTATATATTATAACTAGAAAAGAAAAATTAAAGTGAGAAGTTCTCACCAACTAGCTAAACTAAACGCCGCGACTCTTCATATCTAGAAAACTTCGCCGTGCTTGTCGTTCGTTACTTTCGTCGCCCGTATTCTCTACATATATAAAGATCACATTTTTATAATCTCTATCTTATAAAAATCATATTTTTTATTATCGCCACTATATAAAAATCATATTTTTAATTCTCTACATAAACAAAAATCATATTTTTAGGTCTTCTACATAATAAAGATTACATTTTAATTGTTCAAAAATCAAATCTTTTCATGTTTAAAACTCTATTCTTTTCGTGTTTATAAAATCAAACTTTTATCTATATAAAAATCCCGACTTTACATTTTCAAAAATCACTTCTTTATGTTATAAAACATCATTTTCTATTTTAAAAATGAGGCCTTTACTATTTTAAAAATCTAAATTTTCCTATTATAAAAATATGAACTTTATCATATGAAAAGTCAAATCTTTATGGTTCTAAAAATCAAATCTTTTTTCATTTGAAATCTATATAAAAAATCCAACCTTTATTCGTATGAAATCTATATGAAAATCCATTTACATAAGAATCGAATTTTTTCATATTTAAAAATCTCACCTTTCCTATATAAAAAATACGATCTTTTCACTTTTAAAAATACGATATTTTCAAAGTTAAAAATACCGTCTTTATAAAGTTAAAAATCAAATCTTTTTGTTATTAAAACATTATAAGAATCATTACCATAAATAATAAAGAAAAATTAGATTTTTTTTCAAACACGCTTATATATTTGAAAATGAAAATAAATAAGGAAATGTAAGTAAAATAATTAAAACTCACATTTTTATTGAAGGAAAGGGGTTTCACGTTGGGTCAGTGGCCAGAGGGGGGCGTCTTCTCATCGGCGTCGGTCTAGGGTCGACAAAGGGGCGGCGGCGGCACTGGTTGGGTGGTGGCGATTGTGGTGGGTTCCGGGTCTGGTGGCATCGGGTTTCAGGGCATGGGGTTCGTGGGTACGGTCGCGAGAGGGGGAGGAGAAGGTGGGGGGTGATCCTGGGGGGCGGCAGCCTCCTGAGGCGGCGACGACGCCTCTAAGGGGGGGCGACGGTGAATTTAGGTTTTGTTTTTTTTTCTCTTCTGTTGATCGAAGGAATAAGGGCTTAGGGGAGAGAGAATGTGAGGGTAAGGGGGGGTTATTTATATATTTTTTTCAAAAAGTTAACTTTTTAATTCGACCCCAAAACGAGGCCCACCGCCTGTCGTCCATAGCTAATTACCCCCATCCCGAACACAATGGGATATGTATCGTAAGCTGATTCGATCGTTTCGATTAGTTTTCGTCAAAATCCAAATATAACTCTATATATTGAATTTGAACGCACATTTCAATTTATCGGGGCCACACACGGACTTTAAAAATTCCCGAAAAATATTTTCTAGCTTCGTATAAACGATACGGTCCTAACAAAACTAGTTTCGTCGAATTCTGAGACCGTTGGAAAAATGGTCATTTTCCAGTCGATTAAAATCAACTGAAACTGGTCAAACACATTTTACTTCGCCACACTCACATATTGATTCGAAATTTTATGAAAATTGGAATCTAGCAATAATTTGACATCGCGGATCCAATAAAAGTGGTTTCATCGAAATCCGAGGTTGTTTGCAAAATGGCTTTTTTTAATGGCCGAAATTCCAAAGCGACTATTCTGAATTTTCAACTGGACATAACATTTTATCCCCGCTATGAAATTTCAATTTTTCTGATTCGTTGGAAAGATATTCTCAATTAGATTCAAATATTTTTGGTTTCACTAGAATCCGTTTTATTTTGAATCCTGTACATTCATTTGAAGTTTGAAATCGAATTATCGAACTACCGCGCCATTTTCAATTCCATTTATATATATAATAAATATTTATATTCAAACGACGATCTATATAAATATATTCGTTCGAATTCCATTCAAAATAAATTTCTCGTCGTTATTATTTAAAATAATTCATTTTAAATAATCAAAATTCGCTAAAATTGCCAAAATAAAAATTTTAAATTGGCTCAGATTTCCGGGTTATTACAATATATGTGTGTGTGTATATATAACGACTGAGCAAAATGTAAAAACATGAATTAACTGAGGAAATGGTTACAATTAGATCTCATATTTTGAAAGACAAAATAAGGGAAGCTTTTTGATTTATTCCACTAAATATAGTGCAAGTAGAAAGGCAAATTTTTGAGTGAAAATAAGTAATAACGATACATAATTATTGCGAAATCCAATAAATGAAACAAAATCAAATTTTAGTAAACAATTATCATCTCCATCAAATGTGAAATCAAAACATAAAGTACTATGATCTAATTATCTAATCAAAAGTAAGATCCCAACCTCATCTACTTTATAAAATGTGTCTCAATAATGCTTGGAATGTATTTTCCTCAAAAATTTAAATAAGAAAAATCAAATTTTGGTGTCATAGAAAATGTTGGCTTTCTACAATGTTTTCAGTTTATAAGGGTCATGATTATCCGATACAAATAACCTTTGTACAATACAGAAAAACAAAGTTAAAAGGCGTACATATGAAGTTTTAGTAGAGCTTGAAGCTGTTGGTTGCTCCTTCTCACCGCCAGGAAGTACAGGCTCTTATCGTCACCCTATTGTTAATGCTTTTATTATATCTACAGTTCTCCAAAATCATATTTCATCCTTTGTTCATCTGTACAATAATATGAGCTACTTGATTTTTCCAATAAAATAACATGTTTTCTTCCATCCAGACAAAAGTCAAACTGAAAATAGAAAATCATAGGAAAATATGGCTTACGTTAAACTGAAGTTTGGTAGCTCAGTTTGTCAAAGAAGATATTTGCAGCATAGAATGTTCTAATTCCTACATCATCTCGTTTATGTTAGATATTAAGCCGATAATGTGATACTTTTACTTACAAATGTCTTAATAATCATAATATTTTAAGCCTGTCAACAAAATTAAAATTATAAACATTGTTTATCAAACTTTTTTCTACCTTTGTCGCTTATGATAGAATACTTCATGAAAACATCTTGCATTTGCACAGCAGCACAATCAACCTATAACAAACATTTTTCTATAAATTATTATAAGATTTATTTATAATGTTATCACTATAACAAAGTGTACAATAGATCTGAACAGCTCAGGGCCAAGTGAAGATTTAAAAAAAATTCAATGATTCGAGGGCTTTATCAATCGTTATCCTAATTTTTCTATCATTAATGGTTCAGGGCTGCTAGTGCTTGGGTGGTGTTGTTCTAGGTTGTCAGAGGATTTTGCAGTGATAGGGCCTTAGTTGTCTTTAGATCGTTTGATGTGAAATGTGTCAGAGTACACACAAGGTACCCCTAAATTAGAAGTTCACCATGCTACATCAAGATCTAATCCACAATCTCTACACTCTGCAAGACTTACGCTTCTTTAAGATCTAACACGTACTGTTGTAAAAAGAAAAAAAAAAGGAATAAAATTTGGATTTAAATCTAAATTTAGAACCAAAAATGTGCATTTAACTGAGAAACGATCGTGGATAGTAATAATAGAATGAAAATATATTGTTAAATTAATCAAATTATTGTATTCCACTAAAGTTTCTTCTTATTTTGTGGACTAAACAACAACAAACAATTAAAACTAAAACAGTAAGATAATGGATACCTGAAAGCTCCAAACGTTGAAGCTTGCAGTACCAAACGCAAGCAATGGTTGTCGAAAAGCTCCGTGGAATGACTACCGGTTGGAGAATGATATGAGTAATCATCCCCAAGATTAATCGTCGATTATTGACGTTTAATTGTCAAACAGTGCTTTCTTTATACACTGGCATCTGGCGAAACTAAAGGAGACAACGATTCGCCTGTCCCCTCAAATTAAAATCATGGTTAAAAATCAATAGGAAAATTTGAAGATTTTCTATCAAATCAGAGGGAAATTGAGGGCTCTGACTTTGTTTAGTGTATTTCAGTTGGTATCACCGTTTTGACAATTTATTGTTTCCCGTAAAGTGGGAGAGGAAGGGAGATAGGAAATGGAAGAAATGGGTGGAGCGTACAAATCGAAGCAAACATAAAAAAATTCTCATCATTTCATGTAATTCATGGAGAGATTCTATGCTTTTAAAATTCAACTAATATTTGGTGTAAACGGAAGGAGGAAGCAGATGAGTCTACGGAAATCTAAGGCCACTCTATTTTTTATGTGGACATGTGGCAGAATCGTGTTTTTTGGGTGAAAGTGGAACTGAAGGGACTTTGAGGAGAGATTGTGCTTTCATATAATACTAGTGCGCACCCATGCTTCGCACACAGATGTTGCAAAATAAACGTAGTTGTATTATTATCTGTGTATAATGGTAAGGAAGTTCTATATTAATATATTAATCAGAATAATCAGAACATGATGAATCTTTAAAATACGTTCTTTGAAAAATTCAAATGTTATGTACATATTTGTAAGCTCACACTAAGTTATCAAATGATTCAAGATACCGGTTAAATAACTAAGTACATAAAATGTTAATATATATAGTAGAAGTAAAGACCTGAAGAAGAACATGGTCACTTAATTCAAACCTTTACTCAATCCAAATGTACTACTATAAACCAAACAATGGTTCTACTACATACATATTTACATGTAAAAGTGTGACAGAGAACCTCACAAAAGATTCAAAATATAAGAAAATAACTAAATTAAATCGCAATAAATACTACAGATTCCTCATAATCTTCTTAGTTGGATATGTATTAGTTTCTCAGCTTGATATGTCAAAACTCCTTACAAATCTAACAAAAAATAGATGTTGAAAGTGGAAGAAATCCAGTAAGAGTAGTTCCAACAGATTCAAAGACGTAATATTACATCCTTGATTTTTTTTTCCTCGAATGGGTTATTTTTTTCCTAACAGCTGAGCACTGATTTAATTAGCGCTCTATTTTAGGCGCTGGTTAAAAAACGCCCTTGGGTTCTGATTTAATAAGACCCTAACATAAGGCTCTGATTAAATAAGAGCACAAGATAGGATGTTGACTAAATCAGCGCTCATACCTTGGGCCTTGATTTAATTAGCACCTAAGGGCATGGTGCTAATTTAATCAACACTCTACAGTAGGCGCTAATTAAATCAGCGCATGAACCGATTCAAAATACTAAATAAATCCCTGAATTTTTCCATAAATATTCAGGGAAATTACGTTTGTTAGGGAAGATTTGTTTCTTCAGTTCAGAATTCAGAGGCGGAATTTAACTCTGTTGGAGTTTCTCTAAGTAATAAATTAAATAATGTTATAAATTTAAAAGCAGCTTGCATAATCCATGTGGCTTGAGGATCAAAATCATTCTTGAAACATAACTATGTTCTGCCGAAATTATCATCTATTACATTTTTAGGAGAACAAATTTTTTTTGTAAATATTGTCATCTTTTACATTTTTTGGAGAACATTAACTTTTTTGCAGTTGTAACATACAAAATTGAAATATTTTGTTGAAGTACGATAAAAATTGTTTAATTATCGAACATTCTATTCGACACAGTCATCAATGCAGAGCTACTGGAATATAATATACATCTTATATTAAGCAAACCACCATATCCAGTAAAGATTATCAACTGCTGCAGCCATAGGAATAAATCGGAGCCAGTAAATTTAAGGAAACTGATCAATCTTTTACAAATTGTATGAGAACAAAATGTGGGGACAGTTGGTTGTATTTTTAAATCAGAAAACGCATAAGATACTTTAAACAACAGCGCGTGCGCTCGCCCCACAAACACATACACTCACACACACACAAACACGAACACACACACACACACACACACACACACACATATATATATATATATATATATATATATATATACACACACATAAGATAGGATCAAGAGCACCCCAAATAGTGCAGCAACCCTTTAGCCCCCTGATTTCCACCACATATTTTCGTTTCTCTCTCCTCCCACTAACTCTCTCTCCATCCACTAACTTTTTTTAATATAAAGTATGGTTATAAATGAGGTGCATTTGGGGTGCTCCCAAATAGGGGTGCCATGGAATCCACCTCTCTCTCTCTCTCTATATATATATATATATATATATATATATATATCATTGTGTGTGTGTGTGTGTATATATATAACTTAACAGAAGCCTAAGAGCAATACTCATCACAAACAATCGACTGTTAAATCCATTATTGAGCAGCCAGTACTTTTTGACCTTAACATAACCACTTATCATAAAAGTGTATATATTCATGCAACATATACATTTTATAAATTCATACCTTTTGAACTTTAAATTTAATAATTTCTAGCATCCAAAGTTAATTACAAATATTTATGATAAATAACACCTATTTTAATGTACCAAAAAAGTAAACTATAAATTGAACATATTTTATCAACATATTTCTATCAATTGCAGAGAAGTCACACATGTAATATTAACGATGGGCATATTTGATTTCATTGATATTCACATTTACAATGAAAGATAGTGCAACACAAAAAAATAACTGTCTGAAAGGATAAAAATTGCATAAAATATTTGATTTCTAGGGATAACACATATTTAAAAATAAAGGGAGATAGGTTTATTATTAAAAAAAGGATGAAAAATTATGCCATGCAACTTGTAGGGATATTTACAAAGGTTATAGCATTGAACGTCAAATGGTTGCTAATATTGTTGATGAGCTATAACATCAATGGCATAAATATGACCATAACGTTATATCAAAGGAAAAAAATGATAATAATGTAAACATGCAACTAAGTAATGCCACGTGAAAACATCATAATTTTTGTGTGAAAAATTAAAATTAACATTTTGAAACTGAAGTTACCTCAATATTCCTTTGTATTACAGATGCAAACCTTAATCCAAGTTAATGGGTATTACTCCTACAAATTGTTTTTGTAGGATCTAAATTAACCCTAGAGGGGGGGGGGGGGTGAATAGGGTTTATCGCAGATTTTCACAGAATAATTAAATAATCACAGCACAGATAATAATCAGAGTAAATGCGGAAAAAATAAAAAACACGCAGATATACCCAGCTTCGGCAAAACCCTGCCTACTGCTGCATTCCCTAAGGTTTCTACTAGGAGTTAAAACAATCTCTACGCTTACTATCCCCTGTAAACTCGCGACACTCGCTCCCAACTGTTCTTAACCCTACGCTCAAAGCCCTGCACTGGTTTTTATCCCCAAAACTAGATTTCCCTGAATTACAAACCCTGTAAGTTGTCTCCCTAGTTTTAGAGACAAACTAGAAAACTCTGATTTGATTACAAATTGAAAATCTAAAAACAAATAAACAATAAAAAAAATCTTAGTTATTTAAAACCCTTAGTTATTTAAAACCCTAGTTTATAAAGCTAAACCCCTTTAGGTCCTTATCCTTTTATAACTTGGTTGTCCCTTTATACTTGCTTCACCACTTTACTTTTGGGCCCATCTCTTTTGCTTTACAGGAAAAATAAATGGCGACGACGGCTTATAGGGTTTTCGATTTTGTCCAAATCTCAACATCGACGGCTCTGCAATTGGATTTTCTTCAAAGGGTTTGATCGTACAAGTCTTTGATGATTTCCGATGTTGATGTCGTGCTCTGATGTACTTCGATTTGCAACCCCACTTGATTTGAATCCAAGTAAATATTGGTACGAATTTTTGATCTGAATTTTCTTCTATTTGTGCTTGAGCTTGGATAATATTATGCCTGTGATGATTGGTGTTATTTATAGGATTAAAACTCCTAAATATTTGCTCTGATTTCGACTTTGAGACTTGGCCATACGAGAATTTTGGTTAGCTTTGAATTGATATGTTATTTCTGGATATTTCTTTGATTTAAAGCCTGAAAGTATATTGCTTAAGTCTTGGTCTTTGGCTTTGAATTAGCGTGATTTCTAGAATTTGAAATCTTCAAACTTGCATGTGAATCTTGACTTTGAACCTGTCCTTTAATTCTGGAATTGGTTCCTTATTTTTGTGGCTTGATTTCTTCAATATTTCTCTAAATAAAACTGCTGTTGAACTGTTTCTATATGATTAGATAAGAACCGATACTATACTCTGCTTGCCATATTGTTTTAGCACTTGAATTCCATGCTTGTGTTTTTTTGAAAACCGAACTGTTAGTTATTCTAGAACTTTATACATCCATAAGTATGAATCATTGTTGAACATGCTTTTCATAATCATTTCTAAATTTTTGCTTTGATAATATGGTTCACATGCACTGGACAGATTTCACACATACTAATCATGATGCTCACTGATTTTAATTTCCAAATATGGAATTTCTGAAAAGTGTGTTTGCTAATCCAATTCCTGTAATTCAGGAAACACTTTGAGATTTCTTAACTAAAATCTTCACTTGGATCATATTTGTTGGTATTGCTTGAGTTGCTCCCTACCTTAGATTTTATTCACATGTTGTTAAAAAAAACTTATGTAAAGGCTGAATTAGCTGCACCATGCAAAGTCACCATGTTCACACTTTTGCCACTTCCTGTATACATGTGAGCTCAACCATTGTTGCAGTTTTAACTTGCTGCTATACTTATTGATGCTGAACATTGACCATGTTGGAAAAACCACATTTCTGTTACCTTGTATTCATTAATCTGATGCTCTCAAGTAGTGCTACATGATTTGTTTGCCATCTTTTATTCGTGTTAGCACCATGCTTCATGTATTCATGTGCTTTGAACCTATATGTTTTGTGGCCATGTGTGTGTGCACTCGAACCTTATTCCTGTTTAACCCCTTGTTAAACTTGTTACACCATTTGTTTTGGCCCGACCGTGAACTGTGCTCGGCTCTGTCATATCTCAAATTGCTTACCCATGTTTCCATGAACACTTGAACTTGTTGTAGAACACTGTGTTGATCATACTTCTTGTGCTCGGCCCCTATGCATGTACTTCTTTGGTCTTGCCTGTATTGCACCATGTCTTAATTTGTATTGCTGCCTTATACATGTTGTTTTGAACTGTGCTACTTCTTTGATATTTGTATTCATGCTACTTTTTCAATCTTCATTGCTACTTTGTAATTATACCACTCATTCATGTACACATGCTCATGCAGCACAATTTTACTGCTGTCAGTACATACTTGCATTTCTGAAATTGATTTCTCATGCACTTGTGTTGTCTGAAATACTTGGCTCGACACTGCCTTGATCCTGTTGTTTGTCCATGCTGACATGTACTTGGTCTGCTATGTTCACCTTTTCTGTTTTGATCTACATGTTGGTTTGCATTTTAATGTTGAGCCACTTTGCTGAATACACTTGGTTATGTAGTTGCTCCATTCACTAAACTTGTTGTTTTTGCCTTCTCGATCAATTTTCGTTTCTCCTTTGATTTGAACTTTGTTTGTGCCATTTTGAAAATTGATTTGATCTCGACCACTTGCACACTGATTTGCACTGAGTCGAGAAGGTCCACGTGGCTACTCCTCAGTTGCACACTGGATTGGCGTGGCAGTGCACACGTGTATATACACGTGTGTATATGCAGCCATCTTGACGAGTTTTTCTATCCCTGCATATCATACCAAGTCTAGAAAAATGATGAGAAACACACCGTAATTCTGAGGCAAATAAAATTTAAAAATAAATTTTCTTTTGTTTGTATTGAATTTTATTTTTGTTGCAGTCTACTGTATGTGTTCTTCTGTATGTGACAGGTATGAAGATGAACTGACTGAAAGCTGTGAAGACAAAAGATTGAAGATGAAGACAAGAACGGCGTTATTGTGTGTCTGTATTTGAAATGTTGACTGAGTGATAGTGTCAATGTATAAAAGTGATTGTATATGTAATGAATGAACTATAATGAGGAGCTATGAAAGAATTGTACTGATTGTATGTAATAAACAGATTTGGTTGAAATAAAATATTATTTTATTGTGTTCAATTCAATCTGTTTGTTTTTATTTGAATTCTTTCATGTGTGATGTGTCATGTTGAAATATTCAAACACGTTTGAGTGAATTTGTAAATAGTGGAGTTATAAATAGTTGTACTGTTTGAATGTTTGAAATATAATATTTAATTTAAATAAAATACTGTATGAATATATGAATGTCTGTACAGTCGTATTCTGTTTAAATATAAATATTATATTTCTGTCTGTGATGTATATATACCAGTACAGTTACAAACACATTCAATAATAAAATATATTTGGTTGTTATCATCAAACAAAATCATATAATTGTGTATACAACACTGTTATATACAACAATCCCCCCTTTTGATGATGACAAACAAATAAAAGATTTTGAATGTGTTTGAACGTGAAATATATTACTCCCCCTATTTGTATGCTTCCCCTACAACAGAACTCCCCTATATATGTGGAAAATATGACGATGAAATCCAATTGACCATTCTCCCTCTAGATATTTAATTTCCAATATTAAAATATTTTTGAACTAAATACTCGTCAATCAAAATCTGGACCATTCTTCCCCTTTTGTTATCATCAAAAGGATAATAGAAATTGAAACAGTGATGAATATAGACTATAAATATAAATTCGAATTAAGAGAGAGAATATATCGTAAAACCCATTTAATCAAACAAAAATCATAATAATCTTTAAAACAGAAGAAAATTTCACTTTCAGAATTAATGGATTTATGATGGATTTTATTGAATGAGGAGAGTTCAATTGAATATTTAAATATGAATTTCAAAAATTTTAAATATGCTCAAAAATGTGTTAAGCACTTGCTAACCACGCATAGCCCAAAGGTCTTTTAAATGGGGTTAGTAGTAACTTAACTTTATCCTCTCTAATGAGTTCCATCCATGCACAGCCCAAAGGTCTTTTAAGTGAGAATGGAAGCACATAGAGATTAAGGTAATTCACCCACCCATAACCGCGAGGACTTTTAAATGGGAGTGAATACGAAGGATAAATTATTTTTTTATTTTTTTATTTTATTTTATTTTTAATTCGATGAATAATTAGAACTCCCCAAATTAAATAAAACCATGATGAATGACAGAAATATGGTAGATATAGAAGATGATCGTGAAATAAGCTCTAATTCAAAGATATTATAAAATCTGTCCAATCATCATGAGATTTAAAATAATATCTCCTCTAATTACGAATTATACCATAGTCACAATTCATCACGATTTCATAAATCTATCAATAAATTTGATGAGTCTCAAACGGTTCAAATTAATCAATAATTTCAATTTTTTAATAAATAATCAAAAATAATTTTAAAATTGAAAATATCAATTTCAAGAGGAGTTTTTTGAAAATATCAATGCAAATTTGAAAATCAGTTTAAAAAATAATCAGTAGAATATAGAATTTTTCTAATGATTTTAATGCTGATTGTTCCTAGACAATTTTTAAAGACACTTATATATTTAATTCAAATTGTCTATGGAAATTAAAGATATTTTATCACTGATTTTTTAACTCATCGTTCAATCACTAAATCAAATCAATCTCCTTATCAGAGCAGCACAAGTACATTTTCAAAGCAAGATTCGTAGGTGAAACTTTCAGAGAATTTTTTAAACAAGCACAAGAAACAGTCAATTAGCAAATCTGAAGATAATTATTTGAAATCACTTGGAAAAAAAATCAAATTTTTATAACGAATGATTTCAAATTCAGCCAAGTAAAAAAATAAAGAAAATAAAAGAATTAGAAACTAAAAAGGAAAGTAAACTAAAAGGAATAAAAAAAGAGTTTAGAGATCATACCTGACTTACCATAATCGATGTGATCCAATGAATCTCCTACTCTGAATCTATGGCTAAGGAACTTCAAACAATTCAATAAAGTGGAACAACTTGAATTATATCTCTTTTAAGCACAGCCGTTCCTTAGCCTCCCTCAGTACCCAAATGATTATAGTATCGAGTGGTCTAACAAAGATTGTTTTACCACTCTTATCTTCGTTTACACGTTTTGGTACCCAAACCCGTTTATATAACAATCCATTACTATCCACTAGCGTACCCTTTGGAACCCAAATTCGGTTTTACTTATTCAAATTTATTTTGTTATTTTTTGGAATCCAAACATATTTAAATGAATTGTTTTTAAATGAGTTATCAATTTGTTTTTGATTTAAAAACCCTTTGAAATTATTAAATTTCAAAAATTCAATTTGATTGTTTTCAAAGCCAATTAAAGGATTTTTAAAATCAATTTTTTTCAACTTGATTAGATTCAAAATGAAGTCCCTTTTTATTCTGAATAAAAAATTGATTTTTTAATAACATATTCAACGATTTTCCCCTTTAGAGAATTTAGTCAAAGCTGACTCAAGTCTTTGAATTTTAAATTTAAGATCGCTATTTTCTTTCATTAAATTTGAACAACGATTAATAGCGATTTTCCTCTTTTCAGCATTAGTTTGTTTTAAAATCAAATTTTTGTTTTCAAGAGCTTTGATTTTAGCATTAGACTTAGAAATTTCAATTTTAAATTGTTTTCGCTTTTCAAAATCAAGGTTTTCAGATTCTCTAAACTTTTCAATTTCCTTTTCAAAATCATGATTTTCGTTTTTCAAATTCACGTTTTCACTTTTAAGTAACTCAAGATCAGTTTTTAATGTCAAAAAATCGTTACTCAAAAATTGTCATTTTTCACATTCTGAAAACGGTGAATTCTTACCCTTTTCAAGTTTTCTTTCTAAACTGTTATTTTCTTGAACTAGTTTTGACCTATCAGATTTCAATTTCTTAACTTTTAGTTCAAGAGAATCAACAGTTTTCGTGAGGTTGTGACACATTAGAATTAATTCTTTATAGGTAAAATTCGATACCTCACTAGAATCCTCTTCACTACCTTCCGAATCAGATTGAGCCATAAGACACAAATTAGCTTCTTCTTCATCACTTTTAGAAACTTCTTCTCCTTCCTCGTCATCCCATGTAGCAGCAAAAGCCTTCTTCTTCCTTCTGAACTTCTTCCTCTTTTCATTTTTAAGCTGTGGGAAATTTGGTTTGATATGCCCGGGTTTCTTGCAATTGTAGCAAAACACTTCATCGTCTGAACTATCTAAACTTTCGGACTTGTCGGTTTTTGAATTCTTCTTTCGTGGTTTGTATTTTCCTCTGGCCCACTTTTTCAAAACCATGGTTAGCTCTTCAGCGGGATCATCATCATTACTTTCAACAGAATTATTTAGAGCGATCGCCTTTTTCTTTGATTCAGAATCCTTTCGTTCTTCTCTTGCTTTTAACTCCATCTCGTAAGTAAACAGATTTCCGATCAACTCTTCCATGCTCACTTTATTCAGATCTTTTGATTCTTGTATCGCCGTCACTTTTGCTTCAAAATTCATCGGTAGCACTCTCAATATTTTTCTGATCAATTCCACTTCGGTATAGGTTTTGCCAAGAGCTTTTGCTTTATAGACTAGTGACGAGAAGCGTCCATGCATCTCTTTTATATCTTCGTCTCTTTGCATAGAGAAATTTTCATATTTGTTGCTGAGTAGAGCGAGACGAGATTCCTTCACTTGAGATGTACCTTCGTGTGTGACCTCCAACGTATGCCATATTTCCTGCGTAGTCTCATAATGAGAAATTCGATTAAATTCAGTTTTATCAAGAGCATAGATTAAAGGATTCATCGCTTTGGCATTAGTTGAAAATAATTTTTTATCATTAGCATCCCACCTGTCTTTTGATTTAGGAATTTCAACACCACTAGCAATAACAGTGGGAGATCTATAACCCGTTTCAATAATATCCCACACATCATAATCGACTGAAGTCAAGTAAATTTTCATCCTAGCTTTCCAATATGCATAATCAGTTCCATTAAAAATTGGTGGCCTAGCTATGGACTGACCCTCAGAAAAAGCGTTATTAGACAGATTCATGACTCTAGAGTTAAAATAAAATAAAAATACCTGCTCTGATACCACTTGTAGGATTTAAATTAACCCTAGAGGGGGGTGAATAGGGTTTATTGCAGATTTTCACAGAATAATTAAATATTCACTAACGGTGAGCATTATTCGGTTAAACCAAATAAACCAACCAAACCAATTTATTTTGGTCGGTTTGGTTCGGTTTTGAAATTAAATCGGTTTGTAAACGGCCCCAAAAAATATTAAGCTTGGTTATCGGTTTAACCAAATTAACCGAATTTTTACTATATTTTCAAAATTATCAGTATTATAATAAATATTTTAGGTTAGTTTAGTTATTTAAGTATATATTAATCATCACCTATGTGTCAAAATTAATATTAAAAACAAAAATAATAATACTGTAATCCTATATTTATAATTTGTTTCAAATTATAGTGAATATTTCGAACACATAATGTGAAACATTTTTAGTCCGATTTAATCGGATAACCAACCAAACCAACCAAACTTAATTTGGTTGGTTTTGTTTGGTTTTCATTTTTATTGGTTTTAGTTTGGTTTGACAAATTTATCATTGGATAAACTAAAACAACCAAAAGCTCACCCCTAGTAATCACTGCACAGATAATAATCAGAGTGAATGCGGAAAAAATAAATTACACGCAGATATACCCAGCTTTGGTAAAACCCTGCCTACTGCTGCATTCCCCAATGTTTCTACTAGGAGTTAAAACAATCTCAATGCTTACAATCTCCTGTAAACTCGCGACACTCACTCCCAGCTGTTCTTAACCCTACGCTCAAAACCCTGCACTGGTTTTTATCCCCAAAATCAGATTTCCCTGAATTACAAACCCTGTAATTCTTCTCCCTAGTTTTAGAAACAAACTAGAAAACTCTTATTTGATTACAAATTGAAAATCTAAAAAAAATAAACAATAAAAAACCCTTAGTTATTTAAAACACTAGTTTATAAAGCTAAACCCCTTTAGGTCCTTATCCGTTTATAACTTGGCGGCCCCTTTATACTTGCTTCACCACTTTACTTTTGGCCCGATCTCTTTTGCTTTAGAGAAAAATAAATGGCAACGGCGGCTTCTAGGGTTTTCGATTTTGTCCAAATCTCAACTTCGACGGCTCTGTAATTGGATTTTCTTCAAAGGGTTTGACCGTACACGTCTCTGATGTTTTCCAATGTTGATATCGTGCTCTGATGTTCTTCGATTTGCAACTCCACTTGATTTGAATCCAAGTAAATATTGGTATGAATTTTTGATCTGAATTTTCTTCTATTTGTGCTTGAGCTTGGATAATATTATGCCTGTGATGATTGGTGTTATTTATAGGATTAAAACTCCTAAATATTTGCTCTGATTTCGACGTTGAGACTTGGCCATAAGAGAATTTTGTTAGCTTTGAGTTGATCTGTTATTTCTGGATATTTCTTTGATTTAAAGCCTGAAAGTATATTGCTTAAGTCTTGGTCTTTGGCTTTGAATTAGCGTGATTTTTGGAATTTGAAATCTTCAAAACTTGCGTGTGAATCTTGACTTTGAATCTATCCTTGAATTCTGGAATTGATTTCTTATTTTTGTGGCTTAACTTCTTCAATATTTCCCTAAATAAAACTACTGTTGAACTGTTTCTATATGATTAGATAAGAACAGATACTATACACTGCTTGCCACATTGTTTTAGCACTTGAATTCCATGCTTGTGTTTTTCTGAAAACCAAACTGTTAGTTATTCTAGAACTTTATACATCCATAAGTATGAATCATTGTTGAACATGCTTTTCTTGAAAATTTCTGAATTTTTGCTTTGATAATATGGTTCACATGCACTGGACAGATTTCACACATGATGATCATGATGCCCACTGATTTTAACTACCAAATATGGAATTTCTGAAAAGTGTGTTTGCTAATCCAATTCCTGTAATTCTGGAAGCACTTTGAGATTTCTTGGCTAAAATCTTCACTTGGATCATATTTGTTGGTATTGCTTGAGTTGCTCACTACCTTAGATGTTATTCACATGTTGTTAAAAAAAAACTTATGTAAATGCTGAATTAGCTGCACCATGCAAAGTCACCATGTTCACACTTTTGCCACTTCCTGTATACATGTGAGCTCGACCATTGTTGCAGTTGTACTTGCTGCTATACTTATTGATGCTAAACATTGACCATGTTGGAAAAACCACATTACTGTTACCTTGTATTCATTAACCTGATGCTCTCAAGTAGTGCTACATGATTTGTTTGCCATCTGTTATTCATGTGTGAGCACCATGCTTCATGTATTCATGTGCTTTGAACCTAATTGTTTTGTGGCCTTGTGTGTGTGCACTCGAACCTTGTTCCTGTTTGACCCTTTGTTAAAACTTGTTACACCATTTGTTTTGGCCTGACCCTGAACTGTGCTCGGCTCTGTCATATCTCAAATTGCTTACCCATGTTTCCATGAACACTTGAACTTGTTGTAGAACACTGTGTTGATCATACTTCTTGTGCTCGACCCCTATGCATGTACTTCTTTGGTCTTGCCTGTATTGCACCATGTCTTAATTTGTATTGCTGCCATATACATGTTGTTTCGAACTATGATACTTCTTTGATATTTGTATTCGTGCTACTTTTTCAATCTTCATTGCTACTTTTTAATTGTACCACTCATTCATGTACACATGCTCATGCAGCACAATTTTGCTGCCGTCAGTAGATAATTGCATTTCTGAAATTGATTTCTCATGCACTTGTGTTGTCTGAAATACTTGGTTCGACACTGCCTTGATCCTGTTGTTTGTTCATGCTGACATGTACTTGGTCTGCTATGTTCACCTTTTCTGTTTTGACCTACATGCTGGTTTGCATTTTGATGTTGAGCCACTTTGCTGAGTAAACTTGGTTATGTAGTTGCTCCATTCGCTAAACTTGATATTTTTGCCTTCTCGATCAATTTTCATTGCTGCTTTGATTTGAACCTTGTTTGTGCTATTTTGAAAATTGATTTGATCTCGACCACTTGCACACTGATTTGCACTGAGTCGAGAAGGTCCACGTGGTTACTCCTCAGTTGCACACTGGATTGGCGAGGCAGTGCACACGTGTATATACACGTGTGTATATGCATCCATCCAGACGAGTTTTTCTGTCCCTGCATATCATACCAAGTCTAGAAAAATGATGAGAAACACACCGTAATTCTGAGGCAAATAAAATTTAAAAATAAATTTTCTTTTGTTTGTAATGAATTTTATTTTTGTTGCAGTGTACTGTGTGTGTTCTTCTGTATGTGACATGTATAAAGATGAATTGACTGAAAGCTGTGAAGACAGAAGATTGAAGATGAAGACAAGAATGGTGTTAGTGTGTGTCTATATTTGAAATGTTAACTAAGTGATAGTGTCAATGTATAAAAGTGATTGTATAAGTAATGAATGGACTGTAATGAGGAGCTGTGAAAGAATTGTACCGATTGTATGTAATAAACAAATTTGGTTGAAATAAAATATTATTTTATTGTGTTCAATTCAATCTATCTATTTTTATTTGAATTCTTTCATGTGTGATGTGTCATATTGAAATATTCAAACATATTTGAGTGAATTTGTAAATAGTGGAGTTATAAATAGTTGTACTATTTGAATGTTTGAAATGTAATATTTAATTTAAATAAAATACTGTATGAATATATGAATGTCTGTACAGTCGTATTCTGTTTAAATATAAATATTATATTTCTGTCTGTGATGTATATATAACAGTACAGTTACAAACACATTCAATAATAAAATATATTTGGTTGTTATCATCAAACAAAAATCATATAATTGTGTATACAACACTGTTATATACAACAGTTTTTTTCCTGGGAACAAAAGATTTCTTGATATTCAACAAAATATCTCAAAAATTATTAGCAAGTAAAAGTTCCTCAAGTTCTTGAATATACAACGGCCATTGAATGATTTAACCGCCAACCGCATATAATTAATAGTCTGCACTATATATAACATAGCAATCATGATGGGTTGGTTACAGGCCTGCCAAACATATAACCGAACTATAATGGATTATAAATGGAACAATAATGAAATGCAACTCATTAAAAGACTCATGTATGGACACGTAGGTAAATAGAAAATCAGGGAAAAACATGTTCAGATAGCTCACAAACAAAAAGCTAAAGAACTATATAATGTAACAGGTCATATATAAATACAACAACAAAAACGAATAATTTTAAGCAATAAATAAGGTAGGGATTTCATGCAGCATTTCCAGCTCCGCTAAATACTGTAGGTAAGTTAAAATGGCAGTCTATATTAGCGTCCATGGCTGAAAGTTTGTAAGACAAAAGCAAAGGTATAAGGAAAATTATAGATACAAATAGGGTGTTGTTATTGACACTCCAACTATTGTTAAGGGGAGGTCATTTTTTAAAGACACTCCACACTTTGAAAAATTGTTAAAGGGCTACACAAACATATTATTTCACACTACTCAATATTCCTGGATTACCCCTTTAAATTAGATTTTTAAAAACTTATTTAACAAGGGAAATCAAATTTAAAATAAGCAGTTCGTCACCATTACACGGAATGCAGCATGTAATTAATTATATATGTATTCGACGGTGATATAGCGAAAATTAATAATTAATTCAGTGCATTACCTCCATAATTATAAAATTGGGCATATTTATGTCAGAAAAAAAAAAAAAACAGTTCGATTCTATTCCTCCGAAAACGCTTATCCTTTAAGGGTTTAAAAAAAATTGATATATGCGAACCGAAAAAAATTACTAAGGCGTTTGCAATATTTGTTAAGGTAAACTAACATTTATTTATTAAGGGGCTAAATGGGTAACTTGGTAAAATTACATTTGTTTGTTAAGGGGCTGCTTTTCTCATTAGTACTCCCCTTAACTATTTTTTAAGAAGAAGCCTCCCCTTAACAATATTTGGAGTGTCAATAGCAATACCCTACAAATAATACTGCACTTAAATCACTCCATTAAATCAGATTTTATAAAACACGAATTCCATGAGATATGCTCATCCCATTAAATTAGCATTTAAAGTACATAAATTTCTTGAGATTTGGTGTTCAGCAAATTCCAGCTTGGCACAGCAGCCTAGTTTCCTCCAGCTCGCCCAAGCCATTTCACCTTAACCGGGCTCATTCACATGCACCTCAAGCCATCGCTCACCCTTTAGTGTGCACACACCTCTTATTTTAACTCTAGGACACACAACATGCATTGAAGCTACTCCCATGTCTTCCACCTATCATTTAAAGTCTGCAATCACTTTTCTGAGCCTAAAACCCTTAATAAAGCACACATACTATTAGAAGCCTGCAACCATTATCAAATGATGCCCATTTTATGTTGTCAATGTAAAGTCACGGCCCACTGTAAGCCATTGTTAATGAACTGTAAATTTAGAACCCTCTTTCTTCCAGCATACACATGTCTTTACTCTTGTTAAAGCTATATCAACTGGCATTCTCTTATCAAACAAACCAACTTATCAAACTTTCATACATCATCTTAAAATTCTAGCATTAAACTATCCATTAGATACACCAGGTAGTATTCAAGTACCAAAAAAATTTACATTCCTCATATTACCGTAGTTAGAAAACTGCTAAATATTCGAAATTTTGAAAGTGGCAACACAACCCATTTGTATTTTCTAGTTAGTTAAACTATATATCCAATATTTGCACCTGCATCATTACTGTCCAGCACCTCCAACTGTAATGAAGGATTTCATTATATGCCTATGATTACATTTTGAATGGAGAAATTTAGGTAAATTCTAACAATAAGTTTCATACCATGTTAATTATTCTTCCAAAAAGACCTAGGTAGGGAATCTCATAACCTACCTAGGTTAAATAACTACCGTAACAATCCAAACAACCACCATTACAGAATTACCATTGTTACAATTACTTGGTTCGTTCATTAATACTTTGAATAAATCTATCGCATTGCTATAATTGACTATTGAAGATGCTTTACAAAAAACTTTGTGGACTACAAAAATGAGATTTATTAACGACAAATGCTGGTACATATTCTAAATATATAAAAAATGTATGATTAACTTTATGACTATTCTAAGACTATAGCGATGTGCTTGATTACGATATAGTACAATACTACAATAAGGTTATGATACCTATAAATCTTTAGACGGGTGACGTTACCCACAACTGATACATCAATAAGTAAAAGTAAAGTGGTAAAGCATGTACCATAAAAAGATGGTCATCTGCGTCTTATTTGAGACCAACGATTTGATGAGCCTGCAGCAAGGAGAAAAATTACACAGCACAGGAAGTGAGTTATTGAGAGGAGGAGAAGGAGAAATAAGAAGATTTCGAGCAATTGTTTTTTCCCCCTTTCCCTGATAATGACAGCCTTCTTTTATAGAGAGGCAATTACAATTATTGGATACTATTTTGCCAAGTGGCTACATCTTGTAGGCTAGCTATAAAAGTAGTAACAGATTTCTGATTACAGGTAATAAAAGAAATAAAAGATATTTTTAGAAGATTCTTTCTTATCATATTTGCTGCTTTTGACGTGTGCCTGCACAACTGTTTTCCCATGCAGTATTAATCTCTGAATTTGGGTGGAATGGTGATAGCCCTTCTTGGCCTGCTGTGTGTGACCGTAACATTGCTCCCCCCATGAAAATCGGCCTTGTCCTCAAGGTCGTGTGGAGTGGTAAACTCGGGTGGAAGAGGTCTGTTGGTGGTTGTGTGAGGAGAATGGCATAGTTTGAGGACAGATATGTGAAAGACAGGATGAATGCGAGCTTCTGCTGGAAGTAGTAGGCGATAGACGACTGGTCCAATCCTTTCAACTATTTCGAACGGTCCAAAATATCGTTTAGATAATTTGTTTTGTGGAGAGCGGAGTGTATTTTGCCGGTAAGGTTGAAGCTTTATGAAGACCCATGAACCAACTGAGAATTGCTTATCCTGACGATGTTTGTCTGCTTGGTTTTTCATGCGGACATGTGCCCGCTGCAACTTCATTTTGATGGTATGTAGGATTTGATCACGTGTCATAGCCCATTCTTCTATATCTTGCAATTGTGTGGACCCAATGATGTAATCGGATATGATTGGTGGGGCTCGACCATAGATCACTTGGAACGGTGACATGCCAATGGAAGAGTGCTTGCACGTATTACACCACCATTCCGCCCATGGTAAGTATTTTGTCCATTGTTTGGGAAAATCGCCTACCATTGCACGGAGATAAGTTTCGAGGCAACGGTTGACAACCTCCGTTTGACCATCCGTTTGAGGATGATAAGCACTACTCATTCGAAGGTCGGTGCCATGTAGACGGAAAAGCTCACACCAAAATTGGCTTACAAACAAACGATCTCGGTCTGAAACGATGGAACGGGGAAAACCATGCAATCTAACATACTCTTGAATAAAATGGTTTGCAAGTTGGATTGCGGAAGTCAAAGTGGGTAGCGCGCAAAAGTGCGCATATTTAGAGAGACGGTCAACAATCACCCAAATGCAAGTTTTGCCAAATGATAGTGGAAGATGGGTTATAAAATCCATAGATATATCACTACAAGAAAAATACCCTATTGCAACTAGCTATTTGCAACAGGCGACAAATGACAGTTGCAGTAAACGATATTTAGCAACAGACCTATTATAGCAGTTGCAATAGATTAGATTTAGCAACAGGCCTTTTATTTCTGTTGCAAAAAGCATAGTTTTAGCAACTGCGCTTCCCTTCCTGTTGCAAAAAGCATAGTTTTAGCAACTGCGCTTCCCTTTCTGTTGCAAAAACATACTTTTCGCAACTGTGCTTTCATAACAGTTGCAACAAACATATTATTTGCAACTGCACTTACAAGCCAGTTGCGAATAAATATCTTTAGCAACTATTTTTACCTCTTGCAATAACTGTATTTTTTACAACTGGTAAAGCCAGTTGCGAAAAACATACTATTAACTTTTAATAATTAATTTTAAATAGTTATTATTAAATAATTAACAATTAGTAATTATTGTAAAAGATTAATAATTAATAATAAAATTTAATTATTATAAATTAATATTTATAATTGATATTTAAAAATAATAATTAATAATTAACAAATAATAATAATTAACAGCTAAAAAATAATAAATATAATTATTACTTAGTATTTAATAATTATAATTGATAATTATATTAAATATTCAATAATTTAAATAATTATAAACTTATAATTAAAACAAAACTACCGAATATTCACAAAATTTTAAATTTTTTCTTTAAAATTTTCATCAAACTAAAAATTATTAAAATATAATACAACACATTAAGAGAGAGAGCGTCAATTTTGAAATATTCATAAAATTTTAAAATAAAATTTTAAATTTTCTATAAGAAGTTACATTTTAAAACAAAATTTGTTCTAACGTGTATGGGAGCCTTACAACTTTGGATTATAGAAGACACTACAAGTTTTTTAATTCAGCATGCTTTTTTGGCTTCATAACTAAATGCTTTAATTCGTTCGTAACTATATATTCTCGTTGTCTTTACCTCAATAATTTAGTTTCTCGCTTTTACGTCTGAAACCCTATAATCTAGATGCTTTGCTAAAAATAGTATATTTGTATATATTTACAAGCAAGCCGGCCCTTCTACTGTTTCTCCCCTTGTGTTATTCGGCCCGTTCACTTTCAATTTGAATGCCCGATATCTTTCCTTTCTGCGAAAATGAAATTAGGGTTTCAATGAAGAACCCGCCGCTCCACTCGTAAATCGATTGAAAATAAAAATGGTGTCTTTGAATTCGTTGATCGATTCTTCCTCATTAATGCTTGCGGAGTTTGTTGGTTCATCCGCGCCGCCGAACCTGCCTGCGCCGCGCCGCCGAACCTGCCTCCTCTATTCGTCGCCCTGCCTCCTCAAATCAGGTATGTCTTTCCTGACTCAACCTTTAGCTCGTCGTTAAGAGCCGCGTTGATTATTCGCAGCAGGTATCGTACTGGACAGAAGAGAATCATGTATCATTTCTGAATAAAATGGAAGAATGCTTTGTGAAAACGATGCTGAGTACTCGGATTTTCAACCATGGCAAAGCACAGGCGAATCCAGTATTAAGGATGGACAGGGTCGTACCCGATAGTGAAACGGAGTCCAATAGAAGGTGCGTTTCGGGCGCAAGTGGGGCCGGTAAGTCATGTTTCCCGATCTCAATGATGTGATGAAGTTAAAAAAGAAAAAAACGATAAATGAAAACATTCAATTATGCCTAGAATCTTTATGCTACCCCAACATCCACGAAATCCTGGAACATGTTCTTATGAAAACTCTTCCTCCTATCCTATAATAACTTCCCATTTTCATCAAAATTTGGAAATGACAACTGTAGCCATGATACAACACATACAAAACTGAATGCTCAATGCAATATTTTCAATTTTAGTAATTGCTTTTCCATACAGGTTAAAGATATATTATGATATCTATGCCTATATTTCCATATTTCTGTAGTAATTCTTTGTTGGTATTTGCCAAGTTTACTTGCCAATCATCTCAAGTTTTTGCTGACCATATCATTTCAGCAACACGCTGATGTGATAACAACCGAAATGAAAACATTCAATTATGCATAGAATCTTTATGCTACCCCAACATCCATGAAATCCTGGAACATGTTCTTATGAAAACTCTTCCTCTTATCCTATAATAACTTCCCATTTTCATCAAAATTTGGAAATGACAACTATAGCCATGATCCAACACACGTAAAACTGAATGCTCAATGCTAATTTTTAGTGAGGGTGGTTTGGGAAACTTGAAAAAGTTGAACTACCTAATAATTCTCATTATACCTTTATTAATAGTCGGAATGAAGACACAATCTTTTAGTCCGGCCGTAAAGATACAGTACCCTTATATGGAAAATAAAGGTCGGGAGTTCGAAAACCACGAAGAACAAAAACTAACATTTATTTCCGAAATTAAATTTTGGAATGGAATAAAGGGTATATGTTGGAAACCCCGCTTTAACTAAGAAATTACGACTTTCTTGTTAATTTTCAGTTTAGTTTTATCAATAATACGTAGAAAGTTTAAACTTAGGACTTTTGAAAGTTTTGTATATGTATGTGCACTGCACATGCCCTAAAATCTCGTTATTGGATCAGATGTAGGGTAGTTTTTATTTTTAACTGTACTGTTATCTGAATGAATTTCACGGTGCAGGAGGAGCAAAAGAAGAAGAGACTTAAGCAGGTACTGGTACTAAACAGATTCATATGTTTTGCATTCAACACAGGTCATATAAGTGAGCGTTAACAATGAAAACTATGATTTAGATGAGACTTTAAAATTCTGAGACCGGATACATGTTTTAAAAGCTGATGACATAAGATTCTTAATTTTCAGCTTTCAGAAAATCTACTTCAAACCACAAAGCAAAGGAAAACATGTAATCTTCGAAGGACACATAGCATGGTGTGGTAATACATCTTTATACTCAGATATTTTAGACAAACGATTTTCCTTTTTGTAAATCATGAAGAAACCAATAGATGAATGGAGGATTCTTGTTACTGAGGTTGAATCTTATATTTAAATATATCCTCCCCAAGGAAAAAAGTACACCTTATATGTATGTCATTTAACTTCTTGTATAAATTTATAAGGGAGCATTGTAAGATGAATAAGACGAAAGTATGAGACCTTATCAATGCTTGTAATATTGTAGAAATTATCAAAGATGAAAATAAGCTGGTACTTAGTTGAAGTTCTATGTGTTATGCATGTATTGTTGGCTGTATGATGTAATATAGGGTCATTTATTTTTCATGAAGTACTTAGGTTCCAGGTAGAAGATAATGGATGAATGATACATCATGATGACATGGACTAATGTGTTTGTATGTCAGTATGTGTGTTTGTATGTCAGTATGTGTATATGTACATATGCAAGCATGTCATTCTTACTTTCAGGGCAATGAGGAAGAACATGACATCTGATATATGTAGGTTACTATATTTATATATGTTATACATTATAATATTGCTCGATTTTAGCATATTTATTTGTTGCAATTGCTTTCTGGCTTTTTAAAGATACCCTTTCAAATCATCCAAGTGTTCTCTAGGAAAATACCATTACATTACAGTAATATTGTCCTTAATCACCAAAGTTCTTAATCACATCACAGTAATATTGTCCTTCACTATATGTTGATTTGGCTAAGATATAGTGTTTATGAATTGATGGAGCCTTAGTCTATTATATTGTAACTCTGGAATTATCTGGCAGCAGCATGCACCAATGGCGCTACAAAGAAGCGTCGTCTACTTATGCATTGTACTGAATTGCAAGATCAGGTACCCATTCTTTTGTAGTTTTTGGATTCAGCATGGTTTACATGATAATATATGTGTTCTTAGTTCAAATGCAATAGAATATGACATGTACTTTACTTTGCATCTCATATTTATTTACTTATTTTATGGTTTCAAATGCATAACCAAAGGTGGTTCCACAGAGTGAGAATTCAAGAACAGAGGCTGAGAATTCGCATAAGAAGTAGGACACCCCGAAGAAAAAGTATTAAGATACGCAAAAGTTGCACTCTTTTGCGCACAAGCATCAGCTCAAAGAAACCCTCAATGACCCAAGTTTATTCTCTTGTTATAGTATATGTATGATAGGGCAGAAATATGAGTAGAAAATACTCTATTCGAAAAAAAATGTGTTGTGTGAGAGAAGAAATTGTTACACATGAATGGTGTATGAAAATTGTAGAAACTTTTATTGTAATTGTTTGTACTATTAAACTTTGTTAAAATAAAAATTTTATTTGTTTATTTCATTTTGTGATATACACTATTACCAAAATAAATACATTTAATATATAATATTTATAAGCTATATATATACGAGTGGAAACCCGTGCGATGCACGGGAGCATAGACTTGCAAGTGTTTTAGTTTGCATTAATTAATCAATAAGCGGTGAGAACATATTGTATAGTAGCAAGATATATAATGTAAGTGGTATATTTATGTAATATGATTCTACTGTAGAGACTAAATTTTGCAGCAAGGAGTAAATAATGCATGTATAGCGAGTAGGTACAGGTTGCACGTAGGGTAAACAGTATAAAATTTTATGTATCTCTATTGAGTTGATGAAAAGATATATGTATGAAATGATGAATTAAACAACCATATTATGTGATATAGTACACAACCCGTGCCAATGGAACGGTGTTACTTTTCTTTTACTTAAATCATATTTATTGTAAAAAATGTAAATTCTTTTGTACAAAACGGTCATACATATAAAGGATTAATATATTTTACGTAAAGAAACACAGTGCGGGTTGCTGCAGGGGTAATAAATGACACAGAAAAATTAAGTCCTGTTTATTTTCGCCCTCAGTTACGAAATCTTCATTTTCTTCTGTTCCATTTGCTGACAGTATGTTAATACTGACATAAAAAATATGAGTAACCTGACATGTTTTGAGAGAAATAACTACTACTAAAACATTTTGAAAAACATGAACAAAATGTACTTAGTTTTCAAGAATTCATTAATTTGACTGCATTTACCCGTTAAGCTTACATAAACAATAAACTGAGATATTAAGCTTAATATCTCAAGACCATAAAAGTAAACCAAAAAAAAAAAAAAAAAAAAAAAAAAAAAAAAACATGTAGCATAACCCGTACATATACGAAGTTAAATTCTGTAAACAATGCACAGTACATGTACATATAATTATGAAGACACACTGCCAATAAGCAGCAATTAAACTATACACCCCAAGTAAAGATCAAACAAAACAACCAAAAATTAACACATCAAATTCAATCAGTAGAATGTACATTTCTTATCTAAACATGACATAAAAAATTGAAGATTTCATTGCTGTGACAATCAAGACACCACCCGCTTAAAAAAATACACAATCATCAACTGCCTTCCTCATGTCTCCTTTATTCTACTGGTTCGTGTTTTCCACTGTCTTCTCTCCTACGCTGCCAGCGACAATGAAAAATATTTACCTGAAATACATATTTCTTGTAACTATGATATTTCAGACTGAAAAGAAAATCTCCATACACCACCTTTGATCACAGCCAACCTAGGTTTCAAATGGAGCTTGGGTTTATCCATTAAATACTCCAATCTTTTGTCCAACGCCAGTTTTTTATGGTAAATATTTAGCTGCAACTGACATAGCATAACAATATAAATAAAGTGAAGCTACAGTAAACGTTCATAAATGAACAATATTATTTGTTTCTTAAAACGATTCAGTAAACAATTGATTTGTGATAAGGGATACGAATATTGAATGTAAATTTTGAGCATAAAAACTTAAATTTAGATTGATATGTTACTAAATAATCACACTTGTAAAATAGTTATTTACTGCCTAAAAATGAAAGCCACGGTCATTTCTCAAGACAATTGATGGAAAATAAAATATATTAAGATTAGAAACTGGTAATATCATTGAAACTTTGCAAAAATATAAACATTAATCCGGCAAAAAATGTGAGGATTGAAATCTGTTGATGAAATGCTTAGAAGGCACAAATGCTTTAGAGCAATACCCCAAAATATTAAAATAAATGTATTCTGTGTTTTAAGAATTAAAAAATGCACTGACATCATTTTCATTGAAAACACAACAGAGATGAGTAAATAATCTCTTGCTGTCTACATTATTAGGATAAGTAGAGAAAACCTTAAAACTTAATTTTAGTACTGCTCAAGAAGTAAAAATGGGAATATATAAGGTGTCCATGTATACCATTGGAGCCCTAAAAATGAAAATAATGATGAGTGTTTATTATTCAAAAAGTTCATAAACCAAAAGCATATTATTTATCATTTTGTATCGGAAACAATTGAAATATCAAAAGGGAGACAAAT
This sequence comes from Allium sativum, assembly GCA_030737875.1. NCBI lineage: Eukaryota > Viridiplantae > Streptophyta > Magnoliopsida > Asparagales > Amaryllidaceae > Allium > Allium sativum. Next base: position 266,815,827 of record CM060920.1, on the reverse strand, counting down.
TATTGATATCTATATATTTCTAGAATTGGTGAATCTTTTAGAACAAAATCTCATTTTACATGCATATTTATTTGGATAAACTGAATCAATTTATCGGATGGGTGAAAATTATGGAGAAAAGATGTCAATTAAGATACTATCCATAATGAAAAGACAAAAAGAAAAGGAAATAACCAAAAGCTAAATCAATTTACAAAAAGAAAAATCATTCTACCCATGGCAAGATTTTTATTTTGGATAGACAGGTAATCAGAATATTTTTTTTCCAAGTTTGTGACAGATCTACATATGTAAACTACCACAACTAAGCATTTGTTAGGTCCATTAATGTATGTATCAATACAACTACAACAAACCAATTTAATTCAAACGACTGATTATTCTAATATGCACTAAAAAAAACCTTTACACTCACCTTACAAAATGAAATCTCTTTTCATTAACGTTTATATGATGTGTAACATTTTTTGTGGCCAAAATGAGCAGGAGATATATAACAAATATTGCTTCTGTTTATTGATTTGAGCAGTAACTGAACAAATATTTCAAAATGTAGTTATTGCACTGTCCCATATTTAAATGGATAATCGCTAATCTAGAAGTTATTTGAGACAAAAACTGAAAGGTAATCCAAAATGATCTCATGCAGATGGTGAAAGTAGCCACATTTCAAATTTTGAAAGAATCGAAAATCGTACAACGTTGTGCAAGAACTACAGGTTATTTCAGTCTACCATCATTGAAAATAATCGATGTGCACATGCAAGTTAAAGTGAAATGATAAACCAATTTGATCAAATTGCTATGTAAAATAAATGAAAATGAACAAGTATGCATTGAACTATTTTAATGAGCATGGAATCTAAAGTGAAGTAGATGGTAATAAAAAATTGCCAATACATGTAATAATAATACAATCGCTTGATTGCTCTTTACAGTCAACAAAATTTTCACAATACTAATGGATTTGAATAAAAAGAATAAATACACAACATATTTGCTTAATTATATTCTTTGATAAGCTGTCCAAATATGGCTGCTGAAATCATAAATTATAGACCTAATACAATTGTAAAGCTATCAAGATATGGCTATTGAAACCATCCACAATATAATTTTGTAACCTGGTAATAATGAGTTTCCAATAATATATATATATATATATATATATATATATATGCTTAATAATATTAAATTTAACTATATATGAGATTTGATATTGCTTATTTATTACACATGACATATATATACATGCTATAACATTTTACGCATCCATGTTTATATTACTGTTTCAACTTTCAACCATTAGTTGCATGTAAAGAAAAAGTTGATATATCTTTAATTAATACAAATAAAAGCATAACTAATGTAATTCAAATCGTGATATAGTAACAAAAGTATGGACAGGTCTTAAAATTTTATTGACATTGTGTGATCAGTAAAAAAAACTAACGTTTGTACTTGTAACCATAAATGAAAGAGCAGTAAAAAAATACAACTATATGCTCTAAGCATTTTCCAAATTTCATTTGTACTGGTCAGATCCTACAAACGTTTTTTTGAGTATGATACACGTCCTAATTTTGGGGATATATTTTAAAATGATACTACACACCTAGAATAGTAAACTACGTACATAAATTGAGTAGATACAACATAAAAAGGCAAAGAATAGAAAAATATTTAATCTGATGTTGTAAACTAAAATTGATTTTGAATATATTTATTCTTTTGTTTAGTTGCATGGATGATATGATTGCTACGTTTATTTTAAGTGGGGTAAAGTAAGAAACATAAAGAAATATGTAGAATGTTTGTCATTATGAGTCCGTAGAATTATGTTTATGTGGACTCAAAGAATTTGTAGAGTGATAGCCTCAAAATTGGGGTGTATACTCATTTTGTATGCAAGAATAACAAACTGTAACATAAGTTTCTAGTAAAGCTTTGAGTTTCTTGTTCATAAATTTAACATCTTCATTTTGCCGCTTACAATAAATAGCATCCTCCTGAAATTTCAAAGGTAATTCCTACATGTAAGCAATTTTGTGAATAACCTACGCTTTCCAATAGTTATTTCGCTAGAATAGGGGCTCATCATCAGCCATTGAATTTAGACCCAACAGCTTGGGATAACCTAAAATAATGAATGTTCCTAGAAATAAACGATGAGGGACATATTTTTGACCTTAGCAGATATGTTCTTCAAGGATATGTGCATACCGTCACTACAATTCAAACTCTACACCTTCGTTTATAGGCAATTTAATGGCTTAACCACCCAACTACCCTTGAAGTAAATGGACCCATCATTGAAATAATCACGTAGGCAGAAATTTGAATTCAAATCAAAAAAGTTGGATATAACAGAAGAGGGTATTTTTTATAAGAATAACTGCAAAAGCAACAAAACTTAACTTTTAAGGTTCACAATAAGAAACACTTGGTCTAGATGATTATATTTGATGTAAATGCAAGTAGTCATATTTTTGTGTAATGCAAATTGCAAATAATCGCAAATTATATGAGTATATCACAATAAGTAATGGATGAACGTTGATTTGACAGCAATAGAAAGATGAGTGCATAATTTTTGCAATGTAATATTAGCTTGTTAATTAAAATAAGGTGAAGCATGGTGCATAATCAGTTTGCACGGAGACCTACTTAATTCTAAATTTGGTACTAAATTTAGCGAAGATTAATTTCAAATTAGCCGATGATTTATTTTATGCTTGTGTAAATGTTTATAGTGAATTTTCTTATGAACGGGAAACTGGAAAAGACTTTGTGTATTTCTTCACCGTTTGATCCATAAAGCTGCATTATAAATTAAGTAGCAAGCGTTTTTGTGTACTGTGAAGTGTATCTTCGTAACTTCAAAAGGCATATGTGACCTACAAAAGGAATTCAAAGTACTAATGATATCGTAAAAGTAACATGATGCGTAATTGACAGACTTTATACCATAAAAAATACAACGTTTATTGTAATTAAATGAAGTTAGTCATCTGCTCCTAAATGACAATGGGAATGTACCTCTGAACCGACTTTACCGTAATAGTTTCAATGGCAACCAATAAGGAGAAATTCGCCTGGCAAGTCAATCCCAAGCCCCTCGCTGACCATCGGCCCCCTTTTCCTCCTCATAACAGCCGTTCTCCGACGAACTTTCCACCTCCAAAATTCCCAGACCCGACTGCTTTGCAACAGAATCAGCACAACGCAATCGAGGACGAAGGATTTCAGTTAGTTGACCGACGAAATAGCAGATGAAATCAAGTTTCGAATCACATACCGGAAGACCTAGGGTTCCAACATTACACTGTGGTGAGAACATCGACTGGACATTACAGTCGAATGATGGAAACTTTATCGAGGGTGCTAGAACAAAATTAGGTTCATGCTGATGCAAAAGTAGCAAATGACGAAAATAACCCAAAAACGAAAAGAAGAAAAAAGAATCAGAACCTAATGGCGACACAGTTGTGAAAAGTAGCAAATTCATCGCGATGAGAAGATGCTAGGTTCCTGTAATGAATGAGAAAACTGAAATTAGTAACGTGACAGGATGATTTGAGGAAGAAATCAACAGAGGGAAGTGGCCCAAGATCTAACCTCTCCAGTAACGATTGTATTAGATTATTGAGGAAGATAGACAAATGATGTAGTAATTTCCATCTCGATTTTGGTAAGGTCACTTATCGAAATTACTGTTTGGCAGAAGAGACATAAAAATTGGGGAAGGTGGACGAAGGCTTTTGTGGGAGGCGGAAGAACGTGGAAATGTGAAGACATACGTATATGTGGGACGAACGTGGTGGAGCAACGTGCGAGTGAAATGATGCATGTAAATATCTGAGCCGTTCTTTGTCTTTGCTGAGAATAAATCTCAGTCTTTCTTTATCTTTTTAAAACTAACCGGTGCTTTTTGTTATATATATATATAGATTTATGAATCTATTGCAACGGACATATACTGTTGCAAAATGATCTGTTGCAACAACAAAGGCCAGTTGCAAAAAAGTATACCGCAACGTTTTATTGCAACATGCAGAAAACGTTGCAGACTTTTTGCAACTTCGGCTATACCAACAGGCGCGGGCCTGTTGCAATTGGTCTACTGCAACAGATATTGCCTGTTGCGAAAAGTATTTTTTGTTGTAGTGTTAAATTTTCTCAATGTGTTGTAAGAAGAAACAATGCGTTCTTTTCAAATTTTTGAGCTTTCTCAATAATCAAATATTATGTTTAAGGGACATTGAAAATAACATGTGACTGCACCTTGACCAATCATGATGTTTTTTACTGATCTGAAGTATGCATTGTGATGTGCCAGTTAAAATTAATTTTCGCTGACTTTGTGGTAAACTTACAGGCATTGTAAGAACAACTAAGAATTAGATGGCTCTATGTCATATTATACTTGAAGACTGTTAATCAGTTTCCTTTGCTAATTGCCTGCCATTTCCCCATTATGTTTGAACTTTCCTCATACTATTAGGCGTATGGGTACATTTTGGAGAGAAGTCCATACTATCTATTTTATCAGTTAGGTGGTTATGATGAGTTTCATGACTTGCAGAAGTTTAATATATCACTTCTAAGGCTGAGAAGTTACCTTGCCGACCTATTGTAATGAAATATTGATCATAAGAAGCAAAAATTTATCCCAGGCATCCCAAATTTAAAAGTTTGGAAAATAGTATACATTATAGGCATTAAAACTTTAATATAAACACACTGAATATTTATGTACCTCTCCAGCTGAAGCTGTGGTGGGTCATGAAGTTGTAAAAGGCTAAAAGCTTTATGTGTCCATTGTAATGAATGGTCCAAATGGGTGCACACTGACTGTCACTGGGTATGTAGCAAGTGTAGTTCAGTAATGCAAGTCTTCATACTTCAACAGCATGCAACACAATTTAATAACAACAACGGAGATGAAAGATGGTGACACCTTCCTGATCGTGTGTTTTGACAGCCAATCACTGATGTCATGGTAAGTGACATAGTTTGCGCCTCAATCTGACGCTGTATTTATTAGCAGAAGAGCACGTCCTCTTAAAGCAGTGTGGAGATGAGAAATTATTTTTATCAATGCAGCGATAGAATCAAAAGAATCAGAAAAATAAAAGTATAGGGTAAGGTGGACAAATGCCTTAGTTATCGGCTTACCAAATAAGAGCTTTCGTAAAATTTTCCCAAGTTTATTGTAGTTTAGCCATATTGTGCTAGTAAAACTGCATAAACTGCCACTTGATGGGTGAGCATGAGTAATAATGTGCAAGTGTTACAGGTATTAATTTTGAAAGGTGGTCTATAAGTTACCTTTTATGGTCTAATTCCAGGTTGAGGTCATCTAAAAATATATGACCGATATAGCCAAATAGTTATATTTTTGCCTATTAGCTCATAAGCAACTGCAAAAAAATTCTACAATTAGAAATAATCAAAAAATAATATATAAATCTATCTGGGCACTGTTGTCCAGGTATAAAATCATGTATATTGTTGAAAAAGCATCTGCGTTCATATACATTTTAGGGATTCAAGGAGAAATATTTAGTGCCTGTTATGTTGCATGGACATGCAACTGTTTAGTAGTAGACAACTGTTACTTTTAATTTCATTGTTAATTAAGTTCAGTAATATGCTGTAGGTTAGCGTATTTCAAACCATTATCAATTTTTTTATTTGAGATTGAATTTATTGCTTTACTTCTAAATTTTAAACTCCTGAAGTTTCCTCTGTGATTTATATTCAAATTATTTCATTTACTTTTGATTTATACTTCGATTAGTATATTTATGTATTTGGATCTTTTCCATTAACTATGCATGATTTTATCGAATCTATTATAGATGGATAACATTTAAACCTCTGTTCTTATGTAAGATTCGTTTTAGGTAATGTATTTTATTCTTCATAACTTTTGTGTCAAATCCTATTTTTAGTCAATTTTTCAACATATTAGTTTGCATATAGAATCTCCAGTTGCCTAATTATGAATTTTGTTTCTTTAATAAAGCACCACGCTGATAAAAATAAGAGTTGACTGAAGCAGAATAAATTCCATAAATATTGTTCTGAATGGCATAAAAAGTATTAATGTACCAGAATCATTGATGGTTCATCTCTCAAATACACAACAGTATAGCCTATACAACATATTGAATTTTATATTCTTACGAGTGGAAACCCGTGCATTGCACGGAAGCATAGAGTACGGGGTGTTGTAGTTTGCACGGGAGCATAGAGTACGGGGTGTTGTAGTTTGCACGCGCGTGGTCGTAACGGCATGCGCTTCGCGCGAAGAGCGTAACGGCACGCGCTTCGCACGTGATGATGGCACGCGCTTCGCGCGTAATCAAGGCACGCGCTTTGCGCGTGATGATGGCATGCGCTTCACGCATGATCACGGCTCGCGCTTCGCGTATGGACCGTTGTGCCACAAATATTATGTAAACAGATATAAAGCTCTGTCTCATAAACATTTTGCTTGCTGGGCTTGCAAGCTTTCCATGCATCTTTTTGAACATTAACATAAATACACTATGTGAAGACATTAATCATATAAAAATTTCTAGCTCTTACAATTTGCTAAAACTCCATGGAGAGAATTTTATTACATTTCGTGGAATAATTTCAAAAAGCATTGAAGTATATTAATAACATAACAGTTAAATGATATTTCTAAACAATTAAATGTGTATATGAATGATAAAGTATTTTTTTTTGTTCTTGCAAATTAGACATTCCTGTGAAGTGTAATGTGATCACAACACTCCAATTTTACTTCATATTTGATGTTGAGTAATTAATGCTTCATAGGCTTGTGATATCATATGTTTGCATCCATTTACCTAATGAAAAGATTATTAAGTGCTAAATAAGATATACTGATAATAATATAGGTACCGTAATAAAAGGCAAACTCTGAATTAGTGCAAGTTGATTCATAAATAGCAATTCCTAATTGGTGGAATACTGAAAGTTGAAAACAAAAGTATGGTGTTAAATAATATGCAAAGAAACAAATATTTATGATTTTACATAGTTGCTCGACAACAACTTGGTCAAATTATATATGGGTGAAGAAGACAAATAACATTAAAAAAACATAGTTTATATGAAATAAAGAAAATAATTATAGCAATATTTCAAAACTTTCTAAGGAGTTATATGATATTTTTAGGAATCCAAATTAGAAAATGGAAATCTAGCAAGAGTAAAAGCTCAAATCCTATTGAACTAACTATTTCTTTAAAAATGCCTAATTTTTATAGGTGTAATAAGAAAACACCTATATCAGAAAACTACAACATGTTGACCAAAATTTGGTAAGCCAAACTATCCGAAGTTGAAACCACAACGCCAATTTCGGATGCAAGACCTAGCATAAAGACCTCATTAAATAATGATTAATTTACATATTTTGGGCTAAATCTAATTGAAATTCAGTTTTTTTTAACCAAGAGAAGAATAATATGAGGAAGATATGCTAAAATGAAAGTTACGATAGTTTTCAACCTAGGATGCCATGTAACATAAGTACATAATTATTTCAAAAATATAAAGCTGATCCTTTAGTATCTAGTTGTATTCCTACTATGTTCATCAACTAATTTAGTAAATGCAAACTGTGTTCAATAATAGGGTATTCTCTTTATAAGTAAAGACGTTAAATATGCTAAATAATACGGGTATTAAATTTTATAGAAATTCAAAGAGTGCTAGAGAAAAACGTATTTTCTTTTTATATACAGACGTTGGATACGTTTGATAGAAATTCAAAAAGCATTAGAGAATGACACTCTTTGTTTTTAAGGAAAGACGTTAAATGTGCTAATCGTACGAATATTAAATTTTGATTGAAATACTATGCTATATTTAATAAACCTTTATATCCCTGCATGCCCTATTGCCTTATATCAAAGATTAAAATTACAGAAAATTATTATATACTTTTACCATGGATACTAATATCCACCAACATTTATGTAATGACAACGTTTTGAAATGTAGAACACATGTTTGGACGAAATTTAATGCCATAATCGTAAAAGCAATGACTTGTATTGAATTGTATAAAATTCAAACTCAAATTATCAAATATATCAGTTCTGTTCTTTGTATTCCTTGGTTGCATTTGATTAAAATAGATTTGAATCAACAAAGGATATAATCAAGGTTTTATTGGATAACATTAATGTAAAGAAAGGAAAATGCACATTAAAGGAAGAGAAAATTAATTTCCCCATGTTGAAGATTACTAATTTTAATATTCATAAAAAAATGAAATCAAACTCTAAGCCACTTGCCTGATAAAATTAGATTACAAACTGAACATCATTTACCAAAATCAAGTACCACTTATATGATGCATTTAAAGACTAAAAAAATAAGTTGAGAGTATAAGGAAAATTTCATGTGGTCCAATATTTTAATGTCAAATATCAATTAACTGACAAATTTATCAAGCGGATTTCAACTTGCATGTTACTCCATTTCCTAAAACCTTAACTATTTAATGTAACATATATTTTAGAAAATGAAAACGGTATAGATCAATCTTTTATAGCAAGTTTTGATACATTATTATATTTCAGCTGTGCTGTAGACTATAACTTAATAAATTTCAATCACTAAAAATTCCATTCAAAAATAAAATAAAATAAACATGAAATGGTATTGGGCAAGAACTATTTTGAATTGTTTCCAGTTTTGATCAACATTTTTGGGGCAAGAAAACATACGACATACATTCGAAGGGCTATAAAATCATAATTGATTCCATATATCACGCAAGCTTTCAATGCCAATTCAATCCAAATAACTGCAAACAATCATGCAACAAAATCCACCGTTCCTCAATTATAGGGGATGTGTTTAAATTAGGATGGTGGATTTGTTTTTGCGGGATTAAATCTCAGCCGCTCTTTGTCTCCATGTTTGTCTCCTGGTTTGTCTTAGGGGGCAATTTTATTATATAGATTATTTTTGTCAATCTCTTGCATATTTTCATTATTTCCTCACAGTCAGCAGCATAGTTGGTGCAGACTAAAGGTAGTTAGTCAATCAAGACTTCTATTCTAAAATACATATACATGGAAGCCTTTTAAAAAAAATACTGGTAAACCATTTCATTATAAGATAATTGTTTTCTTTTCACAGGTCATAAGTCCATAATTACGCACAATATGCTATATGCATTAGGCTGAAAAATCCCTCTTTTAAAATAATTTAATACATGACATATATATTGCTATTTTGATCAAAGCTGCACCAGTTCTCACATTATGTGGATTTCAGGTTGTTAAAATTTCTGATGTAGTACCATACTCAAATGTGACGACATGAATGTTTTACATCACTCGATGACTGATATCACTTCCATTTATATTAAAGCCCATAAATGTTCTCCTTGACCAATTGAGTACAGTTGAGCCATTTATATAGTATAATTTTCATGTTTTGATAAATGAGACAATCAAGTACATGTATCAAAGGAAATCAGGAAGTAACAAAATCATGTATCAAACATATACAGTATAATATGGTTTAAAAGTGGACTCACTATTTTATTTTGGTGCACTGCAACTCATGAGTTTAAAAGACATACATATTTAATTTAATTCGCTAAATCATAATACTTAACAATATTAAATATATTTTATAAATCCTTTTATAAAATTAAGTTAATTTTTATACTATGAAGGATGTCGGAATAACATATATAAATTATATGTTAATTGAGCTAAATATATTTCATGTTACATATTTACTATTTTATTCAAATATTAATTTTATAATGTAATTACTTTTGTGTGTGTATAATATACTACATTTTGAACTATATAATTATTTAGTTATCTAACATTTGTATTAATACAGTATAATTTTTTGTGCAATAATATAGTAGCATAATCATTGGCTATAACCGTGTTCTCTTGATAATGCATTTTATAACATATAGTATATTAATTGATTCACTATAGTATGTATATATGTAAATAATGTTAGTTAAGGATTATAATTTTTACGTTGGCAATAAATGTTACCAGAAACATATTATTGCGCAGTCAGTACACTACAAGAGAGGCTTCAGTTTGCAACGAGAGGTCGCGACGGCTAGCGACGGCTAAAAAAGCGGCCGTTGCTAACCGTCGCTAGCCGTCGCTCGACCTGAAGCATTATTTCAACCGTGGCCTTTCTTCCCCAAATCAGTTTGCCAAAATTAAAAATAATAATGAAAACTACTGCCGTGGCCCCCTCCCATCATCCGATTTCTTATTCCAAAACTTGATTCCATCTTCTCAAATTGCTCCGGTATGACTTCTAATCACTATTATATGTTTAATTAGGGTTATTTAGGCTTATTTAGGGTTGTTTTGTGTGTTTAAATGGGGTTTGAAATTGATTGTTTATGGGTATGAAATTTGTTGTGTTGTGAGATGCATATGATATTGATAATGCTATAGATTGATTTGGGAATAAGTGGAATTGATTAGGTGGTAGAAATCGTTGATTATCACATATGTGCTTGATTTAGGAGCATGAAAACGACGATTATCATGTATATAATTGGGTTTACGTTGATTGTGTTGTAGTATCATTTGACAAATTTGTTGCTACAATATTAACAAAATTGAAATCTTAGTTTATCGTTCAAAAATTGAAACTAATTAACTTCATAATTTATAACATTAAACTAAAATTAACCAAAAGTAACTCAAACTAATTTATACTTCATAATTTTCATTGTCATGTTATTTTACAAATTGAAAGTACAAATTGGAAGTAACTCAAACTGAAAGTACATGTAGACGGAAAAAGGCGCATGCATAGAACTAAGGAGCTTTCTTGAAGTTTAAGACGCACCTATTAGTGAAGCGCAAAAAAGCTCATAGCGCAAAAAGCGCACTTTTTTCATTTGTGTTGTTTTTTGGTTTAAACTTAGATTGAATGTTTTTTGACTACTTATGTGAACCCTTAGGTAAATTTGGCCCTGTCCGATAAGTGTTGTATATGATCGTTATATGGGTATTCGTTTTTACATAAAACGGAAATCTATATTCATCTGATACAATATTCATTGGATTTGTCCTAGTATTGGACAAGTTACAAATATAATAACGTAAGCATATTTTATAAATCATTTCAGTTTAAACGGTTAACAAAGTTTCGATGACACTTCCTATTTGTTCCCTGTGTACACACATCTGTGTACGATACATGGACCAAAGGCATGTGCTGCCGAAATTTTGTTGAACCGTTCAACCTGAAATAATTTATAAAATATGCTTACGTTATTATATTTTGTAATGGGAAGTAGGTAGACCGGCCATCAAAGTAAAAAAGAAATAAACAAAAATTTCGAAAACATGCAATAGTTATAGGTGAAATTTTACAAGATTTAAAATAGTATAAAGTGTTACGTTCGATCGAACTTTCTAACTTATTTGTTGCAAATCAGGAAAATGTTCGATTATTTTCGTGATCGCAGTTGGATGTATCAACCCCGAACCGGTAAGAAAGGGTCGATAAAGGAACATTTTTGTAATGGAGTCCAAGAATTTATTAGATTCGCTAAATCTAACAATCGGAGTAACGTAGATATTTGTTGTCCGTGTAGTAAGTGCAGACATATGAAGCATTGGAAGCCAGATGTAGTAGAAGTACATCTGTATAAATTTTGTTTTGTGTCGAATTATCACTTATGGGATCGTCATGGAGAACTTGTTCAACCTACGTCTAACCCTATAGCGGTAGAGGACGATAGTACAATGATGAACGATAATACATTGACGAATCCGATAGAAAATATGGTACAAGATGTTGCATGATCAATGTTTCCTAACATTGAGCAAAGCGACGATGAGACTGGAAATAATTACAAATAAATGTAATATGCAGGCTGCCGTACGTGTTGAGGAGGAGGATATGCCCTCATTTTTGACATATTGGAATATGAAGATGCGAAAGAACTATCGAGAGATGGTTTCAAGAGCCAAGAAAAGCAGAAAAAAGCCTCAATTTATGAGTGATGATGTTTGGGCAGACTTTCAAGCTTACTGGGAGACGGAAGATGCTAAAGTAAGCTTTAATGATAATATTCACATTTATAATATTGATTGCATTATTTAACATCATCGTGTATCAAATTTAATAGAAAGTAGCAGCTAGAAACAAAGCAAATAGAGAAAAGAATCCTGCTCTAACCAAGGTGGCTCAAAATCATTTCAATAGCACAGAAGGGATTTGGTATAAATTTTAAATATTTGCAGTATATGTTTAGATAAAAATTTAGCGTCTATAATCATGTCTTATCTTTAATGATGTCAGTTTATAAAACACGGACAAGAGCCTTCGTTGGTAGACGTATTTAGACACACACATGTGGTGGAGCACACCGATGAAGAAGGAAATGTGATGTATAAGTGGGCGGATCCGAAGAGTTCACGTATAATGGTAAATTTGTTTATTCGTATAAATTAACATGTTACACACTCGTTCATATCACAGTACATAAGTAAATTTTATAACACTTTTCTTAATTATATTGCTCTTGCAAGGGGAGTATGATGCAGAGCCTGCCAAAGCGATGGAGGCTAGTGGAAAGGAGCTTACAGTTGCAGATTCAGATGCCATATGGCATTCTATCACTGATCCGCCTACTCGAGGAAGGTGATATGGTTTTGGCAATCAGGAGGTAAGACTTTTTTTAGACGTAAATTACTACAATCACGATGCTTTATAAATATGTAAACCAAGAATACGAGTTAATGGAAAAAACTCATGTTTAACACTAAGTAGTAAAAATTTGTTTAAATAACTTAAATGTGAAATTATTTATTTTACAGGCCGTTCAGCGCGCTTATAAGCGGTCGATGGATGAGGCGACTATAGCGCGGATGCAAGAGCAGATGAACGAGATGATGGACTGGCGAAAAGGCTAGATGCAACAGGAAATCGACGAGCGCATCGCAATTTACTTTCAGGAGCATGGCTTTATGCCTGGGGAGGGAGGAGAGGGAGGTGATTCAACTGTATATCGAGATGAAGACGAGAACGAGGAATCATAAGAAGACGAGAACGAGGATTAGTTCGTAGTGTAGGTGCTTATTTTGACTTGACTCTGGTATGTTCATGTACTCGGTTTTTTCTATGTTAAATGCATGTACGATGTTATATAATGTGTTTGGACATGTGTATGACGATTTGTGGACAGTGGTATGAAGTGTTTGGTCATGTGCATGACTTATATGATGTGTTTGAATGGTTTTATGTTATGATGGGTTTTTTTTTTTTTTTTTTTTTATGTATTTGATGATTGTATGGTTATGATGGTTTGGTTGTTGATGAGTATCGATTAAATAGTGAGATAATAGTGGTGTGGTATTGGTTTTTGGATTGAATGGTTGTGGATTGGATTTTAGGAAAGAATCGCTGTGTACTGCAGTTTTTTGGTTTCAGATATAGCAACGGCTAGCGACGGCCTTTTGGTCATAAATTAGCGACGGCTAGCAACGGCTCCCCGGTTAAACTAACTAACTGACACGTCAGATGACACGTGTCCATTGGCCGTCGCTAGCCGTTGGTGAATAAGCGATGGAGCCGTCACTCTCGCCGTTGCAATTCCTGTTGGCGACGATAGTTATAGCGACGAAATATAGTGATGGCTACAGACGACTAGCGTCGGCCGCCGACGGCTCTATGCCGTCGCTAAATGAAGCGCTCCTTGTAGTGATAGTTCTGAATAGTTATATGAACCAGTTGTGTCGTAGAATATAACCAAGGATTAGTACGACGTAATTTGTCGTACATTTGACTATTGTAAACTGCACAGTTCCAGCGTCGAATTAACATAAAGCAAAAAATTTGCAATGTTAAGCAACTGATCAATAATCATTAAATACTAAAACTGCAAGTACCGCCGTTTACAGTCAATATGCTGAAAAAGAGGCATACAAATCATATAACAATTCCAGTTTCTCGCATTGAACGCTATTGTATGGCCTCACTCAACTGTTGTCTCTTTATCATCTCCGAATCATGTTGGTACTACAGCAAATGTTAAACCTGAGAAAGTGAAAGATAGATTGAATCTGGAAGGCATTCCTAATGCATCTTGGCATAACCATAATATGTAACTATTGTGCTTTATGCCTGCTCATTGTGCTCATGTCAAAAATAATATGATAGGAAAAACCATGTATCTTTTTAGTAAAAATCCATTTCCTACATGCTTCCACAATGAGAACCCCAAAACACCATGCAGTAAGTCTATAGACGAGAAAAAGTTTGCATGATGAGTGGTATTAGGGATTAATATGCCTATAGCGTTGGCTTACTGAGTGGCTTACAGACGGATTTTTAACAATATGTAACCACTTCTGGAAGATAGACGGAATTAATTATTTTTGTTGTGTTTTATCGACTCTGCAATGAGGAATCCAAGCCCTCTTATATATAGAAGTATTAAATCAAAATTTATTAGCATTTGAACTGCCTACCTACATATGAATATTGGAATAGTTTTCTGGGACTGATAAGCACGGCATCAATCATATTGTCGCTTGTAAATCATGTAGGGAACATGGGAAGATTAGGAGGAATAAGGACAGAAAGTGGAAGACACGTAGAGGAAAAGGGTAAATTACTTGTCATTTACCGAGCGCGCTGCATGAATATCGAGATGCGAGAGCAACCGTTGGAATGGAGATCAGACGGGGAGCAGCACGACGTCAAAGAGGAGGGAGGAGGTCGAGTCGCATAGAAAAGTGCGATAGGTTTTCACATTGTGAGCCTGATTTGATTTGTTTTGTTTTGTTCCTTTCGGGAAGTGGATCCAGGATGGCGTGAGCGATTTGTTTTCTACCGTTTGAGAGGAGTTTCTAATTCAATAGGCTGGATATGTGTGGGGACATGTGTCAATTGGAGGAATTTTTGAATGGATTGGAAATGAAAGGTGAAAAGGTGTATAAGCGGTCACGGAAGAATAGATAAGGATGGTTTTTGCACTGAATGGCGAGCATTTGAATGCTGTACACATGTCGATCTGTGAATTTTTTGGAGAACCTGGATTTGAAAGGTCTTCGAAGAAAGATTGTGCTTTCATATAATATAATAGACAAATGATTGAATTTATATGTTATTACTGAATTTGAAGATTTTATTTGGGAAAATATGGGAATTGCTCTAGGTATGTTTATATTAAGAAAATAGAATTTAACGTTTCAAAATATGGAAACAAACGGAATAAAATTGGTAAACAGGTAAATAATCTAAAAATTAAACGTTATTGTTATACAAAAAGTGTTAGCATACAACCGAATTAATTTTATAAAATTTAGCACGTTGAAATGAAGGAATACGTATAATTTTTGTTGTATTTGGAAACTGTGTTTACAGTACGCATATCAGGCATTCAACAATAGTTTACGGTACCCTTAAATATAAAATTTTACTTGGTTAAAACCTACCTCAGATATTTTTTTCGTCAACCTATATCCTATAACGTCAGATAGCCTTAACCCTATTGATGGACTTCATCCTTATCTTCGTAATTTTCCTCTATAAAATCTCTTGTCTTTCCCTAATTCTTTCCATGGAAAATCATTTTCTTTCTTCCCATATTTTTAGCCAAAGCCAAATCAATCATCCCCAAATCCTAATAGCTGAAGTCTAATGTCTCTTCCCAAATCAAAATCGAGTTTTCCCCAAATCTCTGCAAGTTTGAAGCTCCAGTAGATCGGAAGATAGCTCGTCCTAAGGAGAGGACTTCATTGTTTGAAGCCACTCAAACCACAAATCAACGTAACCCCTAATCGCAATTGATGTCCCCAATCTGAAGCCAGTCGCCACTGTCTTTCTCCTCGGCGTGCCCTACGCTAATTAGAACCGAGCCTACTTCTCTCCTTCGTCGCTGCAGGTGAGTGTCAACTCACTTACGATTAATCATAGTTTCAAGTTTAATAACTTTTGAAATTAGCCACTGGGGTTGATTTTGTTGGATGCTATATCTTGCTATTGAACACTGCTATGAGTTTCCTTGCTTGATTGTGTGTGATTTACCCTCTTTTTGTTGCCTTAAATCTCTAGTTAAAATCATGGAAACAAAACAATTTGTTCTTTCCATGTTTTACCCATTGGCTTCAAGGAAGTTTAGAATTTGTTTCTTGCTTTTATCTTGCCATGCATGGCCATTAATTCGGAACCCATGCCGAGCCATTTATTTTGACTATACATATGTTGTGTTATATGTGTACTTGGTTAAATTAAACTTCAAAAAAAAAAAAATCTGGAACTGTGTGATCATTTGGATAAGTCTGGATCATTTTAAGGGTAAGTGATGTACGAGTATACTGGTATGTTCACCTTATTTTTGTGGAATTAAACTCATATAGTTAATGAAAAGGAGAATGTATTTAAAAGGGGCACGTTATTTGGCTATTGATTGAGGTACCGTACCATGGCCAACAAGAGCAGTTCCTATTATACAATATATATATATATATATTAGTTTTGCTTACTGAAGTTTATAGTTATGACAATGTTTTGAAAATTGACATAAGCCCAAGCTCCTAATTTTAAATACCCTTAATGTAATAAACAATCTAGAATCAACGTTCATTGTGCTCCCATAAATATCACCGTGAAGCAAAATATAGAAAATCCATAGAAAGTTGTAACTTACAAATTTTGTGAGAATTTATCACATAGGAAGTTTCATGTATGGTCCATCTGCTACCGTCAAATGCTTTATGGCAAAATTATGAACCCAAGGTAGGCTATATGTTACCTGTATGAAACTGGGGTATATAATATTGTGATAGGCTCAATATTGGAACTATAATTGTGTCTATCCACCTGAAACTGGGGTATACTTTACTAGCTACATCCTTTAAATTAAATTTGGATTTGTATTTTTACTGCGTATAATCACTTTACAACAGTCTGTGTTACTGCATATAATAACTTTAGAATTGCTTGTGTTACTGCATACGCTCACTTTAGAACTACCTGTGTTGCTGTATATGACCACTTTATATATCATTGGTAAGTTATTATTTCATCCCATACTCAATCACTTTGTTGCTATAAGGGTTTTAACCTGCATTTAGTTATTAACTGTGTTGCATTATATATACGTGATTAAACCATGAGATAGTTAGCATTCATATTTGTATACACGGCCACCTCATTTTAATACACTTTTATAATTTGAAATGGTTTAGCAAAAAGGAATACACTTTTATATTCTGAAATGATTTAGCAAAATGACATACACTGTTATGATCTGAAATAAAACTATTGCCTTGATGGCCACTTTGGTATCAAACCACTTGCTACAATTGTATTATTGTTTGAACCAACTATTTTGGACCCATATGCTCAGGCTGCGATGGTTCCGTTGGTTACCCCCTTGCATCTGCTTACTTTGAATCTTGAAAACACCTTGACATGTTGTGTTGAAACCTGTATGTTGCATGTGCAGTACACCTAAAATTTGATATTGGTTTACTCCGTATGCCCTACATTCTAAACTTATATATGTATGCACGTGCATAAGTATGTAGTTATACACAGTAGACTTGTGGTTACTTCATGATTTTGCGGCATTTTGACCTGGATGTATGCCAAGTAAATATAAGTTAGAAAATCTCTGTTAACCAATAATATGTAGTTCACTCAATACATGATGTAGCACTGCTCGGGTGCATATAACTAGACCACTCGCTAGTTATATTTCATATTTCTGTATGATTTTAATTATTATGATTTTTGGATTTTACAAAATAACTACATGCACCATATCTCTCATTAGAAGTATTAATTTCGATTGGAATCAAAGGATTACGATCTCCATTAAAATCTATGTTATGACCCCCATTGTGATCAATTTAGCAAATGGTATGATGATGTTTCTCTTTGCTTCGACAATCATTTGGGTACAAATTTCACTGTCATGCATATAAAGTATAAATAGGACAAGCTAACATAGATTTAGACTCATTAACACTACCAGATTTTGTTCACCTACCTTGTCCTGTAAATAATAATTACACCTCCGTTTGATATATGCCATGATCACTATATTTTCGGCTAGTGCAATTGAGTCACTATTACGTTTATCTTGCCTTTGGACACACTGGTCATGTTTGTTGTTCATCCATGTATACCTGTTTTGGTTCCCTGTTGAGGCTGGTCTTTGATTTTGTGTTTCTTGAAATTAATCTGATAAGCACATATATTATACTTGATTTTTGAATTGATACTACACAAGGTCTGTACCTAGTTAAACTGAACTGAACAGATGTTATACTTCAATTTAAGCAAATATGAAACAGACACTGCACAATGATAAGAACATATACTACACAACTATTATATTAAATGATAGGATTAACTGTTATATTTCAGTTTATATCGAAGTTAATTTACTTGAACTATGATTAATCCAGACTTGAGTGTTTTATATTTTTGCATGGAATGCTCGGGTCAGACCCGAGCAGTAAAGATTTAAACATTACAACAGTAGATTCGAAGATTGGCAAAGACTGGGGATTTCAGAAGACGGCGCGCTTTGAAGATGTCAAAACAGTAAATTATTTTCTTGTATTCAAAGCATGATTTCAAATTTCGTTGTAAACAGAAAAATAATATATTCAAAATTCTGATTTATAAATAAAAGTTTATTTCGCCATTTATTACCGTTTTATCTATTTATTCTGTGTTCCTGTGTTAATTCTGTTTTTAAACTCTATTAGCTAAATACGCTCTGTCGATTTGGACATTTTAAGTTGGTTTAATTACCGATTTGAAGCGGTCAAAAAGGCAGGACGTTATAGTGGTATCAGAGCTTTAGTTTTTTCAAAGCGTTGCTTATCGGGTTTAAAATGTAAAGAATCGACACTAGTAAAACGATTTTTGAAATAAGAAAAGATTTGAAAAATAGATTTCGAAAAATAAAATATATTGGAAATATTTTGAAACTAATACAGCAGAGAAAAAGTTATTTTGAGATTTAAAATTCTTCGGAATCCCCATTCTTCGAATCCGGATTTTCCAGAGCTGTTCTTCAATAAGTTCCCTTAGGATTTGAATCTCGAATCCATTGTCGGATGGTATCTAAGGTAGATAAGTAGAAGAGAATCAACGAATTAA
This sequence comes from Allium sativum, assembly GCA_030737875.1. Classification (NCBI taxonomy): domain Eukaryota; kingdom Viridiplantae; phylum Streptophyta; class Magnoliopsida; order Asparagales; family Amaryllidaceae; genus Allium; species Allium sativum. The sequence goes on along the minus strand of CM060920.1, from coordinate 266,796,654 downwards.
CTTCGATAAGTGTGAATCTTAGAAATCAAAGATAACTGAAATTGATTGTAAATAAGAATTCAATTTGAAAACAAAAAGTAAAATTTGAAATCGTTTCAAAGAAGAAACGATGAACTTTATTTTGAAATTAAGAATATAAGTTGATGAAAATAAAATAAAAAGGGTTATAATTGGGATTTGATAGTGTCAAATTGTATTACAAATTTATTTAGATTATTCAAAATTTGGCAAAATGATTTATAATTGGGTTCAAACTAATAGTGTTTAATCGAATATGTGATTTCGATAGTAAATATAAACTTGTAAGTAAATTAACAAGGAGTGAACTGTATGCGAGAGTTGTAAATGAAGCAAAATATGAAGGAGGATTTTTTAGAAGATTTGAACATGTATTTAGATGAAATCAAGACTAATTTGATGTGACGAGTTCAGATAAAAGAAAGAATATTTACTTTTAGAAGAAAATAAAGTGTGAAAGCAAAAATGTTGCAAATAAAATTGGAAATCAAGGAAATGAAGTTGACTGATATGGTAAGAATATTTTGAAGTTCAGAATATAAATTAAGTGAGATTATTCTGAAGTTCGGAATATATTATCAAATAAGAGATGTTCGAAATGGAGTTATTCATGGAATTCAACCATGTTGAATTTTAGAAAATATTATTTACTTTCTGTTTTAATATAAAATTTAATATATTATAATATATCCAGATTAATGAATAAGGTATATTTTAAAGATTAATATATCGAAGGCGTGAATTAATGTAATAATCAACGATATTTGTAAAAGAAGTGAATTTTTAACGTGAATTCGAAAATTTTGAGAATATATATTTTGTCGGAAGATGTTAACTTGATCTATTTTGAAGTTAATAATGTTGTTTAATTAAGGTCTGAGAGGTAAATAAATTAAATTTAACTGTAGAGTTTCTTATACCTGTAACGGCCCGTATTTTTTGGTATAATACTTAATCTATTTAATTATATAAATAGTAATTCAGAGGATTAAATGGTCGTTAAATTAAATTATATGGATTATTTAATTTAATTTAAATAATAGAATAATATATTTAATTCTGAAAATAATCAGAAATATTGGAATTTACAATATTCTGTGAATTGGATAAGATTTAATTCAGCTTAGAATTTAATTAGAATAACGAATTTATTTAAATACCGACAGTTTGAACGTATAATTATATTATAATTAAAATCAAGCTTGAAATGGCGCGGTAGTTCGCTATTTGGCGATTTGAACTTCAACTGGATATACATGGTCCGTTTTAAATCGAATTTCTGTGAAACAAGAAATGTTAGGGGCTGGCGAAGTATATTTTTCTAATGGAAGAGAAAAACCGGGATTTCGTCACGTAGATTTTTGATTTACATCCAAATCAAATTTTAGAAAAGTCGCTATGGAATTCCTTTACAATTTATAACGATTTATTTATATTTATAAAAGGAATTTCATTATAAATCGAATATCGATTTAATCGGGATTTGAAATATTGAGTTAGTAATTCATATAGGAATATTCTGGAGTTGTATGGTATTCCATGGTGAATATATGCGATAATATTTGTTTATAAATATTTAATCTAATTATGTTTAAATATATTAATATTTAAATGGGTTATTTAGAGCTTTAAAAATAACCAGTTTTGCAAACGACCTCAGAATTCGACGAATCTAATTTTGTTGGATCCGCAATATTAAATTATTGTTAGATTTCAATTTCCGTGATTTTTAAAGTCAGTATGTGGCCGTACCGATTTTTAATGTTAAAAACAGTAAGTTTTCTAACGGTTAAAAATACGCTGTGTGAGCAAACAGAGTCGGAATTCGACGAAACTAGTTTCGTTGGGACCATAATGTCGAACTCTAGCTACATGTCAATTTTCATGATTTTTAGGTATCGTATGTGTTCGTAGGAATTTTTAGAGTGCAGAAATGAATATAAAATAAATAAAACTAAAATATCCTAAATATTGGTGAACCTAGACAAGCCACTCACTCATTGTTTCAGCCACACAAGAAAATCCTGTCCCCTTATAAATCATTCTTTTAAGCTGCCACTCAGTTCATAAAATGTGAGAAATATTCATCTTCAAAAATCGAAATCAAATGGAACAAAAATCCTAAAATCATGATATATATATATATACATATACATACATACATATATATATATATATATATATATATATATGAGCTCCTCCAAAGAATCTCTACATTTCTATGCTGGTTTTGACAAGTTCGATATTCACTTTTGGGGTTAAGTTTTCCGCAGCGGCTATTAGGGTTCGGTTATATCCCATTTTGATGTCGTGTGGTTTGATTTGGAGAAGATATTTGAAGTTGTAGTTCGATTTAACATTGTTTGGGAAAGTTTTAAGGGATTTGGGGTCAAAAGAGTTCGGTGATTTTCATGTAGTTACGGCAAAATCTAAGAACGACGGATGTGATTCAGGGCATGCGAGTTGTTGGTTTTGGGGTTGTCGAGGAGGAGATTTTGAAGAGGGTCAGTACGGTATTGTCAGTGGGTTGATTCACGAAGAAATTAGGGAGCTTTGGCCTTAAGAAGAATTCGGCAGTGGCTGGTTTAATGAGAGGAGCGACGGGATTTTTCTTGGTTTGGGGAAGATGATGATAGCGAGTCGGTTCTGGAGTACAGGTTTGAAGTGGCATTGGGCCGGTTTCAAAAGTTAAGGCCCATATTTAATTATTCATGTTTATTCAATTTAAATTGTATAAACTTGTATAATCAATATCTTGGCCATACTGTATCAGAAATTCAAACGGTCAGTCACGTTAGGATCATACAAACGGACACTACACGACGGAACTGACTGGAAGTCCATCGGAGCTCGTTACAATTTATGGAGAAATAATTTGTCCGTCTGAATCAATAGACGCAAATCGTTATTTAACGGTTAACGCGAAATGTGAGTAAAACTCACCAACTCTGAACAGTTATATTTTTACAACATATTGTTAGAACTGATAATTATCTGTTGATTGATGTGTGTTAACTGTTTGGTTGAATTGCTTATGTATTGGTTGAAATTATAGATAACGATATATATATATATAAATCATTAATCAAACATTGATTCTGTTTAGCAGAATATTTCATAGTGAAATGAAATAGATGTTAATTATATTGTTTAACATCTGTGGATGCAGGGAAATAGGTCATAGGAATCCAATTGGTTTCCTCAACATTTATTTTACTGTTTTTCATATATTGTGATATATGATGTGATATATAATCTGTTGTTGATTATGTGTGTTTGAATGATATCGATCACTGTTGTTTGGTATTTTAAATACCATAAGAAAACCCTGGGATGAAAAAGGAAAATTCCAATAACTATATTGAAATAAAATATTTTATAAAATCGAAAGATTTTATATAGAAGGAAGATTTTAAACTGTATATTTAAATAGAATATTTATAAAATCAAAGGATTATTTTATAAAGGAATATTTATAAATCAAGGGATTTTATAAAGGAAATTACTTGTAAAACAAATATAAAGGAAAATATTTGTAAAACGAATATAATGGAAAATATTTGTAAAACAAATATAAAGGAAAATATTTGTAAAACAAATATGAAGGAGAAATATTTGGAAAATAGAAATGAAAAGGATATATTTGTAAACCATTTACAAATAGAATTGAAAAGGATATATTTGTAACCCATTTACAAATAGATTTGGAAAGGGAATATTTGTAAAACATTTACAAATAGAATTGATAAGAAAACATTTATTTGTTAAATAAATAGGACTGGAAAAGAATATTTATTTGTTAAATAAATAGAATATAAAAATGAATTATTTATGTAGGAGATAAATAGAGTTATAAAAGAAATTTGTTGGGAGATGAAAAGAATGTCGTATAAGGACATATTTGGCAAATGAATAGAATTTTACATCTGGAAAGTTTAGACCCGTGCTTCGCACACGGGTATAACATGATATGGATTTAAAGCAAAGATTTTAAATAGAATTTGTTGTAACCAATAGATTGAGAAGATGAATTTGAATAATATTTTATAAATTAAAGAAAATATTTATCATTTTATAAATAGAATATATAAGTCAGGATTTATATAGTAAAGTAAGAATCGATTTTAACATCGATATTTGAAACTGAATATGGACGTAGAGTTAATCAAAGGAGATAATCAAAATGAGTTAGAGGAGTTAATCGATTAGAGTTAGAGTTAATCGTTTAGAGTTAGAGTTAACCGATTAGATTTAGAGTTGACCAGTTAGAGTTAATCAGTTAGAGTTAATCAGTTAGAGTTAACCAGTTAGAGTTAATCAGTTAGAGTTAATCAGTTATAGTTAATCGATTAGAGTTAAATCGAACTAGAGTTACTCGAATAGAGTTAATCGAACAAGGGTTAGTCGAATATTTGTTATATCGAATAGAGTTAACTAAATTAGAGTTAGTCGGATTAGAGTTATTCGAATATAGTTTATTCGAAGAAAAGAATTATCGAATAAGGTTATTCGAAGAAGAGAATTAATCGAATATAGTTTATTCGAATAGAGAAAGGAGTTATCGAATATTAGTTATTCGAAAGGAGTTATCGAATATTAGTTATTTGAAAGGAATTAATCGAATATAGTTTATTCGAATAGAGAATGGAGTTATCGAATATTAGTTATTCGAAAGGAGTTATCGAATATTAGTCATTCAAAAGGAATTAATCGAATATAGTTTATTCAAACAGAGAAAGGAGTTATCGAATATAAGTTATTCGAAAGGAGTTATCGAATATTAGTTATTCGAAAGGAGTTAATCGAATATTAGTTATTCGAAAGGGGTTAATCGAATATTAGTTATTGGAAAGGAGTTATCGAATATTAGTTATTCCAAAGGAGTTATCGAATATTAGTTATTCGAAAGGAGTTATCGAATGTTAGTTATTCGAAAGGAGTTAATCGACTATTTGTTATTCGAAAGGGGTTAATCGAATATTAGTTATTCGAAAGGAGTTAATCGAATATAGTTTATTTGAAAGGAGTTAATTAGTTAGAGTTAATCCAATAGAGTTAATCAAATAGGACTTAACTGATAAGAGTAAATCGACTAGAGTTAATTGAATAGTGTTAATTGAATAGAGTTATTCGAATATAGGTTATTCGAAGAAGAGAGATTATCGAATATAGTTTATTTGAAGGAAAGAGTTGTCGAATAGAGATTTATTCGAAAGAGAGTTACGTAAGGAAGTTTGTTAAAGATTTAAAATATAAACTTTGACTATTTCGAAGTTAAAACGTTGTTCAGTTAAGGCCTGAGAGGTAATTATATGTAACAACCCGTAAAATTTGAACCAGTTTGAAAATTTTAATTTGGCTATTTTAGTGAGTTTAAAATATTTAAAATAAATATTTTGAATAATAACGATGAAAAGTAAGTTTGAATCGACGTTTGAAAATGAATATAATTATTTCTAATTATTAAACAAGGCTTGAAATGGCGCGGTAGTTTCAAAATTTGAATTCAAACATTGACTGACTGTACCGGGTGCAAAATAAAACGGATTTTAGTGAAAGCAAAAATATTTAAATCTGTTAGTGAATATCTTTCTAACGAATCTGAAAAATCGAAGTTTCATAGCGAGAAGCAAATGTTATGGCCAAATGAATTTTCAGAAAGGTCGCTATAGAATTTATATAGCACGTGAAAATGGCCATCTTGCAAATGACCTCAGAATTCGACGAAACCACTATTGTTGGATCCGGGATGTCAAACTATTGCTAGGTTTCAAATTTCATAATTTTTGAAGCTAGTATGTGAGCGTGGCGAAGGATAATGTGTTTGGTCGATTTCTATTAAATTGGATCAACAAGAAATGGGCCATTTTTCAAACGGTCCCAGAATTCAACGAAACTAGTTTTGTTGGGACCGTATCGTCAAAACATAGCTAGATTTATTTTTCAGGAATTTTTAGAATCAGTATGTAGCCCCGACAAATTGAAATGTACGTTCAAATTAAATATTGAATGTTTTATATTTTAATTTGAAGGAAAACTGACTGAAATAGTCGAATGGGCCTACGAAACATATCGCATTGTGTTCGGAATGGGGGTATTTAGCTCGGGATGGCAGTCGTTGGGTTTAATTTGGAGTTCGTATGAGATAAGGGGTATTTTTGGATTTTTAAAATTTATAAATATAAAAAAAAATCATTGGTCCACCTCAGATTTCTCTCTCCCCGTGAATTCTCTCTCCCCTCATGATAAACGACGGAAGTCGACTCTTTCCTTCCTCCCTCGATTGCGCCTCCTCCATGAAAAATCAGTCCCTCCTCCAATTGAAGATTTTGAAGAGCTCGAGACGAGCTTCAGATCCAAATATAGTTTGTATTTTTTCGTTCAGAATTGAAGGAGAAATCGAGTTCGAAAGTTTCAAACTTCATATCGCCGCCGATGTCAGCTCCGACCACTGAACTGGCCAACTCCACCGCGCGCCTAAGCGTCGCGCCTAGCCCTTCATCGCAGTGCAGCCCGATCGTCACCTCGTGCTACAGATAACGAGAAATCTTCAAACCTAGTTTTGAAGAAAAATAGAGAGTATGGCTGATTTTAAATTAAACTATATTATAGCACTTTAAAGCGCTACGGTTTTTGTTTTCACCGTAAAAATCATATCTTTTTCGTTTGTTGATGAAATTCAGTGAAACAAGATACAGTGGACTCGTGTGGACGTCTTCTACATTCTGGAAGAGACCGCATATTTTTCTGAGCCTTCTGCTATTTTTGGTGTAGTGGAATCCAATGTGAGATTTCTGAATTATAAACGATATGGAAAACGACGATGTATAAATTATATAGTCGATGTATGAGTTATATAAGCATTGTACACCTCATGTATAAGCGTTGTATAAGTCGTACGTTCGATGTATAAGTTATATATGCGTTGTAAAAATTATATATGTGTTGAATAGAAGTGAAATATGCTTATATATATATATATGACCCTCGTCCACAAACCACGGACGATATTTATTGGTTGTGATTGGTGTGAAAATTGGTTGATAGCGAATGGTTGATTAGAATTGTTTGTGGTTGAAATTGATTGATTGTGGTTGAAAAATACCCGTTTGTGGTTGAGAATCATTTGGTTGAAACCACATAGGATTAGTTTGTGGAAAAGAAAAAAAATATACATGCCGCCTGCATGCAAACTAGATGCATGAAATCCCCATTGTCAAAAGCTGCAAGGCTTTAAGGTAGAGCGAGGAGCCGTACTAGGGACGGCCCCGGTTTTAACTACCCTGCCGTTATGCTGCCGAAATTTTGAATAATATTCATGTGTTAGAATTATTTTAATGTGTTGAAACTATATTCGTGTGTTGAATAGAAATTCATGTGTTGAACGACATTCATGTTTTAAATAAATTGTTTTAACAATAAAAATCACATTTTTATTTTATATATATAACAGTAGAAAACATTCATGTATTGAATAGAAATTCATTCGTTAAATAGAAATTCATGTGTAGAATGGTATTCGTGTTTGAAATAAATTGTTTTACAATAAAATTCATATTTTTATCATCTATAGGAACTATATAAAATAGTCGTGTTTTGAAATAAATTGTTTTACAATAAAAATCATATTTTTATCATCTATATGAACTATATAAAATATTCGTGTTTTGAAATAAATTGTTTTACAATAAAAATCGCATTTTTATTATATATATGAATTGTTAAAAATAGTGAAGTGACGAAATAAATGTCTGTTAGATAAAAATATCATTTTTATTAAATGTATGAAAAGAATATGGTTTAGAAATTGAAGAATCGATTATATTCTTATATATATATATAATTACAATATATCGAATAATGAAGCTATAGTTCGTGTTTTGAAACCGTGATTTCAAAGATTAGTGCAGGAGATCCGACCATCGGATTTTCCCGAAACAAAAACCGTTGGGTTTGCTTTGGAAATATCTTTCCAACGACACCAACTTTGTAAAGATCCAATGGTTGGATTGTCTGGAATGTTTAATTCAAATCTGAAGAAAAATAGCGCCAGAATCGATTATATTTACATATAAATATAAATATAATTAAATTAAACCGAATAACGACGCTGTAGTTCGTATTTTGAAATCGAAACTTCGAACGAGTGTACCGGGAGATCCGACCATCGGATTTTCCCAAAATTGGAACCGTTGGATTCGTTTTGAAAAGATATTTCTAGTGATATAAAAATTGTGAAGATCCAACGGTTAGATTTTCAAATATGTGTAAATCAAATCTGAAGAAAAACAGCGCCACGGCCGCGTTATGGCCCGAAGTGTCGTTTGAATGAAATGGCTAAATTTAAATAAATAAAAATAGCGATAAATCATTATAAAATATTATAAATGATATGGAATGTGAAATTTAGAAACTAACTGAAGGTTAGCTAAGTCGAATGGTTTCCTGGGTTTTGATCTGATGTTGGTTTCGGCCCTCGGGGTTAATATTTGGGAAATCGTTCTCTTACTAATTTACGGTTAGTGACTGATGAATTGGAATGAAGCGTATGTTGTGTTTGTGTAGAACTTGTTAATTATATATGTGAGTTTCTCAGAAAGACCGGGTTTATCCCATTCTGAATAACTGAATCGACAATAAGAAATCGATGATGAAGACGATGGTTGAAGACCGGAGATCTTCACCTCGGTTGGATGATAACTGATGTCCTGATTGAGAGGCATCCCGAAATATGGATAACGAGTGGTGATCGTCCAGACGTACGTGGAGATCTATGGGTATGCGAGGTATATAGTGCCTCCGGTTTCGTTCAGAGCCAGAACGGACTTGTAAATGGACTGTGTGTCTGACATGGGAATTCGTTCTGTGTGATTGATAGCCATCAGTTACATGGTGTGAATTGCCTGTGCGGCATGCTAAGATGCAGTGATCAAGGCTTCTGTTGAAAAGCAAATCTTGTGATTGATGATCAAAGCACGGCCTGTGTGGCATAGCTTTGTGTCTAACGTGAATTCGCGAGCCTCACTCCCCTGTATGAACCAGAAACAGGAGAGGACCTCAGGGAGGACAAGCGTTTCTTTTGTGACGACAAGGAATTTCGCTCCGTCCGAACCAGTCGCTAAACCGACCCAGACCGTTCGAAACGCCCTATCGTTTGAGAACACGACAAATCAGAACGCATACAGAAGAACGTTTCATTGTATATTACAACAATGCATCAGATTACAGGAATATACTGAGTATAAATGAATAAATATTACACAGAAATATCAGAGATTTAAATTACATTTAAAAACATAGCAGCGGAAAATAATACAATACACAACTAGAAGAGATATACGGATACAAAGCTTTCCGGATATCGTTCCAGCTGTAGACCAGGATCCTGTGAATATAAATCTGCAAAACCAAAACTACTAGCTGCCCGTGTCAAAATAAGGGCACCCAGAGTTTAGGTTAAAACAATAAACTCTAGGTCAGTCATGTGACTGGTGTGAGAACTAAAACAGTTATTATCTTTATTTTCAAAGTTAGGTAAATCAAGGGACCACGCCGTATAACACGGAACGGGTTTCCTCCCAAGAATACCAGTGCATAAAACAAACAGCGCAATGCTAAATAAAGAAAAATGAAGCTGTTATAAGACCCAGGTCCCATCACACAATGCAACGCAGCCGAGGATAGGGTTTTCCCTTATAACAGCCAAAGAATGCTTGATACGTTTAAAACAAATCATTTGATACTATTATAAGTGCATAGTGTATAAAACAACTTCAAATCATAAGTATCAATCATAGGCGGCATAAGCGCCCCATCCCACTATGCCGCCATATATAGGATTACAAATAAAACCGCAAATGTCACGTATTTGGAAATTGGATTTCCGTCTATGAACCGAGGCAAAAGATAGTCCTCCACCGATTCGTGACTCTCTAGCCCGAGCCACAGGACCCAGACTCAGGTGGGCCCTTGGAGCGACAGGGCCGGTCCACCGATGTGGATTAAAATGCCTGAACACTACGTTTCCCCACCCTATGGGGTGTAAGTCTGGTCCGTCAGCCGACCAGAATGCATCGGCCGAAACCGATATAACCGAGGCGCCTCGCAACAGCAACAACCACATAAGTCAAACTCGTCAGGGCGTGTAAAACCACTGACGCCACTTCTAACTAGAAAGAAACGCAAGTCCTCCCTGAGGTCCGTCTCCCGTTTTTGGTTCATACCTGGTGTGAAACACGCGAGGTAAACGTTACACAAAGCTACGCCACAAAGGCCGTGCTTTGATCATCACCACAAGACTTTGTTTTTCAACAGAAGCCTTGATCATTTGCATCTTAGCATGCCACACAGGCAAACCATCCTATGCAACCGATATCAGTCACACAGAATGAAATCCGATGTCAGACACACAGTCCATTTACAAGTCCGTCCTGGGTCTGAACGAAACCGGAGGCACCTAGTACCCCGCATATCCATCGATCTCCAAGTACGTCTGGACGATCACTAACTGTTTCCATCTTCTTGGGTGTACAGCCCAATCAAGATCATCAGTTATCACCCAAACGACGTGAAGACCTCCGGTCTTCGACCATCGTCTTCATCTTCGACTTATCGTCGTATCAGTTATTCAGAATGGGATGAACCCGGTCTTTCCGAATAACTCGCGTATATTTTAAATAAGTGTTACACAAACACAACATACGCCTCATTCCAATTCATTAGTCACTAACCGTAAATTAATCAAGAGAATAATTCCCCAAATATTAACCCCGAAGGCCGAAACCAACATCAGATCAATATCCAGAAAACCATTCTGCTTGGCTAACCGACAGTTAGTTTCTAAATTTCACGTTCAAATCTAATTAAAGATTTAACTATCGCCTGGAGCAAAACTGGTGATACTCCATTCTCGATCTTTTCAATCTAATTAAAGATTCATTAAAACTCCACTTAGTTTTAATCTGTGACTGGGTTAAAGAATCAGTGTCATTTAAAACACGGTTCACGATAAACCCAAAGTCACATCCCATTAATTATCGGGTTAAAGAACAAGTGTTATTTAAAACACTGTTCACGATAAACCCAAAAATCAATATCCATTCAATTCCAATTAAATATTATTTAATTGGTACACTTCATTAAATCTAAATAAAAAGATTTAATCTTTTCTCAACTGGGTTCAAGAACAGTGTTAGTGAAGACACCATTCACGACAAACCCAAATCACATTCGATTAATTATCGGGTTAAAGAACAAGTGTTATTTAAAACACTGTTCACGATAAACCCAAAAATCAATACCAATTCAATTCCAATTAAATATCATTTAATTGGTACACTTCATTAAATCTAAATAAAAAGATTTAATCTTTTCTCAACTGGGTTCAAGAACAGTGTTAGTGAAGACACCATTCACGACAAACCCAAATCACATTCGATATTCAATACAAGGCTCTGAATAGAAAATATATCGGCTTATATTCAATATCGAATTCTACGACTAACAAATGTCGTATTGGAAATAACGATATAAATATATATCTTTCAAATTTCCATAACAACACCTGTATAATCACGAATTCCAACATCGAAATATTCCGAAGACAATTTCGATTCAAATCCACTCCAATGCAATCATTGGAAATTTTGGTTATTTTCAAAACCATTTCAAATTCAATTTATTTATTTAAAAATAAATAGAATTATAATTCTAGTTCAAAACTAGTTCATTTCGATAAAAATCTATTTTTATCTTTTCAAATATGGAGTTTTTCATCCCAAACTTTCACAAATCATTTCTTATGATTTTACACAAATTATTACTATTTTTAATAATTTTATCAAGGCCCGTACAGTCGATTTCCAACAACGGCCATCGAACTGCACTTACAGCGACCTTTTTCGAATTTGATTTGGACGTATCTCCAAATCCAACCGTTAGATTTCAAATTTCTAACATTCATTAGAAAGCTCTTTTCGATACGAACCCAACGGTTCCGGTTTTAGGAGAATCCGACGGTCGGATCTCCCGTAATGTCCGTTTTAAATAAATGGTCGAAATTCGCGAACTGCCGCGTCGCGGCGCGTTCTATTCAGGCCATTATATTATATATATAATATATATAATATATATTTCATCGATTTCTATTTAAAACGAATTATATAAATAGTTTTGAATTCGTTTCAAAAACAATTTCAACTTCCTTTTCAATTCAAATCAAAATTGAATTCTTCTTTATAAATTCGTTTTAAAATTCATTTCTATTCAATTCAAATTTCAATTCAATTTGAATTCATTTCAATTTGTTTTCAATTCAATTCGAAATCGTTTTCAATTCAATTCATTTCGAAATCGTTTTCAATTCAATTCATTTCGAAATCGTTTTCAATTCAATTCATTTCGAAATCGTTTTCAATTCAATTCATTTCGAAATCGTTTTCAATTCAATTCATTTCGAAATCGTTTTCAATTCAATTCATTTCGAAATCGTTTTCAATTCAATTCATTTCGAAATCGTTTTCAATTCAATTCATTTCGAAATCGTTTTCAATTTAATTCATTTCGAAATCACTTAAAATTGATATAAATATCGTTCACGTCAAAATGGCGTCAATCTAATCAACACGGCTTCATAAATTTCTATTTTCAAATATTCTATTTCAAATATTTCTTTTTCAAATATTTCTTTTTCAAAACTGGAATGAGGCCCAATCAATTACCATATAAAATTAATTATATGGATTTGCATACAACACATGTATATAATAGCATTGAAAATAATCAACCATCAACCAAAGTGCACTACACTGTATAAGCATCAAATGTATATATTCAACGCTTATAACAGCCTGTCAATCAATCGATCGACATATTTAATCAATCAGGATGAGTGAACTTCAAATTTCATCCCAACACCCGTGTGGGGTTTCAAACAATCAAACACAGATTTTATTCGTGCAGTTGGGCGATGTGTAAAATTTATCGTCCCAATCAATGTCATTCAAATAGGTGTACATAAGCAAACCGTTCGGTTTGTAAATGAATATTTATTTATTCACATTCACGTTAAAAATTATATTTTTAACGATAAAACATTTTATTCCAACATATGAATTTCTATTAAGTTCATTCTTTAAATAAAATGATATTTTTATTTTTCTAACACGTTTTAGAAAATTTCGGCGGCATAACGGCACGATACTAGAAACGGGACAAGGCCTAGCCTTATCCCCGGTCTAGTGAAGGCCCACGCCATTCACACATCAATCAAATAAATTAGTTATGCAAACCACAAAATTTGGAGTAAGAGTCTAACCTAGCCTTACTCCTTCGCCTTATAACGGCGCACGTCTAATCCTAACCAATTTATCGATTCGATTATTCACACCACAAACCCCATTCAAACCAATATCGCAATCAATCACCAAACAGTCAAACAAACAAGTCCATGGTCTGTGGACGATTGTGTCGGGTGCTACTAAGCACCGTCTGCATCCTAGTATATTTATATAACTAGAAAAATAAATTGAAAGGTGAGAAATTCTCACCTATAGCTATCCTAGCTCCACGGCACTTCACTGATAGAAAACTTCATCGCTATCGCACCTTCGTCATCTTCGTTGCCCGCTTTCACTACATAAGTAAACATCATATTTTTACTTCGCTATTCAATATATAAAAATCCATTTTTCTATCGAAGTTCAATATATAAAAATCATATTTTTCTATCGAAGTTCAATATATAAAAATCATATTTTTCTATCGAAGTTCAATATATAAAAATCATATTTTTCTATCGAAGTTCAATATATAAAAATCATATTTTTCTATCGAAGTTCAATATATAAAAATCATATTTTTCTATCGAAGTTCAATATATAAAAATCATATTTTTTTATCGAAGTTCAATATATAAAAATTCTATTTTCCTATCGAAGTTCAAACCATTTTCTTTTTAAAGTTCAAACCATTTTCTATTTAAAGTTAAAACCATTTTCTATTTAAAGTTAAAACCATTTTCTATTTAAAGTTAAAACCTTTTTCTATTTAAAGTTAAAACCTTTTTCAATTTAAAGTTAAAACCTTTAGAAATCAGTTTTAAAAACTTAAATAAAAATCAGTTTTATGAACTTAAATAAAAATCAGTTTTATGAACTGAAATAAAAATCAGTTTTATGAACTGATAAAAATCAGTTTTAATCTTCTATATAAAAATTCAGTTTTTACACTTAATTTAAAATCAGTTTTTATATTCCCCTAAAATCAGTTTTTATAATCCTTAAAAAAAATCAGTTTTAGAATCATAAAAAAAAATCAGGTTTTATTGTCATTTTTAAAATCAGTTTAAAAATCATAAAAAAAAAAAATCAAATAGCAAAACGAAAAGGGAAAAAAAAACTTACAGAGAAAAAAAAAAAGGGGTTTTCGCAGATTCGTCGGAGGCTTCTCGAGGCGGAGGTGGAGTTGCCGGAGTCGTTCAGGTGGGTGGCGAGCTTTGGGGCTGCGTCGGTGCTTCGATTGGCGGGGGGGGGGGGGGGGGGGGGGGGGTCCTTCGCGCCGCCTCTGGCGAGGAGGGGGGGTCGCGACTACCGCAGGTGGAGGGGGGGGCGTCGAGAGGTCGGCGCCGCTGGGGGGGGGGGGGGGGCTGGCGGCTCGATCCCGCTTCGTTTCTCCTTCTTTTTTTTTTTTATTTTTTTTTTTATTGAACGAATGAATTTGGGGGGGGGGGCAGAAGTTATAGAAGGAGAAGGTTTTGCTTTTTTTTTTTTATTATTATTATTTAATTTTCCACAAAAGCAACTTTCATTTCCGACTTCAAAACGAGGCCCACCGCCTGTCGTCCCTAGCGTTTTACCCCTATTCCGAACACAATGGGATATGTACCGCAAGCCGATTTGATAGTTACAATTAGTTTCCATTGAATTTACATTTAAATCATTATATTGAATCTTAAACGTACATTTCAAATTATCGGGGTCACATACTAACTAGAAAAATTCCTGAAAAATATTTTCTATCTTCGTATTGACGATACGGCCCTAACAAAACTAGTTTCGTCGAATTCTGAGATCGTTTGAAAAATGGCCAATTTCCAGTCGATTAAAATCAACTGAAACTGGCCAAACGCGTTTTCCTTCGCCACGCTCACATATTGATTTGAAAAATTATGAAATTTGGAATCTAGCGATAACTTTACATTGCGGACCCAACAAAAGTGGTTTCGTCGAAATCCGAGGTCGTTTGCAAAATTGCTATTTTTAAGGGCCTTATATATATAAAAATATATATAAATTCCACAGCGACTATTTCTAATTTTAAACTGGACATATCTTATCATTTCTAAAATGAAATCCTACTTTGTTAACTTCGTTAGAAAGATCTTGTTCATCAGATTCAAATATTTCTTGTTTCGTCCAATTCTGACTTATAACGAATTCTGTATATTCAATTGAAATTAGAAATCGAATTTTCGAACTACCGCGCCATTTTCAATTCCTTTTATAATTATATATAATTATTATATATTCTAACGACGACGTATATAATATATACGTTCTAATTATATTCAAAATAAATTTTCGTCGATATTATTTAAAATAATTCATTTTAAATAATCAAAATTCGCTTAAATTGCCAAAATAAAAATTTCAAACTGGCTCGCATTTTACGGGTTGTTACAATCTCCCCCACTTAAAACTTTTCGTCCCCGAAAAGGAACAAAGTCGAAAGTGGTTTGATTAATCAACTCTACGTTCGATCTGGCTTCCCTTCTCTAACTTTTCAGTTTCTGAGAATTTTCAAAATTTCAAAAATTTGGCTAACACCCTAAATTTTCGAAAAATTTCGCCATAACCTCCCCTGCACCGGGAGCATCGGGGAATTTCAAATAGCTTCCCCGGTCCTTCAGATCTCAAAAAGAAAAAGAAAAAGCCAAGCGGCTAGCCAATAGGCTCATAAAATCATCATCACCCAAACAAAACAGTAAATTATGTAGTAAACATGTACCTATTTGTCGGGCAAACAAATTTTATTCTCTGGCTCTAGCCTCCTTGCTATGACCTGTTCAATGATATATATGTATATGCAAGCAGATGCGACCAATTTTCAATATCGTTCAATATTTGATATAATTAGGCTAAACGGTTCAAAATTATCAAACAATTAAACAAACAACACAAACATCAATCAATTAGTGAATTTAACGTTTCAAATTCATACTTTTGATATATAGTCAAAAATCAGATTCTTGATGCCAAATCACAACAATTAGCCCTATCTAATTTAGTTTTTGGTTCTCACACCAGTCTAATAGGAAATATATAGAAAATCACACATTCGAAACTCGAACATAAATGTTGATGATGCGATCGCTATCATCAATATCATCTTCGGGCGACTAGAGTGTAATGCTATATCTATTCAATATATTAAAACTTTGAATACACGCGGATCAGACGTATACGCAAAATCTATATATACTGGATTGTCCTAATCAATATAAATAAATAATCAAATACGAATAATTGATTTAAATTTTCAAAACAAAATTGTTTTCATTTGAAAAATATACCCTTCACACTCGTTCTAGGATACTACTGATCCCATCTCTAACGAGTCATTCTCATTGGATATTACTAATCCAATATCTGATGAATTCTTTCGTAAGGTTCTAATGTGTCTTGTTCTCTGCTTTGTAAACCAAAGCTCTGATACCAAATGTGACGACAAGGAATTTCGCTCCGTCCGAACCAGTCGCTAAACCGACCCAGACCGTTCGAAACGCCCTATCGTTTGAGAACACGACAAATCAGAACGCATACAGAAGAACGTTTCATTGTATATTACAACAATGCATCAGATTACAGGAATATACTGAGTATAAATGAATAAATATTACACAGAAATATCAGAGATTTAAATTACATTTAAAAACATAGCAGCGGAAAATAATACAATACACAACTAGAAGAGATATACGGATACAAAGCTTTCCGGATATCGTTCCAGCTGTAGACCAGGATCCTGTGAATATAAATCTGCAAAACCAAAACTACTAGCTGTCCGTGTCAAAATAAGGGCACCCAGAGTTTAGGTTAAAACAATAAACTCTAGGTCAGTCATGTGACTGGTGTGAGAACTAAAACAGTTATTATCTTTATTTTCAAAGTTAGGTAAATCAAGGGACCACGCCGTATAACACGGAACGGGTTTCCTCCCAAGAATACCAGTGCATAAAACAAACAGCGCAATGCTAAATAAAGAAAAATGAAGCTGTTATAAGACCCAGGTCCCATCACACAATGCAACGCAGCCGAGGATAGGGTTTTCCCTTATAACAGCCAAAGAATGCTTGATACGTTTAAAACAAATCATTTGATACTATTATAAGTGCATAGTGTATAAAACAACTTCAAATCATAAGTATCAATCATAGGCGGCATAAGCGCCCCATCCCACTATGCCGCCATATATAGGATTACAAATAAAACCGCAAATGTCACGTATTTGGAAATTGGATTTCCGTCTATGAACCGAGGCAAAAGATAGTCCTCCACCGATTCGTGACTCTCTAGCCCGAGCCACAGGACCCAGACTCAGGTGGGCCCTTGGAGCGACAGGGCCGGTCCACCGATGTGGATTAAAATGCCTGAACACTACGTTTCCCCACCCTATGGGGTGTAAGTCTGGTCCGTCAGCCGACCAGAATGCATCGGCCGAAACCGATATAACCGAGGCGCCTCGCAACAGCAACAACCACATAAGTCAAACTCGTCAGGGCGTGTAAAACCACTGACGCCACTTCTAACTAGAAAGAAACGCAAGTCCTCCCTGAGGTCCGTCTCCCGTTTTTGGTTCATACCTGGTGTGAAACACGCGAGGTAAACGTTACACAAAGCTACGCCACAAAGGCCGTGCTTTGATCATCACCACAAGACTTTGCTTTTCAACAGAAGCCTTGATCATTTGCATCTTAGCATGCCACACAGGCAAACCATCCTATGCAACCGATATCAGTCACACAGAATGAAATCCGATGTCAGACACACAGTCCATTTACAAGTCCGTCCTGGGTGTGAACGAAACCGGAGGCACCTAGTACCCCGCATATCCATCGATCTCCAAGTACGTCTGGACGATCACTAACTGTTTCCATCTTCTTGGGTGTACAGCCCAATCAAGATCATCAGTTATCACCCAAACGACGTGAAGACCTCCGGTCTTCGACCATCGTCTTCATCTTCGACTTATCGTCGTATCAGTTATTCAGAATGGGATGAACCCGGTCTTTCCGAATAACTCGCGTATATTTTAAATAAGTGTTACACAAACACAACATACGCCTCATTCCAATTCATTAGTCACTAACCGTAAATTAATCAAGAGAATAATTCCCCAAATATTAACCCCGAAGGCCGAAACCAACATCAGATCAATATCCAGAAAACCATTCTGCTTGGCTAACCGACAGTTAGTTTCTAAATTTCACGTTCAAATCTAATTAAAGATTTAACTATCGCCTGGAGCAAAACTGGTGATACTCCATTCTCGATCTTTTCAATCTAATTAAAGATTCATTAAAACTCCACTTAGTTTTAATCTGTGACTGGGTTAAAGAATCAGTGTCATTTAAAACACGGTTCACGATAAACCCAAAGTCACATCCCATTAATTATCGGGTTAAAGAACAAGTGTTATTTAAAACACTGTTCACGATAAACCCAAAAATCAATATCCATTCAATTCCAATTAAATATTATTTAATTGGTACACTTCATTAAATCTAAATAAAAAGATTTAATCTTTTCTCAACTGGGTTCAAGAACAGTGTTAGTGAAGACACCATTCACGACAAACCCAAATCACATTCGATTAATTATCGGGTTAAAGAACAAGTGTTATTTAAAACACTGTTCACGATAAACCCAAAAATCAATACCAATTCAATTCCAATTAAATATCATTTAATTGGTACACTTCATTAAATCTAAATAAAAAGATTTAATCTTTTCTCAACTGGGTTCAAGAACAGTGTTAGTGAAGACACCATTCACGACAAACCCAAATCACATTCGATATTCAATACAAGGCTCTGAATAGAAAATATATCGGCTTATATTCAATATCGAATTCTACGACTAACAAATGTCGTATTGGAAATAACGATATAAATATATATCTTTCAAATTTCCATAACAACACCTGTATAATCACGAATTCCAACATCGAAATATTCCGAAGACAATTTCGATTCAAATCCACTCCAATGCAATCATTGGAAATTTTGGTTATTTTCAAAACCATTTCAAATTCAATTTATTTATTTAAAAATAAATAGAATTATAATTCTAGTTCAAAACTAGTTCATTTCGATAAAAATCTATTTTTATCTTTTCAAATATGGAGTTTTTCATCCCAAACTTTCACAAATCATTTCTTATGATTTTACACAAATTATTACTATTTTTAATAATTTTATCAAGGCCCGTACAGTCGATTTCCAACAACGGCCATCGAACTGCACTTACAGCGACCTTTTTCGAATTTGATTTGGACGTATCTCCAAATCCAACCGTTAGATTTCAAATTTCTAACATTCATTAGAAAGCTCTTTTCGATACGAACCCAACGGTTCCGGTTTTAGGAGAATCCGACGGTCGGATCTCCCGTAATGTCCGTTTTAAATAAATGGTCGAAATTCGCGAACTGCCGCGTCGCGGCGCGTTCTATTCAGGCCATTATATTATATATATAATATATATAATATATATTTCATCGATTTCTATTTAAAACGAATTATATAAATAGTTTTGAATTCGTTTCAAAAACAATTTCAACTTCCTTTTCAATTCAAATCAAAATTGAATTCTTCTTTATAAATTCGTTTTAAAATTCATTTCTATTCAATTCAAATTTCAATTCAATTTGAATTCATTTCAATTTGTTTTCAATTCAATTCGAAATCGTTTTCAATTCAATTCATTTCGAAATCGTTTTCAATTCAATTCATTTCGAAATCGTTTTCAATTCAATTCATTTCGAAATCGTTTTCAATTCAATTCATTTCGAAATCGTTTTCAATTCAATTCATTTCGAAATCGTTTTCAATTCAATTCATTTCGAAATCGTTTTCAATTCAATTCATTTCGAAATCGTTTTCAATTCAATTCATTTCGAAATCGTTTTCAATTTAATTCATTTCGAAATCACTTAAAATTGATATAAATATCGTTCACGTCAAAATGGCGTCAATCTAATCAACACGGCTTCATAAATTTCTATTTTCAAATATTCTATTTCAAATATTTCTTTTTCAAATATTTCTTTTTCAAAACTGGAATGAGGCCCAATCAATTACCATATAAAATTAATTATATGGATTTGCATACAACACATGTATATAATAGCATTGAAAATAATCAACCATCAACCAAAGTGCACTACACTGTATAAGCATCAAATGTATATATTCAACGCTTATAACAGCCTGTCAATCGATCGACATATTTAATCAATCAGGATGAGTGAACTTCAAATTTCATCCCAACACCCGTGTGGGGTTTCAAACAATCAAACACAGATTTTATTCGTGCAGTTGGGCGATGTGTAAAATTTATCGTCCCAATCAATGTCATTCAAATAGGTGTACATAAGCAAACCGTTCGGTTTGTAAATGAATATTTATTTATTCACATTCACGTTAAAAATTATATTTTTAACGATAAAACATTTTATTCCAACATATGAATTTCTATTAAGTTCATTCTTTAAATAAAATGATATTTTTATTTTTCTAACACGTTTTAGAAAATTTCGGCGGCATAACGGCACGATACTAGAAACGGGACAAGGCCTAGCCTTATCCCCGGTCTAGTGAAGGCCCACGCCATTCACACATCAATCAAATAAATTAGTTATGCAAACCACAAAATTTGGAGTAAGAGTCTAACCTAGCCTTACTCCTTCGCCTTATAACGGCGCACGTCTAATCCTAACCAATTTATCGATTCGATTATTCACACCACAAACCCCATTCAAACCAATATCGCAATCAATCACCAAACAGTCAAACAAACAAGTCCATGGTCTGTGGACGATTGTGTCGGGTGCTACTAAGCACCGTCTGCATCCTAGTATATTTATATAACTAGAAAAATAAATTGAAAGGTGAGAAATTCTCACCTATAGCTATCCTAGCTCCACGGCACTTCACTGATAGAAAACTTCATCGCTATCGCACCTTCGTCATCTTCGTTGCCCGCTTTCACTACATAAGTAAACATCATATTTTTACTTCGCTATTCAATATATAAAAATCCATTTTTCTATCGAAGTTCAATATATAAAAATCATATTTTTCTATCGAAGTTCAATATATAAAAATCATATTTTTCTATCGAAGTTCAATATATAAAAATCATATTTTTCTATCGAAGTTCAATATATAAAAATCATATTTTTCTATCGAAGTTCAATATATAAAAATCATATTTTTCTATCGAAGTTCAATATATAAAAATCATATTTTTTTATCGAAGTTCAATATATAAAAATTCTATTTTCCTATCGAAGTTCAAACCATTTTCTTTTTAAAGTTCAAACCATTTTCTATTTAAAGTTAAAACCATTTTCTATTTAAAGTTAAAACCATTTTCTATTTAAAGTTAAAACCTTTTTCTATTTAAAGTTAAAACCTTTTTCAATTTAAAGTTAAAACCTTTAGAAATCAGTTTTAAAAACTTAAATAAAAATCAGTTTTATGAACTTAAATAAAAATCAGTTTTATGAACTGAAATAAAAATCAGTTTTATGAACTGATAAAAATCAGTTTTAATCTTCTATATAAAAATTCAGTTTTTACACTTAATTTAAAATCAGTTTTTATATTCCCCTAAAATCAGTTTTTATAATCCTTAAAAAAAATCAGTTTTAGAATCATAAAAAAAAATCAGGTTTTATTGTCATTTTTAAAATCAGTTTAAAAATCATAAAAAAAAAAAATCAAATAGCAAAACGAAAAGGGAAAAAAAAACTTACAGAGAAAAAAAAAAAGGGGTTTTCGCAGATTCGTCGGAGGCTTCTCGAGGCGGAGGTGGAGTTGCCGGAGTCGTTCAGGTGGGTGGCGAGCTTTGGGGCTGCGTCGGTGCTTCGATTGGCGGGGGGGGGGGGGGGGGTCCTTCGCGCCGCCTCTGGCGAGGAGGGGGGGTCGCGACTACCGCAGGTGGAGGGGGGGGGCGTCGAGAGGTCGGCGCCGCTGGGGGGGGGGGGGCTGGCGGCTCGATCCCGCTTCGTTTCTCCTTCTTTTTTTTTTTTATTTTTTTTTTATTGAACGAATGAATTTGGGGGGGGGGGCAGAAGTTATAGAAGGAGAAGGTTTTGCTTTTTTTTTTTTATTATTATTATTTAATTTTCCACAAAAGCAACTTTCATTTCCGACTTCAAAACGAGGCCCACCGCCTGTCGTCCCTAGCGTTTTACCCCTATTCCGAACACAATGGGATATGTACCGCAAGCCGATTTGATAGTTACAATTAGTTTCCATTGAATTTACATTTAAATCATTATATTGAATCTTAAACGTACATTTCAAATTATCGGGGTCACATACTAACTAGAAAAATTCCTGAAAAATATTTTCTATCTTCGTATTGACGATACGGCCCTAACAAAACTAGTTTCGTCGAATTCTGAGATCGTTTGAAAAATGGCCAATTTCCAGTCGATTAAAATCAACTGAAACTGGCCAAACGCGTTTTCCTTCGCCACGCTCACATATTGATTTGAAAAATTATGAAATTTGGAATCTAGCGATAACTTTACATTGCGGACCCAACAAAAGTGGTTTCGTCGAAATCCGAGGTCGTTTGCAAAATTGCTATTTTTAAGGGCCTTATATATATAAAAATATATATAAATTCCACAGCGACTATTTCTAATTTTAAACTGGACATATCTTATCATTTCTAAAATGAAATCCTACTTTGTTAACTTCGTTAGAAAGATCTTGTTCATCAGATTCAAATATTTCTTGTTTCGTCCAATTCTGACTTATAACGAATTCTGTATATTCAATTGAAATTAGAAATCGAATTTTCGAACTACCGCGCCATTTTCAATTCCTTTTATAATTATATATAATTATTATATATTCTAACGACGACGTATATAATATATACGTTCTAATTATATTCAAAATAAATTTTCGTCGATATTATTTAAAATAATTCATTTTAAATAATCAAAATTCGCTTAAATTGCCAAAATAAAAATTTCAAACTGGCTCGCATTTTACGGGTTGTTACATCTTTCTAGCTACAGGTGGTGTCAGTGCTTAAACTGGCTGACATATATATTATTTTCACCTGTGTGGTTGTTGCTATTGCGAAGCGCCTCGGACATATCGGTCGATCCAGGGCCGATGGAGTCATTCGTTGGCTCACTTACACCCCAAAGGGCGGGAAATGCAGTGTTCAAGAATTTTAATCCACATCGATGGACCGGTCCTATCGCTCCAAAGGCTTGACTGAGTACTTGCCTGAGGCTCGGGCTAGACAGTCTCGAATTCGGTAAGGACTATCTTTTGCCTTGGTTCGTGACGGAAATCCAATTTCCAAATACGACACCGTGCGGTTTTGATTGTATATATATATGGCGACATGATATATGGTACCCATGCCGTCTATGATTGATAGTTATGATTGAAATTGTTTTTGAAATGTATAAACAATAGTAATAATATCAAATGCTTTTATTTTATTCGTATCAATCATATTTTGGCCATTATAAGGTAAAACTCTATCCTCCGGTTTGCGTTGCATTGTGTGATGGGAACTGAGTCTTATAATGGCTTCATTTTTATAAAAAGCATTGCGATGTTTAACGGATTTACTTGTTTTAAGGCACTGGCAATCCAATGGGGTAAACTCGTTCCACGAAAGTGGCGTGGTCCTATGATTAGCCATATTTTAAATGCTTTAAGTAGATTTCTCATACCTTTCCCATGACCGACTCATAGTTTGTTTCACTTGCAAACTCGGGTGCCCCTTTTTCTTCACGAGCAGCCTTGTACTCAGGTTTCAGCAGGCTCTTTCTCGATAGCGGGAGCTGAAGATGGATACTATCATTTATCTCTTTTATGCTGTTCAGCTCCTATTGTACATATTATATTTGTTTTCCGCTGTAGACATTTATGTATAGTTGAACTGTATTTGTACTAAGAATGATCCTGTATACTGTGTAACTCTGCTGATTACATTTATCCAGTATATTATTTGTTCATTATCTGGTGTATTTATTTAATTCTGTTCTGCTATTATCTGTTTATGTGTTATATTCCAAAGATTACCCTTGACACAGTCGTACGGGGTTTTGGGGTCATCACAACGTGGTATCAGAGCTTTGGTTAAGCTTAGTTCTGGAATATAACATATTAACGAACTCGTCAGAAATAGAACCAGTAGTGTTCTAGGACGGGTAACTCATTACAGATAGGATCAGTAATATTCTAGTATGAGCATAGCAGAATGAAATACACCCCAGTAGACATATTTACATTCAAGTATTTGTCTCTATATTTTGAAATATCTTTTCTGTTGACCTGACACTTTGTCTGCTAATTGCAGACGCACTAGAAAATGAGTGACAGGAACAGAAGAAATAATCGTATGGCTCGACATGCTAATGAGCAAGTTGTGCTCCCGTAGCCAGAATCAAATATATAAGTTCTATTCAAGTGATTTCGAAATCTGGGTGGATCACCATTCTTAGGCAAAGAGTCCATTATGGAAACACAAGCTTGGATTCGTTTTGCTGAGAAAATCTTTGAAGGATTAAAGCTGAGAGATGATCAGAAAAGATTACTGGCATCTTGGGCACCCAAAGAAGAAGCTTTGTTATGGTGGGATTTGATTATTAAGGATAATCTAGAAGGTGATATCACCTGGGATAGATTTAAAGTGATTTTCCTTGAAAGATTTACTCCTCCTGAAGCAACTGAGTGGTTATGTGATGAATTCTCTTATCTGATACAAGGAGATACGACCATTCCAGAATATCATAAGAGATTCAATGAACTTTCTCACTTTGCCCCGCATCTGATTCAAGATCCGAAGAGGAAGAATCTAAGGTTTATTCATGGCCTGCAAAGAAAATACCAGAATAGTGTAATGAGGAATGTGAAGCTTCCTTTTTCTGAAATGATATACATGGCTTACCAGTATGAGGATCTCGACAAGAAAGGTATGCTGTGTTACGAAGAGGAAGTCAGTTCAGGGCGATGTCTGAGGTCAGTATGAAGCCTAAAGTTAATCGGAAAAGGGCCAGATCTGAGAAAGAACCAGCAATGGCTGTCATATGCCTTAACTGCAATCAGAAGGGCCATTTGTCCAGAAAATGTAAATCTTTAAACAAACGAAGCAAGAGTGGATCTAAACCCACTAAGAAGCAAAAGAACCCACATGGGGAAAGGAGATGCCATAAGTGCCACCAAGCAGGTCATATTGCACGGGAGTGCCAACTCTCAAAGAAATCTGAAGCAATGCATATAAATGAAGTAGCAGAAACTTCTGAGCCCTCAGCTAGTAAGGGAAGGTCTGATGTTTTGGAAGGAACGCTTAATGTTAAAAATATTCCAGTCAAAGTACTGTTTGATACAGGTGTGTCGCGAAGCTTTATTGCAAAGAATGCAGTTAAGAAGTTGGATTTGAATTTGAAAAAGCTCAAAGAACCCATCACTGTCCATAATCTGGTTTGGAGTTCCCTCGATATTAGTTGGATTTTTGCAGTGCCTGTCTCTTTTTCCTGTTATAAGTTCCCTACCATCTCTATCGTCATGAATTTTACTGAATTCGATCTTATTTTGGGATTGGATTGGTTAACCAAATATGAGGCAGAGGTTAGATGCGCCGAGAGAGTTGTTAAGGCAAAGGCCCAATCAGGGAACTATATAACCATACCATGTGAAGGCCCGGATTCGAATAGAAAAGACTTTTGGTCAGTTTTGGATGTTTCACCAGCTCAAATAGAAAATATCCCTGTAGTCACAGAGAATATTTCGGACCTCATAAAAGATATTCCTGTCGTCAAGAAATTTGTGGATGTGTTCGAAGAAGTTGTTAGCTTACCTCCGTAGAGAGAAATTGATTTCAAGATCGCTTTAATTCCGAATGCAAGGCCAGTAGTGCACGCTATTCATAGGATGACTCTAAAGGAGAAAGAAGAACTAGACAACCAAACATGGCAGCTTGTATGGAAGGGTCTGATCAGGCCTAGTTTCTCTGATTGGGGAGCAGCAGTGGTGTTTGTCCCAAAGTCTGACGGTACTCTGTGACTATGTGTGGATTATCGTGACTTGAATAAACAAACCATAAAGAATAAATATCCATTGCCGCGAATCGATGATTTACTAGATTGTCTGAATGGAGCACAAGTATTTTCACGGATGGTCCTAGCTACAGGCTTCCATCAGCTTCGTATTGCCGAAGAGTGTGTTCCTATGACATCATTCAGAGGCCCGACTTATTTTATGAGTGGTTAGTAATGTCGTTCGGCTTATGTAACGCTCCAGCTTACTTCGTCGATTTGATGAATCGAGTGTTCACAGGAGTCTTGAATAAGTTTGTTCTGGTTTTTATTGACGATATTCTAATCTTCTCTAAGTCAAAGTCCAAACATGAAAAACATTTGGAGCAGGTTCTAGAAATTCTGAGAAGGAATGTATTGAAAGCCAAACTGTCCAAATGTATATTCTGGCAAGATGAAGTGAAATTTCTTGGCCACGTCGTATCAAAAGAGGGAATTGCTGTGGATCCAAGTAAAATCACCGCTATTCAAAATTTGAAACAGCCTAGTACTCCCACAGAAGTCCGAAGTTTTCTTGGATTGGCTAGTTATTACCGGAAGTTCGTTAAAGATTTTTCGAAGATATCTAGTCACTTAACAAAGCTTACAAAGAAGCACTCAAAATTCAAGTGGACTCCAGAATGTGAGGAGGCTTTTGAGGAGCTAAAAGTCAGATTAACAATGGCTCCAGTGTTAATGATTATCGACGGCAATCAGGACTTGAAATTCTGGACAGATGCCTCTAGAGAAGGCCTTGGTGCAGTATTAATGCAAAGAGGTCAAGTTGTTGCTTATGCTAACCGCCAGCTGAAGCCACATGAAAAGAATTACATAACTCGTGATCTTGAGTTGTTGGTTATCGTATTTGCTTTGAAAATCTGGAGGCACTATCTTCTGGGTGAGAAATTCAAACTGTTTACAGACCATCAGTCGTTAAAAACCCAGAAAGACTTGAATCTGAGACAGCAACGTTGGCTAGAGTTCCTTGAAGCATACGATTTTGAGATTCTATACACTCCAGGGAAAGCCAATGTCGTGGCCGATGCACTAAGTCGAAAGAATGTAATGATCGCCAGTTTTATTATTACAACTTCATTGATTGATAAAATATCTTCTCTTCAGAAGGATGATCACTTCATTCAGAAGATCAGAGAGATAATTCAGAAAGGCGAGCCCTCGAGTTTTCAGGTTGATAATGATGGGATTCTAAGGCTAAAAGGTCGAATTTGTGTTCCTAACATTTCTGAGCTCCGAAAGGAAGTACTAGATGAATGCCACAAGTAAAAACTTAGTATCCATCCAGGAGTAAGCAAAATGTATAATGAGATCAAACGCACTTTCTGGTAGATGTCGATGAAGAGAGACATTTCTTTATATGTTAGTCGATGCCCTACTTGCCAACTAGTCAAAAGCGACTAACAGAAACTTGCTGGATTGTTGCAACCGCTGGAAGTTCCAGGTTGGAAGTGGGAACATATTTCCATGGACTTCATAGATGGTTTGCCCAAAACCAGGAAAGGAAATGACAGTATTTGGGGGATCATAGATCGCTTCACGAATACCGCCCATTTCATACCTGTTAGATCGAACAGAACTGCTCAGAGTCTGGCGCAGATATATTTCAAGGAAATTGTTAGACTACACGGAGTGCCGATCCGTATAGTTAGTGACAACGATCAAATATTTATGAAAAAATTATGCGAGGCATTTCAAGTAGAACTGGGAACAAAGCTGAATCTAAGCACCGCCTATCATCCTCAGACAGATGGTCGGACTGAGAGGGTGAATCGTATACTAGAAGATTTATTGTCGACTTGTGTTCTTGACTTTGGTGGATCATGGGAAGAACATTTACATTTGGCTAAATTCTCATTTAAAAACATCTACCAAGCAAGCATGACAATGTCACCATTCGAAGCATTTTATGGTAGACCGTGCCGATCTCCTGCTTGTTGGGTCGAACCTGGTAATAGGCTTGTATTGGGACCTGACATGATCCGTGAAGCTGCCACAAAGTCGATTTCGTTAAGAAACGATTACTCGCCGCTCAAAGGCGACAGAAGAGCTATGCCGATAAAAGAAGAAGAGATATATCATTTGCTGTTGGCGACTATGTATACTTGAAAGTATCGCCGATGAGAGGAGTTATCCGGTTCGGTAAAACTGGGAAGTTGGCGCCCAGACATATTGGTCCATTCCCTATACTAGAATGGATTGGAACCCTCGCTTATAGATTTCAACTGCCTGATTGGTTGCTTGGAGTGCATGATGTATTTCACGTATCTCAACTTCGAAAGCATGTTCATGACCCAGACTTGGTTGTGGAAGAAGCTGCACAACAGGATATTGAAATTACTCCAGAATTAGCTATGAGAAGAGAGCCGCTAAAGATTATCGGCAAAGAAACCAAAGAGCTGAGGAACAAGAAGGTTCACTTAGTCAAAGTGCAATGGAGTGGAGATCCGCGAGATTGTGCTTGGGAAACAGAGGAGAGCATTAAGAAAGCCTATCCTAAGTGCTGGGTGGACATCTCTGATTGACTCCAGTGCAAGGTACATTTATCATACTTTGCATTACCATTTTGTTCTCTACTTTGTTATTATTTTCTTTTCATGGATGTGAACTTTTAATTCTATAGTCTGATTATTTTAAAAAAGAGTATATGAATCGATTAGTATATTTTTGAAAAGTTAAAAAACAAATTGATTGTTGTTTGTGTTGTGTGATAGTGGATTTGATTAATTAAATTATTAGAACGATAGTTAATTTAATCAATAAGAGAATGAATGGTAGAATTTATTCGATTAAATCACACATTGAACTGAGTTAAAAATAGATAGAAATATATACATGTGCATTATATATGTTTCAACAGGAAAATGGATTAGTTGTTGAGTAAAGAATTTATTTGCGTGCCCGACAAATAGGTAAACCTTAATGAGTTGGATGCGAAATATTATTATATCAACTCCTGTGAATGCCATTGGATGCGGAGTGCTAGTTGTTCTGTGTGTAATAATAAACGTCGCCATAAGATAGTAACAATTAATTTTGAACTACACTACATGGCATACTTCTTGAAGACAGGCATACTTCATCATATACCACATAAGCATTTGGAGCTTGTGTGACGAGGTTGAAGATTTACCATACGAGCGAGAGGCTTGTATGGCGATGACTATATTTTACAGGTTGAACTGATGACTGATATGGACCATATAAAATGTAATGCTAATTGTCAGATTAATAAAAACCCCACACGGGTCTGGAGATGACAATAAACACGTCTCTCTGGTCATTACGGCACAAAAACCATTTATAGGGTGACGAGAATTTATTCTCTGGAGTTATGATCTATACACACTCCCCTGTGGACACTGGAATATATCACTATAAATATGTGCATGCTTATTAGGATTTATTGGGTACCAAATACGGCCCAATAAATTTCCAAACCCCTCCCCGTACAAAGGAGGTTATGGCAAAAAAATTCGAAAATTTAGGGTGTTAGCCAAATTTTTGAAGAATTGGAAAATTCTCAGAAATTGAAAAGTTGGAGAATGGAAGCCAGATTGGAAGTAGAGTTGATTAATCAATCCACTTTCTACTTTGTTCCTTTTCGGGGACGAAAAGTTTTAAGTGGTGAAGATTGTAACAACTCGGAAAATTTGAACCAGTTTGAAAATTTTAATTTGGCTATTTTAGTGAGTTTAAAATATTTAAAATAAATATTTTGAATAATAACGATGAAAAGTAAGTTTGAATCGATGTTTGAAAATGAATATAATTATTTCTAATTATAAACAAGGCTTGAAATGGCGCGGTAGTTTCAAAATTTGAATTCAAACTTTGACTGACTGTACCGGGTGCAAAATAAAACGGATTTTAGTGAAACCAAAAATATTTAAATCTGTTAGTGAATATCTTTCTAACGAATCTGAAAAATCGAAGTTTCATAGCGAGAATCAAATGTTATGGCCAAATGAATTTTCAGAAAGGTCGCTATAGAATTTATATAGCCCGTGAAAATGGCCATCTTGCAAATGACCTCAGAATTCGACGAAACCACTTTTGTTGGATCCGGGATGTCAAACTATTGCTAGGTTTCAAATTTCATAATTTTTGAAGCTAGTATGTGAGCGTGGCGAAGGAAAATGTGTTTGGTCGATTTCTATTAAATTGGATCAACCAGAAAAGGGCCATTTTTCAAACAGTCTCAGAATTCGACGAAACTAGTTTTGTTGGGACCGTATCGTCAAAACATAGCTAGATTTATTTTTTGGGAATTTTTAGAATCAGTATGTGGCCCCGGCAAATTGAAATGTATGTTCAAATTAAATATTGAATGTTTTATATTTTATTTTGAAGGCAAACTGACTGAAACAGTCAAATGGGCCTACGAAACATATCCCAATGTGTTCAGAATGGGGGTATTTAGCTAGCGACGACAGTCGTTGGCTTTTGGATTGAAGTTCATACGAGATAAGGGGTATTTTCGGATTTTTAAAATTTATAAATATTAAAAAAATTCATTGGTCCACCTCAGATTTCTCTCTCCCCGTGAATTCTCTCTCCCCCCACGATAAACTACGGACGCCGACTCTTTTCTTCCTCCCTCGATTGCGCGTCCTACAAGCAAAATCAGTCCCTCCTTCAGTTGAAGATTTTGAATAGCTCGAGACGAGCTTCAAATCCATGTACAGTTGTATTTTTTCGTTCAGAATTGGGGGAGAAATCGATTTCGAAAGTTTCGAACTTCACCCCGCCGCCGACGTCAGCTCCGACCACCGAACTGGCCAACTCCACCATGCGCCTGAGCGTCGCGCCTAGCCCATCATCGCGGTGCAGCCCGATCGTCACCTCGTGCTACGGATAATGAGAAATCTTCAAACCTAGTTTTGAAGAAAAATAGAGAGGTATGACTGATTTTAAATTAAACTATATTATAGCACTTTAAAAGCGCTTCGGTTTTTGTTTTCACTGTAAAAATCATATCTTTTTCGTTTGTTGATGAAATTCAGTGAAACAAGAGACAGTGGACTCGTGTGGACGTCTTCTACATTCTGGAAGAGACTGCATATTTTTTTGAGCCTTCTGCAATTTTTGGTGGAGTGGAACCCAATGTGAGATTTCTGAATTATAAACTATATGGAAAACGATGATGTATAAATTATATAGTCGATGTATGAGTTATATAAGCGTTGTACACCTCATGTATAAGCGTTGTATAAGTTGTACGTTCGATGTATAAGTTATATATGCGTTGTAAAAATTATATATGTGTTGAATAGAAGTGAAATATGCTTATATACATATATATATACGCCCCTCGTCCACAAACCATGGACGATATTTATTGGTTGTGATTGGTGTGAAAATTGGTTGATAGCGAATGGTTGATTAGAATTGTTTGTGGTTGGAATTGATTAATTGTGGTTGAAAAATACTCGTTTGTGGTTAAAAATTATTTGGTTGAAACCACATAGGATTAGTTTGTGGAAAAGAAAAAACTATACATGCCGCCTATGTGCGAACTAGATGCATGAAATCCCCATTGTCAAAACCCGCGAGGCTTTAAGGTAGAGCGAGGAGCCGTACTTGGGACAACACTGGTTTTAACTACCCTGCCGTTATGCTGCCGAAATTTTGAATAATATTCATGTGTTAGAATTATTTTCATGTGTTGAAACTATATTCGTGTGTTGAATAGAAATTCATGTGTTGAACGACATTCATGTTTTAAATAAATTGTTTTAACAATAAAAATCACATTTTTATTTTATATATATACGAACTATAGAAAACATTCATGTGTTGAATAGAAAATCATTTGTTGAATAGAAATTCATGTGTTGAATGGTATTCGTGTTTGAAGTAAATTGTTTTACAATAAAATTCATATTTTTATCATCTATAGGAACTATATAAAATAGTTGTGTTTTGAAATAAATTGTTTTACAATAAAAATCATAAATTTATCATCTATATGAACTATATAAAATAGTCGTGTTTTGAAATAAATTGTTTTACAATAAAAATCATATTTTTATCATCTATATGAACTATATAAAATAGTCGTGTTTTGAAATAAATTGTTTTACAATAAAAATCGCATTTTTATTATATATATGAATTGTTAAAAATAGTGAAGTGTCGAAATAAATGTCTGTTGGATCAAAATATCATTCTTATCAAATGTATAAAAAGAATATGGTTTAGAAATTGAAGAATCGATTATATTCATATATATATATATATATATATATATAATTAAAATATATCGAATAACGAAGCTGCAGTTCGTGTTTTGAAACCGCGATTTCAAACGATTAGTGCGGGAGATCCGACCATCGGATTTTCCCAAAAACGAAACCGTTGGGTTTGCTTTAGAAATATCTTTCCAACAACACCAACTTTGTAAAGATCCAGCGGTTGGATTGTCTGGAATGTTTAATTCAAATCTGAAGAAAAACAGCGCCAGAATCGATTATATTTATATATAAGTATAAATATAATTAAATTAAATCGAATAACGACGCTGTAGTTCGTATTTTGAAATCGAAACTTCAGACGAGTGTACCGGGAGATCCGACCTTCGGATTTTCCCAAAACTAGAACCATTGGATTCGTTTTGAAAAGATATTTCTAGTGATATAAAAATTGTGAAGATCCAACAGTTAGATTTTCAGACATGTGTAAATCAAATCTAAAGAGAAACAGCGCCACAGCCGCGTTATGGCCCGAAGCGTCGTTTGAATGAAATGGATATTTTTAAATAAATAAAAATAGTGATAAATTGTTATAAAATATTATAAATGATATGGAATGTGAAATTTATAAACTAACTGAAGGTTAGCTAAGCCGAATGGTTTCCTGGGTTTTGATCTGATGTTGGTTTCGGCCTTCGGGGATAATATTTGGGAAATCGTTCTCTTACTAATTTACGATTAGTGACTGATGAATTGGAATGAAGCGTATGTTGTGTTTGTGTAGAACTTGTTAATTATATATGCGAGTTGCTAAGAAGACCGGGTTTATCCCATTCTGAATAACTGAATCGACGATAAGAAATCGATGATGAAGACGGTGGTCGAAGACCGGAGATCTTCACCTCGGTTGGATGATAACTGATGTCCTGATTGGTAGGCATCCCGAAATATGGGTAATGAGTAGTGATCGTCCAGACGTACGTGGAGATCGATGGGTATGAGAGGTATATAATGCCTCCGGTTTCGTTCAGACCCAAAACGGACTTGTAAATGGACTATGTGTCTGACATGGGAATTCGTTCTTCGTGATTGATAGCCATCAGTTACATGGTGTGAATTGCCTGTGCGGCATGCTAAGATGCAGTGATCAAGGCTTCTGTTGAAAAGCAAAGTCTTGTGATTGATGATCAAAG
Organism: Allium sativum; assembly: GCA_030737875.1. Classification (NCBI taxonomy): domain Eukaryota; kingdom Viridiplantae; phylum Streptophyta; class Magnoliopsida; order Asparagales; family Amaryllidaceae; genus Allium; species Allium sativum. The sequence continues at coordinate 266,762,897 of CM060920.1, read as the reverse complement.
CACGGCCTGCGTGGCATAGCTTTGTGTATAACGTGAATTCGCGAGCCTCACACCCCGGTATGAACCAGAAACAGGAGAGGACCTCGGGGAGGACATGCGTTTCTTTCTAGCTAGAGGTGGTGTCAGCGCTTAAACTAGCTGACATATATATTATTTTCGCCTGTGTGGTTGTTGCTGTTGTGAGGCGCCTCGGATATTTCGGTCGATCCGGGACCGATGGAGTCATTCGTTGGCTCACTTACGACCCAAAGGGCGGGGAAACGCAGTGTTCAGGAATTTTAATCCACATCGGTGGACCGGCCCTATCGCTCCAAAGGCTTGACTGAGTACTTGCCTGAGTCTCGGGCTAGACAGTCTCGAATTCGGTAAGGACTATCTTTTGCCTTGTTTCATGACGGAAATCCAATTTCCAAATATGACACCGTGCGGTTTTGATTGTATATATATATGGCGACATGATATATGGTACCCATGTCGTCTATGATTGATAGTTATGATTGAAATTGTTTTTGAAACGTATAAACACTAGTAATAATATCAAATGCTTTTATTTTATTCGTATCAATCATATTTTGGCCATTATAAGGTAAAACTCTATCCTCCGGTTTGCGTTGCATTGTGTGATGGGAACTGAGTCTTATAATGGCTTCATTTTTATAAAAAGCATTGCGATATTTAAAGGATTTACTTGTTTTAAAGCATTGGCAATTCAATGGGGTAAACCCGTTTTGCGAAAGTTGCGTGCTCCTATGATTAGCCATATTGTAAATGTGTTAAGTAGATATCTCATACCAGTCCCATGACTGACTCATAGTTTGTTTCACTTGCAAACTCGGGTGCCCCTTTTTCTACACGGGCAGCCTTTTATTCAGGTTTCAGCGGGCTCTTTCTGGATAGCGGAAGTTGAAGATGGATACTATCATTTATCTCTTTTATGCTGTTCAGCTCCTATTGTACATATTATGTTTGTTTTCCGCTGTAGACACTTATGTATAGTTGAACTGTATTTGCACTAAGAGTGATCCTGTATACTGTGTAACTCTGATGATTACGTTTATCCATTATATTATTTGTTCATTATCTGGTGTATTTATTTAATACTATTCTGCTATTATCTGTTTATGTGTTATATTCCAAAGATTACCCTTGACACCGTCGTATGGGGTTTTAGGTTCGTCACATTATATCCCAATTTGATTGACTTCCTTCTTAACTAAGGAATGGTAAGGTTTAATAGTGAAGGTTGGTTAAGTGAATATAGTTAATGAAGGAAATGGTGAATTGGCATAGCAATGTTTTATTTAAACATCTGTTTAAATCCAAGGAATAAGTTTTGAAAACGTTTTCCAAATATAATCAGAGATATTTTCTAATCATAGAAAATAAAATGTTAGATGGTAAAGAATACTGGAATGACAGTGATCCGTGGAAAGGAGATGGAAATGTTTTCCAATGATTAATAATGTATATTTTCTAAATTTAGAAAATAAGAATTTCTGTATATATACAGAAACAGGAAATGGAGAATAAATAAATTAATGATAAATTAATTTAAGAGATAAATGATGAATGATGATTGATCGATATAATTTCCATCTGGAAATAATATCGTTGTTTGCACACGTGTTTTTCTTTGATAGTTAACTCACCGACTATCGAAGTTTTTGACCATTTTTCCATAGTCAATACGGAGAGACCGGTTGGATTCTTGTCCAAAGAACCACTCTGTATGAGCGTTATCGTTCGAATCAAATAGATCGAAGACAAATTGAAGACGGAGTAAAGTGCAAGGGCTGTTGTGTAAGTCCTAGGTAGAGATTGCCTAGGATGGATGTAAGGAATAGTGCCTTCGGTTTGTCCAGTCCCAGGACAACTTGAATGGACGATTGTCTAACAGAGTATATCTGGTAGATCACGTAAGTTGATCGTTTCAAACGTATTTACGTTGGTGGCAGTGGAATTTGTTCCTCTTAGCTTATACCCGTGGTATTTTTGGGGAAATTAATTTTTGATTTGACGGGTATGACGATGTGGCATTCAAAGTGAATGAATGAGTAATCTGTTGAAAGATACGTTATGACTTCCAGCCTCATCAACTGGGAAATGACAGAAATTGGGCAGGCAGCATGGCTAAGTGGTTCGCAACAAAGTAGGGTATATTGTCACCATCTAGAGAGTATTCATATTTGTTACTTCTTTCAATTCTGTATCTCCCGGGAATGGCTATGTTGGTTTACCAACTGTAAGGTGATAATATATTCGATACACTCAAGCGAAATGAGTGGTCGGTCATGTGTGGCTGAGTTGCAAGATGTTCTTTTTGAACTCCAGTGTATCGCTTCTAGAGTACACTGAGCGGAAGGTGGATCCATACCTTGTCATAGTTGGTAATCCATTCCCCAAATAAGAGCGTGTGGTTTTGATTGTATACTATATATGTAGAACGTGAGATGAAAGCGTTTCTGCTAGGTGATTATTATATTGTGGTTGATAGACATTATTATAAAATCAATGAGTTTTGACATAAAGATTATTTTGATTCTCATAAGGGGAAAGCCCGTTCTGTTATACGGCGTGGTCTTACGGGATATCGTTTAATGGCTCAAACTGTTTTAAACTTTTTTACTCATACCAGTCCCATGACTGACCCGGAGTTTATTTTTTTTGTTTTCCCTAAAATCTTGGGTGCCCAATTTTGTACGGGCAGTCAAGTAGTCGGGATTTACATATACTTGAAGAGCTGGACCAGGAGGCTTCAGAATTATATAGCTATGGTTTTTCCGCTGTGTTGTAAGTGCTGTACTTTGGAAATGATATGTATATTCAAGTACAGATTTATATTTCAAAGTTATGTTATGAAATATATTTATTCGTTCCGCTGTGAGATTCGTGTTTACTTTGATGTTGTATGTTTTTCTTCTTCTTTTATTCTAAATTTCAATCTTATCTATCCTCACCCTCTAATTTCTTTCATGGACTATCCGGTATTTTCCGACGCTTGGAGTGTCGACATTGAGTATATGTCGGTAACCAAGGTCGCAAAAACCCCGAGTCGTTACAGTGGTATCAGAGCTTAAGGTTAAGTAATTACCTTGGCTCTGTGGTGTGACTCAGTAGAGATGGGGCTAGCAATACCCTAGATTGAGTTGAGTTTATATATACGAGTGAGTGTATATATACGAGTGAACGTATTTGTTATTGGATATAAAAAATTATTTTATACTGTGGAGATTTATTGGTTGAGTTGTTTATGAGTTCTGGTCGATCAATTTGATCCACTGTATCGGTAGGAGTTTATAAACACTCGAATACGATGGGTCGACACGATATGTTTTGAAAAGAGGGTAAATGAAAATAATTTACCAAAGTATATTAAGACATAGAGAAAATATATATATTGGAATTATAATATATATGTTGGATATGTTGGTTGTTATTATAATCGAATAAGATTATAATTAGAATGGTTATGTAAATAACCAATGAGAATTCATATGAATATAATATATGAAATAAGATGAAGTAAATCTGAATTTAGAATCAGAATTGGAATTAAAACCCTGGAAATTGGAAAAGTGTTGGTAAATGAATTTGGATTGAATATATGAGAATTTTAAAGTCCTGGGAGATTTGAAATTGTTTACAAACATTGGAAGGATTTTTGAATTGATTTTAAAATGGAATTGTTTAAATATGAGTTTTAAAAAGTGATATAGTATTGAACTCACTTTGATCGCTGGAAAATAATTCTGATGATGACTGCGCAGCATCATCAGTGTTCATTTTCGTGTTTGTAAGTGACGGATTACTACCAAGGATATTGATTTCGAATTGTTTTGGGAAAATGAGTTGTTTTGAATCCTGGAAAGGGAAGTTTGATTTTGATATGCTGAACTGTTTAAAACTCCCAAGAAAAGACTGTTTGAATTAAAAACAAATTAAATAGAAATTTGTGAAAGCAAATTGGAATTAAAATAAAGTCAGTTAAGTGGTAACTGAAATTGAATTAGAATGATATCGAGACAAATTGGATTTGTGAAATTCTAATTTGAAGTGTAATTTGATAATCAAGTTAAGAGTTTGGAATCGAGAATAAAACTTGAGTTTGAAATGATATTTGGCTTGGATATAAGCGAATGGCTGTGTTGGAGATAAAAGTAATTGGAGTTTGATTGAGACGACATTGGTATATGCTGAATTAGTAGAAGATGTAAAAGATATAATGATATGCCCGACAAAAAGGTACCAGTTTATATTATATATGGGTTTGATATTTTGATGACCTGAATTGGCAAGCCACTTGGCTATTTGGTTTTCTTTTGGGTTAGAGAAGGCCCAGAGAGGCGAGTTGGAGTTTGAGCTATTGACCAGTACAAAGGAGGTGCTGGTGAAATTTTTCCAAAATTTCAAGTGTTAGGAAATTTTCAGGATTTTTGAAAATTCTCGTTGATAAGAGTTAATTAATATTTTAATTGAAGTTTATTTGTTCAGTTGAAACTGAAGTTAAGAAGTGAACGAATAAGTTCTAACCAGTTAATAGGGTTTGATTTCTACCATAGCAATTTCGAGGAAGAAATTATTTTAAGTGGGGGAGAATGTAACGACCCATATTTTTCGATATAATAATTAATCTATTTAATTATATAAATAGTAATACAGAGGATTAAATGTTCGTTAAATTAAATTATATGGATTATTTAATTTCATTTAAATAATAGAATAATATATTTAATTCTGAAAATAATTAGAAATATTGGAATTTACAATATTCTGTGAATTGGATTATTTCTAAGATTTAATTCAGCTTAGAATTTAATTAGAATAACGAATATATTTAAATAACTACAGTTTGAATGTATAATTATATTATAATTAAAATCGAGCTTGAAATGGCGCAGTAGTTCGCTGTTTGGCGATTTGAACTTCAACTGGATATACAAGGTCCGTTTTAAATCGAATTTCTGTGAAACAAGAAACCTTAGGAGCTGGTGAATAATATTTTTCTAATGGAAGAGAAAAATCGGGATTTCGTCGTGTAGATTTTGATTTACGTCCAAATCAAATTTTAGAAAAGTCGCTATGGAATTCCTTTATAATTTATAACGAAAGAAATTACATTATAAATCGAATATCGATTTAATCGAGATTTGAAATATCGAGTTAGAAATTCATATAGGAATATTCTAGAGCTGTATGTTATTCCATGGTGAATATATACAATAATATTTATTTATAAATATATAATTTAATTATGTTTAGACATATTAATATTTAAATGGGTTATTTAGAGCTTTAAAAATAGCCAGTTTTGCAAACGACCTCAGAATTTGACGAAACTAATTTTGTTGGATCTGCAATATTAAATTATTGTTTGATTTCAATTTCCGTGATTTTTGAAGTCAGTATGTGGCCGTACCGATTTTTAATGTGAAAAACAGTCAGTATTCTGACGGTTAAAAATACGTTGTGTGAGAAAATGGAGTCGGAATTCGATGAAACCAATTTCGTTGGACTGTAATGTCGAAATCTAGCTGCATGTCAATTTTCATGATTTTTAGGTATCGTGTGTTTTCGTAGGGATTTTTAGAGTGTAGAAACGAATATAAAATAAATAAAACTAAAATCTCCTAAATATTGGCGAAACTAAATAAGCCACGCACTCATTGTTTCAGCCACACAAGAAAATCCCGTCCCCTTATAAATCATTCTCTTAGCCGCCACTCAGTTCACAAAACGTGAGAAATATTCATCTTCAAAAATCGAAATCAAATGGAATAAAAATCTTAAAATCATGATATATATATATATATATATATATATGAGCTCCCCCAAATATTCTCTACATTTCTATGTTCATTTTGACAAGTTCGGTGTTCACTGTTGGGGTTGAGTTTTGCGCAGCGGCTATTAGGTTTTGGGTATATCCCATTTTGTTGTCGTGTGGTTTGATTTGGAGGTGATATTTGAAGTTGTCGTTCGATTTAACATTGTTTGGGAAAGTTTTGAGGGATTTGGGGTCAAAAGAGTTCGGTGATTTTCATGTAGTTACGGCAAAAACTGAGAACGACGGATGTGATTCAAGGCATGCGAGTTGTTGGTTATGGGGTTGTCAAGGAGGAGATTTTGAATAGGGTTAGTACGGTATTGTCAGTGGGTTGATTCATGAAGAGCTTTGGCCTTAAGAAGAATTCGACAATGGCTGGTTTAATGAGAGGAGCAACAGGATATTTCTTGGTTTGGGGATGATGATGATAGCGGGTCGGTTCTGGAGTACAGGTTTGAAGTGGCATTGGGTCGGTTTCAAAAGTTAAGGCCCATATTTAATGATTCATGTTTATTCAATTTAAATTGTATAAACTTGTATAATCAATATCTTGGCCATACTGTATCCGAAATTCAAACGGTCAGTCACGTTAGGATAATACAAACGGACACTACACGATGGAACTGACTGGAAGTCCATCGGAGCTCGTTACAATTTATGGCAAAATAATTTGTCCGTCTGAATCAATAGACGCAAATCGTTATTTAACAGTTAACGCGAAATGTGAGTAAAACTCACCAACTCTGAACAGTTATATTTTTACAACATATTGTTAGAACCGATAATTATCTACTGATTGATGTGTGTTAACTGTTTGGTTGAATTGCTTATGTATTGGTTGAAATTATAGATAACGATATATATATATATATATAATCAAACATTAACTGTAGAGTTTCTTATACCTGTAACGGCCCGTATTTTTCGGTATAATACTTAATCTATTTAATTATATAAATAGTAATTCAGAGGATTAAATGGTCGATAAATTAAATTATATGGATTATTTAATTTAATTTAAATAATAGAATAATATATTTAATTCTGAAAATAATCAGAAATATTGGAATTTTCAATATTCTGTGAATTGGATAAGATTTAATTCAGCTTAGAATTTAATTAGAATAACGAATATATTTAAATACCGACAGTTTGAACGTATAATTATATTATAATTAAAATCAAGCTTGAAATGGCGCGGCAGTTCGCTATTTGGCGATTTGAACTTCAACTGGATATACATGGTCCGTTTTAAATCGAATTTCTGTGAAACAAGAAATGTTAGGGGCTGGCGAAGTATATTTTTCTAATGGAAGAGAAAAACCGGGATTTCGTCACGTAGATTTTGATTTACATCCAAATCAAATTTTAGAAAAGTCGCTATGGAATTCCTTTACAATTTATAACGATTTATTTATATTTATAAAAGGAATTTCATTATAAATCGAATATCGATTTAATCGGGATTTGAAATATTGAGTTAGTAATTCATATAGGAATATTCTGGAGTTGTATGGTATTCCATGGTGAATATATGTGATAATATTTGTTTATAAATATTTAATTTAATTATGTTTAAATATATTAATATTTAAATGGGTTATTTAGAGCTTTAAAAATAACCAGTTTTGCAAACGACCTCAGAATTCGACGAATCTAATTTTGTTGGATCCGCAATATTAAATTATTGTTAGATTTCAATTTCCGTGATTTTTAAAGTCAGTATGTGGCCGTACCGATTTTTAATGTTAAAAACAGTAAGTATTCTAACGGTTAAAAATACGCTGTTTGAGCAAACAGAGTCGGAATTCGACGAAACTAGTTTCGTTGGGACCATAATGTCGAACTCTAGCTACATGTCAATTTTCATGATTTTTAGGTATCGTATGTGTTCGTAGGGATTTTTAGAGTGCAGAAACGAATATAAAATAAATAAAACTAAAATATCCTAAATATTGGTGAACCTAGACAAGCCACTCACTCATTGTTTCAGCCACACAAGAAAATCCTGTCCCCTTATAAATCATTCTTTTAAGCTACCACTCAGTTCATAAAATGTGAGAAATATTCATCTTCAAAAATCGAAATCAAATGGAACAAAAATCCTAAAATCATGATATATATATATATACATATATATATATAAGCTCCTCCAAAGAATCTCTACATTTCTATGCTGGTTTTGACAAGTTCGATATTCACTGTTGGGGTTAAGTTTTCCGCAGCGGCTATTATGGTTCGGTTATATCCCATTTTGATGTCGTGTGGTTTGATTTGGAGAAGATATTTGAAGTTGTAGTTCGATTTAACATTGTTTGGGAAAGTTTTAAGGGATTTGGGGTCAAAAGAGTTAGGTGATTTTCATGTAGTTACGACAAAATCTAAGAACGATGGATGTGATTTAGGGCATGCGAGTTGTTGGTTTTGGGGTTGTCGAGGAGGAGATTTTGAAGAGGGTCAGTACGGTATTGTCAGTGGGTTGATTCACGAAGAAATTAGGGAGCTTTGGCCTTAAGAAGAATTCGGCAGTGGCTGGTTTAATGAGAGGAGCGACGGGATTTTTCTTGGTTTGGGGAAGATGATGATAGCGGGTCGGTTCTGGAGTACAGGTTTGAAGTGGCATTGGGCCGGTTTCAAAAGTTAAGGCCCATATTTAATGATTCATGTTTATTCAATTTAAATTGTATAAACTTGTATAATCAATATCTTGGCCATACTGTATCAGAAATTCAAACGGTCAGTCACGTTAGGATCATACAAACGGACACTACACGATGGAACTGACTGGAAGTCCATCGGAGCTCGTTACAATTTATGGCAAAATAATTTGTCCGTCTGAATCAATAGACGCAAATCGTTATTTAACGGTTAACGCGAAATGTGAGTAAAACTCACCAACTCTGAACAGTTATATTTTTACAACATATTGTTAGAACTGATAATTATCTGTTGATTGATGTGTGTTAACTATTTGGTTGAATTGCTTATGTATTGGTTGAAATTATAGATAATGATATATATAAATCGTTAATCAAACATTGATTCTGTTTCGCAGAATATTTCATAGTGAAATGAAATAGATGTTAATTGTATTGTTTAACGTCTGTGGATGCAGGGAAACAGGTCAGAGGAATCCAAATGGATTCCTCAACATTTATTTTACTGTTTTTCATATATTGTGATATATGATGTAATATATAATCTATTGTTGATTATGTGTGTTTGAATGATATCGATCACTGTTGTTTGGTATTTTAAATACCGTAAGAAAACCCTAGGATAAGAAAGGAAATTTTCAATAACTATACTGAAATAAAATATTTTATAAAATCAAAAGAGTTTATATAGAAGGAAGATTTCAAACTGTATATTTAAATAGAATATTTATAAAATCAAAGGATTTTATATAAGGAATATTTATAAAATCAAGGGATTTTATAAAGGAAATTATTTGTAAAACAAATATAAAGGAAAATATTTGTAAAACAAATATAAAGGAAAATATTTGTAAAACAAATATAAAGGAGAAATATTTGTAAAATAGAAATGAAAAGGATATATTTGTAAACCATTTACAAATAGAATTGAAAAGGATATATTTGTAAACCATTTGCAAATAGATTTGGAAAGGGAATATTTGTAAAACATTTACAAATAGAATTGAAAAGAAAATATTTATTTGTTAAATAAACAGGATTGGAAAAGAATATTTATTTGTTAAATAAATAGAATATAAAAAGGAAATATTTATTTAGGAGATAAATAGAGTTATAAAAGAAATTTATTGGGAGATGAAAAGAATGTCATATAAGGACATATTTGGCAAATGAATAGAATTTTACATCAGGAAAGTTTAGACATGTGCTTCGCACAAGGGTATAACATGAAATGAATTTAAAGCAAAGATTTTAAATAGAATCTGCTGTAACCAATAGATTGAGAAGATTAATTTATGAATAAAATTTTATAAATTAAAGAAAATATTTATCATTTGATAAATAGAATATATAAGTCAGGACTTATATAGAAAAGTAAGAATCAATTTCAACATCGATGTTTGAAACTGAATATGGACGTAGAGTTAATCAAAGGGGTTAATCAAAATGAGTTAGAGGAGTTAATCGACTAGAGTTAGAGTTAATCGTTTAGAGTTAAAGTTAACCGATTAGAGTTAGAGTTAACCAGTTAGAGTTAATCAGTTAGTGTTAACTAGTTAGAGTTAATTGATTAGAGTTAAATCGAACTCGAGTTACTCGAATAGAGTTAATTGAACAAGAGTTAGTCGAATATTTGTTATATAGAATAGAGCTAATTGAATTAGAGTTAGTCAGATTAGAGTTATTCGAATATAGTTTATTCGAAGAAAAGAATTATCGAATAAGGTTATTCAAAGAAGAGAATTAATTGAATATAGTTTACTTGAATAAAGAAAGGAGTTAACGAATATTTGTTATTCGAAAGGAATTATCGAATATTAGCTATTCGAAAGGAATTAATCGAATATAGTTTATTCGAATAGAGAAAGGAGTTATCAAATATTAGTTATTCGAAAGGAGTTGTCGAATATTAGTTATTCAAAAGGAATTAATCGAATATAGTTTATTCGAATAGAGAAAGGAGTTATCGAATATTAGTTATTCGAAAGGAGTTAACGAATATAAGTTATTCGAAAGGAGTTAACGAATATAAATTATTCGAAAGGAGTTATCGAATATTAGTTATTCGAAAGGAGTTAATCGAATATTAGTTATTCGAAAGAGGTTAATCGAATATTAGTTATTGGAAAGGAGTTATCGAATATTAGTTATTCCAAAGGAGTTATCGAATATTAGTTATTCGAAAGGAGTTATCGAATGTTAGTTATTCGAAAGGAGTTAATCGAATATTTGTTATTCGAAAGGGGTTAATCGAATATTAGTTATTCGAAAGCAGTTAATCGAATATAGTTTATTCGAAAGGAGTTAATTAGTTAGAGTTAATCCAATAGAGTTAATAAAATTGAGTTAATTAAACAGGAGTTAACTGATAAGAGTAAATCGACTAGAGTTAATCGAATAGTGTTAATTGAATAGAGTTATTCGGATATAGGTTATTTGAAGAAGAGAGATTATCGAATATAGTTTATTCGAAGGAAAGAGTTGTCAAATAGAGATTTATTCGAAAGAGAGTTACGTAAGGAAGTTTGTTAAAGATTTTAAAGATAAACTTTGACTATTTCGAAGTTAAAACGTTGTTCATTTAAGTTATAAGAGGTAATTATACCCTAACTTGATTGACTTCCTTCTTAACTAATGAATGGTAAGGTTTAATAGTGAAGGTTGGTTAAGTGAATATAGTTAATGAAGGTAATGGTGAATTGGCATAGCAATGTTTTATTTAAACATCTGTTTAAATCCAAGGAATAAGTTTTGGAAACGTTTTCCAAATATAATCAGAGATATTTTCTAATCATAGAAAAGAAAATGTTAGATGGTAAAGAATACTGAAATGACAGTGAATGTAACACCCCGAATTTTAGTTAATACTAAAATTCACTAATTACAGGATAAATAATCTCAGACGTGGGAATTGGGGGTAACGGGCTGCGTTATTGCGTTCGTCTCGGAAAAATACGCGAAACAGAGTCCGAGTTTTCGAGAATCGGAGTCCGTATGGCCCGGTTATGGCCCAAAGAAGTTTGCAGAAAATTCAAAGTTAAAAACAGATTTAGAAATTTAAAATTCAGATTTCAAATTAGAACCAGCGGGGCCAGGCGGGAGAATTCCCGCCTTGACCATGTCGACAGGGCTGTCGACAGGCCTGTCGACAGGGGGAGTCGACTTGCCTGTCGACTTGCCTGTCGACACGGCGTGTCGAACCAGGGTGCTTGGGTGCACCAGATCTGGTTTTCTGGCTAGGGCTGGGCTGGGTTCTAGAGATTTCCTAAATCTAACGGACCTAATCTAATTTAGGGTTAATCTAAGGGCCTAAAACACTCTCCTAATCTATAAATACACCCTAAACCTACACTAATCCATACTAAAAATAGAAATGATGGCCTCATGCCGCCAAATTAAATCTTAGAAGGAGCCTCCACTTGTTTATGAAGGAAGTTGCAAGCTAATCACTCTCTAATCAATCTCTAATCCTCACCATCTTCATATTTAGCAACTAATTCCACTTCATAAGTTTGCTAATCTTGGTTTTGGTGAGTTTCTATCACTTTAACATCAATTGTTAAAGTAAGTAGATTGGGTGTAATGAGACTTATGGTCTTAGATGCGGATTAGTGAGTTTGAATCATTTGTAATGATATGCTACTCTATGTTTTTCTATGTTTATGCATAATTAATAAGTGAGTTTATGCATGTTTGATAAGTTGGTTTATGCATGCTTAACAAGTTGGTTTATGCATGTTTAATAAGTGGATTTATGCATGTTTAATATGTGGGTTTATGCATATTTAACAAGTGGATTTATGCATGTTTAATATGTGGGTTTATGCATATTTAACAAGTGGATTTATGCATGTTTAATATGTGGGTTTATGCCTATTTAACAAGTGGATTTATGCATGTTTAACAAAGTGAGTTATGCAAGTTCATATGCAAGTCATGTGTATGATGTTATGTAAGTTATGTGTAGGTTGATATGCAAGTTCATTTGCAAGTTGTGTATATGCTTAAATGCAAGTTTAACATGATATGCAAGTTATGCATGCTTATGCAAGTATGTGAATGCTTATGCAAGTATGTGAATGCTTATGCAAGTATGTGAATGCTTATGCAAGTTATGTGTATGCTTAAATGCATGTTTAACATGTTATGCAAGATATGTGTATGATAATATGCAAGCTCATATGCAACATGTTATGCAAATCATGTGTATGATAATATGCAAGTTTGGGTTAAATGTAGTTGGGTTAATATGTGCTCATATATGCAAGTTGACATCCTCTTAACCCATGACAAAGTTATATGCTAAACCCATGATATTTGTAATGGATCTTCCCCTTTTCTATGTCATGAGAACGATTTACGTGGGGAACGATGGGGTTGGTAAATATGTTAATAAAAGTATGATTGGGTATGATTAAGCATACCAAAAAAAATAAATTACCATAAGTGGGAATTTACCTATTGAGTTAGGTCTACCCCATGGGAATTTACCTATTGAGTTAGGTCTACCCATGTTATGGAAAACTTGATATTAATTAGGTTTAATTAATCGACTAAGACACGAGGTTGGACTCATTTGTAGTGTAAAACTGCACGGACCCAACCGGCTTAACCAGTTGCTACAAATGTCAGCCCAATGTGAGAGGTCTTAGCCATAAATTAAATACGTGATTAAAGTAAAGACACGAGGTTAGACTCTGTTATGACGTAAGACTGCCCGGACCCTACCGGCTTAACCAGGCGGTCATAACAACCAGTCTAATGTGGGAGGTCTTTATGGGAGATCACGGTCTTAATTAATTAAGAAACACTTAACCATATTAGCATGTAGTGGGACATGAGGGGTTAAGTGGGTGCCTTGGGTGGCATGTGGAATCTAGTGGGTTGCCTTGGGTGGCAATAGAAAATACGATTAGAATACTTAACCAAGTGAAACATGTAATTAAACATGATTAAAGGATTAAGTGGGATACACTAGATAAGTGACAAGCTTAGGTGGGTAGCTTGTGGGGGCCCATTTCAACCAATATCCCAAACGTATCTTTGTGGGCTCGACCCATGTCGAGTGACGGGACACGCATATTGGGCTTGATTATAAGAGGCCAAAACGGGTTAGCGGTGGCAACGCAAGTCCAACGGGTTTCATATGCGTGTGTGGGCCCGGGCTGGTAGATAAGCCGTTGTTGCATCGTGTAGATATAAAGCCGTGCACCGTTGATATTATCAGGTAGCCACTTTAGGGGAGTGATACACCCCACTGTGGGACCAGCACGGGTATCTACGGTAGGGAGCCGATCGCTGGGGAGTAGTGGGTACACCTAGTAAAGATAGGGGCAGATGACACCTATGTAGGGGTACACGAAACTACTGGGTAAAATTACTAAGTACACCTAGTGGAGATAGGGGCAGACGGCACCTATGTAGTGGCTAGGAGTACAAGAAACTACTGGGAAATTTTCTAAGTCCTTGGGAGGGATCAACCTTTAAGTAGGAATGACTGGTGTGGTGCAGTTAGTAATTATCCTTGGGTGGGTAGATGCGTCCTTACGGTTATCTTAGTTTATCCTAAGTCTATCAAGCTGCTTAGTGTAGCCATTCATCCCCAGACATTACCGTGGGTCAAGTTTATATCTTCTTTGGTTACTTTAATGATTGTATTGTTAAAGTTATAGGACTCGCTCAGACTTATGTCTGACCCCGTTGTTTTTATCTTTTTCCCAACCCTCAGGTCCTACGGTGGATCCTAGCAGTAGTGGAGCTTGATCGGATTGCTGTTCCAGTCTTTAGGAGCTTGGATAGATGTAAAGCTCCAGTTATCCAGTTATCTTTTCTTTTGTTCTGGCTATTGTATGAGAGAGTGGGATTATGTACTTCTTTATTTTGACGGATACTGTACTTGACTTTTATCATGGTTTTATGATGTAACCAGACATGTTTATTTCCGCTGTTATGGGATGATGTTTTAAATTTCAAGTACTATTTATATCTGTCTTGTTGTAATTTTTCTGTTCTATATTCACTAAAATACTCCACCGATGCTATGGCATTCCCTTAGTGAGTGACCATAGCGGGCGTGGGGTGTTACACGTGGTATCAGAGCGAGGTTACCGGAACAGATAAATTTTTTAGAAAACTATTTTTCTAAAACATTTTTGGAAGAGATATTTTCAAAAACATGTCTTTAAAGAGAAAGGTTTTTGAAGGAAAGGCATAATCCCCAATAGCCATATCTATATCCTTCGAATTCTCCGTTTTGAATCTTTCCTTTTTCGTTTCAGCATGGCCGAGAATCTTAACTTTCCGGAGGGTGTGACGGTACCAGCATGGTATAGGAGATTGATGGAGGCTAGGGCCACCACTGCGGGTCCAGCAAATGTTCCTCCACCAACCGTAGCACCCGATCTTCCTCCTCCCCCTCCTCCTCGCACGGATACTTTTGCTAAGACTTGCAAGGAATTTAAAGCTATGGGAGGGAAACCTTTTCAAGGATCTGAAACTTTTGTGGAGGCTAGAGATTGGCTTAAGGAGGTGGAAGAATTGATAGATATCTTTGAGATGGAAGAAGGAAAGAAAGTCAAATTGGCTGCTTGGTTAATGAAGGGAGAGGCCTCATTCTGGTGGGAGGTCACTAATGGAGAACGCCCCGTTGACTCTTGGGCGGATTTTAGGCAAAGATTTGTGGCAAAGTTTCTCTCAAGGGCGGAGGAAAACTTGTATATGGAAAGATTCTTGACTCTAAAGCAAGGAAATCTCTTGGTGAAGGAATATGTCAACAAGTTTAATCAATTGGCAAGATTTGGCCTAGACATGGTGAATACACCGGAGAAGAAGGCTTTGAGGTTCGTGAAAGGCTTGAATGAACCGATGCATGGGTTGGCTATGACTCATATCCCTATGGGGGCCACCTTTGAGAAGCTAGTTGACATGGCACTCATGTATGAAGAAGAGAAGGGTCCCAATGCTAATAGGGCACCCGAGAAGAAGGGAGATCAAAAGAGACCTCAACAACAACAGCAAAATAAAGGTGGGAAAGGCAACGGCGGCAAGGGCAAGAAGAAGAAGTGTTTCAATTGTGGGACACCTGGCCACCTAAGCAAGGATTGTCGCAAGAAGAAGAAGACTGGCTGCTTCCACTGTGGCAAAGCAGGGCATCTAGTGAAAGATTGTCCTAAGAAGGGGCAAAGGACGGGGTCTACCTCAGGAGGACAGGTGCAAGCTCTTATGGCACCGAGTCAGGCTAGGGGGCAAGTACAGGCTCTCGCAGTCCCACCAATTCAGGAAAGAGGTAGAACTATCTCCGTTGAAAGTCTGGTTTTTCTAGTTGATCATCCTGTCCGTACATTGTTTGATTCAGGCGCATCGCATTCGTTTATCTCATCATCATTAGTTGAGTCACTGCACTTAGACACCAGTCTGGTAGATGATCCCTTGGTTGTTTCAAACCCAATTGGGGGCTCCACTTATTTGTCCATGATATGTTTGGGTTTGAAGATTTCTATACTTAGCATTGAGTTTAGATGTGATGCTTTTGTGTTGGGCTTCACGGGCTATGGGTTGATTTTGGGCATGGACTGGTTATCCAGTAATGGTGTCGTTCTTGATTGCGAAAGGAGAGTTGTTAGGCTCATGACCCGCTTGGGTAACACTCTCGAGATTTCTTGTAATCCCAGGGACTCTGTTATGCTAAGTTATCTTGAATCGCTAGACGCTTCGGTCGAGAGTTTGCAATCTATTAGAGTGGTCCGGGAATATCCGGATGTGTTTGAGGAGGTGAAGGGCTTACCTCCGAAGCGGGAGATTGACTTCCGAATATATCTGGTGGATAATGATAAACCTGTATCTTTACCAGTGCGCCACATGGCTCCTCGTGAGAGGAGGGAACTCCATAAGCAAGTAGGGGAGTTGCTTGAGAAGGGGTTCATAAGACGAAGTATATCGGAGTGGGGTGCTCCAGTAGTATTTGCTACGAAGGCGGATGGGTCCCTCAGACTTTGTGTAGACTATAGAGAACTCAACAAGCTCACAAAGAAGAATAGACACCCATTGCCGAGGATTGATGATCTTTTCGATCAGTTGGTTGGCGCTTCAGTATTTTCTCAGTTGGACTTAGCCACGGGGTTTCATCAGTTGAGGGTGGCTGAGGATAGCATAGACAAGACTGCCTTCAGAACTCCGGATGGTTTCTATGAGTGGCTGGTGATGCCATTTGGGTTGACGAATGCCCCTGCATACTTTGTTGATTTGATGAGTAGGGTGTTCAGGGAGTTCCTTAATAAATTCGTGGTGGTCTTTGTGGATGATATCTTAGTATTTTCTAAGAGTGAAGAAGAGCATGCCCTACATCTTGGGGAGGTATTGAAGACTCTTCGGGCGCATAGCCTTAAGGCTAAATTCTCTAAATGTCACTTCTGGCGGAAAGAGGTGCGGTTCTTGGGGCACGTGGTCTCCAAGGAAGGGATAGCTGTGGATCCCGCGAAGGTAGTATCAATTCAGGATTGGAAGGTTCCGAAAAATGCTACTGAAGTAAGAAGTTTCTTGGGGTTGGCGGGTTATTATAGGAAGTTTATCAAAGACTTCGCAAAGATATCAGCCCCGTTAACCCGCTTAACAAAGAAGAATCTTGTTTTCACATGGGACGTGGATTGTGATGATGCGTTCCGACGGTTAAAGAGAGCTTTAACCACCGCTCCTGTTTTAGTGTTGCCGGATGGGAGCAAGCCATTTGTTGTCTATACTGATGCTTGTGGGACAGGGTTGGGTGCAGTCTTAATGCAAGAGGGAAGGGTGATAGCCTATGGTGGAAGGCAGTTGAGGGCACATGAGAAAAATTACCCTACCCATGATTTAGAGTTGGCCGCTATTGTTTTTGCGCTTAAGATTTGGCGCCATTATCTTCTTGGTGAGAGATTCGAATTGTTCACTGACCACAAATCATTGAAGTACTTGTTTTCTCAGAAGGATTTGAATCTGAGACAGCAAAGGTGGATGGAATTCTTAGCATCCTATGATTTCGAGATAGCATATACCCCTGGCAAGGGTAACGTGGTGGCGGACGCCTTGAGAAGGAAGAGGTTGTCCTTGAGTCCATTGTTCGTGGAACGACGAAGCTTGGAATTTATCTCGATGTTTGATTTCAGACCTTCCATTGATTATGTTCTCGGTTTGCTAGCATCCTTGGAGGTTAGACCTACTCTTTTGGGGCGGATTGGAGAAGCACAGAGGGACGACCCACAGTTGGTTGAGTTGGTAGAGAAGCTCATAAGGGGGGAGTCATCCAGCCATTTGAGTAGGTATACCCTAGACGATAGGGGGTGCTTGCGTAGAGACGGTAGACTTTGTGTACCGCAAGACGAGGGTTTGAGGAAGGCTATTCTTGATGATGCACACCGTTCTAGGATGACCATTCATCCCGGTGGGGACAAGATGTACCGAGACGTGAAGAGGGTTTTCTTCTGGGCCGGTATGAAGGAAGATGTGGCCGAGTATGTCGCTCGATGCTTGGTGTGCCAACAAGTGAAGGCGGAGCAAAAGAAACCTAGTGGGTTGCTTCACCCATTGGAAGTTCCGCAATGGAAGTGGGATAGCGTCTCGATGGATTTTATTGACGGGTTACCCAGATCGAGGAAGGGTAATACAGGAATTTGGGTGGTGGTAGACAGACTTACTAAGAGCGCCCATTTCATACCTGTGAAGAGCAAGAGGACCGCTCCATGGCTAGCTTCTGTATATCTTCGAGAGATAGTTCGATTGCATGGGGTACCCTCTAGCATAGTGAGTGATCGAGATCCTATCTTCACTAGCGAGTTCTGGAGAAGTTTGCAAGAAGCAGTGGGGACTCAATTGTGTCTGAGCACCGCATATCATCCTCAGACAGACGGCCAGACTGAGAGGGTGAATCGTGTTCTAGAAGACCTTTTGAGGCTTTGTATCCTAGATTTTGGAGGTACATGGGAAGAACATCTTCCATTGGTGGAGTTCGCATATAATAACAGCTTTCAGTCCAGTATTGGTATGGGTCCTTTCGAAGCTCTCTATGGAAGGCCTTGTCGATCACCAACATGTTGGTGGGAATCTACGGATAAGATCTTGCTTGGGCCTGATATGGTTAGGGAGACTTCTGAGAAGATTGACTTGATTCGAAGAAGGATGAAAGCAGCGCAGGATAGGCAAAAATCTTATGCGGACAAGAGAAGGACGGATCTTGAGTTTGAAGTTGGGGACATGGTTTTTGTCAAAGTATCTCCGTTGAGAAATGTTGTTCGCTTTGGATCCGTTGGGAAGTTAACACCGAGGTTTGTTGGGCCGTTTCCTATTAAGGAAAGGATTGGACGGATGGCATATAGGGTAGAGTTGCCCGACAGACTTAGTGGTGTTCATGATGTATTCCATGTATCACATCTGAGGAAGTGCTTACATGAGACAGCAGAGGTGGTAGAGCTGAGCTTGCTTAGGGATGTAGAGGTAGAGCGTGACGCGACGATTCGACGAGCTCCTACTCGCATCCTTGAGTCAGAGACTAGGAAATTGAGGAATCGAGAGGTTCAGCTAGTCAAAGTGCAATGGGGAGAAGATGAGAGCAACGCAACTTGGGAGACGGAAGCGAAGATGCGTTCATTGTACCCATTTCTTTTTGAGGGTATGTCTTTACTTTCTCCTCTATCGTTGTCTAGTACTTATCTTATCTTTAGTATATCCTCTCGTTAGTACTGATTGACCTTTAGATAGGGTAAATCTATGGTTGAAACATGTGTTTGAGACATGTTATGGTTGATGGATGCAAGTGGATGCAAGTGGTTGCTAGTGGCTGCTCGTGGATGCATGTACACACACTCTAGGCACTAGATCGGCTCAATCACTTCATCTTGCATATTGCATAGAATGGTGGGTAGGAAGCTATATTTATGGATGTATAATGATTGTGTTATCATATGGATGATGCATTTTGGTGAATGATTGTGCACTCATGTAGATATTGTATGTGTCGATAGGGTTCTCTCGCATATATAATGGATGCATGGCACTATCATGGTTTGCATATGTTCATACATTAGATAGGGAACATATACACACACTTTTGCATATGCTCATACATCATTAGAAATTGTTTTAAGGACAATGGATGCCCGTGTTTTGATGGATTGAGTAGATGGCTGTTTGGATGGTAGGATATGCATTCTTCTTGGCTTAGAGATTTCGGGGACGAAATCCTTTAAGGAGGGGAGAATGTAACACCCCGAATTTTAGTTAATACTAAAATTCACTAATTACAGGATAAATAATCTCAGACGTGGGAATTGGGGGTAACGGGCTGCGTTATTGCGTTCGTCTCGGAAAAATACGCGAAATAGAGTCCGAGTTTTCGAGAATCGGAGTCCGTATGGCCCGGTTATGGCCCAAAGAAGTTTGCAGAAAATTCAAAGTTAAAAACAGATTTAGAAATTTAAAATTCAGATTTCAAATTAGAACCAGCGGGGCCAGGCGGGAGAATTCCCGCCTTGACCATGTCGACAGGGCTGTCGACAGGGGGAGTCGACTTGCCTGTCGACTTGCCTGTCGACACGGCGTGTCGAACCAGGGTGCTTGGGTGCACCAGATCTGGTTTTCTGGCTAGGGCTAGGCTGGGTTCTAGAGATTTCCTAAATCTAACAGACCTAATCTAATTTAGGGTTAATCTAAGGGCCTAAAACACTCTCCTAATCTATAAATACACCCTAAACCTACCCTAATCCATACTAAAAATAGAAATGATGGCCTCATGCCGCCAAATTAAATCTTAGAAGGAGCCTCCACTTGTTTATGAAGGAAGTTGCAAGCTAATCACTCTCTAATCAATCTCTAATCATCACCATCTTCATATTTAGCAACTAATTCCACTTCATAAGTTTGCTAATCTTGGTTTTGGTGAGTTTCTATCACTTTAACATCAATTGTTAAAGTAAGTAGATTGGGTGTAATGAGACTTATGGTCTTAGATGCGGATTAGTGAGTTTGAATCATTTGTAATGATATGCTACTCTATGTTTTTCTATGTTTATGCATAATTAATAAGTGAGTTTATGCATGTTTGATAAGTTGGTTTATGCATGCTTAACAAGTTGGTTTATGCATGTTTAATAAGTGGATTTATGCATGTTTAATATGTGGGTTTATGCATATTTAACAAGTGGATTTATGCATGTTTAATATGTGGGTTTATGCATATTTAACAAGTGGATTTATGCATGTTTAATATGTGGGTTTATGCCTATTTAACAAGTGGATTTATGCATGTTTAACAAAGTGAGTTATGCAAGTTCATATGCAAGTCATGTGTATGATGTTATGTAAGTTATGTGTAGGTTGATATGCAAGTTCATATGCAAGTTGTGTATATGCTTAAATGCAAGTTTAACATGATATGCAAGTTATGCATGCTTATGCAAGTATGTGAATGCTTATGCAAGTATGTGAATGCTTATGCAAGTATGTGAATGCTTATGCAAGTTATGTGTATGCTTAAATGCATGTTTAACATGTTATGCAAGATATGTGTATGATAATATGCAAGCTCATATGCAACATGTTATGCAAATCATGTGTATGATAATATGCAAGTTTGGGTTAAATGTAGTTGGGTTAATATGTGCTCATATATGCAAGTTGACATCCTCTTAACCCATGACAAAGTTATATGCTAAACCCATGATATTTGTAATGGATCTTCCCCTTTTCTATGTCATGAGAACGATTTACGTGGGGAACGATGGGGTTGGTAAATATGTTAATAAAAGTATGATTGGGTATGATTAAGCATACCATAAAAAATAAATTACCATAAGTGGGAATTTACCTATTGAGTTAGGTCTACCCCATGGGAATTTACCTATTGAGTTAGGTCTACCCATGTTATGGAAAACTTGATATTAATTAGGGATAATTAATATGGGGGTGATTAATTAGGTGTAATTAATCGACTAAGACACGAGGTTGGACTCATTTGTAGTGTAAAACTGCCCGGACCCAACCGGCTTAACCAGTTGCTACAAATGTCAGCCCAATGTGAGAGGTCTTAGCCATAAATTAAATACGTGATTAAAGTAAAGACACGAGGTTAGACTCTGTTATGACGTAAGACTGCCCGGACCCTACCGGCTTAACCAGGCGGTCATAACAGCCAGTCTAATGTGGGAGGTCTTTATGGGAGATCACGGTCTTAATTAATTAAGAAACACTTAACCATATTAGCATGTAGTGGGACATGAGGGGTTAAGTGGGTGCCTTGGGTGGCATGTGGAATCTAGTGGGTTGCCTTGGGTGGCAATAGAAAATACGATTAGAATACTTAACCAAGTGAAACATGTAATTAAACATGATTAAAGGATTAAGTGGGATACACTAGATAAGTGACAAGCTTAGGTGGGTAGCTTGTGGGGGCCCATTTCAACCAATATCCCAAACGTATCTTTGTGGGCTCGACCCATGTCGAGTGACGGGACACGCATATTGGGCTTGATTATAAGAGGCCAAAACGGGTTAGCGGTGGCAACGCAAGTCCAACGGGTTTCATATGCGTGTGTGGGCCCGGGCTGGTAGATAAGCCGTTGTTGCATCGTGTAGATATAAAGCCGTGCACCGTTGATATTATCAGGTAGCCACTTTAGGGGAGTGATACACCCCACTGTGGGACCAGCACGGGTATCTACGGTAGGGAGCCGATCGCTGGGGAGTAGTGGGTACACCTAGTAAAGATAGGGGCAGACGACACCTATGTAGGGGTACACGAAACTACTGGATAAAATTACTAAGTACACCTAGTGGAGATAGGGGCAGACGGCACCTACGTAGTGGCTAGGAGTACAAGAA
Organism: Allium sativum; assembly: GCA_030737875.1. NCBI lineage: Eukaryota > Viridiplantae > Streptophyta > Magnoliopsida > Asparagales > Amaryllidaceae > Allium > Allium sativum. The sequence goes on along the minus strand of CM060920.1, from coordinate 266,740,574 downwards.
ACTACTGGGAAATTTTCTAAGTCCTTGGGAGGGATCAACCTTTAAGTAGGAATGACTGGTGTGGTGCAGTTAGTAATTATCCTTGGGTGGGTAGATGCGTCCTTACGGTTATCTTAGTTTATCCTAAGTCTATCAAGCTGCTTAGTGTAGCCATTCATCCCCAGACATTACCGTGGGTCAAGTTTATATCTTCTCTGGTTACTTTAATGATTGTATTGTTAAAGTTATAGGACTCGCTCAGACTTATGTCTGACCCCGTTGTTTTTATCTTTTTCCCAACCCTCAGGTCCTACGGTGGATCCTAGCAGTAGTGGAGCTTGATCGGATTGCTGTTCCAGTCTTTAGGAGCTTGGATAGATGTAAAGCTCCAGTTATCCAGTTATCTTTTCTTTTGTTCTGGCTATTGTATGAGAGAGTGGGATTATGTACTTCTTTATTTTGACGGATAATGTACTTGACTTTTATCATGGTTTTATGATGTAACCAGACATGTTTATTTCCGCTGTTATGGGATGATGTTTTAAATTTCAAGTACTATTTATATCTGTCTTGTTGTAATTTTTCTGTTCTATATTCACTAAAATACTCCACCGATGCTATGGCATTCCCTTAGTGAGTGACCATAGCGGGCGTGGGGTGTTACAGATCTGTGGAAAGGAAATGGAATTGTTTCCAATGATTAATAATGTATATTTTCTAAATTTAGAAAATAAGAATTTCTTTATATATACGGAAACAGGAAATGGAGAATGAATAAATTAATGATAAATTAATTTAAGAGATAAATGATGAATGATGATTGATCGATATAATTTCCATATGGAAATAATATCGTTGTTTGCACACATTTTTTTCTTTGATAGTTAACTCACCGACTATCTAAATTTTTGACCATTTTTCCGTCGTCAATACGGAGAGACCGGTTGGATTCTTGTCCAAAGAACCACTCCGTATGGGCGTTAGCGTTCGAATCAAATAGATTGAAGATAAATTAAAGACGGAGTAAAGTGCAAAGGCTGTTGTATAAGTCCTAGGTAGAGATTGCCTATGATGGATGTACGGAATAGTGCCTTCGGTTTGTCCAGTCCTAGGACAACTTGAATGGACGAATGTCTGACAGAGTGTATCCGGTAGATCGCGTAAGTTGATCATTTCAAACATATTTACGTTGGTGGCGGAGGAATTCGTTTCTCTTAGCTTATACCAGTGGTATTTTTAGGGAAATCTGTAACGACCCAAAGGATTTTCGGCCCAGAAAATCGACATAAATACTTTCACCGTAACTCATGCCGATCATCCAACACCGAAACCACTGGATAGTTATTAGAAAGAATTTAGAGGGTGAGATAAGGAAGAAAGAAATATAAGAATAGAAGAAGAAGAAGAACCAATACCACAACACAGAATCAGAGCCTCACATCGCAGCGGAACAAAATATAATATGGAAATAAATCTTTATTGAGAGCTTTCAAAATTACTTACAGTATCAGAGTACATCAACATATCTGGACAGTTATATAACCTGTCCTCATATACAATCACACAGCGGAACAGTAGCTATATATATATAACCATACGTTTGAACTCTTCCAGCTTGTCTCTGGACTTCGCAGCATCCGGTAACCTGGACCTGTACACTCCGGCCTAACCCGAGCATTTACAAAACACCGGGTCAGTCTGGTGAACCAGAGTGAGATAAACTCGCGCAGTATTAAGGTATCACACAACTTGATTTTTAAGTAAAAATCTTTTCGAAAGAAAAGGATAATCGTAAGACCGAATCCACACATAAATACGGACGGTTTTTACCTTACGATAACCCAAAATAGTTTGAAATCAATAACTTGTCTGATATTATAATAGTGTCTAAACACAAGTAAATATAAATCTAGCGGAACGCTTGCATCTCACGCTCCACATATATAGTATACAATCAAAACCGCGGGCGCTAATTGGAGATTGGATTCCGACCTTGACAAGGTATGGGACCACCTGCCGATAGTGTATCTCTAGAGGCGAATACACTGGGTTCAACAAGAACGTCTTGCAACCCGGCCCTCACATGACCGACCACTCATTTCGCTTGAGTGTATCGAATGTATATCACCAACGGTTGGGCTCAAACCACCGTTTCCCGAAAAGGGACAGCATCGATAGATTAAAGAAGCAAAAGGAATTTCTCTAGATAGGTGATTATACACCCTAATGGGAGCGACCCACATAGCCATGCTGCCTGCCCGATTTTTGTCATCTCCCGATTGATGAGGCTTGAGGCTGCGTTTTATCAGCACATCACATTCACTTCGAATGCCACATCGTCAGATCCATCGAAATCACTAACTGACGTCCACAACAATACATTATGTGTTAGCTAGAAGAAGTTTCCTTCTCCGCTTCCACTCTTGGTACAGTTGGAGAAATCAATGTACGTGATCTTTTCTGGAAATACTCTGTCAGACATTCATCCATACAAGTCACCCAGGAACAGGATGAACCGAAGGTACCATCCTACTGCATCCTAGGAATCACCCTGAGAATCAATAGCAAGAAGTCCTTGCAATCCGTAGATTCCAACCACGACAGAATCACATTATATCTCTTATTGCAAATCAGAGATTTTAAGTAATTCTTCCGCTTAGGAAGATCCACGGTCTTCAATAGCTCTATCTCGAATCAGCATTTTTAACGTATTCGTATTTGCTGGACGGAATGGTTTTCGAATATATATTCGATCCCGGTCTTTCCGTACCAACAATCGTATGGGTCAAACTTTGATAGTCGGTTATTTAACTATCAAATAAAACAACCATTCATCCATACAAGAAAATGGATTCACTGATTCAATACTTAGTATCATTTAGCCTCTTTAACGAACTGTCCGTTAATTATATTCTTCAATTTTCTCAATATTTGAAACATCGCTTTTACTTCTTATTCAAAATAAGAATATTCTTCAAATTCAGTTTATTCAATCTTATAAACTTTTCGAAAAACAGTTTATAATATCATTAACCGAAATCATAACTTATTGTCTCCTCAACCATTCTTGTTTATAAACTAATATCGTTCTTGGATAATCCTGGAGTCATTCAAGTTGGGGTATTTTATTTACCTCTCAGACCTTGACCAACAACAATCATATCTTCAGAACAAATAGAAGTTTATTAACCATACGTTCCTTTGAAAATCTGATTTTCATCTCGACCAAACTTCGATTCTATTAGAAATAGAATCCTTATGAAAATTATAATGTTACAAATTACTTCAACAATACATGTCCATTCGTTTAAAACCACATAAACAAAACTTTTTATAAATCTCATATTAATACTTTATACATTTGTTATATTGATATACCTTTCAAAGTCTTATATTTATCGAAACAATTTAACTTATCATCTGAAACAACATCACAGATTTCATTTCAAAGCCATTTTACTTTCACTTATCACATTCTCTTTAAATAATACTCGCTCACTTATTTGTTATCATATGAAAATCCTTTTAAAAACTTATGTCAAAAATAGCTCATCCCATTTGTGCCCAATGTTACAAAACGCATTTACAAACCACTCACTTTATTTACTAACTCGAATTCATTTCCAAAACATTAAATTTCCATTTACAAAATCTTTTACAAATTAATTACGATAACTTACCATTCACTTTTTGCTTATCACAAGGTTAACTGCATTTAAAAATCCCGTTTCCAATTCATTATCGACAACTAGCATTCGTTGTCGTTATTCAAATCTTTAACTTCATTTACTACTCATACCTTTTATTTAATATTCCGAACTTCAGAATATTGCATTCCGAACCTCGGAATAACTCATTTTCATTTTATTTGAATAAATCTCATTTATAAATTTCATTTATAAATAAATAGTCATAATTTCAACCTTGATTTCATTTAAAATATGAACACCTCATTTCCAAATCACCACTCATTTCCAATCCGTCGATTTGGTAATCTTATTTACGAAATGTTATTTAATCACATTTCGTATCATTTAAAAACACCTTTTGTTAAAACGATCGTTTATCACAAAAATATCACTCTTTAAAACTCTTTTATAAATTCTCGTCTATCCATGATTAAAATATTACATTTCGATGTTTTGAAATCCATTCAAACTTCCTTTACGATCGTAAGGCCCTTATAAAACCGTTTCAATATTTAAATACCCAACATGATAAATTTCGTTTAACCATTTATTCAATAATATCTTGCATCTCCCTCTGTTCTATATTATATAATTATAAAATTGGTAAATTTACTTTGACCATTATTTTCACCACAAAAATCGTGGTTCGAATTCGTATAAAAATATATTCATATCTTTGAAACCATTCGAAATCCATTTAACATAGATCTCGACAAATCACTTCTTTTGATTGACGGTACTAAAGAGGCTAACCGTTACTATAGTACCAAACCGTGAAATATAAACCAATTTCACATTTCATAACAATAATTTTATCATATTGATAACCGTTATCAATATTATCCAACCTGTTATTCCCTGCAAAACAATGGTTACCACAATTCAAACCATTCAGTTCAATATTTGTTTCCATCTAGACAGATGAAATAAAACAGTTTAATAACAAAAGTCAATAATAACTGTAACAGTCAATACTAGGATAATAACAGCAGTTCAAGCATTCAACTAATTGATCATAACGTTTATAGTGTTATAAACGTAACCACTGAGGTAAGTTACCTCACTTGGATTTAATCGTTAGAAATAACGATTAGTTTCAATTAAATTAAACCGTCGTTTAATTTAACTGTTTCAGCCCATACAACGAACGAACAAACAACAACCATAAACAAGCATAGCACACAATTATAAAACCCGACTTATATAAAATATAAGAAGGGAGAACTAAGTGAGTTTAACTCACCTTGATTCCGTTCGTTGTCAAGATGGTTTGATTTAATTAAACATGCGTTTAATTAAATTAAAGCCTCCAGCTGCTTTCGACTCTGTTCGTTTCCATTCCAAAGTGCTGTACTCGTCGATAAGGTTTCAACGCTTTTGTTTGCATTGCGTTCTGCACACATATAACCAAGATATACCATTTACAATAATTTAACCTTAATTAAACTTAAAATTTTATTATTATTATTATTATTACTACAAATTAATTTATTAATCCTCTACGTTAACTATCCTTTATTAACTATTAAACCGTCAATAACATGTTTCACTAATATAGCTAAAGGGTTTACTTACGTCGGGAATTAAGCAAGTTGAAATGATGAGTAGACACGATAACTCTAGGTTCAAATTTTTAGTTACATAAAGGGAAACAATAGGCTTACCTTTTGTTCACGCTCACACCATGCGCTCGGTCCTTACTGTAACATTTTGTTTCCTTTTTTTTTTCTTTCTTATGAACAGTTACCTCCTCCAACGCTGAAAACATCACCGAACCTCGCCCTTTGTCCCAACGTCATCCTCCAATAGACCACGTTTCCAGCGAGTTTTCCCCCATGATACACCTCTTTTCCCTATTACCAAAACTGCTATAACAGCTCCTACTACCTCACGTTTTCCTGTCCTCCTTTCGTTTCTTTTTTTTTTCTTTTTTCTTTTTTTTTTAAAAAAATTTGGCTGTAGCCCAACTTCCTCAGCCCACCCGCCTTCTCTTCTCTCCCATTTCCTATTTCACGCGAGCAACAGAAGCTACAGGCTTCTACTCTTTCTTTTATTTCTCACTTCCGCCCTCTTTTTCTTTTTTTTTCTCAACATGGAGCAGCTACTGCTCCTTCCTTTCCTTCTACACCAGGAATTCACGCCCCCCATGAGTCCATCCGCACAGTGCAACTACACCGCAGCTACCTCCCTGAACCGCCAACCCCATCCGAAGCACCAGCTCCTCCACCAACCTTCAACGCAAATGCTACTGTTTCCTCCTTTATCAATTTTTTTTTTCTGGGTTCGGTATATTCAGTATAGAGGAGTCGAGAAGGAAAAAAAATGAACTAGCTCGCTGGAAATGCAAAGAGAAGTAGGCTTTATATAGGAAGCGGACACCGTGATGGCCAAGTTTTCGTGTGTTGCACGGTAATTAGTTTGGCTGCCAAGTAAAATGAAAGTGTGGCGTGCAAGTAATCGTTGGTTTGGTTGTAAAGAAATTCTCGATACATACCTTGCATCGCACGGTGTTCATTGATTGGTTGGCAAGAAATTGTTTGGGACGCAAGGAAGATTTTAGTTTGGGACGCAAGGAAATAAAAAGGGACGTACGTGGCCAAGGTGAAAGCAAAAGGGAAGTTTACCTTTTGGGATAGATTTAATAATATTATAATATGCTAAACTCCGTCATGAAGAAATCATGTAAAAAAACACCATATAAAATTTCTGTTTTCTGATAAAAAGGCTAATCTTAATGTAAAAAAGTATTCCGGATCCAATAGGACAAGTTTCGTCAAAATCCGAGGTCATTTGAAAAAATCCTTTAGAAAATATCGATGAAAAACACCGAGCAATAATTCCTTAAAATTACAGAAAAAATCCTAAAAATATGAGGTCTTGACGTTTCACTAGACCTCTTCCTAAGGTTTCGTATGAAACTTGTTTCGTTGAATTTGGGGTTCGTTTGACTAGTTAACCATTCAAATAAAGTTACCCTTGTTTCAAAAGAAAGCTCCACTCGTTTTTCGGACCTCAATCTACGAAAATAAAAATACCGTTGTAATCAGCGATGTGCCAGGATTCCAAAAATATAATAATACCGGTAGTTTGACTCATATTGTGAAACCCCAAAATGTTGATTATAGGGTGCAAAATACTCCACATAAAAAGTTGCTTATTTAATTAATTAAAAATTACCATAAAATACTAAAAATTAAATTATCACTGCGCCTCAAAAGAACCTTGTCTAAATTCGAAATCGATATGCAGTTATATCCAATAAACCGTTACGGTCGATAAACGATTACGCCGCCGTTTTTCTGCCAAATTGATTTGGGCATAACTTCCAATCTACATGACGAAATCCCGATTTTTCTCTTCCACTAGAAAAATATACTTCTCCAGCTCCGTACATTTCTTGTTTCACAGAAATCCGATTTAAAACGGACTCTGTATATCCAGTTGAAGTTCAAAACTCTATTTTACGAACTGCAGCGCTGTTCTGGGCTCGTTTTATTTTATATATGAATATATATCGCTCAACTTCGTTTAAATAGTGATTTAAATATTAAAACCCTTTAATATTCCAAATAAAATATTTAAAATAAATAAAATAAATAAAGTATTTGGCTGCCAAAAATACGGGACGTTACAAAATCAATTTGTGATTTGACGGGTATGACGATGTGGAATTCAAAGTGAATGAATGAGTAATCTGTTGAAAGATACGTTATGACCTCCAGCCTTATCAACTGGGAAATGACAGAAATCGGGCAAGCAACATGGCTAAGTGGTTCGCAACCAAGTAGGGCATATTATCACTATCTAGAGAATGTTAATATTTGTTACTTATTTCAATTCTGTATCTCCTGGGAATGGTTATGTTGGTTTACCAACTGTAAGGTGACAATATATTTGATACACTCAAGCAAAATGAGTGGTCAGTCATGTGTGGCTGAGTTGCAAGATGTTCTTGTTGAACTCCAGTGTAATAACCCGGAAATCCGAGCCAACTTGAAAATTTTATTTTGGAAATTTTATTGAATTTTGAATATTTAAAATGATTGGTTTTATATAACAATGATGAAAAATTTATTTCGAATAGAATTAGAAGGTAAATGTTTACTTGAATCAACGTTAGAATATAAATATTTTATTTTAATTATAAAAGGGATTGAAAATGGCACGGTAGTTTGGAAATTCGATTTCAACTTTCAAATGAATGTACAGGATTCAAAATAAACCGGATTTTAGAAAAACCAAAAATATTTGAATCTATTTGAGAATAGCTTTCCAACAAATCCGAAAAATTTAAATTTCGTAGAGGGAATAAAAAGTTATGTCTGTTTGAAAATTCAGAATAGTCGCTATAGAGTTTTGGCCCTTAAAAATGGAAATTTTGCAAACGACCTCGGTTTTCAACGAAACCACTTTTGTTGGATCCGGGTTGTCAAGTTATTGCTAGATTCCAAAACTCATAATTTTCTGAATTAATATGTGATCGTGGTGAAGGAAAACGTGTTTTGATAGTTATCGTCAATACGAAGCTAGAAAATATTTTTCGGGAATTTTTAGAGTCCGTATGTGGCCCCGGTAAATGGAAATGTGCGTTCAAATTCAATATATAGAGTTATATTTTGATTTTGACGGAAACTGATCGAAACGATCGAATCAGCTTACGATAGATATCTCACTGTGTTCGGAATGGGGGTAATACGTTAGGGACGACAGTCGTTGGGCCTTGTTTGGGGTTCTAAAGAAAAAGTCCACTTTTTGATTGAAAAATAAATTAAATAAATTAATTATATAAACCCCCCTTTTCCCTCTTCTCTCTCCACTCTTTCAGAAGTAAACGAAATAAAAAAAAGAAAAGAAAAAAAACTCATGCCACCGCCCCGTCACCCCCCCCCCCCCCCGGTCGTCGACGCCGCCGCCGTGGTGCCACCAGGCCGGGCCCCCTCGCGCCTCTCTCTCCCCTGCTCTCTTCTCCAACCTCTAAAAGCCCTGATAACCCGAACCCTACCCCAAATCACATAGAACCAGCGTCACCCACCACCGCTGCCGACGCAAGATCCCCAGGCGTGCCACCTCTTCTCCCTTCCCTTCCTAGTTCGAACCCCCAGCGCTCCCTTCGCTTCCCTGTTGAAGACCGCGCCTTCGCCAAGCCCTAACCCCCCTGAGATCGCAGTCAAACTCCACCAGTATTCCGCCTTCCTCCATTCGAAAATCAGCCCCCTCCTCTTCGATAAGCAAAGGTAAATTTTTAATCGATTTTATTTTCTTTTATGTAATTAGTTAAACAAAAAAATCTGTTTTCTTTTTGAAAAAAAAATAACATAGTAAAATCAGTTTTAAAAATAAAATGGCATTGTATAAAGGTAGGATCTTAGATTATATAAAAATATGATTTTTATATTATAGAAAGAATAAAAATATGATTTTTATATTATAGAAAGAATAAAAATATGATTTTTATATTATAGAAAGAATAAAAATATGATTTTAATATTATAGAGATAATAAAAATATGATTTTATATTATAGAGATCATAAAAATATGATTGATACTTATGATTGAAATTGTTTTGACACTATGCACTTATAGTAATAATAAAAGATGAAATTTAGCGTATCAAGCATTCTTTGGCTATTATAAGGTAAAACCCTATCCTCCGGCTTGTGTTGCATTGTGTGATGGGACTTGGGTCTTATAATAGCTTCATTGTTCTTTATTTAGCATTGCGCTGTTGTTTTATGCACTGGTATTCTTGGGAGGAAACCTGTTCCGTGTTATACGGCGTGGTCCCTTGATTTACCTAACTTTAAAATAAAGATTAATGACTGTTTTAGTTCTCACACCCATCACATGACTGACCTGGAGTTTATTGTTTTAACCTAAACTCTGGGTGCCCTTATTTTCCGCACGGGCAGCTAGTAGTTTTGGTTTTGCAGATTTATGTTCACAGGAACCTGGTTTGCAGCTGGAACGATATTCGGAAAGCTCTGTATCCATATATTCTTTTCAGTTGTGTTTTGTATTATTTTCCGCTACTATGTAATGTATTGTAATCTCTGATATTTATTGAATGTATTTTATTTATTCATACTCTGTATATTCTTGTAATCTGATGAAATTGTTGTAATAAGCAATGAAATGTTCTTCTGTTTGTGTTCTGATTTGTCGTGTTCTCAAAACAATCAGGGGTTTCGAATGGTCTTGGTCAGTTTAGCAATCGATTCAGATTGAGCGAATTTCCTTGTTGTCATAGCGGTATCAGAGCTTTGGTTTATAGAGCTCGGAAAACAAGAAACATCAGAAACATACAAAAGAATTCATTAGAGATTGGATTAGTAATATCCAACAGGAATGACTCGTTAGAGATGGGATCAGCAGTATTCTACAACGAGTGTGAAGAGTGTTAACTTTTCAAAATAAAATTGGAAACAAGTTTTGTTTTTAAAATTTAAACTTTATTATTCGCATTTGAATATTTATTTTAAATTGATTTGGACAATCGAGTATATAGAGATTTTAATATACGTCTGATCCACGTGTATTAGAATCCTCAAATATATTCAATAGATATACAATCACACTCTGGTCGCCCGGAGATGACTCCGATGATACAAGTGATGTTTATGTTCGAGTTTCGAAGATGGGATTTCTATATATTTCCAGCTGATGGTGTGAGAACCAAAACTAGATAGGGCTATTGTTGTGATTTGCCATCAAAAACATGATTTTCTCTACGTATATCAAGGTATGAATTGTAAATTTATCAACTAATTGATTACTGATTGTGTTGTTTGATTATTAGTTGATTAATTAAAATTTGAACCATTTAGTCAAATTGCACTAAATATTGAACTGGATTGAAAATTGTTTGAGAATGCATGCATGTACATATATATGTGTGAACAGATCATGGCAAGGAGGCTAAAGAAGAGGAATAAAATTGTTTGCCCAACAAATAGGCACATGTTTATTGTATTTCATGGGGTTTTTGATGATTTTATGAGCCGATTGGCTAGCCGCTTGGCTGTTTCATTTCTTTTTGGGTTGGAGAGGCTTGTATGGAAATTTCAGGATTTTCCTCGTGCTCCCGTGCAGGGGAGGTTATGGCGAAATTTTTCGAAAATTTATGGTGTTAGCCAAATTTTTGAAAAATTTGAAAAGTTCTTAGAAACTGAAAAGTTGAAGAACTTAAGCCGTAATGAAAATAATAAAAGTTGAGTTGATTAGTTAAACAACTTTCATCTTTGTTCCTTTTCAGGGACGAAAAGTTTTAAGTGGGGGAGATTGTACTAACCAGAAAATCCGAGCCAATTTAAATTTTTTATTTTGGCAATTTTAGTGAATTTTCAATATTTAAAATGATTTATTTTGAATAACAACAAAGAAAAATTTATTTCCAATAGAATTAGAAGGTAAATGTTTATTTGAATCGACGTTAGAATATAAATATTTTATTTTAATTATAAAAGGAATTGAAAATGGCGCGATAGTTTGAAAATTCGATTTCAACTTTCAAATGAATGTACAGGATTCAAAATAACCCGGATTTTAGTGAAACCAAAAATATTTGAATCTATTTGAGAATATCTTTCCAACGAATCCAAAAAATTCAAATTTTATAGCAGGAATAAAAAGTTATGTCCAATTGAAAATTCTGAATAGTCGCTATGAAATTCTGGCCTTAAAAATGGAAATTTTGCAAACGACCTCGGTTTTCGACGAAACCACTTTTGTTGGATCCGGGTTGTCAAGTTATTGCTAGATTCCAAAATTCGTAATTTTCTGAATTTATATGTGAGCGTGGCAAAGGAAAACGTGTTTTGACAGTTTCAGTCAATTTCGATCGACCAGAAAATGGCCATTTTTCAAACGTTCTCATAATTTGATGAAACTAATTTTGTTAGAACCGTATCGTCAATACGAAGCTAGAAAATATTTTTTGGGAATTTTTAGAGTTCGTAGGTGGCCCCGGTAAATGGAAATGTGCGTTCAAATTCAATATATAGAGTTATATTTTGATTTTAACGAAAACTGATCAAAACGATCGAATCAGCTTACGACACATATCCCATTGTGTTCAGAATGGGGGTAATACGTTAGGGACGACAGTCGTTGGGCCTCGTTTGGGGTTCAAAAGAAAAGGTCAACTTTTTGATTGAAAAATAAATTAAATAAAGTGAATATTAGGCACACATCCCTAAAACGAAACTTAATTAGGCTCACCCCCGGTCATAAACTTATTGTAAATTTAGTCCCTATTTTTTGAAAATTCATCAAAAAAATACAAAAAAAAATTAAAAAACCATGTAAATTCGTATTTAATTAAAACAATTAATCGTGAAAAAAATCAGATCAAAAAAACATTAAAAACAACGTCAAAATCATGAAATACAGAAAATCAACGAAATGCAGTAAATTGCATCAAAACATGCATATAAATCGATTAGTTGCATACATGTATGCATTTATTTCAAATATGCGTCAAAACTGCAGTATAAATGCATACATGTATGCACATATTGTTAAAACATGCATCTGCTGATGCATTTATTAAAAACTGCATACCTACGTGCAACTTATTCACGTTTGCATATATTTTGACATATATGCACACATGTATGCAGTTATATAGAAAAACTACATACATGTATGCAATTTTTCAAACAGGCGTGCATAAATATATGCATGTGTATTCGAATAGTTGCATAAATGTATGCAACTATTCGTAAAAGTTGCATACATTTATGCAACTTTTTTTTTAATTTCTGTGGACTTCCGAGAATATTTATAGATTTTAGAATTTTTTTTTTAAGTGATAGCGCCTGAAAATTTGGACAGAAAACGAAAGAGGCGGAGGTATGGAAAGTGGCAGGCGGAAGATTCCAGGCGGCAGCTAAAATAGGGGGCGGGTTTACAGAGAAAACATTACAGGGATGTGGTGTGAATTTAAAACTTGCAAATAGTTGCATACATGTATGCAACTTTTGCCAATAGTTGCATACATGTATGCAAGTATTTCTGAAGCTGTTTTAGTTGAAAATGTATGCAGAAACTTGCATACATGTGTGCAACTATTTGAAATACTTGCACACATGTATGCAAGTATTTACATGTGAAAATAAAATGTGTGCAGAAACTTGCATACATGTATGCAACTATTTTAAATACTTGCACACATGTATGCAAGTATTGCATGTAAAAATATAACAGAGAAATACTTGCACAGATGAATGCAAGTATTCCAAATATGTGCATGATTTGATGCAAATTACTGCATTTTTCGTTGTTTTCTGTATTTTTTTGATTTTGATGCATGTTTTGATTTTATTATGATCTGAATTTTTGGGCGAGTACATGTTTAATTTAAATACGAATTATCGTGATTTTTTTATATTTTTTTTATATTTTTTTTATGAATTTTCGAAAAATAGGGACTAAATTTACAATAAGTTTATGACCGGGTTTTTTTTATATTTTGAAACTTAATAGGGACCTCTAAAAAACGCACCCTTAAATAAATTGATTATATAAACCAACCCCCCCCCCCCCCCCCATTTCCCTCTTCTCTCTCCTCTCTTTCAGAAGTAAACGAAATAAAAAAAGAAAAGAAAACAGCTCAAGCCATCGCCCCGTCACCCCCTCGTCGTCGACGCTGTAACACCCCGTATTTTCTGTTAATGTTATAGTAACGAATTAAACAATATTTAATTTAAAATGTGAGAATTAAGGGAAACAGGTTAAGCCATTGTGTTCATCTCGGAATTCTGGTTGAAATAAAGTCTGAGTTTGCCTAAATTGGACTTCGTATGAAGAAGTTATGGCTGTCGGAAGTTTCAAGAAAATTCAAATAAATTCAAACAGCACGAAAACAAATTCAAATCAGAAGTCAGAAGCGGGATGGGCAGGAAAATTCCTGCCCAGGACTCAGGTCGACCAGGGGGTCGGCCCTAGTGTCGACCTTCCCCTTACAGGTCGACCTGGGGGTCGACCTGCCCTCCTCCCTCCCCCCCCCCCCCAGGGCAGATCTGAATGGTGGCGATTTTGTGACTTAGTGTTGAGTCACTAGGGCTGAGGTGTCACCCTATCTTCACTGGATGACTGTGGTTAACCCTAGGATCATCCGACGGGTCAAATTGAGTTGAAATTCTGTATAAATAACACTATGCTCAAACCTAAAAATCACCCAAAAATAATCCTAGAACTATCATGCTATCAATGGAAACTTGGAGTAGCCGTCACCAATTCAAAGACAATATAAGAACTTGAGTCTAAAACCAAATTAAAAGATTATAAAATTCAATGATCTACATCAAAGGCGAGCTTACTAATTTCAGAATTCATATTTCAGAACGCAAGAATTCCTTTTAGTTTGTAAGTTGGTTATTACGCAGATTTAAACATTCTTTCGATTGAATCATTACATGTTGTAATTTGGATATAGAATGATGCTTATGTATAAGATTTGATTCTCATATCATTGTAATTAATCATGTCTATATGCTTGTGGCGATGAACATGTTGTATATTAATCATGTCTATATGCCTGTGGTGATGAACATATTGTATGTTATTGGAATCTATTATGATTGGTAATGGATTTATTTTGTTAATTAAATGGTAGAACATGTTATGTTACAAATTGGTGGTTATTTGCAAGTTTATGATCTAAATACATGCTTATATGTTAAATCAACACTCATGTATATTCATGTTAGGTTGAATCTATTTATGTTCAAAAATTTGGAATAATAGTTCTCTTATGTTTAAAACACATAGGTCATCATGTTAAGTTATGATTCGAATATGTTGATAATAGTTCTCTTATGTTTAACACACATAAGTTAATATGCTAAGTTGCGATTTAAAAATGATTATAGTAGATTTCTTATGTTTTGAAATACATAAGTTAAGATGCTAAGATGTGGTTTAAAACTGTTATTATATGTTAAACCTCCATGCTAGACCTTTGTCAAGTTTACATGACAATAAGACCCAATTTAGTCACAAGTTCACCTTTACCCATTTAATTAAAGTTAATGATACTTCTATGCCAAGTTACACATGACAAGTTGAAATGTATGCTATTTTATGTTTATTTCATGTCCTTTTGTTTATTACCCTTTTTCTTGTTTATGGGTTGGGCTAATTTACTAGCCCAACATTTTATGTGATTCATGCGTACGTTCCACGGGGGCAGTGATGGGAAAATATGAAAATTCATGGCATAGATTTGTTTATAAAATGGTATATTTGATATACCATTTATGGTGAGCGTAATCAAAGGATAATTATGGCATGATTAAATTAAATTTACATAAAGAAATTAGACATATGTAGAAAAATGTGAATTTAGAAAAAGACGAATATGCCTAACCCGAGGTTAGACTGAGTTGTGGTGTAAATCTGCCCAGAACCGACCGGCATATCCAGTGACCACAACAAGACCTGTCTAATGTGGGTGGTTAGTGCATCGAGCCCAAAAAAAACCGAGGTTAGACTGAGTTGTGGTGTAAATCTGTCCGGAACCGACCGACACATCCAGTGACCATAACAATACCTATCTAATCTGAGTGGTTGGTGCTTTAATAAACTTAAGCTAAGTCAGGATTGGTAAGGTTAAGTCAATTAGGGAAAACACTTAACCTATTCAACATGTTAACTAAACGAATGGGTGGGGTTAAGTATACTTGGACACTTAGCCAAATAATCATGTTGATTAGAAAACCCTAGTAACGGGGACCCATTTCAGCAGTAACCCATATAGATGTATCATGGTACCTTGAAACTAGGCAGGGTGGGGCACGATTACTGGGCTAAGTATAAGTGGTCAAAACGTCGGCGGTTGGTGGGCCAGTGTAGATTCTGATGGAGTATGGGCGTGCACGTACTCCGGAGTGGAAAAATCAGGCACTGGGAATCAGTAGTATACACTGTGCATCCTGAATCGTGTCGGTTTGCCACCAGAGGGACTGATACACCCCATGGTGGGACAAGCACAGGTATCTACAGTCAAGCGGGGCCGAATGACATAGGATATGAAAGCATGCGGGTAGGAGCCGATCATTAAGGGGATCATTTGTTATAAACACGTAGGGCTGGCTGAACCAATGGTTAAGTAGGTGCAGAGACAATCGTAATGGGTGTGATCACATGTCCCTCTTATCTTATATTAGGGTATTATCCTGTGTTATGTTATTACTGTCGTGATCCCTTTCCTTGTTTAAATACTAGTAAACACCGAACTTACCAAACTTATTGTCTGACCCGTTTTCTTTGTCCTCTTTTCTTCCGTTTCCCCCTCCCCCCCAGGTCAACAGGGAGGGAATACTGCAGCTTAGTTAGACTCTTTGCTAGCTTCAAGAAAGTAGATGTGTGATTTGGACTCTCTCTCAATCTTGGCTATGGCTCTTGGACATTATCCTTGGGGATTTATGCAGTTTTATTTATGATTTATGCTTCTTTATTAAATAATCAAGGCAGAAAAAATGTTGTAATGTTTTCGAAGTTGTTTTGAGACAATTTGATGTAATGCTTTTGCATTAAACCACGTATTCAATAAATAATTTGAATTTCGCTGCTTATACTTATCTTTCTTGTAAAATTTTCTATGTCTTGTACCTATAACCCTCCACCAAAGTTAAGGCATTCCCTTTGTGAGTGACCTTAACGGAGGTGGGGAGTTTCACTTGGCATCAGAGCAAAGGTTTACCAGATCAAATAAGGGTTTTTGAAAATTATTTTCAAAAAGAAATATAAAGAAGCATTTTACAAGAAAGAGTGTTGTTTTAAATTTTAAAAAGGCATAATCCCCAAAGCAATATGCACTATCTTTCTATCCTTCGTTTTGAATCTTTTCTTTTTCGTTTCAGCATGTCTGGGAATCTTAACCTTCCAGAGGGTGTACCAATATCTGGCTGGTTCAGGAGGTACTTAGAGGCTAGGGCCAACGACGCAGGCCCAGCAGATATTCCTCCTCCTCCAGCTGTAGTAGTTCCTCCTCCTCCTCGTGCAAATGCTTTCTCAAAGATTTGTAGAGACTTTAGGGCCATGGGTGGAAAGGATTTCAAGGGAACCGAATCATTCGTAGAAGCTAGGAAGTGGCTCAAAGAAACTGAGGATCTATTCGTTATCTTCGAGGTGGACGATAGGCAGAAGATACAGCTGGCTGTATGGTTGCTCAAAGACGAATCTTCCTATTGGTGGGAAGTCACTAACGATGAAAGATTAGTTGACACATGGATGGATTTCAGAATAAGGTTTGAGATGAAATTCTCTCACAAGTTGAGCGAAGTCTACAGCTGGAAAAGTTCTTATCTCTTAAGCAAGGAAGTATGACGGTCAAGGAGTATGTCAATCAATTCAATCAGCTGGCCCGATTCGGATTGGACTTAGTGAATACTCCTCATAAGAAGGCTCTCCGTTTTGTCAAATGATTGAATGAGCCACTTCACAGCTTGGTTATGACCCATATACCTATGGGGGCTACTATGAGAGGTTAGTGGACATGGCACTCTTACATGAGGAAGACAAGGGAAAGAATGAGGCAAAAGCGGAAGCGCCCCAAGATAAGAAGGGGGAGGGGTCATAGAACAAGAAGGCTGATTCAAAGAAAGGTGGGAAGAACAACAAACCCCGTGAAAAGAGAAAGTTTAATTTCTGTGGCGTTCCTGGACATTTGATCAAAGACTGCAAGAAGAAGAAAAGGAAGATGGGTGGTTGTTTCCACTGTGGTGAGATAGGACACATGGCTAGGGCTTGCCCAAGGAAGCAAGGGCAAGGAGATGGACCTTCTTCTAGAGGAAAGTTCACGCTCTCGCGGCACCTCCGCAAGAACAAGGTAGAAATATTTCTGTCGAAAGTTTAGTCTGTCTTTTTTATCATCCTATTCATACACTATTTGATTCTGGCACATCGCACTCTTTTATATCTACTGCTTTAGTGGAATCTCTGCACCTAGACACTAGTATAGTAGAGGATCCGTTGGTTGTTTCAAATCCAATTGGGGGCTCAGCTTATTTGTCAATGGTTCGTTTGGATTTGAAAATATCTATACTAAGCGTTGGGTTTAGATGTAATGCCTTTGTTTTGGGCTTCACGGGCTATGGGTTGATTCTAGGCATGGACTAGCTATCCATTAATGGTGCCGTCCTCGATTGTGAAAAGAGAGTGGTTAAACTCATGACTTGCCTCGGTAACACTCTCGAAATTTCTTGTAATCCCATGAACTCCGTTATGCTTAGTTATCTAGAATCTCTTGATGCGTATGTTGAGAACTTGCAGTCTGTAAGGGTAGTCCGTTAATACTCGGATGTGTTTGAAGAGGTAAAGGGCTTACCTCCGAAGCGGGAGATAGACTTTGCATATACCTCGTGGACAACGCAAAACCTGTTGCTTTACCCGTTAGACACATGGCTCCGAGGGAGAGGAAAGAACTCAGCAAGCAAGTTAAAGAATTGCTTGATAAGGGGTTTATAAGGCGGAGTATTTCTGAATAGGGTGCTCGAGTAGTGTTCGCCATTACAGCAGACGGTTCACTTCGCCTATGCGTTGATTATAGGGAGCTAAACAAGCTGACCAAAAGGAATAGGCACCCACTTCCGAGAATAGATGATTTGTTCGATCAGCTTGTAGGTGCATCGGTTTTCTCCCAATTAGATTTGGCTACCGGGTTTCATCAGCTAAGGGTGGCTGAAGACAGCATTGCTAAGACCGCGTTCAGAACTCCATATGATTTCTTCGAGTGGCTTGTCGTACCTTTCGGCTTGACAAATGCACCCGCTTACTTCGTTGATTTAATGAGCAGGGTGTTCCGAGAGTTCCTCAATAAGTTTGTGGTGGTCTTCGTAGAAGATATTTTGATCTTCTCAAAGAATGAGGAAGAGCATGCTCAGCATCTAAAAGAAGTCATGGATACTCTCCGTGCACATCAGTTGAAGGCAAAATTCTCCAAATGCCATTTCTAGAGAGTAGAAGTTAGGTTCCTTGGACACGTGGTGTCAAAAGAGGGGATAGCTGTGGACCCCACGAAAGTGGTTGCTGTGCAAGATTGGAAGGTTCCTCGAAACGCAACCAAAGTCCGAAGCTTTCTCGGGCTAGCAGGACTTTATCGAAAGTTTATCAAAGATTTTGCAAAAATCTCAGCTCCACTGACAAGGTTGACAACGAAGAACCTAGCTTTCAATTAGGATTTGGATTGCGATATTGCTTTCCAACGTTTGAAAAGGCCTCTAACAACAGCCCCAGTTCTGACATTGCCTGATGGAAGCAAGATGTTTACAGTATATATAGATGCTTGCGGAACGGGACTAGGCGATGTTCTGATGCAAGAAGGGAAGGTAATGGCTTATGGTGGAAGGTAGTTGAAAGTACACGAGAAAAACTACCCAACCCACGACCTAGAATTGGCAGCCATCGTTTTTGCGCTTAATTCTTGGTGCCATTATCTCCTAGGTGAGAAATTTGAACTGTATATTGACCATAAATCGTTGAAATACCTTTTCTTGCAGAAAGATCTCAATTTGAAGCAGCAAAGATGGATAAAGTCTCTTGCCTCATACGATTTTGAGATTTCCTACACTCCTAGCAAGGGCAATGCAGTAGTAGACACCTTAAGTAGAAAGAAGCTGGCCTTAAGCCCTCTCTTTGTGGAAAGGCAAAGCTTGGAGTTCATAGCAAGCTTTAACTTCAAACCCTCCTTTGACTTTGTACCTGGCTTGCTAGCAACGTTAGAAGTGCGACCAACTCTATTAAACTCAATTGGGGTCGCGCAAAGAGAAGACCCTCAGCTAGCCGATGTGATGAACAAGTTAATCAGGGGTGAGACTTCCAGTCAACTCAATAGATACTCCATTGATTCCAAGGGCTGGTTGAGACGAGATGGAAGACTATCCGTCCCACAAGCAAGGTATTTGGTAAAAGCGGTTCTAGAAGAGGCACACCATTCCAAGATGACCATACACCCAGGCGGAGACAAAATATATAGAGACATCAAAATAGTTTTCTTTTGGAATGGTATAAAGAAAGATGTAGCTGAATTTGTTTCTAAGTGTTTAATATGCCTACAAGTCAAGGCGGGGCAGAAGAAGCCTGGTGGTCTGCTCCATCCTCTAGAGGTCCCACAGTGGAAATGGGATAGCATCTCAATGGACTTTATAGATGGGTTGCCTAAGTCAAGAAGGGGCAATACCAGCATTTGGGTAATAGTGGACAGGCTCACAAAAAGCGCCTACTTTATACCCGTCAAAAGTAGAAGGACTGCCTCATCTCTTGCATCCATATATGTTAAAGAGATAGTTCAACTCCATGGGATACCCTCCAGCATAGTGAGTGATCGAGACCATAACTTCACGAGCGAGTTTTGGAAGAGTTTACAAGAGGCTGTAGGCACACAGTTATGCTTAAGAACGGCCTATCACCCTCATACTGATGGACAGACGGAAAGAGTCAACAGAGTATTAGAAGACCTCTTGAGACTATGCATTTTTGACTTCGGAGGTACATGGGAGGATCATCTACCTTTGGTGGAATTTGCTTACAACAATAGCTACCAAGCCGCTATAGGCATGGCGCCTTTCGAAGCTTTATAAGGAAGACCGTGCAGGTCACTAACTTGCTGGTGGGAGTCCACAGACAAGCTCATGCTTGGACCAGACATGATTAGGGAAACTTCAGAGAAAGTAGACTTGATACGAAGAAGAATGAAGACTGCCCAAGACAGACGGAAGTCCTACGCAGACAAAAGAAGAAATGACCTTGAGTTCGAAGTTGGAGACAAGGTGTTCCTTAAAGTACCTCCTTTGAAGAACGCCATTCGCTTTGGATCCGCAGGAAAGTTAGAACCAAGATTTGTTGGGCCGTTCCCTATCATCGAGAAGATTAGGAAGATGGCTTATAGGGTACAGCTCCCCAAAAGGTTGGCCGGGGTTCATAATGTCTTTCATGTCTCTCACCTACGGAAATGCTTACACGAGTCTGCAGAAGTGGTAGAACCAAGTATGCTAGAGGAAGTTGAAGTTGAATGAGAAGCAACTGTAAGGAGAGTTCCAACCCGTATCTTGGGAACAGAAGTTAAAAAGCTACGCAACCGTGAAGTTAAGCTCGTCAAAGTTCAATGGAGCGACACCAAGGAAGACGCGACTTGGGAAACTGAGGACAAAATACGCGCAGCCTACCCTTTTCTTTTTTAGGGTACATCCTTAATCTCTTTTTCTTTAATTTTCTGCTCGTATCTATATTTTTAGGTATGCCTCCTCGATCCTATCCTTTATCCTTAGGTAGGAACCCATTTGGATGTAAACATGTAATTGAAACATGTTATGATTGATGGTTGCAAGTGGTTGTAAGTGGTTGCTAGTGGATGCATATACACACACATTAGGTATTAGATCGGCTCGGTCACTTCCATATTGCATATGCATATATGTATTGGTATATGGATTAAAACTTGATGTGTTATCTCGGAATTTTTATTGAAATAGAGTCCGAGTTTGCGTAAATTGGACCTCGTATGAAGAAGTTATCGCTGTCGGAAATTTCCAGAAAATTCAAATAAATTCAAACAGCTCGAAAACAAATTCAAATCAGAAGTCAGAAGCGGGCTGCGCGGGAAAATCCCGCCCAGGACCCTGGTCGACCATGGGGTCGACCCTAGTGTCGACCTCCCCCCTACAGGTCGACCTGGGGGTCAACCTAGGGGTTGATCTGCCCCTCCCCCCACCCCCCCCCCCCGGGGCAGATCTGAATGGTGATGATTTTGTGACTCAGTGTTGAGTCATTAGGGCTGAGGTGTCACCCTATCTTCACTGGATGGTTGTGGTTAACCCTAGGATCATCCGACGGCTCAAATTGAGTTGAAATTCTATATAAACAAACCAATGCTCAAACCGAAAAATCACACAAAAATAATCCTAGAAGTATCTTGCTGTCAATGGAAAACTTGGAGTAGCCGTCACCAATTCAAAGACAAGATAAGAACTTGAATCTAAAACCAAATTAAAAGATTATCAAATTCAATGATCTACATCAAAGGCGAGCTTACCAATTTCGGAATTCAGATTTCAAAACGCAAGAATTCCTTTTAGTTTGTAAGTTGGTTATTACGCAGATTTAAACATTCTTTCAATTGAATCATGATAAGTTGTAATTTGGATATAGAATGATGCTTATGTATAAGATTTTATTTTCATATCGTTGTAATTAATCATGTCTATATGCTTGTGGCGATGAACATGTTGTATATTAATCATGTCTACATGCTTGTGGTGATGAACATATTGTATGTTATTGGAATCTATTATGATTGGGTAATGGATTTATTTTGCTAATTAAATGGTAGAACATCTCATGTTACAAATTGGTGGTTATTTGCAAGTTTATGACCAAAAACACATCCTTATATGTTAGATCAACACTCATGTATATTCATGTTAGGTTGAATCTGTTTATGCTGAAAAATTTGGAATAATAGTTCTCTTATGTTTAAAACACATAAGTCATCATATTAATTTATGATTTGAATATGTTGATAATAGTTCTCTTATGTTTAACACACATAAGTTAATATGCTAAGTTGCGATTTAAAAATGATTATAGTAGATTTCTTATGTTTTGACATACATAAGTTAAGATGCTAAGTTGTGGTTTAAAACTGTGATTATATGTTAAACCTCCATGCTAGACCTTTGTCAAGTTTACATGACAATTAGACCCAATTTAGTCACAAGTTCACCTTTACCCATTTAATTAAAGTTAATGATACTTCTATGCCAAGTTACACATGACAAGTTGAAATGTATGCTATTTTATGTTTATTTCATGTCCTTTTGTTTATTTCCCCTTTTCTTGTTTATGGGTTGGGCAAATTTACTAGCCCAACATTTTATGTGATTCATGCGTACGTTCCACGGGGGTAACGATGGGAAAATATGAAAATTCATGGCATAGATTTGTTCATAAAATGGTATATTTGATATACCATTTATGGTGAGCGTAATCAAAGGATAATTATGGCATGATTAATTTAAATTAAATTTACATAAAGAAATTAGACGTATATAGAAAAATGTGAATTTAGAGAAAGACGAATATGCCTAACCCGAGGTTAGACTGAGTTGTGGTGTAAATCTGCCCAGAACCGACCGACATATCAAGTGACCACAACAAGACCTATCTAATGTGGGTGGTTAGTGCATCAAGCCCAAAAAGAACCCGAGGTTAGACTGAGTTGTGGTGTAAATCTGCCCGGAACCGACTGGCACATCCAGTGACTACAACAATACCTGTCTAATGTGAGTGGTTGGTGCTTTAATAAACTTAAGCTAAGTCAGGATTGGTAAGGTTAAGTCAATTAGGGAAAACACTTAACCGATTCAACATGTTAACTAAACGAATGGGTGGGGTTAAGTAAACTTGGACACTTAGCCAAATAAACATGTTGATTAGAAAACCCTAGTAACGGGGACCCATTTCAGCAGTAACCCACATAGATGTATCATCGTACCCTGAAACTAGGTAGTGTGGGGCACGATTACTGGGCTAAGTATAAGTGGTCAAAACTTCGGTGGTTGGTGGGCAAGTGTAGGTTCCGACAGAGTATGGGCATGCACGTACTCCGGAGTGGAAAAATCAGGCACTTGGCATCAGTAGTATACACTGTGCATCCTGAATCGTGTCGGGTTGCCACCAGAGGGACTGATACGCCCCATGGTGGGACCAGCACAGGTATCTACAGTCAAGCGGGGCCGAATGACATAGGATATGAATGCATGCGAGTAGGAGCCGATCATTAAGGGGATCGTTTGTTATAAACACGTAGGGCTGGTTGAACCAATGGTTAAGTAGGTGCAGATATTATTTGGGTGTGATCACATGTCCCTCTTATCTTATATTAGGGTATTATCCTATGTTCTGTTATTACTGTCACGATCCCTTTCCTTGTTTAAATACTTGTAATCATCGAACTTACCAGACTTATTGTCTGACCCGTTTTCTTCGTCCTCTTTTCTTCCGTCCCCCCCCCCCCACCACTAGGTCCATAGGGAGGTAATACTGCACCTTAGTCAGACTCTTTGCAAGCTTCAAGAAAGTAAATGTATGACTTGGACTATCTCAATCTTGGCTATGGCTCTTGGACATTATCCTTGGGGATTTATGCAGTTTTATTTATGATTTATGCTTCTTTATTAAATAATCAAGACAAAAATTATGTTGTAATGTTTTGGAAGTTGTTTGGAGAAAATTTGATGTAATGCTTTTGTATTGAACCACGTATTCAATAAATAATTTGAATTCCGCTGCTTATATTTATCTGTCTGGTAAAATTTTCTGTGCCTTGTACCTATAACCCTCCACCAAAGTTAAGGCATTCCCTTTGTGAGTGACCTTAACGGAGGTGGGGTGTTTCAGATGCCATCGCCGTGGTGCCACCAGGCCGCCCCCCTCGCGCCTCTCTCTCCCTTGCTCTCTTCTCCCTCCTCTAAAAGCCTTGAAAACCCGAACCCTAACCCAAATCGTGTAGAACCAGCGCCGCCCACCACCGCTGCCGATGCTGGATACCAAGGCACGCCACCTCTTCTCCCTTCCCTCCCTAGGTCGAACCCCCAACGCTCTCGCGCTCCCTTCTCTTTCCTGTTGAAGACCGCGCCTTCACCAAGCCCTAACCAACCTAAGATCGCAGTCAACCTCCACCAGTATTTCGCCTACCTCCATTCGAAAATCAGCCCCCTCCTCTTCGATAAGCAAAGGTAAATTTTTAAACGATTTTATTTTCTTTTATATAATTAGTTAAACAAAAAAATTAGTTTTTTTTTAAATAACATAGTAAAATCAGTTTTAAAAATAAAATGGCATTGTATAAAGACAGGATTTTAGATTATATAAAAATATGATTTTTATATTATAGAAAGAAAAAAATATGATTTTTATATTATAGAAAAAATAAAATATGATTTTTATATTATAGAAAGAATAAAAATATGATTTTTATATTATAGAAAGAATAAAAATATGATTTTTATATTATTGAGATAATAAAAATATGATTTTTATATTATAGTGATAATAACAATATGATTGATACTTATGATTGAAATTGTTTTGACACTATGCACTTATAGTAATAATAAAGATGAAATTTAACGTATCAAGCATTCTTTGGCTATTACAAGGTAAAACCCTATCCTCCGCCTTGTGTTGCATTGTGTGATGGGACCTGGGTCTTATAATAGCTTCATTATTCTTTACTTAGCATTGTGTTGTTGTTTTATGCACTGGTATTCTTAGGAGGAAACCCATTCCATGTTATACGGCGTGGTCCCTTGATTTACCTAACTTTAAAATAATGATTAATGACTGTTTTAGTTCTCACACCAGTCACATCACTAACATGGAGTTTATTGTTTCAACCTAAACTCTGGGTGCCCTTATTTTCCGCACGGGCAGCTAGTAGTTTTTGTTTTGAAGATTTATGTTCATAGGAACCTGGTTTGCAGCTAGAACGATATTAGGAAAGCTCTGTATCCGTATATTCTTTTGAGTTATGTTTTGTATTATTTTCCGCTGCTATGTAATGTATTGTAATCTCTGATATTTATCGAAAGTATTTTATTTATTCATACTTTGTATATTCTTGTAATCTGATGAAATTGTTGTAATGAGCAATGAAATGTTCTTTTGTTTGTGTTCAATTTGTCGTGTTCTCAAAACAATCAAGGGTTTTGAACGGTTTTGGTCGGTTTAGCGATCGATTCAGATCGAGCGAAATTCCTTGTTGTCACATCCAGTGTATCACTTCTAGAGTACACTGAGCGAAAGGTGGATCCATACCTTGTCATAGTTGGAAATCCATTCCGTAAATAAGAGCCTGCGGTTTTGATTGTATACAATATATGTAGAACGTAAGATGAAAGCGTTTCTGCTAGGTGATTATTATATTGTGGTTGATAGACATTATTATAATATCAATGAGTTTTGATATAAAGATTATTTGGATTCTCATAAGGGAAAATCCTGTTCCGTTATACGGCGTGGTCTTATGAGATATCGTTTAATGGCTCAAACTGTTTTAAACTGTATTACTCGTACCAGTCCCATGACTGACCCAGAGTTTATTTTGTTTTGTTTTCCCTAAACTCTTGGGTGACCAATTTTGTACGGGCAGTCAAGTAGTCAGGATTTACAGATACTTGAAGAGCTGGAGCAGGAGGCTTACGAATTATATAGATATGGTTTTTCCGCTGTGTTGTAAGTGTTGTACTTTAGAAATGATATGTATATTCAGTACAGATTTATATTTCAAAGTTATGTTATGAAATATATTTACTCGTTCCGTTGTGAGATTCGTGTTTACTCTGATGTTGTATGTTCTTCTTCTTCTTCTATTCTAAGTTTCTATCTTATCTATCCTTACCCTCTAATTTCTTTCATGGACTATCAAGTATTTTCTGACGCTTAGAGTGTCGACATTGAGTATATGTCGGTAACCAAGGTCGCAAAAACCCGGGGTCGTTACAATACCAGCCCCATGACTGACCTATAGTTTGTTTTTCCCTTGCAAACTCGGATGCCCCTATTTTCCACATGGGAAGTCGAGTAGTTTAGTTTGCAGATATATTAAGCAGGATTCTGGATTGAAGCTTAAAGCTGTCCAGAACATTGATAGTCTTCCGCTGTGTTAGTTTATTTGTTTTCCAGCTGTGCATTGTATTACATTTGTTGTAAATTAATGATCCGCTATATTATTTTTTGATATACTATGTTGTAACATTATTATGGTGTTATAAAAGTCTTTTGTTATTTGTTCTGCTGTGTTGTGTGCTCAGAGTTAGCGTATCCGTGCTTCAAACGGTCTTGGTTGATTTAGCGATCAATTAGGTCCGAGCGAAATCTGTATCATTACAACTGGGGGTCATAACAGAACAAAAATCCGAAAATCTCCAAATATACTTAGACCTCATGCCACTTATAACCCCGAATCAGGTGTACAGCCTAATTCGAGATATTGGAAATCAATCCAAATAAATTCAAAGATTCCCGGTCTTTATTCATCGATTCCAAGTTTCGAATTCGCTCCATGCGTCGTATTATTACTTGGAATGATTTTTGCACTTAAATCTGATCCCGGACTTTCCAAATAATAAGAGTACTTTAAAAATAGTAGCTATGGACTATACAAGTTTCTCAATTCAAATCTCCTTTCCAAATGTTGTCACTTTACATTGAATTAAGGTTGGATTCAATTCCCAAAACCCCGTTATCATCTCAGCCCTTATCTTGAAATTCAATGTTCATTTCCAACTTTATACGAAAATCAAATCCATTTATTCATCGTTATCCCAAAACTACCAAATCTTTACTTGGATTTGAATTTCCATTTTTGAAAATTCAAATAATTAATATTTTCAAATATAAGTTTAAATAGACTTTATCGACTTATATTTGATATTGATTCACAAACTCGGGCAAACACTATCAGAATCTGAATATGAATATGTTTTAGTATTTATGATAGTATTTATCCGCTCTTGAAATTCCATATCGAATATCCGAAGACTAATCTATCTAAACTCATTTCCTTTTTAATTCAACTTCTCATATTTTATTTATAATTTATATAAATTCCATAAAACAAATCTTTTTCCATAATGATTCATGGTTTAAAATCTTCAAAATTTCAATCATTTCTAAGAAATGGTGTAATAACGTTAAAGCGTTAGGGAAAGTGGTCCGGTGAATTTCCAACTTTAAAATAAATCTTAAAGCAACTGTTTTATGTTCTCACACTAGTCCTGTGACTGACCTGGAGTTTATTGTTCCTTCCTAAACTCTGGGTGCCCATTAATTTTTCAGACGGGCAGCTAATAGTTTAGTTTTGTAGTTATGATTCGTTGGAGCGAGGTTCAAAGTACTTTCCGAGTTGGAGTCCATGCTTGAGTTTGAAGCTTCCGCCGTATCATACAGTTTTTGCCACTGAGAGTATATTTTCTTTTCTTCCGCTGTATGTGTTGTAACTCTGATATTCTATGTAACTCTGATGTAATATTGTATTATGCAATGAAATGTTCGGTTGTTTGTTCAATATACGTGTGTACCCATAACAATTTGTCTTTATGTACGGTTTTAGTTGGTTTAATTACTGGCGAAAATCGGGAAAAAAGACGGGTTGTTATAGTGTTCAATTTTTTGTAACCACATCAAAGCTAGTATATGGGTTATGTGTTTTAGAATCAATTGTCTAATGGAGTCTATGTCGTGATTCAAGATCTGTTTGAGATGCTCAAATACATGTAGTGTTGTGATCTATTCAAAAAGTGGGAATCCATGTGCGATTTTGAGAAATGTTAAGGAATCCATGTGTGATTTCGAGATCTATTAAGAAATCCATGTGTAATGATTAGATCTATTGATATATAGGAATCCATGTGTGATTTTGATATCTATTGAGGAACCATGTGTGGTTCCAAGACCTATTGAGCAATGGGATTCCAATAGAGGATTTCTATTTTGTTTGAGACGAAGAATTGTGTGAACATGTCGAATGTAATTTCAACATCAAAAATGGTTAAAGACGGAATAGGTTGCATGAGAAGGGTCTTGGTTACCCTATGACAAAGTATGTCAACTCCATACCTAGAATATGCTTATAGTTGTTACACGTGTAGTTGCATGTACTTGGTTCCACGTGGTGCACATCAACGTTTTCGTGCATGGGCCAGTTGTGTTTACATTATGGTATATTTTATCTAGAGATATATGATGCTCGGAAGGTGGTTTTTGATCCTTGTGCATGGAATTCAAGTCTAGCTAGACCAAAGAGACCTCTGAAGAAAACCCAATATGTGAAAGTAAATTAGCGGTTTTGTTTCTCCCTTAATAGTTGTCGAATGTGAAAAATGTAACCATTCCAGCTGCTTAATTAGATTTATATTATACACCCTGTACATCTATTACTATGGTAAACCTAATAAATGGTCGGATGCTTTTGAAAGAAAAAACTATTATGGGAATCTGCATGACTTCAAACTATATTGGAATATAACACCTTTATGTGAGGTTTCTCAAGCTGGTTTGATAGCCTGATTAGGGTATAATTTTATTATAATGCTCATGTCAAACTAAGTTATTTTCTAGATCAAACTTGGATTACTTTGGAGCTTCAGGAGAGGAGCTGGCATCAAGAAATATTCCCGTATTATTGAATTAATTCCATTATGCCTTGTTATATGCATTAGCAATTGTAAGGACAAGTTATTATAATTATTCAGATTAATTCATTATTTTTCTATGTATCCAAATTGATGTATGTATATTATAATTTCTCTCTTTATATAAAGAGAAATGCTTATATTTTATATTATTTATTCAGTTGTGAGATTTTATTCTATCTTTTCTTTCTCCTATTATTTTATAGCCATTCTTTTCACCTAATAATCAGTCTTTCTAACACTATATTTGAGGTATATGAATACAAAAGATGTCTTAATGTTGATTTCGATAGCAGAAAAGTCTGGTCATTACACTATCACACTACGAACTGAATGAGAGCATGCATTTCATATGGACGATCATGGAGTGCATCGCAATAGGACTATTCATAATAGGCTAAATAGATCTAATGGATCATATTTGGAATTCCTATGGAAATGAGTAGTTTATGGCGGAAACCCTTTCTATAATTGTGTGTGTTTGCATTATTAATTATTTCGTGAAGTGTAGAATGCTATGTTATCATATATAGTATAATATTTGTTTAAATAGAAATATTTTATTAACTAATGTATTGATCGAATAATAACTATTTAATTTTTAGAATGAAAACACTACATGATTTAAAAACAGGAGCAGTTCATGATTATGGTCATTTATAGCCAAAGAAATTCAAAAATATGACCGTTTATACCTGGTATAAGTTGAAAATATCCATTTACAGCTGAGGGCGTTCACAAAGGGGAAGAGCTTCTGGCTGCCTAGAGCTCGGCGCCCCACGCTGGGCGCCTATGTAATAAGGGCCCAGCTCTTGGCACCCAGATGTGATTATATATTCTGAATCACTAGTTAATTATTCAACCTTAATAGGACGACTAGGGTTCCTCCTGTTGAATATTAAAGCCTAATTTTGACCACTAGATTTGCGTTGATACAGAAAGCATATCACCAGGAATAAGTTCTGACGAACTAGATTATTATATCTGCACACACTAAATATGCAACAATGTTATTATATCTATATGCATAAGATTATTATACCCATACATATTAAATGATAAATTAGCAAGAATATAATAACATAATAGCAACAATGCTAGGCAATATTATTATACTTGTATGCTCTAGATTATATAAAGATATTTGTTTCCGAATTCCCAAGATCAAGTTCTTACTTTTACATAAAGTTGTTCACACATGCTTTATAACGACCCACATTCTTGTGTTGGATATTTAGTAAATATTTAAATATTAATCAGTTATTGAGTGATGGGTCCAAAAATTATTTTCACATATGATTTTATAAGGAAAGACCACTTTCACTTAGTTCAGATGATTCATTATGTGAAGAAAAATTATATGGATTACTATATTTCGGAGAATGGTGAATTGATAGTCATAACTATCTCCAAAAACATATAAATTATCATTTCGAGGTGCTGTCTTAGACCGTGCCAAATCTCGTATCATCGAAACCAAAGTATCAAGGCAATGTACACCATTGACTATCATAGTGATTGGACATATCGTTTGATCGTACGCACTTAAAATGCTTGTCGGATTTATTTGAGGATTCAAATAAACTATAATATTATTATACCAAAACTTCTCCCTCGCTCTCAATGTTTCTCACTATTCCATTCATCTTCTTTTAGAAATGGTGGAAATGGCAACCACTTCATCTTCCGTGTTTCTTCTCTTCTTTCTCCATCAAATAAGCACCGTTTTCAATAGAATGAAACAAGGGTCCTTTTATAATTCCGAGGGCTATGCAGCCTGCCCAAATAACAACCTAGATCTAACCCTAGTGATCAGGACAAGACTGAAATGTTATGATACTAGAAAACTTTTTGGACATTATTTTATGAACGTGGCTAGTGGAGATTATGTTATTATCGCAAGAGGCAGAGCTGGTCCATGTCCACGAAGGTCCAATTGATGATGTGAAGTTAGGCAGTGGGAACATATG
Organism: Allium sativum; assembly: GCA_030737875.1. NCBI lineage: Eukaryota > Viridiplantae > Streptophyta > Magnoliopsida > Asparagales > Amaryllidaceae > Allium > Allium sativum. Next base: position 266,709,742 of record CM060920.1, on the reverse strand, counting down.
ACTTATACTTGTGTGTGTATGTGTGTGTGTGTCTATATAAGGAGCGACTATATGAGCACAAAAGTTTGACACAAATTAGGAGGCACAAAATCTCAGCCACATAATTAATCTGTCTTTATGTAAGAGGTGCAAATCATGGGGTAATTTTATGGTTTAGATTTTGTGTCCCACGGTTTGGGTCAAATCTTTGTGTCAACTAGACTTTCCCATATATCTGTGTATATATACATATACATATACATATACATATACATATACATATACATATACATACATACATACACACACACACACACACACACACACACATATATATATATATATATATATATATATACTAGTACATATGCACGTCCGATGGGCGTGTGAATAGGTGCATTTGACCAAAGCTGGAAATGAAGTTAAGAATGAGCAGTCAGTTCAGATCTGTGTTTTCAGAAAATGTAGATTTGTGGATATAGTAAGCAAAGAAGAAAACAGTTAATGCAGGAAAAATATGCATTCAGTAAAAGAACGAAAGTAGTAAACATGCGTGATTTCATAAGTGGAGAATAGGTGTAAAGGAAGAAACATATTATCTCTCTGTTGAGAGTAATAGTACGTTGAAAATAAAAAAATGGAAAGGCACTAACGGAGCAAACAAAATACATGCAATCAGAGTTTATTACATAATTTGCATCAGAGAGCAATGTTTATTTGGTAGCAGAAAGTATAAAAAGCTGAACAGTTGAAAAAAAAAAACAAATTGGATGACAGTAAAATAGGGCAAAAAAAGCAGGAGCAGCTGAAGCATTAACGTGATTGCGAACATGAATGGCTTTCAAGCTCAGCAAAAACCCTATCGATTTCTGTGATCTGTCGAACTTGAAAAAATGGAGTCATAAGTTGGGTTTTTAAACTGTTAGTATGGTAGTCTAAGTAAAATTAGATGAACTTGAAAACAAAGCTGACCAATTGTGGATCGTTCCAGTACTCATCATCCTCAATGTCAACTTCGTGAATGTGAGGGGAACGGTGTGAAGTGGCATCATCGTTGTGTACTTAGTTCTGATTAGGTGTCTGAAATTGAGTGATGTTGCGCTCCAACTATTCCGGGACTTTAATAGGCGTTGCAGAGGTCGTAGGTGTATGATTTTTAGAATTACGGGAGCTTTCACGTGTCAGCTTTTCAATAGCAGGGATTGCCAACTCCTTACCTTTAGCTGAACTTTTAGGCCGTGTTTAACGATATTAGCAGGCAAATTATAAAGTGAGGAAGAATAAAAGAGATATGTAAAAAAGAAAAAATAGTAAAAATGGAAGTGAAAGGGATGGAGTACCTTGGTCATTTTATGGGTATGAAAGGTCGCACTCGTATGGATCGAAAGCGAAGAAAATTGATGAAGGTAGGATTAAAGTAGCGCAGTTCGGGAGATATATAAAGAAGTAGAACAGTAAAGTTGCATGCTTAGTGAACAGGTGTAGGAGAAATGGGCAATATAAAGGAGGGAAAAAAGGAAATGATTAAGGAATGATATTTTGAATTGGTAAAAGGTGGAGAGAAGATAAGAATGAACGTCACTTGTTTACGTGCTTCTGTCTGCACTTTATTCAACAGTTCGGTTATATGCAGAGAATGCATGGACATCAGTTGTGGACCATCTCTCTAGCTCAATACTTGAACACTTCATTCTATGGAATACAAATGAAGCAAGCAGTATAAATTTTGGTTTTCAGTAAGAAGCAATACATAAATGGAATATGAGAATTTCGTGAAATCATTCCACTTTTTCAAAAACAAAAAAATAGAGAAGCGTATACCATAAGATGACATTTGCTCTTATATTTTCCACTTCTTCAGCTCTCTTTTGTTGTTTTGCAAACTGAATGAGTGTCTATATTTTATTTTGTACTTGTGCACTCTATGAATTGTAGTGCAAGGCCTGCATAAAAAAATATATAAAACTTGTCAATATGAAAATTAATATTACTCAGTACCCAACACTAACAATTGGTAAAGACTAAGATGACAGACTATATGACTTGCACATTAAGGTAATATTCATCCGAACAGTTGATAAAAGAACAGGTCATAATATATTCAACATATAAACTACAGTAGCAATCATGAGGTTCATTCACCATTCCAATTTATGAACATCACATGTTTATGTTCTTTTTTGTGCACTTAATTCAACAGTTCGGTTATGTACAGAGAATGCATGGACGTCAGTTGGGGACCATCTCTCTAGCTCTAGACTTGAACAATTCATTCTCTGGAATACATATGAAGCAAGTAGTATAAATTTTGGTTTTCAGTAAGAATCAATATCCTAATAGAATCTGATAATTTATTGAAAATCATTCCACTTTTTCAAAAACAAAAAAATAGAGAATTATATACCTTAACATGACATTTGCTCTTATATTTTCCACTTGTTTAGCTCTCTTCTGTTGTTTTACTAATTGAGTGAGTGTGTATATTTTATTTTTTACTTGTGCACTCTGTAAATTGTAATGCAAGGCCTGCATAACTATAACGACCCAGTTTTTGTCAACTTTGGTTATCGCAATAAACTCAATAACGACTAACCAAACATCGAAAAATACCGAAAAGTTAATGAATGAAATTAGAGGGTGAGAATAGATAAGATAGAAACTTAGAATAGAAGAAGAAGAATAACACAACATTAGAGTAACACGAACCTCACAGTGGAATGAATAACATATAATATATAACATAACTTTGAAATATAAATCTGTACTTGAATATACATATCATTTCCAAAGTACAGCACTTACAACACAGCGGAAAATAACTATAACTATACAATTCTGAAGCCTCCTGGTCCAACTCTTCAAGTATTTGTAAATCCCGACTACTTGACTGCCCGTCCAAAATTGGGCACCCAAGAGTTTAGGAAAACAAAACAAAATAAACTCTGGGTCAGTCATGGGACTGGTATGAGTAAAACAGTTTAAAACAGTTTGAACAAGTAAACAATATCTCATAACACCACGCCGTATAACAGAACGAGTTTTTCCCTTATGAGAATCCAAAATATCTTTATATCAAAAACCTTTTGATATTATAATAATGTCTATCAATCACAACTATAATAATCATCTAGCAGAAACACTTTCATCTCACGTTCTACATATATAGTATACAATCAAAACCGCAAGCACGTATTGGGTAATGGATTTCCAACTATGACAAGGAATGTGACCACTTTTCGCTAGTTTACCTCTAGAATACACTAGGTTCAACAAGAACATCTTGCAACCCGGCAACACATGACTTCAAAAATCACGGAACTTGGAATCTAACAATTATGTCAGTTAAGGGGTAACTGAAATTGAATTTGAATGATATCAAGACAAATTGGATTTGTGAGATTCGTGTTACTCTGATGTTGTGTTCTTCATCTTATTCTTCTATTCTACGTTTCTATCATATCTTTCCTCACCCTCTAGTTTCTTTCAATAACTTTCCGGTTATTTTCGATCCTTGGATGTCCGATATGTGTTGTATATCGGATAACCAAGATCGCCTTTTTTCGGGTCGTTATAATAACACAAATATAAAACTTGTCAATATGAAGAATAATATTATTCAGTACCCAACACCAAAAATTAGTAAAGACTAAGATGACAAACTATATGATTTCCACATTAAGGTAATGTTCATCCGAACAGTTGATAAAACAACAGGTCATAATATATTCAGCATATAAACAACAATAACAATCATGTGGTTCATTCACCATTTAAATTTATGAACGTCACCTATTTATGTGCTTCTTTGTGCACTTTATTCAATAGTACGGTTATGTGCAGAGCATGCATGGATGTCAGTTCTGGACCATCTCTCTAGCTCAATACTTGAACAATTCATTCTGTGGAATACATATGACGCAAGCAGTATAAATTTTGTTTTTCAGTAAGAAGCAATATAGTAATAGAATCTGAGAATTTACTGAAAATCGTTCCACTTTTTCAGAAACAAAATAATAGAGAAGCAAATACATTAAGATGACATTTGCTCTTATATTTTCCACTTCTTCAGCTCTAATCTGTTGTTTTGCTAACTGAGTGAGTGTGTATAATTTATTTTTTACTTGTACACTCTGTAAATTGCATTGCAAGGCCTACATAACAAAAGTATAAAAATTGTCAATATGAAGAATAATATTATTCAGTACCGAATACCAACAATTGCTAAATATTGTTGTCATTTTATATATACTTTAGCTATATTTGAACATGAATGATACTTCAAAGTAAATGAAAGACATACCGTAATGCAATAAACTACAAATTGAATATTGGAAAGGAAAGAAAAGGAATTTTTCCAGCGTGCTTGTTGTTGATAGTGAAAGAGTACAGAAAATGTATGTAGTTAAACAAATAACTCCCTTGAAATCCAAAATATTATTAACGTAACCAACAGCTTGATCTGTCACTGATTTATGCCAGGTAAATCAGTAAATGAACAAAAATAGTTAGAGATATACCTCTAATTGCACTGCAAAACGTCAAAGACACTGAAGAAGCGAGTGCATTCCTGTGATTAAAGCTTCTTGAACCCATTGTTCAACTGCTGAACATTAAACATTATATTTAGTAAGAGCTAAAAATAATCTTCAAAACAATAGGAAAACAGTAAAAGCTCAATGGATCTGGAACAAATTATATGAAAAAAAGACATAGGGACGGTCAAGAACATATGATTGATAGGTACACATACCAAATATGAGATGGGTGAGGAATTGTATGAAATAGGAAATTGAACAGTATACAACTTTAAAAGTAGATTGTGGAGTAGGCTGGAAGTGCTAAAACTAGTTTAAAGCAGGAAGTATAAAGTTAAGGAGGATAAACAAATGTAGTACGGGATGCATAAGTCAGCAGTTGTACCTGTAGTGTTTCAGTAGAGAGTGTTTCGAGCGGGGTGAGAAGTAAATAAACATTTCCTCTCCTCCTTTTCCGGGCTTGAGATCGACATCGAATAAAGTAATATTTGATGGCAGAGTTAAAAATGTTTTTTTTTAATGCAGCATGTGTGTAAATTTTAATGCGTATGAAGCAGATGAATATGGATGACAAAATATTACTGTTTTCAAGTGTGAAAAAAGGCAGAACATTGCAAGTAGCAAGGAGGTAATTATAAAACTGGAAACAGATAGATGGCAGTAACATTAATGAGTTTATTGTGCGAATTAAACATGGTAGGATAACAAATTGGCTAACTCATGTTTGAAGTGCATGTTAGTAAAACGTCCTTGTAAACCAAATTTCTCGTATAAGTATCATGTCTTCGTGGAATGGTTTCATTTTGGACTAAAATTTTTGTTGTTTCTCGTGCGAAACCTCTCGTTAAAGCTACATATAACTGAACGTGGGTGAAGACATGTTGGTGTAGGTAGATACCAACAGTCGGAATGGTTTGTCCTTGAGATTTGTTTATCGTAAGAGCAAAAGCTAGTTTAATAGGAAACTGTTTTCTAATAAGCGTGAAAGGCATGCTAACATTTTTCGAAGGCTTTAATGGTATTAACGGAATAAAAACTCTTAGCCTATGGAAATGACCAACTATAATTTCTGCATCAATAAGATTTCGGTGGAAAACATGGCAAATTAACCTAGTTATATTAAATAATCCTATATTTGGGTCACTGTTGCGAAGAAGCATTATTGGACGGCCAACTTTAAGAGAAAGTTTATGTCGTGGTAGTCCACTTGGGGCAAGAGAATTTAGGAATTCATGTTGATACAAATTATGTGTGTCTTCTTCAACGGAATCAAAGGAGTAGTACGTATATTCCAAACCGGGGAACATGTTAACAATAGTATTATTGATAGCGTCAACTATTTCATTTGTGGGGGCTAAAATGGCTCTATTCAAAATAGAAGTAGCATCATATAATGTTTCGCTAATTGATAGGAAAACATGGTCGATTAATGTATGAATAAGGTTTGTATTGTTCGACGATATAATAATATCATCAGGGAGTTTGATCATGTCAACATGCACATATGGTTCATCTCCGTTTCCAATATGTAAAACAAAGCTAGCATAAGAAGGATCATGTATAGCACGCATATTTTGTTTCTAGTGAAAAACCGTTACGTCTAACCATATGTATGATTGTGTAATGCATGAATCAACAGTTTGAGCTCTAGTACCATTTTGGACATTGGGCAAAACCTGTCCAAAGTCACCACCTAAAATTACGATTTTGCCACCGAATGGTTTGTCTATATTACATATATCTCTAACCGTTTTATCTACGGCATCAAAAGCATGACGATGAGCCATTGTTGCTTCATCCCATAGAATGATCGTTGCTTCACGAATAAGTTTTGCAACATCAAATTGTTTTGGAATGTAACAAGTGGAAGAAGAATCAAGTGTTATTGGTATTTTAAATCGTGAATGGGCAGTTCGACCATTGGATAATGCTAAAGCAGTAATTCCCGATGTGGCAACTACGAGTGCAATTAAACCTCTACTTCGTGAGCGAGCTAAAATAGACTTGTACAAAAATGTTTTCCCTGTACCCCCCTAGCCCATCTATGAAAAAACAGAATTTGTGTTATGAGAAATAGAGTTCATGATAACATCAAATGCATGTCGTTGTTCCAAATTTAAGAAGTTAACAAAGTCGATGTTTTCTTGTGGTACATGGACAGACTTTTCATTCAAAATAGCAGTACAAAAGTTGGAGGCAGAGTCGAAATCAGCAGATGAAATTGAAAAATCATAGTCAAAAACTGATTTGTTGTACTGCTGTAGCAAGCTGTTAAGGTGTGATAAAAAAACATGGGTGAAATATATATTGCCGGTAATGGAAGATGTATGTTTGTAATCTTCTATCATGTATTCAAACAAAAAATCCCACATTTTACACACATGATTTGGTTCGCAATAAAATAAAATTGTAACAAATAGTCTTCTAAGTGCATTTGGCATATGTGTGTTAGAAGCATCCCGTAAGCAGTCGTAAATATCATCATCATTTTCCAATAAGCCTCTTTGTTCAGAGGCTTCTTTAAATGTGTGGTATTGTGTTCCTTTCACGATAAGTAAATCATAAAAAGATAACGCACCTCTAACATATGTTAGGAGTAATCTCAAGAAATAACGATCACCTTCAGTGGGTGACATGGTATAAATTCTTCCTATAACCCTACGATTATTTTGTCTACGAATCCACAACTTATTTTTATTGTCCCACCAATATTTTTATGGGAACTCGTGGTAAAAGTAATGTCTAGCCTCTTCATCACTAACATTTGTACTAAAATATTCAGTAAGCATTGTTTTAGTTCTAGTTTTGTCATTTAATATTGTAGCAACCCGCAACTCCGTTCATGCAAGATATTGTCCCCAACTTAGCCACCTTATAGGTGTGGGGTTTTGTTCCTCAAAAGGCCTTGGCATTAGTAAGAGATGGGCTCTACCATATAAGTACCCACTTCACACAGGCTTCCCCGATGTGGGACTTAGGGGTGTTACATTCTTCCCTCCTACAGAGCCCAACGTCCTCGTTGGCTCACAAACACCTCACCCACGCGCTGTGGTCCACACAGGAGCCATAACTCCGGCTGGGTATTGGCTCTGATACCACTGTAACAACCCACACCTCTGTTCACACAAGATATTGTCCCCAACTTAGCCACCGTATAGGTATGGGGTTTTGTTCCTCAAAAGGCCTTGGCATTAGTTAGAGATAGGCTCTACCAAATAAGTACCCACTTTACATAGGCTTCCACGAAGTGGGACTTAGGGGTGTTACAAATATATCATTCAATTGTTCAGAGGAAGAAAAATGCAGTTGTTGTCTATTTGGGAGATGGATTTGCAGACCAATAACAGAGGGTATAACGCTATTAAGCTAAAATTTATAGATTCTCCATAAAGACTCAGGTGGACAAACCCATCGAGCATTAGCAAATTTTGATATTTCATCGTTGTTGTTGTTTGATGAGGTAGATACACCTACCGAAATGCGCTCAGACCTTTGTACACATACTTGTAAAGATACTTAATGGATTTAATACTTGAGTATATTTCAACATTTAAATGGCAGTCATACTTTAGTAGTAAATACAGGTTATACGGCACTACCCAACGATTGTCAATTGTGTTATTCGTTGAACATTTTGTGTCATGTTATCACGTCTCCTATATATTGGGTATGAGTCGTTTTCTTGTACGGTAATGGGAGCAGTTTTTGGAATCCTTTTTTACACTCACCATTCTTCATGCATGTGGCATTACTATTAAAATGTCCACATGGATAATGAATCATATTTTTTAGAACAGTCGCATGTAAATCAGGTTCTAATTCTTTACATGGATTTTCAGCTCTAACAACGGGGTCATACTCATCAGGATTACTAAACTTATCGTTCTCAGCTACAATTATTAAAATATGTGCATGCAGCAATCCCTTTTTTTTGAAATTCAACAACATGTACATGTGCAATAATGGTACCTAAAACGCCTATGTCAAATAAATCATGTTTTAATTTTTCTAATTTAGCACGAAAAATTCTAGTTGTTAAGTCGGGTCTATCTTGCGGTAGCTGTCCAGGAAGCAGTTTGTTAATAATTTCAGGCCATTTATCATTACATGTAATCATAATAAAATAATCAGGTTTTCCATACCCTTGCACAACAGCAATCGCATCTTGATAGAGTTGGTGCATATCCCGTGGACTACCAATATGAAGGAAGAATTTTTTTTACACGTACATTGGTTGACATTGAGAATGTATAAATACAAGTACGATAAGGATGTATGAATGAAGTGAAAATTAAGTAAATAGGACAAGGGTAGAATATGTAACATACCGGTCAAAGTTTCTCCTGCAATCAACGCCTCTTGCAACCCCTGATTTAAATCAGCCCTGGTTTTATCTTGGTGAGTACGAAAATATCTCAGTCTCATCGTTTCTATTTTAACGAACATATCAATGACATATTGTTGAAAATGCCAGCCGGCAAGAAGGAGGAGCGATGTGTCTTCAGGTCGTATCTGGGAGGAAAATGAAGGTATTACCAAATGGAAAAGAGGTTGATAAAATGTAAGAGTATTTTAGACAGCGGTGTAATAAAAGAGAATTAAAGCAGTACGTAAATGAAGTTCTGACATGGAAAGTAATGAGAATGCAAAACATTAAAAAACTGAGTAGTAATAATAAGATGCATATCATAGAAATTGTAAGTAGTGTAAAATTATTGTGTATAAAGGTAACATGATATACGTACGGCATAACATATTGTGAACATAATTTTAAAAAAGGTTTCAATGTTCAAATGTAAGCAATTAGATTGATGGATGTACGAATTAGGATGAGTTAAACATGTGCTTACATATGATATTATATTACCATAAATGTACCTGTAAAAGATGCGAGTAATAAGATGCACAACTAATTTCATTGTTTCCACTATCGTGTAAGCTCAAATCCCAACCATGGTGACCATAAGGTAGCAAAAGTGGATACTGAGTGGATCATAATATCCAGCTGTATCTGGAACCCATTGTAGATTTCCAGACCGTGTTGTGACAATTATGTCCCTACCTTGTAAATCATCTGATTCGTTGCCTACAATTATGATGGCAACTTGTGATGCAGTAGACATCTCATGAAGATGTCGATCAATTGTGATCTCTTTAATTTTAATTCTGCAAATGTGCATATCAGGACATTGTCCCAACTGACGTAGAACAGAAACAAACGGGTTAACCGAATTCAGAACTTGTTTTATAATTTCAAGTAGCTCAGGTCTTAAAACTGCATTATCGAGTTGTCGATTTTTAGTTTCATGTTCTGTGTCATAAATATATAGCTGTAAATATCGTGGTCTGGTTCCGTCGAAAGGTAGAACACTGCCAATACGGTGGTAGATGGAACCATGAGCACGATATGAGTAACCTTCATCCATTCTATTAGCCAAATTTTGGTCAATTTTTGCACTCATTGATGTGAAAGTGAAAGCATTGTTGTAAGATCTGATATAAGCTAAGAAGTGCAAGCCAAGTTTTGTTTGATCAGTAAAGAGGGCAAGCAACTGCGGTGGAGCAGAAGGTAGAAACATACGAATCGTACCATTTGAACAGAAGGAATTTGAAAATTCAAAAGCAAATTTTTTTGCCGTGTAGAAGGTACAAATAGTTAGTTCTAGCAGAACATGTTCACAAAAGACAGTATTGGCTATAAAGTTTCATGCGCAGTTATGGTATGTTCTCAGCGTTTCAAGCGGAACAACATTATTTTGGACTGTGTGAAAAAGAGAAAAAAGAAGTTAAAATTACAGGTAAATGCAAGAAAGGGGATGAATGTAAGACATTTTTTGAATATCATATAAAATACTACCGTAGATAGGTTCAGCTTGTTGTTTCTGCAGACTGAAGCCGTTGTGAATGGCATCGTTGTCTATGGTTAGCCAGATGTTATTCATGTTCATCGTGAGACACCCTGGCACGTCTAGCTCGTTGAGCTAGGCGTCTGTGTTCTCGTTGTTCAGCATCCATGAGGTTACTGAACAAAGCAGTTGAAAAAGTAGAGGTGTATGAGCAGAAGAATTTACGTGGATAAAAGGCAGCAGGTATTATAGAAGGTGTTTGCAAGAAAATGGTAAAGATAGGAAGAAGAGAAGAGTAGTCATTATAATTATACATATTTTTATTGAGATGTAAAAAAAACTGCATAAAATAAGGAGAGAAAAAAGGGAAATTTTAAATAGAATGGATTAATTGAAGGAGGACCAAGGAAAATAATTTAATCCGTTGGTTTTTATAATGTTAAGTAGTAAATTTAGGACAATAATGTTGTAATAGAATGGGAAGGAATGTAAAAAAGTATAATATATTATTAGTTTCATAAGCATTCTATACTCGTATTTTTGAAAATAAATGCAATATAATTTCATCATAATTTGTCATATATAATTACCGGATCAATGTGGTAAATGTTCGGTGAATTCACATTGATCCATGACAAAGAACAAAAATTGATTTCAGTTAAGAAAACACAAAAGAGATAAGCTTTCATAGGCAGGGTTGTACAAAGGTCGGTATTAAAATCATGTAAGAAACATGTAAAACTGGATTGCAAGTCGAACAAAAATATACGGATGCAATGTTTTGTGAAATGCAAGAATTGAACACAAACATTTAACATATGGCCAATGTGAATGGAACGTGAAGACATTAGTACTTTCCAAATGGTAAGCGATAAATATCGAATATATTAAGATGAACATAAAAGTAGGCCTATGAACCATACCTTTTGCTCGTTGTATGGGTAGTGCAGCAAATGCACTAATATCGTAAGATTGCGGGCAAAGGTAAGTGCATATCGATTGTGGTCCGCATTTACTTCCAGCATTGCTATATCAAAATGGATTCGATAGTTTCGTAGACATCTGACTGGTAGAAAAAAAGACCGGTACTCTGTTCATGTGAGAATTGCGGTCAAAGTTGAGAAATTGTGCCTCGCCATGTACAATGGCTGCAACAGTTTCTTCAACATCTGACTGGTGGAAGAAAATAACTGGTAATCTGTTCAGGTCAAAGTTCTAATCATAGTTGACAAACCGTGCCTCGTCAATAACTACGGCTGCAACAGTTTATTCAACATCTGACAGGCAGCAACAGTCCTAATGTGTCCGTTCCATAGTTGCCGTCATAGTTAAGAAACTAGGGCATATGACTTCCAGCAGAATATGACCGGTCAGTACGACCAAATTTCAGATGGTATATGATACATCTATACAGATGACATAAATAATTATTAACTGTATTCATTCAAATTAACATAAAAATTACGATGCCAAATTATAAAAAAATGGAGAATGATCGATTACCCAAAGATAACGAAAGATGACATTAGTTATAACATTCTGACTTCAGAGCACTTGAAGCAAAGTCTGCCCGTTGGACATAAATTTGAATGATTGGCGAGACGGGGGAAAAAAGGCAATGCATCATGGCAATTTGGCATGGCATTCGCATGTACAGTATTGGTACAGTGTTTTCCATTACCTAGTTATAAAGACAACACTTGAGAATGTAATATGGGTGATAGATTTGTCAGAAGGAAGTGATAATGAAAATGATATTAGAAACCTGAATTTAGTATGAACATATACAAACCTGATCCATGGCCAATAGCAATACACAGAGTCAGTTGTTGATGATGTTTTACTGTAGTCAGATGACGTGGTGTTGGCATCGTAATGTGAATCCATTGTTTATGCGGATCATAGTTGCCTTTGGCATGGTTGTGTGAATACTTCACCTGGTTACCGAAAAAAACAACACATAACTTAATAAAAGGGAAAGATGAGGGATAATGATAAGTAGTATAAATTTCGACCGTCAAAGTTTCAGACTGTTGCTACCTTATTAAATTTCTTATTCACATACATGTATCCAGTTGCAATGTACATGCATATAGAAATGCTAAAGTGAACATCAGCTTAGAAAGGAAAGTAGTATATATTTGCATTCTTGTTACGTGTTTCAAGAACAAAGCAAGCAGAACAGCTAATACATCATGTCATGTTGTATAGCAGTAAAAAAATAGGCATATAATAAGGAAAAAAGAAAGGATCCTTGCTTGTGTCTGTAGGATGAAGTAATGTATGAATTTCAAGTTTGTGTGTAAAAGCAGAAGCGCGAATATTAATGCACATTTGATTTTACATTGCAAAATCAGAAGTGGAAATTTAAAAGCAGAAGTGCAAAACCAGACGTGTAAAAACAGAAATGTAAAAGCAAAAGCAGAAGTGCAGTAATGTATGAATTTATATTGCACAAAATTTAATGCGCCTCTTTCACATGATATTTAATATTTTTCTACTATAATCCTTACAGAAAGCTATTTACAGTTGAACTTCATGTACATCTGATTTTATTTTATTTTAATTTGACATTTTCATATATTCAAGTAAAGTACAATTTTGAAGCAAACGTTCATTTCTTGATAGATAGATAGATTTAAAACTTACTCTTAAAGCATTTCCAAAATTCTATCATTTCGCAACAACATGTTGCAAAGTTTACATATTCTTTGATCCATTCTTCAAGCCGCATAGTTGTTTCTATATAGAAGTCCTATTATGAAGTAGTACCGAATTTAGATGAGCTGCATATGAGAATATTAAATAATGTTAATTTGTATAAGAAGCCAATAATAGTAAGGTAAGCTACTTATGTTAAGCTTCCAAAAATATTTGAAATTCATAATGAACAAAAAAATATGTATGGTATTCATAATTAAAAAAGGGTGTTGTTATTGACACTCCAACTATTGTTAAGGGAGGGGGGTCATTTTTTAAAAACACTCCATTCTTTGAAAAATTGTTAAGGGGCTACACAAACATATTATTTCACACTACTCAATATTCCCGGATTGCCCCTTCAAAATAGATTAAAATAAAACTTATTCGACAAGGGAAACCGAACTAAAATAAGCGGTTCGTCACCACTGCACTGAATGCATCATGTAATCAATTATGTATGTATTCGATAGTGATATGTCGAAAATTAATAATCCTTTCAGTGCATTGCCTTCGTAATTATTAAATTTGTCATATTTATGTCAACCAAAAAAAAAGTTCGATCATATTACTCAAAAAACGCTTGTCGTTTAGGGTTTAAAAAAATCGATATATGTGAATTGAAAAAAAAATACTATGACCCTTGTAATATTGGTTACGGTAAAATTACCTTTATTTCTTAAGGGGCAAAATGGGTAACAAAGTAAAATTACCTTTATTTGTTAAGGGGCTACTCTTCTCATTAGTACTCCCCTTAACAATTTTTGAAAAGATAAAAACTTGATCACCCCTTAACAATATTTGGAGTGTCAATAACAATGCCCTTAAAAAAATGCATTTTTAAAATCATGATTCCTAGGTAAGCGTCATTGGTGAATATATGCAGACTAATCTAACTAGTCTTAATATCATCCCTAGTGCCATTTGTAAACAGTGGGAAATCCATATTGCATGCATTTAGCTTATTTTCTAGTTCCTTTATATTTGAAATATTCTTTTGACATGATTTAAATAAACAAAAATAAATGAAAATAGTATTTTGAATATAAATACAGTACTTCAAAATGCTAGAAAGTCATCTTGAAAACCATCCTTCACGCTTGAAGCTTAAAATTAAATATACTGTTATCAATATTGAGTAACAAAAACATTACATGTTTAGCAATATGAATCAGTATATCAGCTTAGTGAATTTCACATTGTACATAATAATGAGACGTGATAGGGATTAATTTCAAATACAGTAGTAACCAAACGAATCTGAGCCAAGCAAAAAATAGCAATAAAAATATCAAAGAATGGAATGGACACAAAACGATTTAGTATAGAAAACATTCCAACAAAATAGATAATAATTTAGATTTAACTAAAATATTGTACACGCTTGAGATCCAGATTTAACTGAAGTACTATACACGTTTGAGCTCGGCAAGCAAACCATGAAATTTAAGAATAACGTCTTGCAAAAAATATTGAGTGAACAAAGTTAATTTTTGACAGTTCGATCTTTTTTTGAATAGTAAATCACCCAAATGGAAGAAAAGTAAATAACTGGTGAATGAATGCTTAACATTTAGATTCATGGTAGATATCATTTTGCTTCTATTAACATAAGCCAAATTTGTAAATGACATCTCCAAAAATTATCAGTATTCTTATGTTTTTCGCCAAAAGTACCAATTGGATCATAATCTCAACAGTTTGCTTTTTTGTGTAAAATAAGCAGACAGCTAAAATAGATATGTTTTATTGCTTCCGAAAGGAAGACTTTATATCCATATTTTTATTGACAAAATAAATTGACTTGATTTAAAATTTTAAACATTGTTCATGATACCAATTTTTATTTCAAAAATAAAAAAATAAGTTAATTTAATTCTGTTGGCTCGCTTTTTGACCAAGCCATCCAGGATCATTCATAAAAGGAAACCAGGAATGGATCGCGCTCTATCGACTCGCCCAGGAATGGATCGCACTCTATCGTCTCGCCCAGGGATGGATCGCACTCTATCGTCTCGCCCAGGAACGGATCGCTCCCATCTCGTCGACGAACGGCACCTCCAGGCGATCTGATCCCTTGGTACGAACCGAACCCTCTGACCCGTTCAACCACGAGCTGGTCTTCAGCGATCCGAATCGCACGGATCTGACGACACCTGTTCACAACGGCTAGTTTGACTGTTTCTTCAATGGTGGCGATGCGACCCGATGATCTCGGGATTCGTGCCACGTGTCCGCGATCCGCCAGACAAAATCAGCTATAAATAGCCCAGAGCTTGGCATTTTTCGGGATCCTTTTGGCAATAGTGAATACTGAATCCGCCATTGTTGTCAAACCACTGAAATATTGAGAGAAATCACTGTTGTACTAGCTTTTAAAGCATAATCAATAAGATATAAAGTGGACGTAGGCTCGTTAACGCCGAACCACTATAAATTCTGAGTGTTATTTTCATTTTCCTTGTTCCTCATTTAGAATTCTCTACAGTTTATAACAATTTGGGTGTTAGGTCCAAATTTCGATCTAACATTTTTGGTGCTTTCACTGAGAAACTCAGTCGTAAAGTTTCATCATTCATTTTCTTGAAGATTCCAGCGATTCGGATATCATGGCTGGAAAAAGATCTAAAGTTTCGCAAACCAACGAAACGATCGAGGAGAGTGTACACGAACTGGGCAACGAAGAGATTCTGGATCGTGGAGCGCAGGGGGCGATCCGATCCGATGAAGACACCTCATTCCGAGTCGATGAGAACGAGACGATCCGTGCTACTGAAGGGGTTGTTACTCGATCCCGGGGCAACACCTCGCAGCCTCCGCGCACCACGACCACGAGTCGATCTCAGGGGGGCGCAGCGAACCGCCCTCCACGAACCGCAGCTACCCGAACTGATGGTCAGAACACAACTCGACCTGGAAAAGAACCTATGACCCACTCCTATCGTCCTGGAACCTCTGCTCGACCCGGTCCGAGCACTTTGCCCATAAGAGAGGGTGATGATGACCACTATGATCCGGCTGCTCCTGTCACTGAGGGGGATCTTTCCCGCTTTGTCGAAATGTGGGATAGGTTGTTTGACGAGTTGGCTGCCCAAAGACAGGAAAGTTCTATCCTACGGCAAAACCTGACGGCTATGGATAGAAGACTTGATGAGCTAGCAAGGCAAAGAGCATTGCCGGTACGTCCGCTCACCCCAGCATATTCCTCTTCATCTGAAGAATCGCCGAGACCTCCGCGACGACCGTATGAAAGAGCCGAAAACATAGAACAGCTTCGGTTCGGGACCCTGCCCTCACAAGAAGAGGAAGAGCTAGGGGCAAGACCCACAAACTGTAATATGGATTGTCAAGCAACGACCCTCAGGACTCGAGGTGTGAACAGTCCTGTGCATGACAGACCACCTCAGCCCCGTCGCCGTACGCATACTCATGATAACAAGGGGCAGCGAGGCCCCGTCCAAGCCCCGGATTTTGTGGCTACTCCCCGAAGAGAGATCAGAGAACCTCGTCGGGCCAGAGGCACTGATACTGAACCTCCTTTGACTAGTGCAAACGTTGCAGCCATGGTTCACCAGATTTTGGCCGACAGCCGTGGACAGCGGAACGAAGATTGGGGGATTGACCGCAGTCATACTCCTTTTACTGACGATATTTTGGATGCAACTTTTCCAAGGCGTTTCAACATGCCACAAATGAACCGATATGCAGGAAGATCTGATCCTGTTCAGCACCTAATGAGATACTCTTGGTCGATAACTGCTGCCGCCGCTTCTGACGCGGTTAAGTGTAAAGCGTTTCCCATATTCCTGGAGGACGTGGCTTTGCTATGGTTTACTCGCCTGCCAGCAAGATCGATTTCTAGCTTCAGGGAACTAAGCGAGAAGTTCGTAGAGCAATTCCGTATCTACGCACAGAAGACGAAAAGCGTGATCGATCTATTTCTTGTCAAACCGCGACCAGGCGAAAGTCTAAAGATGTACCTGGATCGTTTCAATTTGGCCGCCACTGAGGTCAAAGATCCTCATGAGCCGACCATTGTCGCAGCACTAATTGATGGAGTGGATAAGGACACTGAATTCGGGAGGTACTTGGCAGGCAAACCACCCCACACCAGAGAATTATTCTATGAGAAAGCCAATGTACATCTACGCCAGGAAGAGGTATACGCGAACCGAAAGCTTAAAACAACTGATAAGGAAGAAGTTCAGAGCAATGTCGCCATCAAACAGACTGGAGACAGCTCGGGGAAAGTTGAGGTTAACGTCGGAAATCAAAACCAGGGTGGTCGCCGACCGGGTAACAACAATAACAATGCTAACGGCAACAGCCGGAAGAGGGGCCGAGGGAATGACTCCCAGAGAAGGACTCGTCCCAGGGCCTTTGAAAGTTATACACCCATAAATGATACTCTGGAAAATATCTTCATGGATGCGTATGAAGTCCTCCAGAATAAGAGGCCACCTCCTAGAGAGTCGACAGAAAAAGAGCGTGAGACAGGGAAGTTTTGCCTCTTTCATCAAATCCACGGCCATTCGACGAATGAATGCCGTCACCTGAGGGACGTAGTCGAAAGGCTGCTTCGAGAAGGGAAGCTAGACGAATACAGAGTAACGCCTAGGGACAGGGGGCAAGCAGTGCAGGCCCCGAATCAGAATCAAAATCAACTTGCTGTTAGGCCAACTGCTCAGCAAAAGGGAAAGAATATTGTAATCAACACCGTGATCGGTGGACTTTACCTTGCTGGGCATAGTTCCAAAGCTTTAGATCAATATGTCAACGCAGCCAAACAACACCTCGAAGTGGGGGAATGTAGCAACCCCGAGGACAGTATCCCGGTGAAGCAGCAGAAGATGATGACTGATGACGTTATTTTCCGAGAACGAGAAAGCATCGGAGTCCATGCTCCAACTGAAGATCCACTTGTAATTACGATACCCATTGGGCCAGCCACTGTTCATAAGGTTCTGGTGGACAACGGGAGTTCCGTTAATATTCTTTTCAAAAAGGCCTTTGACCAGATGAATCTTGAGATAAAAGACTTGAAGCCCTGCCAAGGATGGATTCGTGGATTCAACGGAGCATCCACCGCACCTATGGGTTATGTAGAATTGCCAGTTACACTTGGGGAAGGAGAACGCCAGAGAGTGAGAATCCTTCCCTTTGTGGTTTTGGATGTCGAATCGCCATACAATGCCTTCTTGGGCCGACCGGCCCTCGCAAAATTCAGAGCCTGTATAGCCCCCTGGCGCTTGCTATTGAAGTTCCCCACAGAAGCCGGTATTGGTATCGTCAGAGGGGATCAAGTTGCTGCGCGAGCATGTTATGTTGCCGAATTAAAGTTGCTTCGCAACGGCGGGGATATCGAAACTAAAGGCACTCCTCCCCCTTTGGGGGCGGAAACCTTATAGCAACCAAAGAGGATGATTGTTGGGGAGTTGCCTAGAGTGATGCCCGAGGATATAGATCCCAGAGAGGATCAAGATTCCGGGGGCAGAACGGCGACTCCCAACGAGGCAACTGTGGATGTGCCAATCGATGACGGTGACCCGGAGAAGGTCCTTAAGATTGGATCCCAGTTAAGTTCAACTCTTGCCGAAGAATTGACGACTTTCTTAAAGAACAACTTGGATGTATTCGCTTGGACCCATGCGGACATGTGCGGGATATCCCCATCAATCATGAGCCATTCTTTGAGCATTAACCCCAAACATCCTCCAGTAAAGCAAAAAAGGCGAATGCTGGGCCCAGAGAGGTCCGCTGCCTTGAAAGAAGAGGTTGGGAAGCTAAAGAATAATGGATTTATCAGAGATTCAACTTACCCAGATTGGATTTCGAACCCAGTCCTGGTAAAGTAGGCCAACGGGAAGTGGCGAACGTGTATCGACTTCTCGGATTTAAACAAAGCTTGTCCCAAAGATAGTTTCCCATTACCTCGAATTGACCAGTTGGTAGACTCGACGGCAGGTCACGAGCTTCTCTCATTCATGGATGCTTATTCAGGATACAACCAAATTCCGATGCATGTTCCGGACCAAGAGCATACTAGCTTTATCACTGATCTGGGATTATATTGTTACGTAGTAATGCCCTTTGGTTTGAAGAATGCAGGCGCTACGTACCAACGTTTGGTCAACAGAATGTTTTATAACCAAATCGGGAAAACAATGGAAGTGTACGTCGACGATATGTTGGTTAAATCCAAGCAATCCTTTCAACACACTACTGACTTGGCAGAGATGTTCGGCATTCTTCGAAAGTATGGGATGAAACTCAATCCCACCAAATGTTCATTCGGTGTTGCTTCTGGAAAATTCTTAGGATTCATTGTCAGTTCGCGCGGTATCGAGATTAATCCGGACCAGATCACGGCAATCAGGAACATTCAGGAACCTAGGCAAATTAGGGATGTGCAAAGCCTTGCTGGAAAAGTGGCCGCACTAAGCAGATTTATCTCCAGGGCTACGGATAAGTGCATCCCATTCTTCGAATTAATAAAGCGAGGAAAACGCCACTTTAAATGGACACCTGACTGCGTAGAAGCGTTTCAGAATTTGCTCAGACACTTGGAGAAGCCTCCAATTCTATCTAAACCAATAGACCACGAGGATTTATTCGTGTATTTGGCAGTATCATCTCATGCAGTCAGCTCAGCGTTGGTAAGGGAAGAGGAGAAGGTCCAAAGACCAGTGTATTACGTGAGCAAAAAATTAATAGCGGCAGAGCGTAATTACCCACGGATAGAAAAACTGGCGTATAGTTTACTGATTGGCTCTAGAAAACTTCGGCACTACTTTCAAGCACATCCTATTACCATATATACTGATCACCCACTCAAGCAAGTTTTACAGAGACCGGAGGCATCTGGAAGGTTACTCAAATGGAATATTGAGTTAAGTCAATTTGACTTGAACTTTCAGCCCAGGCGATCAATTCGGGGGCAGGTGATAGCTGACTTCATAGCAGAGTTCACTGTTCCTGAAGAAGACATAGCGAACGAAGAAGTGGAACCCTCAAAGTTACTTTTCGATCCTAATGTCTGGAGATTATATACTGATGGTGCTAGAAACAACGAAAGATCCGGCGCTGGAATAGTGCTTGAAACCCCCGAGAAACGATTGATAACTTATGCCATCCGAATGGAGTTTCAGGCCACTAACAACGATTCTGAATATGAAGCTTTGATAGCCGGATTAAAGATTGCAAAGATGCTAGAAGTCACGAAATTGAACATCTTCTGCGATTCCAAGTTAGTTGTGAACCAAGTTACTGGGAGATTCCAAGCTAAAAGTGCAAGATTGATTCTATACTTAAAGAAAGTGAAAGAGCTGCTGGATGAGTTTGATCACTACAGCATATCTCATATTCCGCGGTCAGAAAATCAGCAGGCAGACAAGTTGGCAAAGATGGCTAGTTCTAACGATCCTGAAGTGATAGGGCTAGCCCCCGTTGAAGTACTTCGGTCTCCCAGCATTGATCAGATGGAAATCGACCTAGTAATAGAGACGGAACCAGAAAAGGAGTCGTGGATGACTCCTATAAAGAATTTCCTAATGGATGGAGCGCTTCCGACCAGGAAAAGCGAGAGGCGTAAAGTGATTCGTAAAGCCGCCCGATACGTACTGCAAGGCGGAATCCTTTATAGACAAGGGTATTCAATGCCCCTCCTTCGGTGTATAGCCCACGAGGACATCAAACGTGTGCTGCAAGAAGTCCACGAAGGCGAATGTGGCGACCACACTGGGGGGCAAACTTTGGCGAAAAAGATATTGCGGCATGGTTACTTCTGGCCTACCATAAACAAGGATGCAGTAAGATATGCACGACGATGTGATGCGTGCCAGAGATTTTCAAAGATACCTAGGGCGCCTCCAAGCCAGTTAAAAACAATGATGAGTCCATGGACTTTTGCTATGTGGGGAATTGATATCATAGGAAGTCTCCCCATAGCGAGGGGCGGAGCAAAGTTCGCCATTTTGGCCGTAGATTATTTCACTAAGTGGGTCGAGGCAGAACCACTAACTACAATCACAACTAAACGGGTGATCAACTTCATCGTGAGAAACATCATCTGTCGGTTTGGGATTCCAAATATTGTGATAACAGACAACGGAACTCAATTTGATAGTGCTGAATTCAGAGACTTCTGCCAAAAATATCACATCGAGAATCGATACACCTCCGTGGCACACCCACAATCGAACGGGCAAGTCGAAGCTGCAAATAAGGTAATTAAGTCCATTCTGAAAAGAAGAATGAAGCGGGCTAGAGCTATGTGGGCTGACGAATTGCCCTTGGCACTATGGGCCTACAGAACGACATACAAATCAGCGACAGGACACACCCCGTTCTCCCTTGCTTTTGGAACGGAAGCAGTCATCCCGATTGAGATAAAGGTACCTTCTCATCGGGTGACCTATTATGATCCAATGACCAATAACGAATTGCTCCTTGAGTCCCTGGATATGATCGAAGAAAAGAGGGATGAAGCCGACCTGCGTGCTCTGAGATGCAAACAACAGGTTGCCAGATATTACAACAAAAGGGTCCGAGCCCGGACCTGGGAACCCGGAGACTTGGTTCTGAAACGTGTCTTTCCGCCCCCCAACTCATATGGGAGCGAAGTGGGAAGGACCGTACTCTATTCTCAGCAAGCTTGATAACGGAACCTTCAAGTTGGCAACCGTAGATGGAAAGGAGATCCCCAGAGTGTGGAATGCCCAACATCTACGGCCATATCTAACATGAGAAGTTTCAAATCTATTCTTTTGTTTTGTTAAAAAACTATGTACAGGGCATGACTTGCCTAGAACAGTCTGATTCCTTAAAGCAAGAGATTATAAAGTGGACGTAGGTCATGATTCGACCGAACCACTATAAAAATACTGTGTGTCATTTACCTTTATTGCATCTTTATTTATTTGCCTATGAAAATCAGTGTGAATAATGCAGGTACCCGAAGTCCAGTGCCGACAGTTCCTCTCGTAAACTAATCAGAGGAACCCAAAGCCTTGGTAAATGCTCTAGCTGCTTGTCCAACTGGTTTTAATCCTCGGAGCTTGGATTAAAATGTAAACCTGAGACGAGTTTGAGGAGCATGCATGATCGCAGACGGCTGAGTCCCAACTCTAACTCTCTAGAGAGAGAGAGAGAGTATAAAAGCGTCTCCGATTGAGCGCTGAGAAAGAGCTCCTTTCCCGCTGAAGGATCGGGGAGCGAATGAATCGCTGAGCTCGAACTCTAACTCTCCAGAGAGAGAGAGTATAAAAGCGTCTCCGATTGAGCACTGAGAAAGAGCTCCTTTCCCGCTGAAGGATCGGGGAGCGAATGAATCGCTGAGCTCGAACTCTAACTCTCCAGAGAGAGAGAGTATAAAGGCGTCGCCGATTGAGCGCTGAGAAATAGCTCCTCCCCCGCTGAAGGGTCGGGGAACGAACAAATCGCCTAGCATAAGACTCTAACAATTGATTAGGGGGCATCACGCGCTCCTATGCATACACTAAACTTTGATATAACAGTGTAACATAGCATGAACATTCTTCTTCCTGTTGATTGACTGACTTATAATTATTAATAGTTGGCTAACGACTAAACGTGGAAAGTTTCTATGAATACAGGTACACAATGATGTAAGAAGAAACAAATCCTTGTTTATGTACCACAAGTCAGCAGAATGGAAAAACAAGCTAGAAACAAAAGTGAGGGCCAGTCTCACAACTACACTTTCTGGCCAGTGGGAAACCGAAATACAAAATATCAACAAACATCCTATTTATGCTTTGATTTCTTCTCTCGCTTCTGCCTCTCCAGCCTCTCCTTGTCGGCTTCAGATGGATCCTCCTTCTTCCTTTTCCGCTTGTCCACGAGGGGAGCATCTGACTCCTCTGAGGTCTCCTCTCCCCCTTCTTTTCCCTTGCTTCTGCTGGAGAGGGAAGCCGGGAAGTCATCGGGGTTTGCAAAGTGAAGTTGCCGGCTGATGGACTTGGACTGGATTTTCATAATCATCCCAGTTTTGGGATCGAACTCTGCAAGAGGGACCACATCCAAAGCCTCATCCGCCGCCTTCTTTAAAGCCAACTCTTTCTCTTGTCTGGCTTTTCGGCTGGCTAGGGGTTCCTCATCATCATCATCATCGTCGGCCTTTTTGGTGCCGGTAGTATCCTCTTCGTCATCCACATGGCGACCATCCATGTCTTTTAAAGCTTCGATAGTCTCGGCATCCTTGAGTACATCGGGACCAGCACCCGGCAGGACGGTCTCCTCCTCCACTTCTCTCTCCTTTCCAACACCCTTGTCGACGGGCTCGCCACCTGCATTACGAGAGACACACATTACTAATTCAATGGGTTGTCCTGTTAGACGACGACAATTCGCCATCGCTTTAGCAAATTGCGGGGAAAAGAGAGAGATACCTTCAGCAGATACTCTCTCTTGAGTAGATCCGGATGCTCCAACAGCCACGGGAGTTAGACCTAAGGGGATTAGCGGATCGTCAGGATGGTATTCCTCAACTTCGGAGGTTTTAGACTTTGCGGCGGAGCTGGAACCTTCGTCAATTTTGCTTTTGCCTTTAGCCATGGTTCTCTCCTTCTCCATTTCCGCCAGGATTAAGCGACGACCCTCTGCCAGATCCTCAGGTTCGTTGTCCCTTAGGATGCTCTTCATCAATTCATCTTCATTGATCTCTTCGACCCCCAGTCTATGCTTTTCGCCCTCCACGATGGCATCCCATAAGTTGGCCAAAGTAACATGATAATCTGGGATCCATGAGATATTGCGAGTTTTGAGAACCTGGCCAAGGAAATCAAAAATCATCTCCTCAAACCCCTCGATTTCTTTCTCTCTTTCAAGGAGTTTGTTGTTGGAGGCAGTGGCCATTTCAATGGCGCTATCAACGTCCTTTTCGGCAAGAGCTGCCCGTCTCTCCGCATCTGCCACCTGATCATTCAAGATCACTTTTTCCGCCTCTGTCAGAGCCAACCTTTCTTTTAGACTCGCTTTCTCCGCCTCCCAAGCAGCCTTCTCCGTCAAAAAATGGCCTTGTGCCGTTACCAATTCGACGTTGGCCATTCTGAGGTCTTCAACCTCCTTTTTTAAGGCTATTTTTTCCTGGCTATTGGAATCCAGTTCTGAATGAAAGCGCTGCTTGGCATTTTCTAATTCAGTTTTATAGTTTGCGGCGTCTCTCTGTGCCAGAGCGAGCTGGGCTTGAGCGTCTTCCAGGTCCTTCTCTAATTTTTTCCTGGCCCTTTCATTATTTTCGAGCTTTGCTTTAGACCTGTGAGCTTCTATTTCGAGTGTTCGGATGACCTCCGAAAGATTAAGTGCGTGCTTTTTCATCGTCTCGTACTGCTTGGCCACGTGACGGATATGCCCGATAACTTCTTTATCCCAGTTTTTAGGGACCGGTTCCAAGGCAGGAACAAAGACTATCCTATCAAAGAACATTCCTGGAAATTGTTCCCGTAGCTTTTCCAGCCTACCTTGGATTTCAGGACCGTGAACGTAGTCCCGTGAACCGGAGGCAGCTAACTCTGGTTGGCTGGTGGGGACAATGTTACTTCTCTCTTGCTCAGTTTCTTTGGATGAATCTCTGTCCCCATCTTTGGATTCGTGACGCCTTTTGGACGACCGACTGTGGGAAGGCGCACTCTTTGGAGGAGTCAACTCTTATGGAAGTGTCTTCCCCCCCGGTGGAATAGTCGGATGACTCGAAGGCCTGGTAGAAGTTGATTTGGGTGGAGATCGAGGTTGCGAAGAGCTCGGCCTATGAGGAGGACCGCGAGGGCGCTCGGTACCCGGACGAAGGCTGGGGGTGCCTTCGCGAAGAGAACGGTACGAATAGGATTTCCTGCGAGACATCGCTCCTGTAAAAAGAAAAGAAGAGCATATTATCACTTTGAACATCCACAACATAATAGTGCACGGTCAGGCAGTGTGTGTGAGGTGTGCATCCCATATAATTCCCCCTAACAAACCCGGGCCTGGAGACAGGCTCATCTGGCACGTTTCACGTCCCCTTGTTGAATCAGTCGCCTCTTCGGGAGCAGAAAAGAAAGGCTCCTCGCCGAAGTCTTTTTCCGTGTATTCAATGTCGGGCAGAGGGATTTTATTCAGCTCGTCGAATAATTGTTCTTCTGTCAAGTCGTCATCACCAACAGTTTCCATTGGAGCAGATGTAGGGATCTCCTTGGACGCATCACCGCGGGACTCATCCCCTCTATATATATTCAAGTCTTCGTCGTCTTGGATGACTATCGGAGAAGGACTTTTGCGAAATTTAGTTGTTTCCACCGCTTGAGAAGTTCCCTCTCCTTCCGTTGGGGGCACATATTTATAAGGTTTACCGCCAGTCCCAAGTCCAAACTTCCTATCCAAGAGGCGATGCTTATGAAGGTTGTCATCAGTAATGCATTTTTTAATCCTTAAAAAGTCGGATCTGCTTTGCAAAAGAATGGACAACCGATTGTTGTATAATGCACCCTCTGTTTTCGGGAAGACATGATCTGTTTAAGACAAAGGAAAAAGCGGAAGAATGTTATTACTTAGACTCCTCAAGCAAGATATTCAACTAGGCGATCAAAGTTAACTTGATTTGAGCCATCTCCGTGAGCATCCAGCCTGTCTTCTTATGTAAAACCAGTCGGACTTAGGATCCCCAATGTTGCTGTATCCGTCGTACAGAACTTTCCTGTTCACCACTGATTCAAAAAAGGAAAAGTTGGGAGTTGCAGAAGAACGGTGCTTGAAGAGAAAGAAGAACACCAGATCTCTGAATTTGAGTTCGGCGTGCAAGATCTCCGCATAAGCAACATATAAAGAGTATAGAGATGCGTAGGCGTTTGGATGAAGCTGCATCGGGGCAATGCCTAATCGTCTCAGAGTTTCAATGACAATTGGAGGGAACGGAGGAATAGCTCCTACTAGACACATTGTTCGGCTGATCGACATGTACCCTTCCGGAGCTAGATGGGGTCTATCTTCGCTTCCAGGTGTCAAGACATCGTCCCAAGGAATGCCGTGTCTTAGGCAGATTCTTTTGAGTTTTATCTCGTCAAGCTTGGACGCTAAAGAATCAGAGAATTTATCTATCCCGACTACGCCTGGAATTTCGTCCGGAGCTCGCTCGTCAGACTCGGAGTTGCTACTGGATGAAGTACTTTCAGTCGGATCTGACTCTGTAGCTTCATACTCAGATCCGAAATCTTCACCTCCTGGATTGGTTGGAGGAATTTGGGGATTATACTGTTCAGGAGTCTCGGATTCCGTTTCGGCTACGGATCTTGAGGAAGAGTGATCGTTCGACATTGCTGCTAGGACGAGAAAATATGAACGATAAGATCAACACTACCCGTCCCCCGTGCGTGCAAGTGTTGGTGTGTGTGTGCTGGTGTGTGCGCATTATTAAAAACAGTGATAAAACATGAAAGCAGTCAAGGTTATTAAAGGTCGTTAGTCGTCATATGCAGTCAAATCATGAGGTCATTTAGTCCAGAAAGATCAACATCAAGGCTCTATCCTAACTGTCCAGAGTTTTGTAGCGACAAGGCGTTGATTAAAGACTGGAATTTCTTCGTATCACCAGCTGTGAGACGGATCGCATAGCAGAGGGATCGCCCCCTTCGACTCGCATGGCAGAGGGTCGCCCCTTTCCGGATCGTAGAGCAAAGAGATCGCCCCTCATCGAATCGACGGACGAAGGGAAGGCTCCCTCACGAACCGTTGCGACTGCCGTGATACGACCCTTGGTTGCCATCTCAATCTTTCGTCTCGCCACTTGCTTTCGTCTTCAATCATTGACCACGATCCGAGTCGGCCTTCCTTCCCCTTCTGCATCCTTCTTCTTCCTCATCTCCTAACCATCCTCAAGTTCTGAGCTCCACGCTCAACGGCCATGGCGACTTGGTGATTTATTCAGAAAGTAGCGGATTTATATTGTTTCTCCCTTAAATCAGCCGTAGAAATTCAGGAAAGTAATATGAGAGTGCTTTCTATAAAGTTACCTTTCTAAAAACTGAGAAAATACTTGGATTTTCGAAAGTTTTAAAAGGTTGGATTCGTTTTTCAATGGCTCGCGCGAGACGATTCAGCAGAGAGGAAAAAGAAGGAGAATGAAGAGGGGAGCGTCGGCTTATATAGGCAAAGAAGGTGACCGTTTGTCTCCCCTCCTTTGTCTTATTCGGTCCACGAAGCACCATGCAGGCCACGATCCAGAGATAGAATCGCAAAGAAGCCCACGGACCGCTTTGAAATGATGGCCCACAAAACTCAAAGCCCGACACGACTCGAAGGAAGATACGCCCCGTTTCGCACAAGAGCCTAGGAACTCGGCACGAGACGAGCAGATGACCAAATCGGACCGTGTCGTCCTATGGCGATCCGACTCATAACGTGTGTCGATTTGAACCAATGCGGCTGTTGACTTACATCCCTTCAGGAAAGGGTAAATAAGAATCTTCGAAGCATGTTTCATCATCAATAAAACATACTTCGAGGGGGCAAAATGTTGGCTCGCTTTTTGACCAAGCCATCCAGGATCATTCATAAAAGGAAACCAGGAATGGATTGCGCTCTATCGACTCGCCCAGGAATGGATCGCACTCTATCGTCTCGCCCAGGGATGGATCGCACTCTATCGTCTCGCCCAGGAACGGATAGCTCCCATCTCGTCGACGAACGGCACCTCCAGGCGATCCGATCCCTTAGTACGAACCGAACCCTCTGACCCGTTCAACCACGAGCTGGTCTTCAGCGATCCGAATCGCACGGATCTGACGACACCTGTTCACAACGGCTAGTTTGACTGTTTCTTCAATGGTGGCGATGCGACCCGATGATCTCAGGATTCGTGCCACGTGTCCGCGATCCGCCAGACAAAATCAGCTATAAATAGCCCAGAGCTTGGCATTTTTCGGGATCCTTTTGGCAATAGTGAATACTGAATCCGCCATTGTTGTCAAACCACTGAAATATTGAGAGAAATCACTGTTGTACTAGCTTTTAAAGCATAATCAATAAGATATAAAGTGGACGTAGGCTCGTTAACGCCGAACCACTATAAATTCTGAGTGTTATTTTCTTTTTCCTTGTTCCTCATTTAGAATTCTCTACAGTTTATAACAATTTGGGTGTTAGGTCCAAATTTCGATCTAACAAATTCATTGTCTAAACAGATATCTAAATTGTTTCACCTCTAAATCATTTTAGAAATAATTAACAAATGAAATATTAAACGAACACATTAAGGAATGAAAACAAAACAAAATCTTAGAAAGAATATTATTAGATTTTTCGATTATTTTTATTAATCAAAATAAACCTAAAAACATAACAGTTATTCGCAGAAGGAAGCATATACTGAGATATTAGGTTTTGTTCAATTAGTAAAATAATGAATTAATGATTTTACATGAAAAGGTAACACAATCATTACATAGTTATAAGCGTTCAATGCCAATAAAAAGAATGAGACAACCAACAAATAGTTAAAAGTTCAATACTAATAAACAATGAGCATACCTTTACGAAGATGGAGAAAAGAGATAATTTGACAAATTCAAATGTAGCTTTTTCCTAATGTCCTCTGGTTGGTCTTACTTATCCCCTGAAACCAAAAGATATTACTGTGGTTTGAATTTAGGTGGATTTTTTTGACAAATGTCGAAAGTAGTGACATACCTTCAAAAGATACATTTATACGATTTATTTTACATATGTGAGTACTAAAGTTCCACTATTTGTAAAGTACAACATATAGATAGTCAAATTGTATAAGCTATAGGGAAATCTAAATCTTGATACGTAACACATGGGATGCTATTAGAATAAATTATTAGGTAAGAACTTTGATGTTAAGATGGCAATAACCAAGCATTATTTATGTATAAAAATATGAAACCAATAACATTGGATATAGAGGATAAGTCATATAAAATAGCAAAGTACTATCATTAAAATGAGAAATCAAATCAACATTTATGTTATACGGTATCAAATTCGCAAGACTGATTTGTAGTAGATCAAAGTTGAACTGGGAAATTTTTGGTTTTGTTCATTTAATTAAGAAAAGAATGATTTTACACGAAAAGCAAACACAATCATTATATAGTTAAGAGTTCAATACTAATAAACAGAATGAGCCAACCACTATTATATAATTAATAGTTCAATACTAATAAACAAAATGAGCATACCTTTATAAAGATGGAGAAAGAGATAATTTGACAAATTCAAACACAGCCTTTTCCTAGTGTCCACTGGTTGGTCTTACTTATCCCCTGAACCCAAAAATATTAATGCGATTTAAATTTAAATGGATTTTGTTGACAAATGGCTAAAGTAGAGACATACCTTCAGTAGATATGTTTATACCATTTATTTCACATATATGAGTTCTAGAATTCCACTGTTTGTATAAATCAAATTAGAGCATATAGATAGCCAACTTGAACATAAATTATAGGGAAAACGAACTTTTGGCTAAAAGATGGTCGTGTAACATGGAAACGAAATTTCATTTCTCATGAATAGGGTATCGTCACCACAGTAATTCGTCGTATAATAGATGAAAATATAGCACAAATCCAGGAAAAATTATACCTTTGTACATTCGAAGGCAAGAACCGACAATACAGTTTGAGCAGCAGCAGAAACATGGGTACCTACAGGTATGGAGAAGAAAACATTACCGAAGAGCATTAAGGTGAAATGAATGAATTAAAGAAAATGTAAGTATATATAATGATCTTATAATTAGTATACATATTATAAAAAAGGCAAAATATTTTATTATAATAGATTACACCACTTGAAATGTATTAATTTTTGTATTTGCAAAGCGATTTCGCGATCATAATCCTAGCGCAAACATTTAATTTTTTAAAAATAATTAAACCTGAACTTAGTGATTGAGCAAGCAAATAGACAATCACGCTGGGTTGCTAAACCACATACATAAGCCTTACCACATATATAAATTGGGATGGAACATAAGCACTTTTTATGAAATAATAACAACAGAATTCATGGACGGCGATGATAAAATATGCGAACTAATCTAAGAGTATGTATATAATGTAGGTAGCAAACACAATAGATGAGAATAATAAATCCATAGTTCATAACCATATACAAATAACATGATAGTATAGTAACACTTTCCAATTTGAAGCGCTTTTTCAGTAATATGAATAGGGTTTTGTCACCACAGTAAGTTGCCATATTGATTAAATATAACAAAATAAAACAAAAATGCAGGAAAAATTATACCTTTGTAGATCGGAAGCAAGAACCAAGAATACAGTTTGAGCAGCAGCAGAAACATGTGTACCTGTAGCTATGGAGAAGAAAACATTACCGAATAACAGTAAGCTGAAATGAATGAACTAAAATCGGATTTTACCTAGGTTGAGTAAGTCAGGGTGGGAAAAAAGGTTATGCAGGGTGGAGATATGCAGATCTGGATAGTAGTCCGTAATCGAAGCATAAGCATGCGAAAAAGGAAAGGTGGAATGGTGGATCTAAGGAGAATCAAACGTAAATGGCGGTGAAGAAGGAATAAACAACAATGATGTGAGCGGTAGGAGAAGATCTGAAGAGAAACAAAAATAAGAGGGTAGTGGAGTAGGTATGAGGGGTAGACGCCATGACCGAAATATTTGAGGTTTTTGTTTTAATATGGAAAAAAGATGGAAGAAGATGGGAATAACGGAGTGGAAAAGTGGAGAAATTATTTTGACCAACCGACAAAGAAGTGGGTGTTGGATATGTGTCCTTGCAATTACAATTTCACCCATTTATTATGTGCTGCAATTCAGTTTAGGTTGTTGGACAGCAAAGGTTTTTTTTGACCATACTAAAAAGCTTCACCACGGGAAGGTATTTGTATTATTAGTATAGATATATAGTTGGGCTGTTTTAGCGGGAGGCAGAGCTCGCAGTAGGGGTAGTTGTGCTAGTAAAGCCAAGATATAGTCATGGTAGAGGGAGCGCGTGCGTTAGTGGTATATTTAGTTTGGCCTAATCTTCGCTTATAGGGAAAATGTGAAACAAACATGAAAATGGAAAATAAGGGGTAACGTGACAATTATGTATACAACCATGGAAAACATGAGCCGTAAGAAGAAAACATGGGAACCAAACTTCTTACATTCGTAGCAGATTATGAAAAGGTAGTTTTGAACTATATTGTTGTTAAT
Source organism: Allium sativum (assembly GCA_030737875.1). Classification (NCBI taxonomy): domain Eukaryota; kingdom Viridiplantae; phylum Streptophyta; class Magnoliopsida; order Asparagales; family Amaryllidaceae; genus Allium; species Allium sativum. The sequence continues at coordinate 266,678,488 of CM060920.1, read as the reverse complement.
TAGTTAATAGTTTGAATGGCTAGTTAATTATATTATCCATTTCTTTTATCAGCTACATCTTTGAACATAAGGTCCGTTTTGGACGTCCTTTCAAGCGTGTGGCTCGTATGGGTGAGCTCTAAGCAGCTGAGTTGGTTTGGGATGATTTGGTTGGGGTGAGTGATATTGTCTTCTACTATACTGCAATTGTTAGCATAGTGCATTATCGGCGTTTTAATTAATTTCGAATTATAATTCATAATTCATAGGATAATTGAACCCAGTAGTTAACAAAAAAAGATTGAAAAGGTGATTTAAGTAGTTTTAATCTAAATATCACGCTTGCTCTTGTTTGTGCAATATTGCACGCCATTTTGACATTATCACTAGATTTAGATTATGATATTTAATCCACTTTGAATGACAAAGGTATGTATTAATTATTTTATGTATGATATTTTAGATGTTCATATGCTAGTTTAGGTATTTGTATGACTATTGGATGCATGGTTGATTATTTTATTAGTATAGTTAAAAATGTCGACGTTGGGAAAGAATCTAATATTAGAAAATCTCATCACTAGAACTTGAAGCTTATCAATCAAATACACAAGCTAGTGCATACTAGTTTAAGCTAGTGCATACTAGTTTAAGCTAGTGCATACTAGTTTAGTGCAAAATGATGATTGACTTGAATGAAAGGGATAAATTTGCGGAAAAAATTCAGAACGCGCAGATTGATTCAACGATGGAGCAACAATAAGGGCAACGAATATAAGGACGGAGGATAGACTTGGCGCCAAGCTTGGATTTCACGATGAATGCCGAACACTTTCATTTGATGTGCATTTAACCCGTTTTGGTTAAATACAAGATCAGAGAAGTCATTATCGATTACTATAAAGTGATCAATGTTCACTATTATTGATGTTTGTCATTATAGCGGTTTTTTGGAACTAGACGGTTGTATAGAGCGGATCTACACACCCGATTAATAATATATATATATATATATATATATATATATATATATATATATATATATAAAGTTAGATAATTATGCGATCAACAAGCGTGATCGCTGGCCTTGAAATGACAAAATATGCATGCAAACTACATGCAGATGAAATACGAAGCACATAGTGCAAGTACACGGTACGACCATCAATAACAACAAGTTCAAAAGTAATGTACAAACACTGACAAGACAAACAAGCAAACTACCACACTGAAGCGACCACCATGCTAACCAAATGGAACGCCTGTACGCGGTGTCCAACATAACAACCCAAAAAAGGACTAACAAAATAAGAGAGTTGAAGTAGTAACTGGAGCAAGATGACGTTACCATGTCCTGGTGTACTTGAGGTGCTGGTGCAAGCCACTTGGCTCAACGCTGCCCACCGATTCGTCCCAAAGGTGAGAGACGTCCATGATCATTGGCAGGAAAGGCTGCACCTGAGTACCAGATGAAGAAGTGTTGAGCCTGGCGCTGTGACGAACTGCTGAGGACGACGAAGCTGGTGCAATCAAGGGGATATCTTTGTTGTTGAGTGGGGGCGGTGGAGGAGGCGTAGTTGAAGCTGGAGGAACAAGCTGCATGTTTGAGGGATACGAGGTGGGTACTGCTGGGAAAGGCTCAGATAGGTCCAAGTCTGCAAAAGGGTCCCACTTGGGTTCAAGAGAAGGCCAAGGGTCCCATCCATGGGTCCGATGACCTCGAAGGAGTTGTCCGACATGACAAAAGGTTCAGGGTTCGCTGGAATAGGAGCTACGGGTTCAGGAATCAAGGATTCAACAATCATAGCACCAGAACAGTTGTCGGGTTCAACGAAGATGATGGACATGGGGAAGAGAAACTAAAATGGTTCCATCATGAGTTCTGTACTATTCTCCCAGTGGTTGCCAAGAAGAAGGTCATTAGGGTTTAGGGTAGGATGAAAATGGTCCCAGTCCTCAACCTTGATGACGTAGTGACCTCCGTTAAGATAAACAGAGTAAGTACATGGTAGAGTAACTTCTTTCAACAGCCTAACGCTAACAAACACAAACTTAAAATTGACCTGAGCCCAGTTGCAGTCATCAGCGCAGAGGAAAATCCCAACCGGGTAGATGGTGGTGGTGAGATAGTCATGGAGATGGCAGAGGTGGATCGGAAAACCCCTAATTATGACCCAAGTGGTGGGCCAGAATTCTCTATCGACGGCGGCTGAGATTGGGTTCCAAGCTTCGAGAAGGAGAACGGCGCTTGGCTTCTTGAGACTGCAGCGGCTAAGGGCATCGTGGTAGAGCTCTGCTGAAGGAAACTGGATGAGATAGTTCTGGTTGCCTATGATGAAGACATTCCTATCATAATTGCGGTAAAGGTCAGCGAGGGTGTTGCGGATGGAGGTGAGGGTCCAATACCCGACAAGGATGGAGGCTTTAACGCGGTGGAAAGTGTCCGCGGGAAGCGCCATTTCATAGGTGAAAAGCATTAAATTGGAATTATCTGGAGTGTTGTGAAGAGATGGAGAAGGCGCGGTCTCTTTAATTCGAGTGGCCGATGGTACGGAGAGAGAATGTTGCTCGTTGATTGCTGGCACGTGGCTGGAGAGAGGATGAGATGTGATAGACGCAAGATTTTCTCCAGAGGAATGTGCAAGTGCTTTTGCAGTGAACGAAGCTCCCTTTGTTTATTTGTTGTTAACCGTTCGTGTGCAGCTTTTATTGTCATGACCGAAAAATCCACATCTGTAGCATATCCTTGCGTTCTTGCAATTCTTTGTCATGTGTCCCTTTGAAGCACAATGACAGCTTTGGCGGTTAATTTTCAAAAAATGAACAGTGGCTGAGAAGGATTTGAAAGACGGGAGAAGACCTCGCTTGAATGCTAACGCCAGCGGTGAGGCCTTAAGGGACGAGCTAGGCCTACTGACCTTCCGTGTCATAGCCACTACGTAAGAGGGGCGCTAAGAATCCGGCCGCGTTGGCAACAGCGGATGGAGCTTAGCGGGGGTAGCCTGCAAAAGCAGAGAAGAGGTTGGAAAGGTTAGTTGTTGCTGCTGCGAGGCTGAAGCAGGAGGGATGGAGGGGGTTGGGTGGCACAAAGGTGGTGGAGGAGGAGGCGAAGGCGGTGGCGGGGTGCTGCTAACAAGGGATTCAGTGATCATCGGGTCTAGGGAGACCGGATCACTGGCTTGGCCTGGCGGAGTTGCTGAGGTAAGCTCCAGAACTTGTTGGGAGGGAGGCGGAGGTGGCAGTGGAGGAGGTGGAGGTGGGTGAACGAAGTAGGATTTAGGTGGTGGAGGAGGGGATACGATGGATGTTGGAAGCCATGAAAGGAAGCCATTTTTTTTTAAAATATAGTGGTTTTACATTGACGATGGTGCAGTTTCAAGGAGCAAGATATGATTGTTTTTTCGACAATAATTTTGACAGATGGATTTTTGGCGAGAGGTTTTGGCATGAGGCAAGGATGTGGTACTTCGACGTAGTGATTCATCATTTGACGATGGCGATTCCACGATGAGAAGTAAGGCTTTTACAATGGATAGCTTTTCTCTAAGATGTAGAGTTAGTGATGATTAGTATATATTAAATACACAACTAAATTGCAGCACCGCATGCTCTTATTGGATGGATAGAAACTGGTGAATCCCCTATTGATTGGTATCAATCTCCATATTTAGCCATTTTTGGCCAAGTAACCCAATACTTTTCCTATACAACTTCCTAGTGCCTTCATGCTAAACTATATCCTACCATCCACACAACTTTATGTTGATCCATTAAATATCTCTATATCGATATCTCTTAATCAAGCCAAACCTACTCTATAGCCTCCCATGACCCCGCTACCAAGGCACATAACTCACAAGTATATGTGCCTCACCACGATGGATCGGTGCCCGATCCATTCCCTATAAATCAATGCCCATCCCTAGCCTTAGGGAATTTTCATTCGATTATTTTTGTGTCTCTCTCCACTTCCCCTATAGCCTATTTTCCAAATTTCATGCAATTCCGATGAACTGTGCTCCCGTTGTGCTCTGATCTCCATGCTAATTTCTAATTCAAACAGTTTTAAACATAGAAATCAAGTATATGATTCAATTCAAATATTAAAAGAAGTTGTTTCTTGTAATTCTGCTTATATATAAACATATGTTCTCACACAAACACGAATCAAGCAATAAAAATCATAGATCTATCATAATTATAGGCTAATTGCATACTAACCATAGTAGATATAACAATTTACTTAACACGTGCCACAAGTAGATTAACCTAGAGGTTTATAGATATGAAATTAATATGTATGATCCAGTTTTTGGGTAATACCAACATGTATGATGTTCAAAAGACCTAACTACAACATATGATACAATATAATATAATCACGTGAGAGATCATTATCACTAACCAAATCCTTGAAGTCATCACAATTTGATCTTAATCTGATGTTAACAACAATGAAAATACACAATTCAATAATGATTTGATGAGAAATAAATTTCTCGAATGAAGATCCACCCTCTAAATAATGAGTATGATGATTTAATGAAAAACAGAGATGGGGGTTTGAGCGGATTCAGGTGAACCAGATTAGATCACATTCCAACCTAATGTGAGAATGAAGGAGAAACGTTTATTCTCTCCCTGCAGAACTTGCTGATCATTGGCCTAATTAGCTAACTAAACTTAGCCCATTAGCTATCCCTTAATTTGTGCAGTAGAAATGAAAAACTTAAAATTGTAATTTCACCCGGAACGCTAAACTATTTTCTTAACGTGACATTCTGCGGAATAGCCAAACACCATCCACAAGCAATGAGACTAGTTAGAGCACCTAATTTGGTCACGATCAAAAGTTTTAGATTTAAAATTGTTTAACAAGTGCAAAACATCGAAAAACGATTTGGCAAAAATCGACATGTAACACTTCCCTATGAACCACATTTTAAAATATAAGAATGAATCAAGAAGACAAATGAATCACGAAAACATGAGGTTTTCTGGTCAAGAAGACAGTGTGAAGAAAGATAAGGAAGATAGATTCTGTGATCACCGCACGAATAATGGCCACTCAAGAAAATAGTGTTTTGAGCTGATCATATATCTTGCATGATGAAATAATGCTAACAAGAACAGAGAAAATGGCACTTTTTGAAATCTGGTATTTATATACAAGCTTGGTATTTATGTACAAGCTTGTTGTTGAATTATTTTAGTACTTATATTCTAATACAAGCTTGTTGCTTTTTTATTTTTTGAAGTTCGGTACTTATATGCAAGTTTGGTAGTATACATCATACTACCATAGTAGATAGAGGGTACAACAAATTATGAAGGCTACGGCAAAAGAGGAAAAATCATCAGAAGCAAGTGGAAGTTTAGGAGCTTTGATAACTCTGCATGCAACAACGCTAATTTTCCTATATCTTGTAATTTGGTAAACAGTGATAGCTGGATTGCTGACTTTGCTGCCACTGACCATATGGCATAAAACGTTGGCATGCATATAACTAGGGAAAAGTTAACAAATCCCATTCCTGTTTGTTTACCAGATGGTTTTCTGTTAAGGATGTGAATGAGTTAGATGGTATAACCCTTGAGTCTAGTCTGTTCTTAAATGATGTGGGGTCGATAAGTAAAAGTTGAAATAATTTGAATGTGACGCTCTTCTAATTGCTATTCAGGCTTTGTTATACGTCTTATATTTATGTGATTTGTTGATTTCTCTTATCGCTAACTATTTATCATTATCATTGTACATTTCATTGGATTTAAAAACCAAGTAACACCTACTATTTATAATATGATTAAGTTATAGCAAAAATATTTGTGCAGATAAACTTTTTCATTTCACTAAAAAATTAAATTTGATTTATATGACGTAAATTTATAATATGATTAAGTTATCGCAAAAATATTTGTGCAGATAAACTTTTTCATCTCACTGAAAAATTAAATTTGATTTATATGATGTAAATTTTCATATTATGAATTCATCTTGGGTGCAAAAAAGAGAGTTGGATAGGAAAGGAAAAGGTTGAGTAACTTAATCTAACTTGAACAGACACACATAATTAATTTTAATGAATAATGAATGCTGAGTTTCTCTTTTGACATTTTAGAAAGTCTTAACGAAGCGAAAGTATTTTTGTTGTATAGTAAACGATTGCATTTCATATTTTGGTACGTTACATCCTTATGGCCACGTTATATTTGTATGCACGTATGTATATATATTTATATAACAAAAATCATTATTGTTGAAGTAGACAAATATAAATAGACAAACGACGGTGTAGATATGCTTATAGGCATGTATCGTCTATGCCTATGATCATTAACAAGTTATACATTTTCTTATGGCTATGTTATGAATTTTGGTAATTCATTTTCTCCTTTTATGTAATAACCCGGAAATCTGAGCCAATTTAAAATTTTTATTTTGGCTATTTTAATGAATTTTGGATATTTAAAATGAATTATTTTAAATAATAACGACGAGAAATTTATTTTGAATAGAATTAGAACGTATATATTTATTTGAATCGTCGTTAGAATATAAATATTTTATTTTAATTATAAAAGGAATTGAAAATGGCACGGTAGTTTGAAAATTCGATTTCAAATTTCAAATGAATGTACAGGATTCAAAATAAATTTTAGCGAAACCAAAAATACTAGAATCTATTTGAGAATATCATTCCAACGAATTCGAAAAATCAAAATTTCATAGTGGAAATCAAAAGATATGTCCAGTTGAAAATTCAAAATAGTCGCTATGGAATTCTGGCCTTTAAAAATAGCCATTTTGCAAACGACCTCGGCTTTCGACGAAACCACTTTTGTTGGATCCTTGATGTCAGGTTATTGATAGATTTCAAAATTCGTAATTTTTCGAATCAATATGTGAGCGTGGCAAAAAAAAAGTGTTTTAACAGTTTCAGTCAATTTTGATCGACCAGAAAATGGCCATTTTTCAAACGTTCTCAGAATTTGACGAAATTAGTTTTGTTAAGACCGTATCGTCAATACGAACCTAGAAATAATTTTTCGGGAATTTTTAGAGTTAATATGTGGCCCCGGTAAATTGAAATGTGCGTTCAAATTCAATATATAGAATTATATTTTAATTTGAACGAAAACTGATCGTAACAGCCGAATTGGGGTACAAAACATATCCCATTGTGTTTGGAATGAGCGTAATTAGCTAGGGGCGACAGTCGTTGGGTCACGTTTGGGGATCGAATAAAAAGTCAACTTTTGGAATTAAATATAATATAAAAATTAATTTAAAAATCAACCCTCACCCCTCTTTATCTCTCTCCACCCCTTACCCGACAGTTATTTCAGAAGCAAATAAAAAAAAGCAACCTTAAATAAACCCGTCGCGCCCCCTGTCAGGACCACCGCCGTCATCGTCGTGCCGTCCGCCTCCTTCGCCTCGTTCGCCACCTTCTGCTTCTCCTTCCTCTCTCCCCATCTGCTCCTCCTTGAATCGAACCCCAACGCCCAACATCCCCAAATCCGCAAGCCCCGCCACGCTGATGACCACCGCCGCCTCCAGGCTGTAGCCGCCCACCTCCGAGCCCCCTCCACTGTTCGCAGTTCCCCTCCCTCTTGCTGGTGAGTTTATAAATATTTTGTTTAATTAATTTTGTATTTAAATAAAAATTGATTTCTTTCGTTAATAAAAACTGATTTCGTTAGGCAATAAAAATTGATTTCTTGAGTTGATAAAAACTGATTTTCTTTTTTATATTTAAAAAGTTATGATTTTCATATTAGAAAGGATTAGATTTTTCATATATGAAAAGAATAGATGTGTATATATTGGATTAGAGAGATAAAGAAACGATTTTATTTATATTTATATAGGATAAAAATATGATTTTTATCTAGTAGAGATTACAAAAATATGATTTTTATCTAATTTTTATCTAGTAGAGATTGTAAAAATATGTTTTTTTTATCTAGTAGAGATTATAAAAATATGATTTTAATCTAGTAGAGATTATAAAAATATGATTTTTATAAGATAGAAAGTATAAAAATACGATTTATATATATTATGAAGCGAAATAAAAATTCGATTTTTATATGAGTAGCGGATTAAAAATAGAATTTTATATAATAAGAAATATATAAATGTGATTTTTATATATGTAGCGAAATAAAAATCTGATTTTCAATATGAACAGCGTAGAGAAGACTGCGTTGGCATGGGAGACAAATCCAAACCGTTCAGAAATTAAGTGTGGAGGAGTGGAACCCTCAGTGAGAACTTCTCACTTTTAATTTATTTTCTAGTTGAAATATATACTAGGATACAGACGATGCTTAGCAGCACCCGACACCCGTCGTCCACAGACCATGGATGGCTTGTTTGTTTGATTGATGTGTTGTCAAAAATGATTGTGTGTAGTGGATTGAATAAATATTTTATAGTTAAAAATATAATTTTTAACGTGTAAATAAAATATATATATTCATGTGTTGAAATAAAATATATATTCATGTGTTGAAATAAAAATATATATTCATGTGTTAAAATAAAATATATATTCATGTGTTGAAATAAAAATATATATTCATGTGTTGAAATAAAATATATATTCATGTGTTGAAATAAAATATATATTCATGTGTTGAAGTAAAATAAATATTCATTTACAAATCGAACGATTTGTTTACGTAAACCGATTTGACTGGTATGGATTGGGATGATAACGCCCAACTGCACAAATAAAACCTGTGTTTGATTGTTTGAAAACCCTACATGGGCGTTGGGATAAAATTGGTCATACACTAATCCCAATAATTAGCTGTATGTCGATTGATTGATTGACAGGCTGTTGTAAGCGTTAATTATTTATAATTAATGCTTATGCAGTTGTGCGGTGCAATCTGGATGATGGTTGATGATTTATCGTTGCTATTATATGCATATGTTGTAGGGAATCCGTATAATTAACGTTATATGGTAATTGATTTGGCCTCTTTCCAATTTGGGAGAATAAGGAATATTATAAAAGAAAATTCATGTGTTGAATAGAATAAAAATATATTTTCATGTGTTGAATATTCATGTGTTGAATAAAAATATGAATTCATGTGTTGAATAAAAATATATATTCATGTGTTGAATAGAATAAATATTCATGTGTTGAATAGAATAAAATTCATGTGTTGAATAGAATAAAATTCATGTGTTGAATAGAATAAATATTCATGTGTTGAATAGAAATAAAATTCATGTGTTGAGTAGAATAAAAATTCATTTGTTGAATAGAATAACGAAGTTCTTGAAATATATAAAGCCATGTTAGTTAGATATGCGCCATTTTGACGCGAACGATATTTATATCGATTATATTCGTTTTTATAATGATTACAGAAAAGGAAGTGATTTCAAAATATAACGTTTTGAAAATATTATCATTTGTATATCGATGATGTGGAATATTCAATTTTGATTCGAAATTGAATATGAAGTTGAAATCGTTTCGAAAACGAATTTAAAATGATTTATAAAATACGTTTTAAAAGGAAATCGATGTTATATATAATATAAATATTATATATATTAAATGGCCTGAATAGAACGCGCTGCGGCAATTCGCGAATTTCGACCATTGACTTCGAACGGATATTACGGGAGATCCGACCGTCGGATTCTCCTAAAACCGGAAACGTTGGGTTCGTAACAAAAAGAGCTTTCTAACGAATATTAGAGATTTGAAATCTAACGGTTGGATTTGGAATTATGTCCAAACCAAATTTGGAAAAGGTCGCTGTAAGTGCAGTTCGATGGTCATTGATGAAATTCAACTGTACGGGCCTTGATAAAATTATTAAAAATAGTAATAATTTGTGTAAAATCATAAGAAATGATTTGTGAAGAATTGAGATGAAAAATTACAAATCTGAAAAGATAAAAATATATTTTTATCGAAATGAACTAGTTTTGAACTAGAATAATAATTTATTTATTTTTAAATAAATAAATTGGATTTGAAAGGGTTTTAAAAGTAACCAGAAGTTTCAATAATTGAATTGGAATGGAATGTGATTTTGGGTTTATAGCGAACCATGTTTTAAACGACATTGGTTCTTTAACCCAGTTAAAGACAGGATATTGATTTTTGGAAAGATTAAAACTAATTGGAGTTTTATTGAATCTTTAATTAGATTAAAATGATCGAGAATGGAGTATCACCAGTTTTGCTCCAGGCGATATTTAAATCTTTAACTAGATTTGAACGTGAAATGGTAATTGAATTTATCGATAACACCGTGGTGTTAGATATGAAGTATTACTAGTTTTACTTCACGGGATGAATAGGTTCGGATTGGGAAATAAAATAAATGATTACTTCGGTGTGGTTCGCTAATCCCGACTAATTTGAATTGATATTCAAAGGAAGATTAAAGAATAAATTTAAAGAATTTATCTTTGATAAAATTAATGGGAATCTTTCCCAAAGTATAGGAATATTTGAATAAAAGAATATTCTGAATTAGAATGAGGCGCATGTTGAGTTTGTGTAATACTTGTTTATTATATACGCGAGTTATTCAGAAATACCGGGTTATATCCTATTCTGAATAACTGATTCGACGATGTATCCAGGATGAAGACGGTGGTTGAAGACCAGAGGTCTTCACATCGTTTGGGTGATTACTGATGATCTTGATTGGGCTGTACACCCAAGAGGAGGGAATTAGTTGGTGATCGTCCAGACGTACTTGGAGATCGATAGATAGGCGAGGTACAAGGTGCCTTCGGTTCCGTTCAGACCCAGTACGAACTTGTAAATGGACTGTGTGTCCGACATTGGATTTTTTTCTGTGTGATTGATTTCTATTAAATATATATCTGTTTGGCGGCGGAGAATTTATTCTCTTGCTTAACGCCCTTCTCTGAGACGTACGAGCTCAGGGGTTATATATTGATGGATATCAATCGCATGGTGTGAATTGCCTATGTGGCATGCTTAAGTGGCAATTGATCAAGGCTTCTGTTGAAAAGCAAAGTCTTGTGGTTGATGATCAAAGCACCGCCTGTGTGGCATAGTTTTATGTACCGTTGATTCGCGAGCCTCACACCCCGGTTGTGAACCAGAAACGGGAGAGGACGGGACGGAGGGCATGTGTTTCTTTCTAGCTAGGGTGGTGTTAGTGACCTACCAGCTCTGACATTTATATTATTTTCACATGTGTGGTTGTTGCTGTTGCGAGGTGCCTCGGATATATCGGATACTATGTGGAGTCGATGGAGTCATTTGGCTCATTTACGCCCCATAGGGTGGGGAGACGTAGTGTCCAGGGTTTAAGTTTAATCCACATCGAGTGGACCAGCCCTGTTGCTCCAAGGCTGGCCTGCGCGCTTGCCTGAGACATGGTAGGCTAGATTGTCTCGAATCGGCAGAAGGCGATCCCTGGCCTCGGTTCAGAGACGGAAATCCAATTTCCAATACGTGACTTTTGCGGTTTTGATTGCAGAGCCTATTATGGAGACATGATATATGGTACCCATGCCGTCTATGATTGCTATTTATGATTGAAATTGTTTTGGCATTATACACTTATAATAGTATCGAATGATTTGATTTTAACGTACCAAGCATGTTTGGCTATCATAAGGGAAAACCCTATCCTCCGGCTTGCGTTGCATTGTGTGATGGGACCTTGGTCTTATAATAGCTATATTGTTCTTTATTTAGCATTGCGCTGTTGTCTTATGCACTGGTGTTCTTGGGAGGAAACCCGTTCCGTGTTATATGGCGTGGTCCCTTGATTTACCTAACTTTAAAATAAAGATTAATAACTATTTTAGTTCTCACACCAGTCACATGACTGACTTGGAGTTTATTGTTTTAACCTAAACTCTGGGTGCCCTTATTTTGACACGGGCAGCTAGTAGTTTTGGTTTTGCAGATTTATATTCTCAGGAACCTGGTTTACAGCAGGAATGATATCCGGAAAGCTCTATATCCGTATATCTCTTTCAGTTGTGTAATATATTATTTTTCCGCTGCAGTAATGTATTGTAATCTCTGATAATTTATGATGTGTAATATTTATTGATACTCTGTATATTCTTGTATTCTGATGTAATTATTGTAACAAGCAATGAAATGTTCTTCTGTTTGCGTTCCAATTTATCATGTTCTCATAACAATCAGGGGTTTCGAACGGTCTTGGTCGATTTAGCGATCGTTTCGGATCGAGCGGAATTCCCGGTCGTTACATTTTACAACTAACAACTCTCCCATAATCGATGCTTCCTTTTACATGATGAATGTTTCAAAAAGTAAATCATAAAATTATGCATTGCTCCTTATTGTATGATATTACATCATGAAATTACTTGATAAATTATGGAGATAGAGGGTTGTTTAATGATTTTGGATAGTTAAGTCCTTTCCTTTCATTTATTTATTTTAATACATTTGAATCATATATTATCTTCTCCATTCTTACCTTGATTTTATTTCTCTGATTTTGGATTCACATCTTTCGAGTTTCGCCTTTAGATATCTGAACAATGAATACTTTCCATATTGATATTATTTTGGACCAAAAGCTGTTATTTGATAATCATATTAATGAAAAATATGACCTTGCCTTTCAATTGAGAAAATAAGAATAATTGAGAATATTTCCTGTTACTTTGCAGTTCAAGTAATTATAGATAATGATTACATAATGGACCAGAATTTAATTCAACGAGGGAAGATTTCATGTTTGAAGTTTCAAGTAATTATAAACATTACTCGCCAATTTGTCAGTGACATATACAATTAAGCTTAGAGATCCCTATTTTGTACAATATTATTCTTTAAGAAAAGGAAAAATATATGTTTTTCTTTGGTTAAGAACTCACAAAACTATGTTATGAGGTTAAAATTAAAAATGGTATTCATGTCAAACTACGTTTCTAGCATATCCAGACAATACACTTACTATTTATGGTAGTGAAATTATTGCATTAGTATGAAAGTTCATTTCCAATATCCATGTTATAATATTGCGTCATCATAGTAGAGCCATGAATTGGTATCATAATCTACGAATCTTTTCCTCAATAATACATTAACTTTTTCTCAAAAGTAATGCGTAAGCAAGTTATACATTGTAATTGGTTCATATATAGGTTATCCTTTGAAATAAATCAAAAATTAAAATCCCATTTCTAAGGATGAGCTGGCCACCACTTACCATCCTATATATGTTGATACCAAATGATGATTCGTACTTTGATATTGTAGAATAAATTATCCATGCATTGTGCTGGTGCCATTACGTTATACACTTTAATAAGTTGAGTCTTTTCTCTATCGTGTCCTATGCTTTCACTCACTCGCTTAGTTTTACTACTGCTTTATTGTATTCGCAGTTCTCTGTTTCACATCATCTGGCTCGGTAACAATTATTTTAAATGCTTACTTTTCACAAGATTGTGAGTTTTTATGCGATTCATTCATAATTCATAACATGTGGCGGCATTGTTGCTTACATGGGTTGACTTATAAACATGCAAGGATTATATATTATGAGCTACAATAGTATAATTAACAAAAGTCCTATATAAGTATAAAGCGAATTTAGTGAAAAATATAATAACAAGGTGCCCAACTTTCTCTTAACGTAGACATGATTTTTACTGTAGTAGGGCACAAGGGCTATAGAGAAGCTATATCAAACAACATATAGACAATGCATGCATACAAAATAACAAGTAGTATTTTTGGCATTATGTGCATAACAGTTTAGGGTGTGTTCTTTTCAAGCGGAAGCGGAGAATTTAAGCGGAGAATTTGAGCGGAGTATTATAGCGGAGAATAGTAGTTAGCGGACCATGCGTTTGGCAGTTTTAGCGGAGTATTTAAGCGGAGAATTTAAGCGGAGTATTTTATTTATATTTTTTAATTTAACTAATTACAGATTAAAACATAACAGTATAATTATTGCAGAATAACACAGTTAACAAAACATAACAGTTCATTACATAAAAACAGTACAGAAAGTGATACATTGCAGAAATACAAAAAAAGCAGCTAAAGGGATACATTGCAGAAATAAGAAAACAGTAGATAAAGTGATATATTGCAGAAATCTATTAGTGCAATCCTGCTGCAACAAGCTCGTCTCTTATGTGATCGCGCCGCACTGCCATATCAGCGCTGCCTTGATAGCGTTGAGCCGGTGCTAGGTCATTATTGCTTATGTTTCGCACGTCGGCGTATTCTTGTTCGTACTCTTCTGGAATAAGATTTGGATCATCATCATAAGCCATAAAATCTGGATCACCCATATTGTATTTGCGTATATAATTGTGTATAGCCATCGTAGCAACAACACTTTTTGTTTGAGCTGCGAACTTATAGGTTGACATATTTCTGAGTATGAAAAATTTCTTTTTCCATATTCCGAATGTCTTCTCAATTGCCATACGTAAACTAGAATGGTAGAAATTAAAATTTTCATTATGGGATTTCGGTTGATTTGTGGTCATACGAAACTGGGGGATGTGATATCTAACATTTCGATATGGTGGTATATACCCAGTTGTAAGTGGAAAACCGGAATCCACAACATAATACTGGCCAGTAGGATGATGAGAAAAATTGGAACTTCTGTCATTCACCACAGAATTAAAAATTCGACTGTCGTGTGCAGTACCTTCCCATCCAGATACAGCATACGTAAATAGTAAATCAAACGAGCATACAGCCAAAATATTCTGTGTAGCGTATCCTTTTCGTCCGATATACGGAATAATTTGATCTGGAGGTAAGTGTGCCATCACTACACCATAATTGTCATTTGGCAACCCTTTTTTTTCACAATCGCCAACACTTATTTATGTTGTAGGGTAATAACAATAATAAGCTTTGCTATATTAAAAAAGTGTCGCCAAAAATACATAATTATAATTTTTTTTATTGGCAACTCTTATATGGGTTGGTAGGCTTGGTTCGCGGGGGCAAAAATGTAAACACCCAGTTATTTTCAGTCCGTAAACCCTAACTCCTCTCACATCCCCTTTCTAAATGCTTTTCACTTGCAAGGCCGCTGTTCAAAAATATGTGTTCTTATATCTGTCTTGTATATCTGTGACTTATACTTATAAACCTCCACCAAAATTAGGGCATTCCCTTTGAGAGTGACCCTAACGGAGGTGGGGTGTTTCACTTGGTATCAGAGCATAGGTTTACCAGATAAGATAAAAAGTTTTGAAAATTTATTTTCAAAAAAAAATAAAAAAAAATAAAGAGACATTTTTAAAAGAAAAATATTATTTTTTTTTTTTAAAAAGGCAAAGTCCCCCCAAAGCCATAGGTACTATCTCTTATCCTTCGTTTTAAAATCTATCCTTTTTGTTTCAGCATGTCCGAAGAACTTAACTTGCCAGAGGGTGTACAAATACCTGGTTGGTTTAGACGGTTCTTAGAAGCAAGGGCCACTCAGCCAGGTCCTACCGTTCCTCCTCCCCCAGCTGCAGGAAATCATCCAGCTGCAGCAGCACCTCTTCCTCCACCTCCTCCACGGGGAAACACGTTTGCTAAGATATGTAAAGATTTTAAAGCTATGGGAGGAAAGGATTTTCATGGAACTGAGTCCTTCGTGGCAGCTAGAAATTGGCTGAAAGAAACCGAGGACTTATTCATCATCTTTGAGGTAGAAGATAGAGAGAAAGTACAACTGGCAGTATGGTTACTAAAGGGCGAGGCTTCCTACTGGTGGGAAGTCACTAATGCAGAAAGACCAGTGGAGACATGGGAGGACTTTAGGGCAAGGTTTGAGGCTAAATTTCTCTCAGATGCGGAAAGGAGTTTGCAGTTGGAAAAATTCTTATTTCTTAAGCAAGGGAACAAGACAGTCAAAGAGTATGTTAATCAGTTCGATGAGCTGGCTAGGTTTGGGCTGGACCTAGTCAACACCCCGCACAAGAAAGCTCTCCGTTTCGTCAAAGGGTTGAATGAGCCATTACACAGTTTGGCCATGACCCATATACCCATGGGAGCTACGTATGAAAGGTTGGTACAGATGGCGTTGCTGAACGAAGAGGATAAGGGCAAGAAGGAGACAAAGGCAGAAAGATCTCAAGGGAAGAAAGAGGGTTTGCAGCCTAAGAAGACAGACTTTAAGAAGGGCGGGAAAGGCAACAAAGAGAAGAGGAAGTGTAATTTCTTTGGCAAAGTGGGGCACTTAGTGAAAGATTTCCAGAAAAAGAAGGCCAAGGAGAATGGTGGGTGCTTTTCTTGCGGTGAGACAGGCCACAGGGCTAAGGACTGCCCAAAGAAACAAGGACAGGGGCAGAGGGCTGGATCCACCTCAGGGGCACAAGTTCATGTGCTAGAAGTGCCACCTCTGCAACAGCGAGGTATAAATACTTCTGTAGAAAGTATAGTTTATCTTTATGATCACCCCGTTCGCACTTTATTTGATTCTGGCGCATCACACTCCTTTATCTCATCTGCTTTAGTAGAATCTCTGCACCTAAAAATTAGTATGGTAGAGGACCCCTTAATTGTTTCAAACCCAATTGGGGGCCCAGCTCATTTGTCTATGATCTGTTTGGGATTGAAAATTTCTATTCTAAGCGTAGAATTTCAATGTAGTGCCTTTGTTTTGGGCTTTTCGGGATATGGTTTGATTTTGGGCATGGATTGGCTATCCAGTAATGGGGCCATCCTTGATTGTGAGAAAAGGGTTGTTAGGCTCCTAACCCAGCTCGGTAATACTTTGGAAATTTCTTGTAATCCCTCGTATGCGGTTATGCTTAGTTACCTTGAATCGCTAGATGCCTCTGTTGAAAATTTGCAATCAGTTAGAGTGGTCCGGGAATATCCGGATGACTTCGAAGAGGTGAAGGGCTTGCCTCCGAAGCGGGAGATAGACTTCCGCATATACCTTGTAGATAATGCATAGCCCATTGCGTTGCCCGTTAGACACATGGCTCCACGGGAAAGGAAAGAGCTCAGTAAACAGATTAAAGAGCTTCTAGAAAAGGGGTTCATTAGGAGGAGCATTTCAGAATGGGGCGCTCCAGTGGTGTTCGCTACAAAGGCGGATGGTTCACTCCGCCTATGTGTTGACTATAGGGAGCTCAACAAGCTAACGAAAAAGAATAGGCGCCCTCTCCCCAGAATTGACGATTTGTTTGATCAGCTTGTAGGAGCGTCTGTTTTCTCCCAACTCGATTTAGCGACCGGTTTTCATCAGCTAAGGGTGGCTGAAGATAGTATCGATAAAACGACATTCAGAACCCCAGACGGCTTCTTTGAATGGCTTGTCATGCCTTTCGGCTTGACAAATGCACCTGCTTACTTCGTGGACCTGATGAGTAGGGTATTCAGAGATTTCCTCAATATGTTCGTAGTGGTCTTCGTAGACGATATCCTTATCTTCTCAAAGAGTGAAGAGGAACATGCTCAGCACTTAAGGGCAATCATGGAAACTCTGCGAGTTCATCAGCTAAAAGCCAAATTCTCCAAATGCCACTTTTGGAGAGAAGAGGTGAGGTTCCTTGGGCACATAGTATCCAAACAAGGGTTAGCAGTGGACCCTGCTAAGGTAGTGGCGGTACAGGATTGGAAGACACCAAGGAATGCAACTGAGGTCCGAAGTTTTCTAGGACTAGCAGGTTTCTATCGAAAGTTCATAAAGGATTTTTCGAAAATCTCAGCTCCACTCACGAAATTGACCAAGAAGAATCTAGCATTCGATTGGGACTTGGATTGTGAGTTTGCTTTCCAGCGACTAAAAAGGGCTCTTGCAACAGCCCCAGTTTTGACGTTGCCAGATGGAAGCAAGATGTTCACTGTTCATACAGATGCATGTGGGACAGGGCTAGGCGCCGTCTTAATGCAAGAAGGAAGGGTAGTAGCTTATGGAGGGAGGCAGTTGAAAGTGCACAAAAAGAACTACCCGACCAACGATCTTGAGTTAGCTGCCATCGTCTTTGCACTCAAGTCTTGGCGACACTATCTCCTAGGTGAGAAGTTCGAACTTTACACTGACCATAAATCGTTGAAATATCTTTTCTCGCAGAAAGATCTTAACTTGAGGCAACAAAGATGGATGGAGTTTCTTGCCTCGTACGATTTCGAGATCTCCTACACTCCGGGCAAAGGCAACGTAGTGGCAGACGCGTTAAGCCGAAAGAAATTGACCCTAACCCCACTGTTTGTTGAAAGACAAAGCCTAGAGTTTATAGCCAGCTTCGACTTTAGGCCTTCCTCCGATTTTGTACCAGGCTTGCTAGCATCTCTCGAAGTGCGCCCGACTTTAGTGGACTCAATAGGGACAGCACAACGCAAAGACCCTCAGCTTGTGGAAACGATTGATAGGCTAATTAGGGGTGAGACTTCAAGTCACCTCAACAGATACTCCATCGACGATAAGGGTTGGCTAAGGCGAGACGGAAGACTATGCGTCCCACAGACAAGGGATTTAGTAAAGAGGGTTCTCGAGGAAGCACATCACTCCAGGATGACGATACACCCAGGCGGAGATAAAATGTACAAGGACATAAAAAGTACTTTCTTGTGGAATGGCATGAAAAAGGACGTGGAAGAATTCGTTTCTAAGTGTATGGTGTGCCAACAGGTTAAGGCGGAACAGAAAAAGCCTGGCGGTCTGCTACATCCTCTAGAGGTCCCGCAGTGGAAGTGGGATAGCATCTCAATGGACTTCATCGATGGGCTGCCTAGGTCTAGGAGAGGCAACACTAGCATTTGGGTAATAGTGGATAGGCTTACTAAAAGCGCCCACTTTTTACCTGTCAAAAGTAAAAGAACTGCCTCATCCCTAGCATCCCTTTACCTCAAGAAATCGTTCGACTCCATGGAATACCGTCCAGCATCTTAGTGACCGAGACCCTATCTTCACAAGTGAGTTTTAGCGGAGTCTGTAAGAAGCGGTAGGAACGCAGTTATGCTTGAGCACAGCCTATCATCCCCAAACCGACGACCAAACAGAAAGAGTGAACAGAGTTTTGGAGGACCTTCTAAGACTGTGCGTCCTTGACTTCGGAGGAACATGGGAAGACCATCTTCCTTTGGTGGAATTTGCCTACAACAACAGCTATCAAGCAACCATCGGGATGGCGCCCTTCGAAGCTTTATATGGAAGACCGTGTCGATCGCCCACTTATAGGTGAGAGTCTACTGATAAACTCATACTTGGACCAGATATGATCCGAGAGACTTGAGAAAAAGTAGACTTAATACGAAGAAGGATGAAGACGGCCCAAGACAGACAAAAGTCCTACGCCGACAAGAGGAGGACCGACCTTGAATTTGAGGTTGGTGACAGAGTTTTTCTTAAGGTATCTCCGCTGAGGAACGTTGTTCGTTTTGGAACCATAGGAAAGCTAGCACCAAGGTTCGTAGGGCCATTCCCTATCATCGAGAAAATTGGGAAAATGGCCTATAGATTGGAGCTACCCGAAAAATTGGCCGGAGTTCACAACGTTTTTCATGTTTCACATCTCCGAAAATGTCTACATGAGTCTGCTGAAGTGGTAGAGCCAAATATCCTAGAAGAAGCTGAAGTGGAACGCGAAGCAAGCATAAGAAAAGTTCCAACCCGCATATTAGGAACGGAAGTGAAAAAGCTACGCAACCGCGAAGTCAAGCTCGTCAAAGTTCAGTGGAGCGACGCCGAAGGAGATGCAACTTGGGAAACTGAAGCTAAAATACGCGCTGCCTACCCTTTTCTTTTCGAGGGTACATCCTTGATCTTTCTTTTTCCTTAAGTTGCGCTTTTATCAATCTTTTTAGGTATATCTCCTCGACCTTATCTTTTAGGAAGAAACCCTTTGGATGAAAACATGTAATTGAAACATGTTATGGATGATGATTGCAAGTGGTTGCAAGTGATTGCTAGTGGTTGCTCGTGGTTGCATATACACACACAATCTAGGTTTTAGATCGGCTCAGTCACTTCATATTGCATATGCATATATGTTTGCATTCGTATATGGTTGAACTTTAATGTGTTGTCATATGGATGTTGCATGTGTATGAATGATTTTGCACTCATGTAGAATCATGAATAGGAGGATTTGCATACATAATGGATTCATAGCACTTACATAATTCGCATTAAGGAGGTCAACTGAATCAGTAGGCCGCCTGATTTTGCATTAGATAAGTACATGTACACACACACTTCGCATATGATCATGAAGCATTATAAGTCTTTTAAGGACAATGGATGCTTGTGTTTGATGGATGAGTAGATGGATGTTTGGATGTTAGGATGTACATTCTTCCTAAACTTGAAGATTTCGGGGACGAAATCCTTTTAAGTGGGGGAGAATGTAACACCCTGTGTATTTTATAACTGTGAAATTCATAAATTAAACTATAACTAATTTTAAATCAAAGAATTAAGGGAAACGGGATACGCCATTGCGTTCGTCTCGGAATTCTGCTTGAGATAGAGTCTGAGTTTGCATAAAACGGATATCGTATGAAGAAGATATGGACGAACGAAGTTGGGCGAAAAACCGGAAAACGGGTCAGAATGCACTGGCGCACTTGGGAAGTGCGCCAGAACAAAAATGCACTGGCGCACTTGGGAAGTGCGCCAGTACATTTTTGACCTGGCGCACCTGCCAAGTGCGCCCAGGTTAAAAATGACCTGCTGGTCAGGTCTGGTCAAGTCCTGGCTGGCCAGGTCTTTGTTTGGTCGATTTTCTGAGCCTTGCCTTGTCACTAGGGCTAGGTGTCAGCTCCTGGTTGGTCTCTCCTTCAAACGAACGGCTATCATTGAACCAAGCTTCATCGACGGTCTAAATCAACTCACAAACTCTATAAAAAGGACCTAAGACTAACCCTAATTCACATCAACTAAAATGGAGATGAGACCGTCATGCTGCTGAGGAGAGACTGAAGATAGCCGTCAGAAATAGAGAGACAACTAGGAGATAATTCAAAGCTTAAAGCAACGTTAATCAAATCAAAGCAACGCCTACAACAAAGGATAGCATCTCCAAATTCAGAATTCAGATTTCTGAATTGAAGATTAGCCATACGCTGTAAGTAGAGTGCTATTCCGATATGAATTAAATAATTGTGTTGATTTGTGTAATGTAAGAAATGGAATTGTGGCGATAATAATCTACATTTGTATGTTGCTTTGATGCAAAACGATTTGGGAATATTATGGTATACGATTGGATATTAGCAAGTACGCGATTTGCATTGGAAACGAAATGGAATCGTGGCGATAATGACTTATATTTGTATGTTATATTGATTCTAAACGATTTGGAAATGCTATGGTTTGATTCATACAAGTATGTGGCTTATGTTGACAACCACATGTTGTGGAATTTTGATTGGGACTTATGCGAGCATATGATTCATATTGAAAACTACATGTTTGTGGTAGTTATTTACAACACCCATTTGGTAAATGCAAGTATAAGATTCATGTTGAAACAACAACTATATGTTGTAATAGTTTATTTTGAAATTCATGCAAGTCTATGATCTATTGTTATGACAACATGATGTAAAATTCTATGGTCATCTTTAGTGTAATTTGATTCACCTAAGTATTATGATTCATATGAAGGTTATGTTGAAATTGGCATCATAGTTCAAGTATAAAAATCATGATTTTGTGATAGTGACAAAAGCAAGCGTCGTTGTAAGCTTGTATTAATTTTATGAACATGTCTAAGCTATGCCTAGTTAAAAACATGTTTTCTAAGCTTATGTTGTTATCTTAATCATATGATAATATATTTTTGGCACATAAGTTACATTAGAAATTTACACTAGAATTGCATCCCCTTACAAGTTACATAGATTGGACAAAAACCCATGATTATATGAATAATAGGATTCATAATCAATTATGTTTATGCCATGACCATATAAGGACTCATGTTCAATTATGATTATGCCATAACTATATGATTAGAGTGGTTCATGTTTAAGTACTATTTATGCCAAGACTACATGTTTCGTTTACACCATGATTTTGTGAATAGAATGATTCATGTTTAAGTACTGCTTATATTATATGTTGTTACAATTGCAAGTTCACATATGCCTATCTTATGATAATTAGATCATATGTTGCAAATTCATGCGTTCACACTCCCCTTTTTATGTCACCTTATAAACACCATGTTATAGCCTCCCCTTTTTATATGGCTAAATTGGGTTTAAGTATTAAACCCAACACACCTTACATTGGAACGAACGAATAAAACGGGGGAAATGACGTTTGGGTAAAAAATATAGAACATATGTGTTGGCTTGTTTGACGCACGCCAATAACTTTGAAAAACAATTAAGTGGCTTAAATAAATCTTAACCAATATAGATGAATTTGAATAATGGGCCGCAAATATTTACATATAAAAAGAAGAAAGACAAAATATGTATGTAACGTCCCGCATTTTTATCGGTTTGAATTTGAATATTTAAAACAGTTTAAATATTGAATTCAGAATATAAATGGATTTATATATTAAATGAAACGAAGTTGAACGTATATAAATATATATTAATTATAATCGAGCCCAGAATGACCCTACAGTTCGTAATTTAACGTTCTGAACTTCAACTGAGTGTACAGGACTCGTTTTAAATCGGATTTATGCGAAACAAGAAACGATGGAATCTGTTGAACTGTATGTTTTAACAGAGGTGAAAAATCAAGATTTCGTTGTGTAGATTGCAAGATATGTCCAAATCAAATATTCAGAAAGTCGTCGTAAAATCGTATATCGACCGTAATGGTTATTTGAATATAACTTGATATCTGGTGCAAATCGGGACAAGGTTCTTTTGAGGCGCAGCGATAATTTAATTTTTAGAATTTTACTGTAATTTTTAATTAATTAAATATGCAACTTTTTATTTGGAGTATTTCGCACCCTGTATTGGTATTTCGGGATTTCAAAATATAAGTCAATCTACCGGTATTATTATATTTTTGGGATCGTGGTACCTCGTTGAGCACAACTGTACTTTTATCTCTGTCCGTACCTAAGTATAATGTTAGAAACTAAGGCAAACCAATCTCTACAAACAAATATAGCGTGGGACCTCCTTTCTACCTATTGCTTCCTACTTAAGTAACGAACCATACCCTAAAACCATAACCCTAGCCTAACTTACATTGAAAAATATCTATCCAGAAGTCAATGCAGACAAGATGACTCCCCATTCCCTAAATCTTGAAAGCATTAACCCTACACTAAGCTGCTAGTATTTGTGTACATTTCAGCACGTACCACATGCCTATCACCTAGCTAGGCATATTACTGATCTAAATAAATCACCCACATGCTATTCCGTAGCCTGGGTTTAAATCTACTGACCTAAACCATACCCTAAAGAACATACAGCTAGCCTACCTCAACCTATTACTTAACCGAGAAGAGAAGCATTTCAAATGAAAATAGGATGTCCTTCCTTTATATAACCTATTCCTTAAACGCAAAGTAACTTGAATAAATAAATACACAGCCCATACCCTATATGATCTACTCTAGTCTCTATTGCTTAAGTATTAAGGTTCTCCTTGCGATAAATACACACGCTGCGAGTTCTTTCCCATCTCTCACAGTTAAGGCCGAAGTCTTCCACCTCATTTTGGATCCTCCCTTCTCTTCTACTAACGACAGCAACCATAGAATTCTTGCCAAACCACTCAAGTAAAGTAGTAATATATATATATATATATATATATATATATATATATATATATAAGAAACCGAAAGGCTGGACATAAAGGGAGAGGGATACATGTAGTAGCTGCTAGCACCTGGAAGCATGGGGGAAGGCGTTCGGTTCTGAGTTGTAGCCAATGGAGTCGGGCCGAAGCGTGGGTGCAGCTGTGTGTTAATGGTGTTGTTGAAGTATGGCGCGGATAGTGTTGATAAGAGAGAAATGGAGGCAGTTGTACACTGTGAAGTTGGTTGACGACAGTTTGCGTTTGTAAGAGAAGCGGAAGGATAAATGTTGGAGGTGATCACTGGGTTGTACTCACGTCATGGAGGGGTTACGCAAGGTGAATACGTTTTGTACAGGCAGTTTGGTGTGAAGATGGGATGGCTGCGCAAAAACAGTGAGGAGGGGTGGTTGTCGGGTTCCTTCAAATGCATGGCCGAGGAGATGTGAGGCGGGATGGATATCGCTGGAATGGTGAAGTGCTGAACGGCTTTGAGAACTTGAAGAAGTGATGGAGCAAGTCAGTGCAATTATGGAACGATGGTGATGGTGAGTAAAATCACTCACTCTGATCTATTTAAAATATATTAGTTATATTTTAAATGTTGTTTGAATGCTGTATGATGGTCGATTAGGTAGATTTCAATTAAATTGGTTAAATATTTTATATCGTTGCATATGTACACATCATCGGTTGGACAATGATTTCATCGATTAGAATATCCCCTAGTAAAGAGTTAGTGAAAATTGTGTTGACTAACATCTGTGGATGCGGAAACCGGTTGGAGGAATCCGACCGGATTCCTCGATATTTATATGTACTGTTTGTTTTGTATGCACTGTTTGAACCCGAATTATATTTAAAACCCGGTGTGAATATTGATGTTGAACGAAAATTCAACATTTGTTTAGATTAAATAAATAAACGATATCGATTTAGAAAATGTTAACAGTCGACCGTAAAACCATCGTTTTGTTAAGAAACTGATTTACCGTCAGGCAAATCAATGAAGTTAATTATAGAAATTATATTTTTATAATTAAAGTGAAGTTTTAAATTATAATAGAAGTTCTATTATAAACCAGTATTTTAGAGTTCGTTTTTATAAAGCAAATAAAAGCGATTGTTGATAATTAAACAAGTTTATAAAGTAAAAACTATCCGACGATTAAATATTTGGATAACTATATTTAAGATAAATAATTTAGAGATATCATTAGATTAATTAGATTAATCTAATGTTAAGAAGTAATTAAAATCTGTTAACGAATTTACTGATGGAAATAAGTTGATTTAATCAACTATTATTTGGGAACATGATTATTAGATTAATTGGTCTTTAATTAATCTAATGAAAACAGGTTAGAAATAAGTTTATCGAAATTAATGAGAGTTAATTACCATTTAAGTAGTTATAGATAAGAACTGGGAAATGGAGAAAGCAAAGAGTTAATGTTTAAATTAAATATTCATAAACCACAGAGATTCCAAAGTAAGAATATGGTGTTGTAAAACCATATTCCAAAATACAACAAGGAAATATGATTTAATAAATATATTAGAGTTTGAATACAGACTTGTATCGATTCTAAGGTAAGAACGTTGTCGATCAAGGTCTGAGAGGTAAATAAAATACCCCAACTTGAACGGCTTCGCTATTACCGAGGAACGATATCAGTTTGTAACGGAAAGAGATGTCAAGATTTTTGGTAACAGAAAGAGATGTCAAGATTTTTTTAACAGAAAGAGATGTCAAGATTTTTGTAACGGAAAGAGATGTCAAGATTTTTGTATAAAAGGAATATGGCAGCGTATGCAAGTCTTAGAATTATAGCGATAAAATAACGCTGTTGATAAGATAAGTGTGACTGTTATGTCAAGATTAGTTATAACAAAGAATATTACAGCGTATGACAAGTTGAACTATAGCAATAAAATAACGCTGTTGATAAGGTAAGTGTGACTGTAATTAGTTATAAGGAGAATATTACAGCGTATGACAAGTTTAGAACTATAGCGACAAATTAACTGCTGTTGATTTGACTTAAGCATGACTTTTATATATAGCAGCACTTCCTAGGAAATGTAACAGTTTGGTTTGAAATCCAATTATTCTAGAGTAATAAGTAACGACGTTTGTTCAAAGAAATATAAGAAAGAGTTTAGAAAAAGAATTGGGGAATCGTATTAGAAACTGATGACAGCATTTCGATGTTCGAAATGTGATTAGAATTAAACCATTAGGATTTGTAACTAGAATTCGACGATGTCGAATGTATTAAAAGTAAACTATTTTTAGGGATTATAATCTGATATAATAATTAACATTTAGTTGTAAACAAATAAATGTTAAAGAGGATTGGAGTCAGTACTTAGTTTAAACTTGATATCGATTTGATAAGAAGTTGACTTAGAAACAGAGTTTACAAAGTGGAATAGGAATATATAAAGTACGAAAGAGATTTCGATAAACGGGATCATGGTATTGATTTATTTGATAAAGATGTTCAGATTTCTATAATAGAAATGATATTCACATTTCAAAGTGAATAATGTTTTAAAAGCGAACGTTGGGCCGATTAAAAGGTTAAAATGAAATTGGAAGTATTTTCCAATGCAAATAGGGTAGATTGTCCAAGGGTAGAAAATAAAGAATGTGAAATTAATGAAAATAGTTCGAACGTTAATAACGTATGTTTTCTGGAACATGAAAGAATAAGAGTTTATAATAACTGGAAATGTTTTCCAAGAAGTATGGAAAGGCTAAAACGGGATTTGAGAAATATAGGGTAAGATATGAGAATTCGAATAATAAAGTCGAATGTTAAAATTAAAAATACCTGTGGTTGTGTGATGTTAATTATACATTAGAATGAATGTTGTTTTTACTTTGATAGTTAAATAACCGACTATCGAAGTGTTTGACCATCGTTGTCGATATGGAGAGACCGGTTGGATACGTTATCCGAAACCACTCCGTATAGGCATAACCGCTGCGAATTAGATATGCTGAAGATGATTGAAGACGGAGTTAAATGCAAGGTTCATCCAGTTCTAGAATAATGTTTTTGTTTGTCCAGTCCCAGGACAACTTGTATGGACGAGTGTCTGACAGAGTATTTCCAACGGTCATGCCGTTGATTTTACGAATATACCAAGTTGGTAGGGAGAAGGTAACTTCTCTTTATTCTACACCCAGTGTGCATTTGTGTAATCAATGTGTGATTACGGATTTGACGATGTGACATTCAAAGTGAATGGTGATCAGATGTTCTGAATATAGACGTAGCCTCTAGCCTCACAACCAGGAAGTGACAGAAGTTGGGCTAGGCAGCATGGCTAGTTGGGTCATCCCCAAGCAGGGTGTACTGTCACCGATCTAGAGAAAATTCATATTTATACTTCTTTTCGATTCTGTATCTTCGGATGACGGTTGGATGGCCTACAACCGGGGTGGCAATATATTCGCGACACTCAAGCTAAATGAGTGAGCAGTCATGTGTGGCCGGGTTGCAAGACGTTCTTGTTGAACCCTGAGTGTATCCCCTCTAGAGTACACTATTCAGAAGGTGCTCTCATACCTTGTTTGTTGGAATCCATTCTCCAATAAGCGCCCTGCGGTTTTTGATTTTATACTATATAAATGTGGAACGTGAGATGCAAGCGTTCTGCTACTTGATTATTAAATTGAGTAGACATTATTATAATATCACTGAAGTTTGATATCAAAGTATTTTGGGTTATAGTAAGGTAAAAGCCGTCCATGTTTATGTGTGGGTCGGTCTTACTATTATCTTCTTATTTGAAAAGGATTTTCAAAGTAAACAGTATGGTTGGAATTTACTCACACCAGTCCCATGACTGACCCAGAGTTTATTTTGTTTGTTTTCCCTAAACTCTTGGGTGCCCAAATTTGTATGGGCAGTCAAGTGTTTCAGGCTTTTACAGATTCACTTGGAGAAGCTGGAAACAGAAGGCTTCACCATTAATTAGTTAGAGAATATTTCCGCTGTGATATGATGTATTGTACTCTGATATATGGTATGTATTTATACAAATTCAGATTTGTATTTCAAAGTTATGTTATAATAAAATTTATTCATTCCGCTGTGAGTTTCGTGTTTTTCTCTGATTCTGTTCAGTGTGTTCTT
Organism: Allium sativum; assembly: GCA_030737875.1. Classification (NCBI taxonomy): domain Eukaryota; kingdom Viridiplantae; phylum Streptophyta; class Magnoliopsida; order Asparagales; family Amaryllidaceae; genus Allium; species Allium sativum. The sequence goes on along the minus strand of CM060920.1, from coordinate 266,650,649 downwards.
CTTCTTCTTCTATTCTATTAGTTCTATCTATTTCTATCTCACCCTCTAAATTCTTCTATTAATGTCTCGGTATTTTCGATGCTCGAGAAATTGACAGTGTATTTATGTTGATTTTCTGGGTCGAAAATCCCATCCATTACAGTTGGTATCAGAGCTGAAGGTTAAGATATTACCTTGGCTCTGTGGCGCAACTCAATAGAGATGGAGTTAGTAATACTCTAGATTGAGTTGAGTGTATATATATGAGCGCGTATTTATGATTAATATAAAAACTGTTTTATATTGTGTTGACTGGTCAGTCGAGTGGTTTATAAATTCTGGTCGAAACAGTAATGCAAACTGCGTCGATAGGTGGTTCTAAACTCTTGAACAGAGTAATTCGACACAGTATGTTTTAAAAGAGGGCAAATAATATAATTTTACCCAAAGTATATTTTGATATAAAAAGAAGTATGTATCTTGATATTAATATAATATATTGGATATGTGATCATTATTATGATCGAACATGATTATAATTGAGTTGGTTATATAAATTACCAATCGAAATATTATATAAGTATGATATGCAAAATCAGATGAGCTGAATTTGAATTAAAAACTAGAATTGAAATAAAAATCTAATTGAAATTGAATTTGAATTAGATATAAGGAAAATTTAAAATCCTGGGAGATTTAAAAATTGTTTTCCAAATGATGTGAAAGATATTTTGAAGTAATTTTCAAAATGGAAGTGTTTCAAAATGAATTTTGAAAAGTAATATAGTATTGAACTCACTTCGATCACTGGAAAATAATTCTAATGATGCTGGCCACATCATCAGTGTCATTTTCGAGTTCTAAGTGACGGATTGCTACCAAAAGATTTTGTTTTGAAATAAGATGTTCAAAAACTCAAATGTTTTGAATTTGCTATTATTATAGATTCCAAACTTATTTGAAACAAAAACCCAGGGATTTGAATTCCGGAACTTAAATTTAAGATATGGAGTTAAACAAATTGAAATAAATAAAAGTTTGCGAAAGCAAATAGAAAATTGAAATTGGATTTTGAAATAAAGTGGACTCAGGTGAGTAAAGGGATTGATTGGGAATTTTGTATTGAAATAGAATTAGATGGTTAAGTAAGAGTTTGGAATTGAAATAGAGCTGGAGTTGAAATGGAAGTTGGCTCAAATATGAGCGAAGGATTGGATTTAAGGATAAGTTGGTTGGAGATCAACATTTGGATTATATGGGTATATGCTGAATTGATAGCAGATGGCAGAGATAGAGCTGAATGCCCAACAGAGAAGGTACACGTTTATATACGAGTATGAGATTTTTATGGGTCGGTTTGGGCAAGCCGTTTGGCTGTTTGATTTTCTTTTGGATTGGAGAAGAACCAGAAATGCAAGTTGTTGTAGTACCGAGTAAGCCGTGCAGAGGAGATGCTGGCGAGATTCTCTGAAATTTTAAGCTGTTAGGAAATTTTCAGAATTTTCGAAAATATTCGAAATAAGAAGGAATTAATATTTAATTGGAATTAATCAGTTCAGTTGAAACTGAAATTATGAAGTAAACCAAAAAGATTTTTAAACCTGTTTATAACAGAGATTGTAGCATTTTCCCTATCTTAGCAATTTCGAGGACGAAATTATTTTAAGGGGGAAGGACTGTAACGTCCCGCATTTTTATCGGTTTGAATTTGAATATTTAAAACAGTTTAAATATTGAATTCAGAATATAAATGGATTTATATATTAAATGAAACGAAGTTGAACGTATATAAATATATATTAATTATAATCGAGCCCAGAATGACCCTACAGTTCGTAATTTAACGTTCTGAACTTCAACTGAGTGTACAGGACTCGTTTTAAATCGGATTTATGCGAAACAAGAAACGATGGAATATGTTGAACTGTATGTTTCTAATAGAGGTGAAAAATCAAGATTTCGTTGTGTAGATTGCAAGATATGTCCAAATCAAATATTCAGAAAGTCGTTGTAAAATCGTATATCGACCGTAATGGTTATTTGAATATAACTTGATATCTGGTGCAAATCGGGACAAGGTTCTTTTGAGGCGCAGCGATAATTTAGTTTTTAGAATTTTACTGTAATTTTTAAATAATTAAATATTAAACTTTTTATTTGGAGTATTTCGCACCCTGTATTGGTATTTCGGGATTTCAAAATATAAGTCAATCTACCGGTATTATTATATTTTTGGGATCGTGGTACCTCGTTGAGCACAACTGTACTTTTATCTCTGTCCGTACCTAAGTATAATGTTAGAAACTAAGGCAAACCAATCTCTACAAACAAATATAGCGTGGGACCTCCTTTCTACCTATTGCTTCCTACTTAGGTAACGAACCATACCCTAAAACCATAACCCTAGCCTAACTTACATTGAAAAATATCTATCCAGAAGTCAATGCAGACAAGATGACTCCCCATTCCCTAAATCTTGAAAGCATTAACCCTACACTAAGCTGCTAGTATTTGTGTACATTTCAGCACTTACCACATGCCTATCACCTAGCTAGGCATATTACTGATCTAAATAAATCACCCACATGCTATTCCGTAGCCTGGGTTTAAATCTACTGACCTAACCATACCCTAAAGAACATACAGCTAGCCTACCTCAACCTATTACTTAACCGAGAAGAGAAGCATTTCAAATGAAAATAGGATGTCCTTCCTATATATAACCTATTCCTTAAACGCAAAGTAACTTGAATAAATAAATACACAACCCATACCCTATATGACCTACTCTAGTCTCTATTGCTTAAGTATTAAGGTTCTCCTTGCTATAAATACACACGCTGCTAGTTCTTTCCCATCTCTCACAGTTAAGGCCGAAGTCTTCCACCTCATTTTGGATCCTCCCTTCTCTTCTACTAACGACAGCAACCATAGAATTCTTGCCAAACCACTCAAGTAAAGTAATAATATATATATAAAAGAAACCGAAAGGTTGGACATAAAGGGAGAGGGATACATGTAGTAGCTGCTAGCACCTGGAAGCATGGGGGAAGGCGTTCGGTTCTGAGTTGTAGCCAATGGAGTCGGGCCGAAGCGTGGGTGCAGCTGTGTGTTAATGGTGTTGTTGAAGTATGGCGCGGATAGTGTTGATAAGAGAGAAATGGAGGCAGTTGTACACTGTGAAGTTGGCTGACGACAGTTTGCGTTTGTAAGAGAAGCGGAAGGATAAATGTTGGAGGTGATCACTGGGTTGTACTCACGTCATGGAGGGGTTACGCAAGGTGAATACGTTTTGTACAGGCAGTTTGGTGTGAAGATGGGATGGCTGGGCAAAAACAGTGAGGAGGGGTGGTTGTCGGGTTCCTTCAAATGCATGGCCGAGGAGATGTGAGGCGGGATGGATATCGCTGGAATGGTGAAGTGCTGAACGGCTTTGAGAACTTGAAGAAGTGATGGAGCAAGTCAGTGCAATTATGGAACGATGGTGATGGTGAGTAAAATCACTCACTCTGATCTATTTAAAATATTATAATTATATTTTAAATGTTGTTTGAATGCTGTATGATGGTCGATTAGGTAGATTTCAATTAAATTGGTTAAATATTTTATATCGTTGCATATGTACACATCATCGGTTGGACACTGATTTCATCGATTAGAATATCCCCTAGTATAGAGTTAGTGAAAATTGTGTTGACTGACATCTGTGGATGCGGAAACCGGTTGGAGGAATCCGACCGGATTCCTCGATATTTATATGTACTGTTTGTTTTGTATACACTGTTTGAACCCGAATTATATTTAAAACCCGGTGTGAATATTGATGTTGAACGAAAATTCAACATTTGTTTAGATTAAATAAATAAACGATATCGATTTAGAAAATGTTAACAGTCGACCGTAAAACCATCGTTTTGTTAAGAAACTGATTTACCGTCAGGCAAATCAATGAAGTTAATTATAGAAATTATATTTTTATAATTAAAGTGAAGTTTTAAATTATAATAGAAGTTCTATTATAAACCAGTATTTTAGAGTTCGTTTTTATAAAGCAAATAAAAGCGATTGTTGATATTTAAACAAGTTTATAAAGTAAAAACTATCCGACGATTAAATATTTGGATAATTATATTTAAGATAAATAATTTAGAGATATCATTAGATTAATTAGATTAATCTAATGTTAAGAAGTAATTAAAATCAGTTAACGAATTTACTGATGGAAATAAGTTGATTTAATCAACTGTTATTTGGGAACATGATTATTAGATTAATTGGCCTTTAATTAATCTAATGAAAACAGGTTAGAAATAAGTTTATAGAAATTAATGAGAGTTAATTACCATTTAAGAAGTTATAGATAAGAACTGGGAAATGGAGAAAGCAAAGAGTTAATGTTTAAATTAAATATTCATAAACCACAGAGATTCCAAAGCAAGAATATGGTGTTGTAAAACCATATTCCAAAATACAACAAGGAAATACGATTTAATAAATATATTAAGTAATAAGGAATTTGAATACAGACTTGTATCGGTTCTAAGGTAAGAACGTTGTCGATCAAGGTCTGAGAGGTAAATAAAATACCCCAACTTGAACGGCTTCGCTATTACCGAGGAACGATATCAGTTTGTAATGGAAAGAGATGTCAAGATTTTTGGTAACAGAAAGAGATGTCAAGATTTTTGTAACAGAAAGAGATGTCAAGATTTTTGTAACGGAAAGAGATGTCAAGATTTTTGTATAAAAGGAATATGGCAGCGTATGCAAGTCTTAGAATTATAGCGATAAAATAACGCTGTTGATAAGATAAGTGTGACTGTTATGTCAATATTAGTTATAACAAAGAATATTACAGCGTATGACAAGTTGAACTAGCAATAAAATAACGCTGTTGATAAGGTAAGTGTGACTGTAATTAGTTATAAGGAGAATATTACAGCGTATGACAAGTTTAGAACTATAGCGACAAATTAACTGCTATTGATTTGACTTAAGCATGACTTTTATATATAGCAGCACTTCCTAGGAAATGTAACAGTTTGGTTTGAAATCCAATTATTCTAGAGTAATAAGTAACGACGTTTGTTCAAAGAAATATAAGAAAGAGTTTAGAAAAAGAATTGGGGAATCGTATTAGAAACTGATGACAGCATTTCGATGTTCGAAATGTGATTAGAATTAAACCATTAGGATTTGTAACTAGAATTCGACGATGTCGAATGTATTAAAAGTAAACTATTTTTAGGGATTATAATCTGATATAATAATTAACATTTAGTTGTAAACAAATAAATGTTAAAGTGGATAGGAGTCAGTACTTAGTTTAAACTTGATATCGATTTGATAAGAAGTTGACTTAGAAACAGAGTTTACAAAGTGGAATAGGAATATATAAAGTACGAAAGAGATTTCGATAAACGGGATCATGGTATTGATTTATTTGATAAAGATGTTCAGATTTCTATAATAGAAATGATATTCACATTTCAAAGTGAATAATGTTTTAAAAGTGAACGTTGGGCCGATTAAAAGGTTAAAATGAAATTGGAAGTATTTTCCAATGCAAATAGGGTAGATTGTCCAAGGGTAGAAAATAAAGAATGTGAAATTAATGAAAATAGTTCGAACGTTAATAACGTATGTTTTCTGGAACATGAAAGAATAAGAGTTTATAATAACTGGAAATGTTTTCCAAGAAGTATGGAAAGGCTAAAACGGGATTTGAGAAATATCTGGTAAGATATGAGAATTCGAATAATAAAGTCGAATGTTAAAATTAAAAATACCCGTGGTTGTGTTATGTTAATTATACATTAGAATGAATGTTGTTTTTACTTCGATAGTTAAATAACCGACTATCGAAGTGTTTGACCATCGTTGTCGATATGGAGAGACCGGTTGGAAACGTTATCCGAAACCACTCCGTATAGGCATAACCGCTGCTAATTAGATATGCTGAAGATGATTGAAGACGGAGTTAAATGCAAGGGTCGTTCAGTTCTAGAATAATGTTTTTGTTTGTCCAGTCCCAGGACAACTTGTATGGACGAGTGTCTGACAGAGTATTTCCAACGGTCATGCCGTTGATTTTACGAATATACCAAGTTGGTGGGGAGAAGGTAACTTCTCTTTATTCTACACCCAGTGTGCATTTGTGTAATCAATGTGTGATTACGGATTTGACGATGTGACATTCAAAGTGAATGGTGATCAGATGTTCTGAATATAGACGTAGCCTCTAGCCTCACAACCAGGAAGTGACAGAAGTTGGGCTAGGCAGCATGGCTAGTTGGGTCATCCCCAAGCAGGGTGTATTGTCACCGATCAAGAGAAAATTCATATTTATACTTCTTTTCGATTCTGTATCTTCGGATGACGGTTGGATGGCCTACAACTGGGGTGGCAATATATTCGCGACACTCAAGCTAAATGAGTGAGCGGTCATGTGTGGCCGGGTTGCAAGACGTTCTTGTTGAACCCTGAGTGTATCCCCTCTAGAGTACACTATTCAGAAGGTGCTCCCATACCTTGTTTGTTGGAATCCATTCTCCAATAAGCGCCCTGCGGTTTTTGATTTTATACTATATAAATGTGGAACGTGAGATGCAAGCGTTCTGCTACTTTATTATTAAATTGAGTAGACATTATTATAATATCACTGAAGTTTGATATCAAAGTATTTTGGGTTATAGTAAGGTAAAAGCCGTCCATGTTTATGTGTGGGCCGGTCTTACTATTATCTTCTTATTTGAAAAGGATTTTCAAAGTAAACAGTATGGTTGGAATTTACTCACACCAGTCCCATGACTGACCCATAGTTTATTTTGTTTGTTTTCCCTAAACTCTTGGGTGCCCAAATTTGTATGGGCAGTCAAGTGTTTCAGGCTTTTACAGATTCACTTGGAGGAGCTGGAAACATAAGGCTTCACCATTAATTAGTTAGAGAATATTTCCGCTGTGATATGATGTATTGTACTCTGATATATGGTATGTATTTATACAAATTCAGATTTGTATTTCAAAGTTATGTTATAATAAAATTTATTCATTCCGCTGTGAGTTTCGTGTTTTACTCTGATTCTGTTCAGTGTGTTCTTCTTCTTCTTCTATTCTATTAGTTCTATCTATTTCTATCTCACCCTCTAAATTCTTCTATTAATGTCTCGGTATTTTCGATGCTCGAGAAATTGACAGTGTATTTATGTTGATTTTCTGGGTCGAAAATCCCATCCATTACAATGTAAATGTAGAAAATACGATGTGTTTAACCCGAGGTTGGATTGAGTTGTGATGTAAACTGAGACGACCCGAACTTCCCCGTGAAGGAAAGCACGGATAGAATTGAGAACAACACACAAAAGGACGCATACGGAAGAACATTTCATTGTTATTACAACAATTCCATCAGATACAAGAATATACAGAGTATAAATGAATAAATTACATTACACAAATATCAGAGATTACAATAAATTACATAGCAGCGGAAAAATATACAAAACGCAACTGAAAGTGATACACGGATACAGAGCTTTCCGAGCATCGTTCCAGCTGTAAATCAGGACCCTGTGAATATAAATCTGCAAAACCAAAACTACTAGCTGCCCGTGCGGAAAATAGGGGCACCCAGAGTTTAGGTTAAAACAATAAACTCCAGGTCAGTCATGTGACTGGTGTGAGAACTAAAACAGTTATAATTCTTTATTTTAAAGTTCGGTAAATCAAGGGACCACGCCGTATAACACGGAACGGGTTTCCTCCCAAGAATACCAGTGCATAGAACAAACAGCGCAATGCTAAATAAAGAAAAATGAAGCTGTTATAAGACCCAGGTCCCATCACACAATGCAACGCAAGCCGGAGGATAGGGTTTTCCCTTATAACAGCCAAAGCATGCTTGATACGTTTAAAACACATTATTTGATACTATAATAAGTGTATAGTGTCAAAACAATTTCAATCATAAATATCAATCATAGACGGCATGGGTACCATATATCATGTCGCCGTACTAGTTCTACAATTAAAACCGCAATACACGTATTGGAAATTGGATTTCCGTCATGAGCCGAGGCAAGGGGCAAGCTCCTCTCCGCGTTCGAGACACTCTAGCAAATGCCTCAGGACCCCACTTTGATCCTTGGAATCGGCTGGGCCGGTCCTCTCTTACTTTTGAGGATTGGCAATTCCTGAACACACGTTTCCCGGTCCTTACAGACCTATATCCGAGGCGCCTCGTATCCAACAACCACACAGGTGAAAAGTATATAAATGTCAGGGCTGGTAGGTCACTGACACCACCCTAGCTAGAAAGAAACGTCGTGCTCTCCCAGCGGCCCGTCTCCCGTTTTTGACTCATACCGAGGTGTGAGGCTCGCGAATTCACGTTATACACAAAGCTATGCCACACAGGCCGTGCTTTGATCATCAACCACAAGACTTTGCTTTTCAACAGAAGCCCTGATCAATTGCCACTTACGCATGCCACACAGGCAATTCACTCCATGCGTTTGATATCCATCAATATATAACCCCTGAGCTCGTACGTCTCAGAGAAGGGCGTTAAGCAAGAGAATAAATTCTCCGCCGCCAAACAGATATATATTTAATAGAGATCAATCACACGGACTAAAATCCAATGTCAGACACACAGTCCATTTACAAGTCCGTTCTGGGTCTGAACGAAACCGGAGGCACTTTCCTCGCATATCCATCGATCTCCAAGTACGTCTGGACGATCACCGACTGTTTCCCTCATCTTGGGTGTACAGCCCAATCAAGATCATCAGTAATCACCCAAACGATGTGAAGACTTCCGGTCTTCAACCACCGTCTTCATCTTCGACATCTCGTCGAATCGGTTATTCAGAATGGGTATAAACCCGGCCTTTCTGAATAACCCACGTATATAATAAACGAATGTTACACAAACACAACAAACGCCTCATTCCAATTCAGAATATTCTTTTATTCACAAAATCACATTCTTAGGGAATTGTTCCCAATAATTTTATCCAAGATAAATTCTTCTAAATTTATCCTATAATCTTCCTTTGGATATCATTCAAACTAGTCGGGATTAACGAACCACACCGAAGTAATTATTTATTTTATTTCCCAATCCCAACCTATATATCCCATGGAGAAAACTGGTAACACTCCATATATAACACCACGGTGTTATCGGTAAAATTAATTACCATTTCACGTTCAAATCTAATTAAAGATTTAACTATCGCTTTGGAGCAAAACTGGTGGTACTCCCTTCTCGATCACCTTTCAGATTTGATAATTTATATTATCAATTCACCTTTTTAATCTAATTAAAGATTCATTAAAACTCCACTTAGTTTTAATCTTCACAAAAAAAAAATCAATATTCTGCCTTTAACTGGGTTAAAGAACCAATGTCATCAAAAACACGATTCACGACAAACCAAATCACATTTGATATTAAATACAAGGCTCTGAATAGAAAATATATCGGCTTATATTCAATATCAAATTCTGAAACCAACAAATATCGTATTGGAAATAACGATATAAAATATCTTTCAAATCCCCATAACAATATTTGTATAGTCACGAAATCCAACATCGAAATATCCCGAAGATAATTTCGATTCAGCTCCAGTCCAATCCACGTATTGGAAATTATCGATTATTTTCAAAATCACTTTCAAATTCAATTTATTTATTTTAAAAATAAATTGATTTCAATTCTAGTTCAAAACTAGTTCATTTCGATAAAAATCTATTTTTATCTTTTCAAATGTGGAATTTTCCAGCCCAAATCTTTCCAATTCACATATTATAATTTTACACAAATTATAGATATTTTTAATAATTTTATCAAGGCCCGTACAGTCGATTTCCAACAACGGCCATCGAACTGCACTTACAGCGACCTTTTTCGAATTTGATTTGGACATAATTCCAAATCCAACCGTTAGATTTCAAATTTCTAATACTCATTGGAAAGCTCTTTTCGATACGAACCCAACGGTTCCAGTTTTAGTAGAATCCGACGGTCGGATCTCCCGCAATGTCCGTTTGAAATAAATGGTCGAAATTCACGAACTGCCGCGGCACGGCGCGTTCTATTCAGGCCATTATATTATATATATAATATATATAATATATATTTCGTCGATTTCCTTTTAAAACGAATTTTAAAAAAAATAGTTTTGAATTCGTTTCAAAAGCGATTTCAACTTCCATTTCAATTCAAATCAAAATTGAATTCTTCTCTATAAATTCGTTTTAAAATTCATTTCTATTCAATTCAAATTTCAATTCAATTTGAATTCATTTCAATTCACTTTCAATTCAATTTGAATTCGTTTTCAATTCAATTCATTTCGAAATCGTTTTCAATTCAATTCATTTCGAAATCGTTTTCAATTCAATTCATTTCGAAATCGTTTTCAATTCAATTCATTTCGAAATCGTTTTCAATTCAATTCATTTCTATTTTATTCAAATTCAAATTCACTTCCTATTCAATTCGAATTTTAATCTAATTCAATTGAATTTCATTTCAGAATATTTAGTTTTGAAATCACTTTTCAATATTCGTTGTAAAACGAATAAAATCGATATAAATATCGTTCACGTCAAAATAGCGCATCTCTAATCCACACGGCTTTATATATTTCAAAAACTTCTATTCAATTCAACACATGAACCTATATTTCTTTCAACACACGACTAATCTCAACACATGAGTACTGTCAACACATCACTATTTTTATTATGTGAAATATTTTATAAAACTATGGTATCTATCGTTTGATTTTCAATTAGACTTCTACTGGGAAGTAGTTCTAATTTTAAATGTGATAAAGATGTAATTTTGATTATATAAAATATTTCACTCAACACATGCACATCGTCAACACATGACTATTTTTAAATTCAACACATGAATTTTCTTATTGTCCCAATTGGAATGAGGCCCAATCAATCACCATATAACGTTAATTATATGGATTTCCATACAACACATGTATATAATAGCGTCGAAAAATAATCAACCATCAACCAAAGTGCACTACACTGCATAAGCATCAAATATCGATATCTAACGCTTATAACAGCCTGTCAATCAATCGATCGACATATTTGATCAATCAGGATGAGTGAACTTCAAATTTCATCCCAACACCCGTGTGGGGTTTCAAAACAATCAAACACAGATTTTATTTGTGCAGTTGGGCGATGTGTAAAATTTATCGACCCAATCAATATCAGTCAAATCAGTGTATATAAACAAATCGGCCGATTTGTTTATAAATATTTATTTATTCACTTTCACGTTAAAAATTATATTTTTAACGATAAAATATTCTATTCATTTCATTTACACAATAAAAATGATATTTTTATTTTTCTAACATATTTTAGAAAATTTCGGCGGCATAACGACACGATACTAGAAACGGGACAAGGCCTAGCCTTATCCCCGGTCTAGTGAAGGCCCACGCCATTCACACATCAATCAAATCTCTTTCGTTATGCAAACCACAAAATTTGGAGTAAGAGTCTAACCTAGTCTTACTCCTTCGCCTTATGACGGCGCACGTCTAATCCTAACCAATTTATCGATTCGATTTTTCACACCACAAACCACATTCAAACCAATATCTCAATCAATCACCCAACATCCAAACAAACAAGTCCATGGTATGTGGACGGGTGTCGGGTGCTTCTAATAAGCACCGTCTGCATCCTAGTATATATATAACTAGAAAAATTAAATTGAAAGGTGAGAAGTTCTCACCGAAAGCTATCCTAGCTCCACGGCACTTCATTAATAGAAATCTTCTTCGTTATCCCATCTTCGTCATCTTCGTTGTCCGTAGTCACTATATATATAAAAATCGAATTTTTTACTTCGCTATTCAATATATAAAAATATGATTTTTACTTCGCCTTTCAATATATAAAAATATGATTTTTACTTCGCCTTTCAATATATAAAAATCGAGTTTTTATTTCAAAGTTCAACATATAAAAATCGAGTTTTTATAACGCTACTATATAGATAAAAATTATATTTTTATTACGCTATTTTCTATATAAAGATTTCGCCTTTTTTTAATTTAAAGATTTCACCTTTTTAAATTTAAAGATTCACCCTTTTTAAAAATAAAGATTTCACCTTTTCTAAAATAAAGATTTCGCCTTTATAAAAATAAAGTTTTCGCCTTTATAAAAATAAAGTTTTCGCCTTTAAGAAAATCCCCACTTTATCTCAACGTATATAAAATAAAAATCAGATTTTTATTTCGCTACATATACAAAGATGATATTTTTATATTCTCCATCCTATAAAGATTATATTTTTGATACTTTTGAAAATATAAAAATCATATTTTTACTTTAAAAATCAAATCTTTTCTGCTTTAAAACTCACGTCTTTTATAATTCTAAAAACACTGTCTTTTCTAATTTAAAAATCACATCTTTTATAAAGTTTAAATTTTGTCAAAAAAATCAGTTTTTAAACAAACAAAAAAAACAGTTTTAAACTTTTAAAAAAATAAAAACAGTGTTTTATCTTTCTTTCTTTATTTTCTTTTTTTACAGTTTATATAAAACAAATTAAAATAAATAAAATAAAATAAAAAAAAAGAGAAAACACTTACAGGGGGGCTCGAGGTCTGACGTCGGTCGTCGGCTGGGAGGGGAGGTGCGCTCGAGTTCAGGAGGGGGCTGCGGGTTGGGGGTTGGCGTCGCAGGCGAAGGGAAGGGGAGGAGAAAGGGGCGTCGCGTTAGGGGAGGGGGGTCTGGGTGCTTGCGTCGATCGAAGGAGGGGAGGGGACCGAACGGTGGAAGGCTGGAGGGGGCATCTTGGGTGGCGGCGCGCCTTGGACGTCGGCGGTCGTGGGGGGGGCTGCGACGGCGATTTTAGATTTAGGTTTCTTCTTTTTTTTTTTTTTTTATTTATTTGTTCGAATGAAACGGGGGGGGGGGCCTGGGTAGTTAAGGGGAAAAGAAATTTAAATTTTATTTTATTTTATTTTATTTTATATAATTATTTTAATTTCTAAAAAGGTTGACTTTTACATATGACCTCTAAACGAGGCCCACCGCCTGTCGCCTATAGCGTTTCACCCCTATTCCGAACACAATGGGATATGTATCGTAAGCTGATTCGGCTGTTACAATCAGTTTTCGTTAAATTTACATTTAAATCACTATTTTGAATTTTAAACGTACATTTCAAATTACCGGGGTCACATACTAACCAGAAAAATCCCGGAAAAATATTTTCTAGCTTCGTATTGACGATACGGTCCTAACAAAACTAGTTTCGTCGAATTCTGAGACCGTTAGAAAAATGGCCAATTTCCAGTCGATTAAAATCAACTGAAACTGGTCAAACGCGTTTTCCTTTGCCACGCTCACTTATTGATTCGAAAAATTATGAAATTTGAAACCTAGCAATAATTTGACATCACGGACCCAACAAAAGTGGTTTCGTCGAAATCCGAGGTCATTTGCAAAATGGCCATTTTTAAGGGCCTGAATTCCATAGCGACTATTCAGAATTTTCAACTGGACATATCTCTCAATTTTTAAAGTGAAATCTCAGTTTCTTACATCCGTTAGAAAGATATCATCAATTAGATCCTAATGTTTTTGGTTTCATTAAAATCCGGATTGTTTTGCACCCGGTACATTCAATTGAAGTTTGAAATCGAATTATCGAACTACCGCGCCATTTTCAATTCTATTTATAATTATATATATAAATATTTATATTCTAACGACGACGTATATAATATATACGTCGAATTATATTCAAAATAAATTTCTCGTCGATATTATTTAAAATAATCTATTTTAAATGTTCAAAATTCGCTAAAATCGCCAAAATAAAAATTTTAAACTGGCCCAGATTTTGCGGGTTATTACATAAACCTGCCCGGAACCGCCCGGCTGTCCAGTAGTCACAACAATACCTATCCAATGTGGGTGGTTAAACGTGGAGCCCAATAAGGACCCGAGGTTAGACTGAGTTGTGGCGTAAGACTGCCCGGACCCAACCGGCAACAGGCAGCCACAACAATACCTGTCTAATGTGAGAGGTCAAGGCTTTAATAAGACAATTAAGGCTGAGTCAGGATTGATAGGATTAAGTAAATTATATTAATACTTAATCAAGATGGAACATGCTAAACTAAACAGACTGATTGGGGGTTAGGTTTATAAAACACTTAACCAACTTAGCATGTTGGCTAGAAATAGAAAAACCTAGTAGCGGGGGACACTTTTCAGCAGTAACCCTATAAGGTATCATAATACCATGAAACTAGGAAGGGGTCACGATTACTGGGCTGACTGTAAGAGGTCAAATCGACGGCGGTGGTGCAGCAGTGTAGGTTCTAACGGGGTGCGGGCGTGCACACACTCTGGCGCAGAAAAATAAGGCACTGGGCACCAGTAGCATACCTGTGCATTCTAGGATTGTGTCGGGCCGCCACCATGGGACTTGATACACCCCATGGTGGGACCAGCATAGGTAACTACAACATCGGGGGCCGTAAGACACATGTAACTATGCGAGTAGGAGCCGATCATCATAAAATGGATCACTTCACCCTGATTATGGGGTGCCTGTTGGGAACTAGTTTATATGGGTACAGAGATTAATATGGGGTACGATAGTATATTCGACCCTAGACAACTTAACTAAGTTTATGGTGCTTTCCCATTTCTAGTTTATACTTATCATACCCAGTTCTTTATTCATAGACTGAATAGTCCTAGACTTACTCAGGCTTTATGTCTGACTCTACTTTTCTTTCGTCTTCTTTTCTTCCGTTCCCCCCCCCCCCCCCCCAGGTCCACAGGAAGGGAATACCGCAGCTTGACCAGCCTTCATATCCAGCTTGAAGAGAAAGAATGTATTGCTTGGATCTTTTCGTTTTGGACTATGGCTTTGGATAGCATCTATGGGACTTTTGCAGTTTATTTATGTTTTCTTTATGCTTCTTTAAATAATGAAATCAAGACAGTTATGAAGATGTTATGTTTTTGGAAGTATTGTAAGACAATTATGGTATGGTTGGTGTAACACGTATTTTAATGAAATAAAAGTTGTTGTTTTCCGCTGTTCAAAAATATGTGTTCTTATATCTGTCTTGTACATCTGTGACTTATACTTATAAACCTCCACCAAAATTAGGGCATTCCCTTTGAGAGTGACCCTAACGGAGGTGGGGTGTTTCAATAGCTCATTTAACTATTGTGTATATGCATCTTTTGGACTTGTTGTATCTCCTAAACTGAAAGAGGTTATGACATACACATTGTGAGTTATTGTTTTCCTAATGTGATGAATTACGCATAAAAGTTCTTAATTGAATAATCCATTATAAGGAGCAGTTATATTTTTATAATAAGGTGTTACATTAGCCATAAATAAAATGTCAGGCCATTTAAAAGACTGTTTACTTGATCATGATCTTGAAGATATAACATATTATAGTCATCAAAGTTGATAGGATTTTTTCTACATTTGCTTTCCTAAACAACGTTTACAAAAGCTTATTTAAGAAACCTACTAAGAACCATTTTGATTGCATGTTGTTAAGTCTTCCTGGTCGTTGATCATTATTGCTTGCTACAGGTTATAGAAGCTGATATTTAAGAATTTGAAGCTAACTATAGGGGATCAAAATCTGAGAAGAAAGACTGAAAGGACCTATACACACAATTCAAAGGCAACACGAATAGGTTCATTCAAATATGTTATGAATGGTTTTTTCTACAAAAATTGGTGTGTATTTCCACAAGCGAATAACTTTCTTTTTTATGTTTGATAGGATTTTCTGTTCAATGCTCTGTTCTGATCCAAAGCTTGATTCACATCGCTTCATGGATATAATTGACGAAGCAATAGATAATGGTATGATATGTTTGAAATATATGTTATTTAACTTTAAATTTATATGCTGATAGGAATGTGGATGCATCAATCTTTATTTGTTTTTATGCTCTTTCTAAGTCAAATGCAAAGGAGCAATCAATCTTTAGATATTCGTTAAAAAAACTATTATTAAAAATAAATTAGAATTACAGTATAAATTTCCATAAAAGTTATTCCAGGACACTACAATAACACATAAAATTTATCCATTTTAATAAAGAAAAACATAAGTTTATTGGACCTATGCGGCCATGCCTGATATTATTAAATGCATATTATTTAGCATTGTTGAAAAATAGGTTATGTTTCCGAACTGAATTTTTAAACTCAGTTGAAACTGAGTTTTTAAACTGAGTTTACAAACTCAGTTTTCGAACTGAGTTTACAAACTCAGTTTCTAACTGATATAACAGTTTTATACTGAGTTCGCAAACTCAGTTTTCGAACTGAGTTTGCAAACTCAGTTGAAACTGAGTTTGTAAACTCAGTTTTCGAACTCTCAGTTTCGAACTGAGTTTGTAAACTCAGTTTCATACTGAGTTTGATTAGGAGTAATAAGGCCGTTAAGAAAGGAGATAATAGTTCATGTGATAATGATGAAAATAATAATTGGAAGAATAATAATAAGGAGGCAAGAAGGAGGATCCTAGAAGAAAAAAATTTCTGTGTATATATATAAACTGTTGTTGTGTTTCTTGAGTAATGATATATGCATGCTTCGCTAATAATATAAAAAAGTTTCAGCGTTTTTATTATTTTTCCGCGCCAACAACCATTTCATCGTTGTCCGAATTTCATAACTTGCACCATATTTGTTGTTTATTCATAGGTATTTGGATTCTATGCCACTTTTGCTATGCTGATTAGAAAGTCTGGAGGTCATTCACAATGCAATTTGTTGCTGGAACTATATGTTTTACTACATCGATTCAGACATCAATCCAGGTAAAATTTTCATATTCTTATTTCTCATCCCCTTATTTTTCATTAGAAGATACTATTCGTAGATTATTGCAATTATTAGAATTGAGAAAATCAGATCTATAACTTTATACAACACGTTTGAATATCAATTTTGTGCGAGTAAACCTATAGATTAATTAAAATATGTTCTGTTAACACTAAATGATTGGGCCAGCATATAAATCAAGAATAGTAACAAATCTTAGTAATTTAATTAAATGTACTGACGCAATCTTATCCCTTTTTAAACCATGTTAGCCTCTGTTATTTTCCTTATTCACTTAAGTTTAATCCGAACAAGTCCTTGGTGAAGAATTCATCTACATATAAAAACACCAATATAAGTCCATCTATATAAACCAGAGAGGGGAACTAATATTATAATAAGTTGAAAACTGGAAAAGGAAAGAGGGAATAATCAGAGGAACTCTATTTTCAAAACTGTGAGTGAGTAAACACACTAAAATTCTTTTACTGTTTTATATAAATTAGATACTGTGTATAAACACTAACTTATCTCACTTCAAAAATCTGATTCAAAGTTGAGTGAATACCTGATCAAACATATGTTTTCAAGTGGTTGCTACTAATCGTATAACTTCATATATACATGTTATTTATGTAATTATGTTGATTGAATATTTGGGAAAAAGAATAAGGAAAAAACCATTTGAAAGACTCACTGTGATTACAAAGTAGAGACATACTCATTTACAAGACTTCCAAAAATCGATAGTATGAATGCTAGTTGGTTATATGGGTCGAGTGCAATATGGAAGTTATTTACTTTTGTCTGGAGTGTGCTTTAAAATTGGTTTGAGTGCATATAGTGATATGTATCACAAGAGATTGATGAATTACTGTGAAGAGGTAAGGAAAACTCATAAATTAAAATCACAATTTTCTAGCATTCAGGATTGTAGATGGAATTGTATTATAAAACCATGAATTATTATAACAAAATTATGATTTTTAATAACCTAGGCTATGAGAATTTTGAGATAAATGGGAAAGGGTCTTTGCAAATTTCCGGCAACATCGTCAAAGGGTGAATGTGGCACTTGGACTGGACGAGTGTAGGGCACCTTAGAACATAGGAAAATTATCAAATAAAATTCCGATGCACCGGATTTTGAGAACAAAGTAAAAAGAGTGGGTTTGGGTTTAATTTTTAGGGCTGAAATAGTATTGAATTGTGCCACCTATGGTGCATATGAAGCTTTCGCACGGGGGTGTGTTTGAAAGAGTGAAAAGTTGGCTTTGTTCGACGAGATTTTGGTCGCGACTGGTCTTGGTTTGAGGTGAAGGACGGAGATTGGTGAAGTCAGTTCTTGAGTGAGATATGTGTTGGAGGTCCGTATTTTGAATCGTTGAAGGGAACTGGTTTCTAGAAACAGCAGTGGTGTGAGAGTGGAAGAAGACATTGTGGTGACCATCGAGGAGCTAAGATCGCCGAGGACGGGTCCGTGCAGATGCACGGTGCATACTGTGCACTGGAAATAAAAAGAGCAGCAATAAGGTGCAGGTGCACGTGATGGCACTTTGAGAAAGAAAAAAAAAAGGTTGCTTGTTTACATTTCAAGAACTAATCCATACGAAAACAAGGAGAATTGGGTACATGCAGAGGTGTCAAAAATGAAGGCTTGTAGTTGTTGCGTGCCTATGTGTTAAGGTGGACTTGGGCACATTTTAGTCTAAATAAAATTAAGTACATATATATATATATATATATATATATATGAGAAAAAAAAATAAAAAGAAGAAGATGGGAAACCTGGGCTTAGTTATAGTGTATACATGGAGATGAAAGGAAGAGCTAGCATTTAGCATGGATGCATGCAAAAAGTAAAGATCTGTAGTTGCTTGGGAAGGTAGTTGCATGGGCTTGGTGCCTAGAAAGAAGAAATATGTTCAATCATTTTATTATTATATAAAAAAAAGTACACATAAAAAAATACAGTTCAGTTTTTCTGAGCCTATGACTCAGTTTTGCTAAGCCGTAAGGCTCAGTTTTGCTAAGCTACAGGCACAGTTTTTCTGAGCCTATGGCTCAGTTTTGCTGAGCCGTAGGGCTCAGTTTAACTAAGCCTATGGTTCAGCAAAACTGAGTTATGACTTAGTTTTGCTGAGCCTTATGGTTCATTAAAACTGAGCCTATAGCTCAGTTTTTCTAAGCCTTACGGCTCAGCAAAACTGAGCCGTTCGGTATTATTGATCACTCCGAGCCTGCAAGTTTATATTATTTTGTGCGAGATGTAAACTCATGTTTTTAACAAGAAACTGAAATTTTCAATTTAATGTGATGTTCAACGAATGCAGGAACTTCTAGAGGCAGCGGAAGAAAAGAGAAAATTGGATGGTAGTTCAAATGGCGCAGTAGATGATCTTGATAATGATCCAATTGCAGAAGTTTTGGTTCCGACATAAAGAAAAATTTATATTGGAATGTACAAGTTATGTGAATTTTCAAATGAAGGCTTCGTTATATGGTCAGAGTTTCGTATTTGGTATTTGTAGAATTTTATTTATATATTGAATTTAGCAAACTAATTATGTATTGAATTTGACATCTTAATTCTGTATTGTGCTTGTTTATTGTTAACTGATATTCTATGTCGTTATGTGATTATGAATGTTATCTATTTGTATGCATTGAGTTTAATATTAGTTTTTGATTCATATTAAATATCGTCTATATTATCATCATGTTGGTTATTAATTGACTATTAATGTTATAATATGTGAGTTGCTAATACATATTTCTATTATTATTAAAATTTTGTAACATGTATAGGTGTTGCAAACAAATATATTGCAACATGTATAAGCGTTGCGAACAAAAATCTTACAACGCTTTTAAGTGTTGGTATAGAAAATCTACCAACGCTTATAATCGTTGCGACTGAAAATATACCAACGCTTATAAGCGTTGGTACTAAATTGCCACTCCCATAGCAACACTAATAAGCGTTGCTGAAATTCTTTGCGACGGTTATACTCGTTGGGAATCACTTGTTTTGGTGTAGTTCATAACATGTGTGCCGTCTATTGCACCAATATAGTTTTTAAAGTATGGATAGTAACGGTTATCATTGCTAATTTCAGCAGGAATTGAGTTAAATTGAGGATCACCTGGTTTTATAATAGCGGTAGATAATACTAGGACGGCATTCAAAACAGCATGAAAATAATGAAAGATTGTGCAACCTAACCTTTGAAATCTTTCAGCCACTTGTCTGTTCGAATTAGCGGTGGCAATAGTCCATAAAAATATCCCAACCGCTTCTCGAACAGTAACATTTTCTGAAGTGGTCAATCCACAACTTTCCAGTCTATCGCATAACGAAAGAAAACATAACCGTTTCATACGAAATTGTCTTTGACATCTTGCCTGATGACCGTTAAGTATGTCGTCTATCCACATCAATCCGGTATACGTCGAAGTATGAATCTGGCGTCCTATTTCGCTTCGGCGACCACGTAAGTACGCTCCAATTAAGATGATATCCTCTAAATCATCTGAATCGGAATCACCATCATTTGAAAATGGATTCTCCATTGTAAGAAAGAGTGGAAGAAGGTGGGATGGGAGTAGATGAGTGGGGGGAGGATTTATAAGAGTAGGGCAATGGGGGATAAGTGCCACCGGCTGGGCCGTTGGCATAGGACGCGTCCTATGCCAACGGCTCAACTTTGAGCCGTTGACACAACGGCTCAAAATGAGCCGTTAGCCAACGGACGCGTTGGACGCGTCCGACGTGTCCAACGTGTCCATTGGCTAACGGACCCGTTAGGGGCCAAAGAACAGCCCCTTAGTACATGTTATTTTGGCTTAGTGTAAACGGAATTAATGATTGGTACAATTGCGTACCTAAACCTAAACTAAATTACAAACACACGTTCTCACATACACGTGCGCGCATACACATATTGTGTTTAACTAGGACAGGAAGAATCACATTACAGGTTTTCCTTTTCTCTTGAATTCATTAGGGCTTATTCCATATTGCAAATTTGTTGCATTACTACCTAAACTTTTTCCCTAAACCGTTATAATTTCCATGTCAGAAAATTATCCTCCTGAAATTAACCCCAAACTCTGGCATCCAAAGTAAGTTTTCAATTCCAATAATAAAGCTTCCTAAATATTACCCGAATTTCTTCTTTTTTGTTGGCCACTTACCTTCATATTGTTACATTCCCCTTCTACTTTACAACTCCATGCCCAATCTACTTCCTTTATGTTGATTGTATATGTACTATACCAACAACTATAATTTTCACCTTCTATTTGGTTGAGTAACATGATTTTTTTTTTGGATGTCAGTCATAGCTTTTAGTATTTCCTATTTACTAAATATACACTATCGTTCCTTATTAATGAATTATTTGTATGTTAACTTGAATTGTTTCTTAAATGTACTAACTGAATTGTTCCATACTCGCTGGCTGTCATACCCCTTATCGTTGGGGTAACATTAGTTCTTGGAAGAATTACATATATTTTTTAGTAACCTTATGTTCATTGTCAATATAAATAATTGTTTCTGCTCTAAAAGAACGTGGTATGTGTTACCTAAAAATTAGATTTATGGTAATATCATTAGCAGCAGTGGCATAGGTCTATCCAGTATTAAGTAATTTTTTAAAAATAATTTACCTGCTCCTGCAAGGACTACTACAATGGCATGCAAGAAGTTGTTGGTTGTCTAATAGTAAGAAAAATGTTCAAATTTTGTTAACTGACCCTTAAATGTTTTTTTTTTTTTTGTTCTTTTAATTTGGAAACTAGCATGCTGATGAGAGGAAGTAAAGATATAGGTTGACTTATCTGAAATTGTTGATCCAATGGCGATGGCTGGCTGTCATACTAGAAAAGACGAAAAATTCTTGCAAAACTAGACATAATTGAATATATTCGTGTTTTGTTTGAAATTTAAATTTATTCTGTTAATTTTATCACCGACAATTTTTCTTTACTCCCACTGTCGTCTTTCCTCACCTTATACACGCTTCAACCCTTAACTGCGAATTTAAACTGTTCAACATGAATTGATTCAAGTTTAAAATTAAATGGATAATTAGTGATAATTTAAACTGTTACTATACTTGAAACACATCTCAGTATTATTTTCAACACATTGTAATAGATTATTTAAGAGTGTCAAGTTGAATTTGTGTGCCCGGGTCATACTGTAGATAGATAGCTTCAACGTGTTGTATTATGTCCCACCAGCGTTCTTCCATTGTTAATCTGACGTTAATACAGTGGCGTCATGTACCAATATACCTTTTTTTCTCTTCAATACAATCATATGGCAGTTGGAGCCTTAAAATGCAAATTGTACAATCATTCTAAATGGCTTGACCTCATATCCACTGGATATAGGGCACACTTCACATACCACATTAACTTTTGTTAGTCCACTAATTTAACTATTATGCATGTAACTGTATATTTCATGGGAAATTGATAATGGATTTTGGTATTACAATAAATAATTTAACCAGAACAATTTGGTGTTTCGGCCTAATAAAAAGCATTATTTTCATGTTTCTTATATAAATTTTGACTTGACTGCCCTTTTACTTATTGCCTCTGATATTTAATTTACTGCAGCTTTGTTGATCTCCATACAGAACAATGATTTCATGTCATTCATGGTCTGTGGTATACTATTAAGAACATACATGCTTACAGTACTACTAAAATTGTTTCTTTTGTCTTTCTGTATTCCCACTAGGATTTCTGGCTGATAAAAAACACTGTGCAAAGTTGAATGAGGAACCAAAAGCAAGACGCAGAGATTCCCCACAAAGGTGTAATAGGATTTTGTTCACACTTTTTTTTAAGTGTGAACAAAACACTTTCCTCCTATATGGACCCCCCTGAATTCCTCCAATAGGGTCCGAGTGTTTTGTTCACACTTAAAAAAAAGTGTGAACAAAATTGGAGTCCACAAAGGTGTCAGCAAACGTGATAGATAATCTGACGGGAACAAAGGTGGCAATCTGGTGCCAACAAGGTAGTAAAAATAACAATGCAGTAGTTGCAAACGTATACAATTTATGTTGTCAATGTAAAGTATATATTATCAATTTATGTTATGTAGTATCATTTACGCTTCTATCTTAATGGCGAGCTATATGCTCATAGGTAATAAATTATTGTATATGCAAAGTGTAATAAATATTTAATCGTATGTTGTCGATGTCGTTCTCACATGTTTTTATTTTTGTTCTCAAAACATTTACTTAAATTTCCCACCACGCAACGTAATATTTTTAACAGGATTTTAGTTTAAAGGAAAAACTTGTACCCGCATTTTAAATTGCGGACGGAACTTTTTATTTTTGGTTTGAAGGACGCGCGCTTCACCCCACTAACCCCACTAACAAACCGTTCCCCATTTCATTCGTTCTAGGGTTTTGTCTCGATCAAAAAATCATCAGTTTATTCAATCCAAAAAAAAAATCAATCCCTAAAATCAGTAATGTCGACAACTGAAACAGATTCTTCAACTTCGACCTCTAATTTGCCGATAGGCGTTTGGGTATTCAAGGCAAGATCCCCGAATCGTGCATCGTCAACTCCTCAATCGAAGGAAAAATCTCCAAAAAGTGGGAAATGAAAAGCTAGAGTTGCAAAATTAAGAGCAGTTAAATAACTCGCACAACAAATCGGCGATGAAGAAGGTACTGTGCGTTCAAGGAAGCGTCCTAGGTTTTTGAAGGTATTAGATTTTGTTGAAATTTTGTATGTTTTGTCTAAATGAGAACGAAAAAATCCTGATACATGAATTACAAAATATAATGATAGTTATAGATATCACTTTGCCTCTTAGCATATCATTTTGCATTCCAGCAAAATATAATGATAGTTATAGATATCACTTTGCCTCTTAGCATATCATTTTGCATTCCAGCAAAATATAATGATAGTTATAGATATCAGTTTGCCTTTTAGCATGTCATTTTGCATTCCAGCAAAATATAATGATCGTTATAGATATCAGTTTGCCTCTTAGCATGTCATTTTGCATTCCAGCAAAATATAATGATAGTTATAGATATCAGTTTGCCTCTTAGCATATCATTTTGCATTCCAGAAAAATATAATGATAGTTATAGATATCATTTTTCCTCTTAGCATATCATTTTGCATTCCAATAAAATATAATGATAGTTATTGATATCACTTTACCTTTTAGCATATCATTTTGCATTCCAGCAAAATATAATGATGGTTATAGATATCACTTTACCTTTTAGCATGTCATTTTGCATTCCAGCGAAATATAATGATGGTTATAGATATCAGTTTGCCTCTTAGCATGTCATCTTGCATTCCAGCGGAACATAATGTCATTTTGCATTCCAGCAAAATATAATGATGGTTATAGATATCACTTTGCCTCTTAGCATGTCATTTTGCATTCCAGCAAAATATAATGATAGTTATAGATATCACTTTGCCTCTTAGCATGTCATTTTGCATTCCAGCAAAATATAATGATAGTTATAGATATCGCTTTGCCTCTTAGCATATCATTTTGCATTCCAGCGAAATATAATGATGGTTGTAGATATCACTTTGCCTCTTAGCATATCATTTTGCATTCCAGCGAAATATAATGATGGTTATAGATATCACTTTGCCTCTTAGCATATCATTTTGCATTCCAACAAAATACAATGATAGTTATAGATAGATATCACTTTGTCTTTTAGCATATCATTTTGCATTCTAGAAAAATATAATGATAGTTATAGATATCAGTTTTCCTTTTAGCATATCATTTTGCATTCCAGCAAAATATAATGATAGTTATAGATATCACTTTGGCTTTTAGCAAATCATTTTGCATTCCAGCAAAATATAATGATAGTTATAGATATCAGTTTGCATTTTAATTTGTCATCTAATGCATGATTAAGATTTGTTAAAGAAGATAGTTATTGTAACACCCCACCTCCGCCAGGGTCACTCGCAAGGGAATGCACTAGCTTTGGAGGGGCATTATTGGTAAACATGCATAATGATATAGCAAGGCAGGACATGACATATACATATATGTAAATAAACAGAGTAAGTAAATAAACAGCGGAAGACTTTTAATCTATTTCAAAAACAAGTCTGCTACATCATAATGTCAATTTCCCAAATAAACAAGTCTAGTACATGAAATAACATCATCTGAAACTGAAAAAGAAAACATAAAAGTAGTTATCCCCAAAGTGGAAGAAACCATAGCGAGCTCAAGTCCAAAGCATACATGAGCTATCCAAGGAAGCAGCTAAGATCCAAGCTAGGCTCCTGTATTCCCTCCCTGAGAACCTGGGGGGGGGGGGGGAGGGAGAACGGAAGAAAAGAGGCGAAACAAAACAGGTCAGTCAAAAAGACTGAGTAAGCCCTGCTACGATCAGTCTATAAACTAATAAAGTTAACATCATGATGGGAACTGAGATGATCACAGATAACAGCTTACTGGCATGGTAAATTAACTACAAGATAGATAGAGGTGTCATCGCATAAAACATGGCTAAGTTTTGCACCACGGTGTACTAGCAACCCAACATAACCGGTATTGATCCCTTGGCCCAAGCTTTGGCCCAATAACATGAGGTGACCTTAATACAAGGTCCAGCCCAACGGTCTAGTCGATCGGCTCCCTATAAACCTAACATGTCAAGTGTTGGTGTCCATATGGCCCACGTATGGTTGTAGTTAGTCTGTGCTGGGTCCACCTTTGGGTGTATCAAGCCCTCGGGTGTCAACCCCGGACACTTAAGCAATAATGCACAGCCCTAACCTACTGGTACCCGTGCCTCGAGTTTGTCCAACATCGGACTACGTGCACGTCCGTAGCCCGCCGGACCCGCACCGCTGTACCACTCGGCCATCGCCCTTTGGTCGCTTACATCCTCCAGTAATCGTGCCCCGCCCTAGCCTAGCCTCTAGGGTTGTGAATGATACCAAACTGGGATTACTGTTAGAACAGACCACGTTGCTAGGGTTTCCCCAAGAGGGTTAAGTGTGATTTAACCCCTCACTAATCATGGATTAAATTAGTTAAGCGTAAACAACGGTTCACCACTTAACCCCATCCCATCCCTTGTATCCCCAAATTGATTAAATTGGTTAAGTGTAACTTAACCCCATTTTCATCCCTTGAATCCCCAAATTGGTTAAGTATTAGTGGACCCTGACTTAACCCTAATCATGAGGCATTAATTAACTTAATGCACCTTAACCTCTCACATTAGACCTTGTTGTGGTTACTAGTTAGGCCGGGCGGGTCCGGGTAGGTTTACACCACAGCTTAGTCTAACCTCGGGTTTTTGGCACCACATGACCAACTTCTCACATTGGGTCCTATTGTTTGTAGCCACTAGTTAAGCCGGTCGGTTCCGGGTAGAATTACGCTACAAACTCAACCCAACCTCGAGTTGGCCACACTTATGTTTTCTAAGTGTCATGTCCACTTCATTTCAAAACATAATCACAAGTCAAACAATTACTTGGGTAGACCTAACTTAATAGGTAAATTCCCAAGGGGTAGACCTAACTTAATAGGAAAATTCCCAATCTTATATTTTCATGTATTTTAAATTTACCCCAAAAACCCCCCCAATGTCATTCTATCGCTTACATATTCGTAATAACGCATAAAGGATAGGAAGAGGGAACTTGGCACAACATACATGACAAACTTGCACAACGATCATGCATAACATGTTAGACTTGCACAACTTAGCATAGTGAACTTGCATATTACCATAAACATGCATAACATGTTAAACTTGCATAACTTAGCATAGTGAACTTGCATATTACCATAATCATGCATAACTTGTCGAACATGCACAACTTGTCATTTTAAACTTGCATAAAAATGCACAACTTGTCAAAACATGCACAACTTGTCAAAACATGCACAACTTGTCATTTTAAACTTGCATAAACATGCACAACTTGTCAAAACATGCACAACTTGTCAAAACATGCACAACTTGTCATTTTAAACTTGCATAAACATGCACAACTTGTCATTTTAAACTTGCATAAATATGCATAATTTATTAATCTTGCAAATCATGGCTTAGTATACATGCATAACTCAATAGATTTGCAAATCATGGCTTAGTACCCTTGCATAAACATGCATAATCCATTAAACATGTAGAACATGGCATAGTAAACTCGCATATGCATGCATAACTTATGAAACATGTAAAACATGGTATAGTGAGTTCGCATAAGCATGCATAATCAACTAAACTCACATAAATCTCAACTTTCACCACATATTAACTTTAGAGTTTGTAAAGTGAAGGTAAGAGGGCTTACAATGCTTTTGCGGACTCAAATGAGTATAACAAATGCAAGAAACCCCTTATGCAACTAATTAAGACCCCCAAATGCAAGCAAACTTGATCAAGACTCCTCCTTTATGATGCCAATTGAAAAACAAGCCTTTAATGCAAGCTAAGGAGGATCATACAAGCCTAAATATGCTTGTATGCATGGAAAATCACTTAGGAATTAAATTAGGAATTGTATGAAGAGGGTGGAGGCCATGAGAGTTTGGATTTTGGCATAGTTTAGTTGCAAGAATGATTAATGGGGTTTTAGGGTAGGATTAGAGGCTTATTTATAGAAGATTAGAGTGTTTTTAGCCCTAGGATTAACCCTAGGATAGTTTTGGCCCGTCAGATTTCAGAATTCTCTAGAACCAGACTACACAACCAAGCCCAAACCAAAGTGGTGCGCCAGGCTAATCTGCCTGGCTACCCCCTGTCGACAAGGCTGTCGACAGGGCAGTCGACATGCCTAGACCCCTGTCGACAGGCCTGTCGACATGGGGTCCTGGGCGGGAATTTTTCCCGCCTGCCCAGTTTGCCCAAACCCTAGTTTTTAATTTCAAATTTAAATCTGTTTTTACTTAGGAATTTTCTGCAAACTTCAATGGGCCTTAACTGGGTCATACGGACTCCGATTTTCGAAAACTCGGACTCTATTTCGCGTATTTTTCCGAGACGAACGCAATGGCACAGCCCGTTTCCCTTGATTCCCATTTTATAATTTAATTCTGCCTCAATTTATATTATAACAGATTATTAGAAATACGGGTTGTTACATTCTCCCCTCCTTAAAGGATTTCGTCCCCGAAATCTTCAAGTTAGGAAGAACGTGTCCTACCATCCAATCATCCATCTACTCAAAGCATCATCCACGAGCAATCATTGTCCCTAAAAGATTCTAAATGTGGTATGAACATATGCAAAAGTGTGTGTATATGTACTTATCTAATGCAAAGATCAGGCGGTTACTGATACAGTAAACCTCCTTAATGCATATGTATGTCAGTGAAATGAATCCATATGTATGCAAATTCCTACCATAATTTATGGTATCTATATGAGTGCACATAACATTCATCCATATGCAACATCCATGTGATAACACACAATTTCCATCCATGAATAAGCATAAACACTCATGCATATGCAATATGAAGAGTGTGTGAGCCGATCTAGTGCCTAATGTGTATAATGCATCCACGAGTAACCACTTGCAAACACTTGCAACCACTTGCAAACATCAAGCATAACATGTTTCAAACACATGTTTCAACCAAAAGGGTTTCTACCTAAGGTTCTCATGACAAGATAGATACGATAAACTAGATAAACCAGATAAACTGCTTTTTGGATTACAAGAAATCCATTCAAACTTTGACATATAGTACTAACCGATGAGTCTTAACCCCCTTATGGAGTTTACAACAGAAATAAGGTCGAGAATGGGACCGTGAGGATATATACAAAAGATAACTTGCTAGCAAGCTCCACAGGAAAACAAGGATCAAGGATGCACTCTTACAAAGAGATATGATGCGTGTATCTAGTCTTCACTCTTCTTAGTCATGTTTCCTTGGGCTTAACTCCACTGTGCTTTGACTATCTTTCACTTCATGATTCCTTGGCTTCCTAACTCCCATTTTCCAAATTCGAGTTGGAACTCATTTCATTATCGCCTCTCGTCTTTCTTTTCCACTTATTCTTTTTCTGTATACTTGGCCTAACCATACTATAACCTTATGATTTTATGCAAGCTCTCCAAAATTCACCAGTGAATCCTTGATCTCGTCTACTTACTATAAAGTATTCCATGCAACAGAACTTTTCTTGAAAATACCAATCCACGTTGCCAATTGCCTTTATAAACGTGATTTTTCTATAACTCATGCTTAAATCGAAATGAACCATCCGCCTATGAGTGATAGGCCATACCTAGATTCAGTTGCCTACCCATGGCTTCCTGTAAGCTATTTAAAACTGGCCAACCTCTTGAGGGTAAACCGCTGTTAACCATGATGCAGTTCTCTCGCTCTGAAATGAGCACTCTTCGTGAGTCTACCTATTATGACCCACCTACCCGTATTCCCTTTCTTTGATCTAGGTAGTCTATCCACATAATCTATCGAGATGTTTTCACACTTCCCTTGCGAAACTTCCAATGGAGGTAATGGCCCACTGGGCTTCTATGACTTGGCCTCAACCTGGTGGCACAACATGTATCCTGGGACCAACTCGGCCACCTCCTCGAGTGATACGCATCTTCAAGAACCTTCTTTACCAAGTCTTCCACTCGAGGAACACCTAATCTCTCATCATCGCGCCTTAGTCATCCCTTGTTATCTATAATAAATCTAACGAGGTGACTTAACATCTCGCCTCGAATCAACCGGTCCATGTTCTTGACTAACTGCGGGTCTTCTTCCCGTGAAACCCCCTTCTTGATCCAGAAGAGTAAGTCTAAGCCCCGGGAATGCCAACTAACTAGCCAAACGGAGGAAGCTTCTTACTTCAATTGCCCTCCTCAGAGTTTTCCGGTCTTAACCCGCAACCACTTTAGCGGAACCCACCGCTAAGCCTTCCTTAGGAATTATGTGCCCAAGAAATCCAACCTCTTTCCTCCAAAGTGACATTTGGAGAACTTGACCTTCAACTGGTGGCTCTAAGCGTATCCATCTCCTCCTTGAGATGTATAGCATGTTCTTCCTCGTTCTTTTCAGGAGATCAAAATATCGTCTATGACGACCATGACAAACTTGTTCAAGGACTCCCTAAACACCCTACCCATCAAGTTCACGTAATATGCGGGTGCCTTAGTCAAACCAAATAGCATGACTAGCCATTCTAAAAGAAATCCATCTAGAGTCCTAAACGCAGTCTTGTCAATTCCATCCTCAACCATCCTAAGCTGATGGAATCCGGTAGCTAGATTAAAAGAAAACAGATGCTCCTACAAGCTGATCAAACGAATCATTGATCCTTGGTAACGGTTATCTATTCCTCTCACGATAACCAACACATAGGCGAAACAAACTGTCCACATCAGTAACGAATACTACTGGAGCACCCTACTCGAAAATGCTTCGTCTCAGGAAGTTCTTCCCAAGCAACTCCTTGACTTGCTTTCTTAACTCTCACCTCGTGAGGTCATGTGCCTAACCGGCCACGAAACTGGCTTGGTATTACCAACCAGATAATGCGGAAATCTATCCCACGTCTAAGGATAACCCCTTCACTTTCCCCAAGATATCAGGATGTACTCGGACCACCCTCACAGATTGCAAACTATCGATAGACGAGTTGAGGGACTCAAGATAACAATCATGACGGGACCCATAGGGTTGCTAGAAATTTCTAGGGTATTACCGAGGCGAGTCATGAGCCTCACACCCCTATATACAGAAACCCAGAATGGCTCCAAAACCGGACAACCATTCCATGCCCAAAACCAACCCATATCCCCTGAAACTGAGAATAAAACATCCCACGAGAATTCTATACTCAAGATAGAAATTTTTCAAATCCACTCAGACCACAGACAAACGGGCAGAACCCCCAATTGGATTTGAAACACATACGGGATCATCCACTACACTAGTACTTAGGTGCAAAACTTTCAACTGGTCAGATGAAATAAAACTATGCGATGTGCCAGAATCAAACAAAGTTCGAACAGGGAAAATCAGAAAATGTAAACAAGATTTCCACAGAAACACTACCTCTATCATAAGCTGGTGCTGAGGGGATGAACTCGCCCTCCAGATAGTCCTGCACACTGAGTCTGACCTTGCCCTTGCTTCCTTGGGCAATCCTTGCTGAAATGCCCAAACTCACCACAAATGAAGCATTCGCCCCGCTTTCTCTTTTCCTTCTTCCTACATTCCTTGGCTATATGTCCAACTTTACCACAGAAGTTGCACTTCCTATTCCCTCTTGGCTTGTTCTTGCGGTTGTGGTTATTCTTTCCCCGTTTCTCGGAATTTACTCTCTTGTCTTGAGACTCATTCGCCTTGACCTCTTTCTTGTCATTGTTATCTTCTTCTTGAAGTAGGGCCAAATTCACCAAATTCTCGAAAGTCGCCCCCAAGGGTATATGAGACAGGGCCAAATCACGTAATGGCTCGTTTAATCCTAGAGCAAAGTGTACGGCCTTCTCCTGAGCTGTATTAACCAAGTCTAAATCGACACGAGCTAGTTGATTAAACTTATCTATGTATTCCCTAATAGTCATGTCCCCTTGCTTCAGTGATAAGAATCTCAGTCCGAACCTTCCTCTAAAGTCATCCCAAGTCTCAATTGGCCTGGTCGCGGTGGTGACTACCCACCAACGTGCAGCTTCTTCCTTTAGCAACCATACTGCTAATAAAACCTTCCTGCGGTCACTTATATCAAAGGTGGCTAAAAGATCTTCGGTCTCTTTCAACCAATTCCCTGCTTCTACAAAAGTCTCTGTTCCATTAAAACTCTTGCCACCCATCCTCTTAAAGTGCTTGCAAGTTTCCGCAAAATCCGTTTGTGGAGGGTGAGGGGGATGAGGAACATCAGCTACGGGAGGAGGAGGAGGAACAGCGGCCTCGACTGGGGAGACAACACTAGGGACACCCGGGACCGGTGCCGTGATTTCCAAGTACCGACGAAACCAATCAGGTATCGTTACTCCTTCGGGTAAGATGAGATTATCAGACATGCTGGAAACGAAAAGAAAAGAGTTCAAACGAGGAGTCAAAGGATAGTGCTAATGGCTTTTGGGGAATAGCCTTTTAAAAATAACTAGACTTTTCTTTGGAAAATACTTTATACTTGGTTTTGAAAATAGTTTTTCAAAAGTTTTAAAAACCTTTTTATCCCTTCTCGTAAACCATATGCTCTGATACCAAATGTAACACCCCACCTCCGCCAGGGTCACTCGCAAGGGAATGCACTAGCTTTGGAGGGGCATTATTGGTAAACATGCATAATGATATAGCAAGGCAGGACATGACATATACATATATGTAAATAAACAGAGTAAGTAAATAAACAGCGGAAGACTTTTAATCTATTTCAAAAACAAGTCTGCTACATCATAATGTCAATTTCCCAAATAAACAAGTCTAGTACATGAAATAACATCATCTGAAACTGAAAAAGAAAACATAAAAGTAGCTATCCCCAAAGTGGAAGAAACCATAGCGAGCTCAAGTCCAAAGCATACATGAGCTATCCAAGGAAGCAGCTAAGATCCAAGCTAGGCTCCTGTATTCCCTCCCTGAGAACCTGGGGGGGGGGGGGGGAAACGGAAGAAAAGAGGCGAAACAAAACAGGTCAGTCAAAAAGACTGAGTAAGCCCTGCTACGATCAGTCTATAAACTAATAAAGTTAACATCATGATGGGAACTGAGATGATCACAGATAACAGCTTACTGGCATGGTAAATTAACTACAAGATAGATAGAGGTGTCATCGCATAAAACATGGCTAAGTTTTGCACCACGGTGTATTAGCAACCCAACATAACCGGTATTGATCCCTTGGCCCAAGCTTTGGCCCAATAACATGAGGTGACCTTAATACAAGGTCCAGCCCAACGGTCTAGTCGATCGGCTCCCTATAAACCTAACACGTCAAGTGTTGGTGTCCATATGGCCCACGTATGGTTGTAGTTAGTCTGTGCTGGGTCCACCTTTGGGTGTATCAAGCCCTCGGGTGTCAACCCCGGACACTTAAGCAATAATGCACAGCCCTAACCTACTGGTACCCGTGCCTCGAGTTTGTCCAACATCGGACTACGTGCACGTCCGTAGCCCGCCGGACCCGCACCACTGTACCACTCGGCCATCGCCCTTTGGTCGCTTACATCCTCCAGTAATCGTGCCCCGCCCTAGCCTAGCCTCTAGGGTTGTGAATGATACCAAACTGGGATTACTGTTAGAACAGACCACGTTGCTAGGGTTTCCCCAAGAGGGTTAAGTGTGATTTAACCCCTCACTAATCATGGATTAAATTAGTTAAGCGTAAACAACGGTTCACCACTTAACCCCATCCAATCCCTTGTATCCCCAAATTGATTAAATTGGTTAAGTGTAACTTAACCCCATTTTCATCCCTTGAATCCCCAAATTGGTTAAGTATTAGTGGACCCTGACTTAACCCTAATCATGAGGCATTAATTAACTTAATGCACCTTAACCTCTCACATTAGACCTTGTTGTGGTTACTAGTTAGGCCGGGCGGGTCCGGGTAGGTTTACACCACAGCTTAGTCTAACCTCGGGTTTTTGGCACCACATGACCAACTTCTCACATTGGGTCCTATTGTTTGTAGCCACTAGTTAAGCCGGTCGGTTCCGGGTAGAATTACGCTACAAACTCAACCCAACCTCGAGTTGGCCACACTTATGTTTTCTAAGTGTCATGTCAACTTCATTTCAAAACATAATCACAAGTCAAACAATTACTTGGGTAGACCTAACTTAATAGGTAAATTCCCAAGTGGTAGACCTAACTTGATAGGTAAATTCCCAATCTTATATTTTCATGTATTTTAAATTTACCCCAAAAACCCCCCCAACGTCATTCTATCGCTTACATATTCGTAATAACGCATAAAGGATAGGAAGAGGGAACTTGGCACAACATACATGACAAACTTGCACAACGATCATGCATAACATGTTAGACTTGCACAACTTAGCATAGTGAACTTGCATATTACCATAAACATGCATAACATGTTAAACTTGCATAACTTAGCATAGTGAACTTGCATATTACCATAATCATGCATAACTTGTCGAACATGCACAACTTGTCATTTTAAACTTGCATAAACATGCACAACTTGTCAAAACATGCACAACTTGTCAAAACATGCACAACTTGTCATTTTAAACTTGCATAAACATGCACAACTTGTCAAAACATGCACAACTTGTCAAAACATGCACAACTTGTCATTTT
Organism: Allium sativum; assembly: GCA_030737875.1. Taxonomy (NCBI): domain Eukaryota; kingdom Viridiplantae; phylum Streptophyta; class Magnoliopsida; order Asparagales; family Amaryllidaceae; genus Allium; species Allium sativum. The sequence continues at coordinate 266,616,464 of CM060920.1, read as the reverse complement.
AAACTTGCATAAACATGCACAACTTGTCATTTTAAACTTGCATAAATATGCATAATTTATTAATCTTGCAAATCATGGCTTAGTATACATGCATAACTCAATAGATTTGCAAATCATGGCTTAGTACCCTTGCATAAACATGCATAATCCATTAAACATGTAGAACATGGCATAGTAAACTCGCATATGCGTGCATAACTTATGAAACATGTAAAACATGGTATAGTGAGTTCGCATAAGCATGCATAATCAACTAAACTCACATAAATCTCAACTTTCACCACATATTAACTTTAGAGTTTGTAAAGTGAAGGTAAGAGGGCTTACAATGCTTTTGCGGACTCAAATGAGTATAACAAATGCAAGAAACCCCTTATGCAACTAATTAAGACCCCAAAATGCAAGCAAACTTGATCAAGACTCCTCCTTTATGATGCCAATTGAAAAATAAGCCTTTAATGCAAGCTAAGGAGGATCATACAAGCCTAAATATGCTTGTATGCATGGAAAATCACTTAGGAATTAAATTAGGAATTGTATGAAGAGGGTGGAGGCCATGAGAGTTTGGATTTTGGCATAGTTTAGTTGCAAGAATGATTAATGGGGTTTTAGGGTAGGATTAGAGGCTTATTTATAGAAGATTAGAGTGTTTTTAGCCCTAGGATTAACCCTAGGATAGTTTTGGCCCGTCAGATTTCAGAATTCTCTAGAACCAGACTACACAACCAAGCCCAAACCAAAGTGGTGCGCCAGGCTAATCTGCCTGGCTACCCCCTGTCGACAAGGCTGTCGACAGGGCAGTCGACATGCCTAGACCCCTGTCGACAGGCCTGTCGACATGGGGTCCTGGGCGGGAATTTTTCCCGCCTGCCCAGTTTGCCCAAACCCTAGTTTTTAATTTCAAATTTAAATCTGTTTTTACTTAGGAATTTTCTGCAAACTTCAATGGGCCTTAACTGGGTCATACGGACTCCGATTTTCGAAAACTCGGACTCTATTTCGCGTATTTTTCCGAGACGAACGCAATGGCACAGCCCGTTTCCCTTGATTCCCATTTTATAATTTAATTCTGCCTCAATTTATATTATAACAGATTATTAGAAATACGGGTTGTTACAGTTATAGAGGAATGGTTTGCACGATCTTTGGTTTTGACCTTTTTTTTTTTACTTAGTTTTGCCTTGTTAATACTGTTGTTGTGTGTGCCATGTATTTTTAGTCATTGAATTGGTTTAAACGTGAAATAAAGGCTTGATGTCCTTGTCTATTGGTATCATACCAGTTGCCGCATGTACAAGTGTACATTTGTATTCTAAACTGTATGGAAAATACTATTCTTTTGTTGATCAACTACAACTATATTTTTGTGGTTTACCTTGATCTTAAAGCCTCGCTGAATCATAATATAACATGGGTTAACGGTTATCCTTGCTATCGTCCTGAAATGATAATATAATTACTTACTTCTTGTTCTCATTTTTTTTCAAAAAGGAGGCGAAGGACGGCCATAGCCGTAGAATCATAACCTAGTTGAATTATTATGGAATGTAATCTAAAACTAATTTGTTATTTATATGTTATATTTGACATAGTTTTTTGCTATTGTGATTTCAGATGAATAAAGATATAAATAAAATGACAGTTCCATATAGCATTTTTGTAATGGTACCATTTCTAGTAGCATGATTGTCATATAAGTAATGATAATTTCATATGACATTTTATTCTTAAATTGCTTAGAATATTGATAATGTTAATTATGATAGCTTAATATATCATTTTTATCCATGTTCACTACCAATTTTACTGTTATCTTACTGTTACTTACTCTTGTTTTATTGTTACTTACTGGTATCAATAACAGTATGTTATTTACTGTTACTTTTAATAGTATTAAAATGATAGTATTATATATCATTTATAATGTTTTGGTGAATTTGTCTATTATGCTGAATTTGTGATGTTATATTAACATTTAAACATTTGTGTATGCACAGAATACTGCAGCAAAAAATACAAAAAAAAAGAAAAAGGACAAAGAAAAAGAAAGAAGTCGATACGAATCAGTATCATTGTAGTTTAATGGCCATGATCAAAACAATGGAAAAATTAAAAAAGGCAAAGGTTTTACAGCAGATCAATTAGATTTCATTAAGCAAACACCATTTCATCGGTTCATTTTTTCTATATATGAAGGTTATGTAACTTTGAAAGAATGTAGAAAATCAACTTTGACTGTGGATATTCTTATTAGTACATTTTCTGATGAGAATGAATATTTCAAAATTGGGGAAAAAAGTTTAAAAATTATGACTGAAGATATTGCATTGTTGTTTGGTTTGCCAATACATGGATAAAACTTGTATCCTCTACCAAAATCTTCTTTTCAACACCTATCTGACTACTGTAAAGAATTTGTTGTAAGGGATTTTGGAATAGTTGATCATATTACTAAAATACATACCTTTGCTAGAATTAACTTTGTTTTTGAAAATGAAAATTATCGATATCAAACTGATTTACCAAAACTAATCATAATTCTAGCAATGATAACTTTCTTTTTTCCAGATAACCAAATGTATTTACCTTGGGGTTATCTACAATACTTAATTGATGAAGAAAAAATGTTTGATGTATCATGGCCATTAACAATACAATGTTCACTGTTACGTTCACTAAAAGTGTTCAAGTCCAAGCCACGTCAAATGTCCGGATGTTCCATGCTTATTTTGGTAAGAGATGCCCTTTTTATTAATGCATTATTCAGGCAATAGCCTATGTTATTAACTTAATTGCTTCTCTAAGTACACTTAAACCAGTTACATTGAAATGATAGTTCCACATATCATTATTTTATGTTACTTTTTAACTCAACTTTAATCATTGAAACCTCCTTTTTTTAAAACGTTTTAAATTTTGTTAATTAAACATCAGAATTTGCTTTTTCTGTCAATGTTTTTGTTCAAATGTTACATTGAAATATGTAATGATAATTTCACATATCATTTTATATAACCTTCTGTTTTAGCTACAATTGGTTTATTAACATAGATATAAAATTTCTATCTTCTTCCTTATTATATAACACATACCTTTTTGTTTGTAAATTAAAATGATAGTTGAAAATAGCATTTAATTAACTTTCACAGTTAAACTGCATATTTTATTTTCCTGCATAACCAAACATATAATTTTCTCAAATGCTTTTATTTTTATTTTGCAGTATTTTCTTTGCGAACATGTTAATTTAATTGAAGAAAAGGCAAAATGCAACAATAATTTCCCAAGGTTTGGAAATGGGATATAAGTTGTCTGAATAACAATGCCACAAACGATACATTAACCAGAATGGATGATGAAAAGGTAATATTCAATTTACATTTTTGTCCTGTAAAATTATATTTAATCATCTAGATACCTTATTATTGTTTTTGAACAGATTTTTGAGAACTTGAGACAAATTACTGAAAATGAGAAGACTTTACTACAACAAGAAAAATTGCAAGTTCAACATGCTCCACGCAGATCTGAAATGGAAAATGATGATGATAATAATCAAATTGCCTCTCTTCAGCAGTATATACAACAACTGGAAAGTAAACTAAGAAAAACTGAAGAAGAGCCAAATAATGAAAGAGCTGAAAGAATAAAAGAGAAAGAGTTGATTGTAGGATTGAAAAAAGAAATTGAGAAATTGAAATCAAAAACAACCAGCACACAAGAAGGAGATGAAACCCAAAATGTAAATAAGCAAAATGAAATTGATTTCGAAGGTCCCACATTTGATCTGAAAATCACACAACAAATGCTAATTCTACAAGAAAAAAGGAAAGAAGCAAAAAGGAGAGAGAAGGAAAAATCAAAGTCAAAAATAGAAAAAGCCCCAAGCTCATTGGTTAATAGGGTGACAACAAGGGCTGCTCGAAAGAAATCAGAAGCTAAGGGAAAAGTTGATGAAAGGAAAAATGAACATGAAGAAAATTTAGGAAAAAACGATCTGGAAAAGGAAGATCAAAATAAAATTAGTATCGACGAAGAAATTGACAGCGAGTTGAAAGATGTATCAAACATTGAAGAAGAAAGCGATGAAGAAAACATTGAAGAAGAAAGCGATGAAGAAAATGACACCGGTACGGACAATACAGTCAAACTAGTAGACGTTGATGCATACTTGCCGAAAAGGGAAAACTATCAAACTAATTTAAAAGTCAAAAAAAGCAAGCTTCTAAATCTTCTTGAAGAAAGCAAGAAAAGCATAGTTCTTTCGTATTTTGAAAAAAATGAGAATGAGAAGTAAGTAATTATATTATCATTAATAGTTTTTCATTACAATTTCATCGAAATAATACCTACTAACTTATTTTGTGTTTATGTAAAATGCAGCTCTGTAGTTTTCATATCAGATGATGGTAGAAGGGGTGGGATTACAATTGTAAAATCTATGCTTGAATCTGTTTTGCTGGAATTGTACACAGATGGCCAGATATTTTTCTTTTTATTTGTATATAACTTATATTCACATTTAATAGGCTGGAAAAATAGACAATGTACACGTATGTTCAAAATGATATATATGAACTTATCATTTTGATATAAAGCCTCAACTATAAATATTATATATAAATTGTACATGCAAAAAAGAGCCGTGCATGCTATGATAATAGCTGGGATATGATTAACAGGAAAAATTGAAAATAAACAGGTGTATTTGAAATGATACATAAATGTATCATTTTGATATAATGCCAGTACCACACCTGAAAAATTAGCAACATACGTATTATGCTGATATTCATATTGAATGAAAAAACGAAAACAAAGATAGACAAATATTTTGTAAATGATTTTAAACTTATCATTTTTGTATAAAGCTACTAACACAGGTTATTATTTTCTTTATTCTATCAGATAATTGACTGGTATGTTCAAAACCAAGAGTTGTATGAGCACAGCTATACCTTCTCCACTATAATGATGGTAAGGCAAACCTTTTTTAAAAGTAAGGTTAAGTTCTTTAAAAATTATGCTAAAAAAATTTAATATGCAGAATGCAATAAGCAATGATTTGGATAATGTGATACACAAACTAGTTCTTCCTATGATAGAAAGTATTGTTCTGAATGAGTATACGGACAACATATTCTTTCCGTTGCATCATATCAACCATTGGACGCTTTTGAAATTGAACTATGCCACAATGCAATGGACCCATTATGATTCAAATAAGCCTCTAACTAGATCTACAAGGATGTCAAATCCAAGCTACAGGCACGCTATTGATCAGGTAAAATAATCAGTATCTTGATAGACAAAAACTGAATAATGCTACATTCAACTATCATAATTTAATTATTTTCTACATATACAGAGAAAGAAGATTGAAGGGCTATTTGAGAAAAAATGGCAAGAAAAGGGAATCTTGAATAAAAGTTTCGGGAATAAAACACTAATACAAGAACCATCCCCGGGGCAAGAACCATCCTCGTAAGTATTTAGTCATTCCTAAAATATAGATTTAGTGGTTTCCAGTTTTCATTCACATAAAGCACACGAAAAGTATTTAGTAATACCTTTGTAACAGTGATACCGTAACCATCCCCGCCGCAACACTCAACTATTTTGTAAACTGTCTTAAAAAAAGCTCAATAATTGATTGTTACTAAATGCTTTTCTTGCCATTTGTAGGAATGACTGTGCTTGGTTTGTAATGACAAACATTAAATTGCTTGACAGTGGAAATCTTCCACAGATGTATGAAAAGGAAGAGATCGACCGACTCAAAGCGGATACAGTATTTCAAATAATCTACAATGGCGGAAAAGGAACAAATGAAACCAGTAGCAGAGCAAAAAGATTGATTTTTAATTGCAATTAGATTTGATATATTGAAGTTTACTTGTAATTTTCTTACAAGTTTCCTTGCTATATTTCTAGAAAGCACAATAGACTTATGCTAACTGTTTAGTCTGTAATAATATGTGCTGATAACATCATTTGTAGTACGGTAACGTTGAAAGTTTGATATGTTTCATTTCATCATCAAATTGCAATATTGTTGTTTAGCATGCAGTAAGATGGTGTTAAATTGCGTGTAATGATATCAAAATGATATGATGTTGTCTCAAAAGTTTTCCAACATTACAGAATATCAAAATGATATATGAAACTATCATTATTTAAAAATATTTTCTATTTTTTGCTGTCGATGAAATCTAAACATTAATTAGTACAATAACAGTTGTAATATCTTTAAACATTAAAAAATATAAATTATCTTATTCTCAAAAGCACAGTGCTATATGCAGATAGCGTAAATTGTCTGTTTAAATAATACTGTCAACAAACAAAATGACATAATACATGCTAAACATAAATAACCATCAACCACTATTATAATTAGCAGAAATTGACGAACAGTGTTATAACCAAAGATAATACAGATGGCAACATAAACATTATGTAATATAACCATTATACATAATTATAACCATCCTACAGTATTATAGCAATACAAACGTATAACAAAAATCAAAATCGTCATATCACTGTCAAACATACAATATTATAAACAGCATACAGAAACTAAGAAACATTAAAATAAAAAAAATTGTAGATAGCCTTATTAAATCACAAACAATAATACATCCACTAAACATACACAGAAGCCAAAAGCAAATCAAACATAAATCAATCACTCAAACAACATTATCATAATAGTCATATAGTCAAACAGTTTACATATATGAATTGCATAATAAAAGAAAAAAATGATAACTATATGTATCATTACAGTATAAAAATTGGTTATTGTGGAAAAAAACAGTATTAAACATCAAGGTATAGAAGAAGCCTCACAGTTTCTTTTGTTGTGGCCTATAGAATTACATTGGCAACATTTATTTCTTTTATTCTGAAAATAGCCATAGCCACCACGTCTCTTTGTAGAAGGTCTACCTGCTCCGCGAACTTCTTTTGGAGGCCTAATAATAACATCATTTTCAGCAATAACTGGCTTATCAAAATTAGGAATTGGATTAATGGCTTCAGCATATGAAGATCGAAAAGCGTCAACAGTAAAGTAGTGCTCCACATAGTCGTAAACTGATAACCATGAATTATTAATACATTTGATTGCATGAGCACATGGAAATCCGGTAATTCTCCATTGATTACAGCTACATAAATGATTTTCGAGATCAACAAAATGAGATTTAGGGGATTTTACTTCAAACACAAAGTCTGAAGACTTGTAAACATCCCAGCCAAAACCAACATCGACTAACTTAGACAAGCGTTCCTCCATAACAGGACAAAGAGTCGTTGTCCACAAACGACATTCCTCCCTTCGCCTAGCCATTTGCTCCATAACTTTCACTCGAATACCATCCAAATAAGAAGTTATAGGCATTACTCTATCTTCCAAAATCCAAGAGTTGAAGCTTTCTGCAACATTTGAAGTATAACCACCATACCCCTTTCCTTGAAAAAACAAATCTGCCCAGTGATCAAAAGGTTTATCTTGTAGAAACTTTTCAGCAGCCATACCCCCAATATTCTTAAATTTAGAAAGATATCGCTCAAAATCATACATACTAGAAGCTCTAGCACCAAGTTTGAATAACTCTACAACAGAAGAATCACCTTTAGCTGCCTTCACAACACTACCAATATTTTGTTCCATGTGAAGCAAACAGTAGCTATGATATGAAGAAGGAAATACTTTAGGAACACCTAATATGAGACCCCAATGACGATCAGACATAAAAACTAGAGAACGGTCTCCATTTAGCATTTCTTTCAAATGGGACAAAAACCAAGACCAATTAGATTCGTTTTCATGTGAAACAATACCCATAGCAAGAGAAAAGTAACCTGCAAAATAATAAATTAATAACCTTTCAAAACAAAGATACATGATCCTCATTAAGCATCAGAAATATGATAGTAATGTCTGGCAAACACAATTGAATTAGAATCAAAATGATATATGAATATATCATATATTATATATTAGTCTTTTAGTACCTTACTGTCTAAACATTAATACTACAAACACTTCCAGTGGAACCATTGATAAATAAAGCAAACAAATCTAGTGTAAGCATTGTTGCATTAAAATTAGTTAATGTGCATAAAAATGATAGTTTCATGTATCATAGGTACAAAACTAACCAAGAAAAAGAAAACAAAAGTAAAATTAAATGCGTACCTTGATTAGCATTTTTAGAAGTAGCAGCTAACAAAACTCCAGGTCTTCCCTTCAAATGAGCAGCATCTAAAAATATTAATGTTCTGCAGTGCTTAAAACCAAGCAAGCAAGCACCAAAAGCAAGACAAATTCTCTCAAACTGATTGGTTGAAGAATCAACATCCATAGATACATAACTACCAGGATTATACTGTTGCAATGCCTCCGAATACCAACGTAAATCATTATATGACATCGCATCATCCCTATATTTCTCTTTCAATGCTAACTGTTTTCCGCTATAAGCATAATAGTATGATAAATTGAAATTATACTCTCTTCTAAATTCCGCAATGATATCCTTCGACTTCTTCATAGGAGCATCCCCAATTTGATCCAAAATCAAAGATTTAACAAATCTACTTGAAATAGTTACTCTATTAACATCTCTAAGACCCGCTCCACACGAATGATTAAAATTCACTACAAGAAAATATGATTTATATAGCATTATATTATAGCATTCTAATTGAAGTGCTATATAAAAAACAATTAAGTATTAAATATAACTGTAAATATTAAAATTTGAGCTATGGAGAAAAAACAATCCGCTATATTTTGACATACCAAATTTAGAAAGGCGGAAGCTCAAAATCAACGCGGCATTCTTTTAACCCGTGAAAAGAAAGACCTTGGCCCTCATTTTCCTCTCCCCTTTTCTATCGACCAAAATTTTTCAACAAAACTCAAAATCAAAGTTTTAACCTAAATTTATGACCGGTTCGATTTCAATCACCGCATCGTAACTCTCTGCTCCAGCAGCCGTTACCAATATGATCCCCCCCACCCCCCCAACCCCCCCAATAACTATCACCGCATCTTATCTATTCAATCCACTAGCAACAATTTTCGATTCGACGTTGATTCGCTCTAACAGCCCGCAACGACGTCAATCACATCAGTTCACTTCACCAGTAACTACCTCATCGATTCACTCCATCAGCAATGATCGCGTCGATTCACTCTAGCATCAACGACCTCATCAACCGAATTCTTGGAGTTGTTGGTAATTCGGATTTTGTTTTTATGCTATTAAATTTTAATACCTGGATTCCTAAGCAATAAGTGCATATTATTTAGCTTTATGCCTAAAGTATACGTCCTGTATATTACATTTTTTTCTCTGTGGTTGGTTTTAATTCTTTTTGTTGTTTTGGTAAATATGATATAGTATAATGTATATTTAATTTTAGTTACAATTCTTAATTATCAATTGTAATTTTCTAATGATGAGTTAAATTTTTAATCATAGCATATTGATTATCAATCATAGTTTGCTTATTAGTAATAAAAATTAGTAATTGTTAGGTAACTAGAATAGTTACCTTTAAAAATTAGCCAAATATATAATTAATTATGTAAAGTTATATCCAAACTCAATTTTAGGGTCAGTGTCAATGAATGTAAATACTGGATACCATTGTGCAGTCTGTTCTGGTTTAGGATGCAGTATGTTAAAGTATAACCCCTAAATGATACTTTAAAAAAAAGTACATATATTTTTTGTGAAGATTGTTTTAATCACGAATTAGTGTCTCAGATAAGTAGTTGCAACAATAGAACGAGTAGGAGTGAAGTGAATGAAGTAAAATAACATAAATATAGGGCTTTTATCTTTATTATTGCTCTAAAAGGTAACAAATCATAGAGTTATAGTTTTAGAAAATAGAGAATGATTGTAATACTATTAGATAAGTGAAAAGGTGGGTTGCACCATAATAATAATATAGGAGAGCTTTTATTGGACTTCAATGTAGTAAAATTAGATAAAAGTAAGAACATAAATAAATATTACATGCATACTTGTTCTTTATAATGAAATATTAGTCTTTGCATGAAAAGCTATATGACTTTACCATATATAGTAAATTATACTAACTATGAATCATAAGATTATGAATGGAATTGCCATGAGGCAAGCATGAATAATCTTTGAGAGTACTGGGATGAATGAGAAACTCACAAATTCTTCTATTTCACAGTCATTGTATATAGTTCTATTCTTTGTATTGCACTGCTAATTAACCTTTTACAATAGTAAAAATTCTATTGTCCCTTGAAAAATTTGCTTTGTGAACTCAAGTTTTATGCATTTACAGTTTCTTATGTACGCTAATTGTTATTTCAAGTAGTATGGTTTCTGCAAGACCATTTCCATCTCAGTTGTCTTCTTTTTTCTAACCACTTCTGCAAAATCAAAGAACCAGTATTGGTTATTCTAAAACATAGCACAGTTAATACGCATCAAAGGAACACATGCATGCTGAAAGCTCCTAACATACTAAATCTGATGAGTTTGCACCAAATGCTGCATGATTTCAAGATATATCCAATTGTTTTACTATGTAGATGGCAAATACTATTAATGCTTTTATAATACCATTTTACAACGAGGATCTCAGAACTGTGTAGCAACCATAAGTTCTTCCTTAATAATGTACTAATAGACAATATCTCCATTCATTTTTTATATAAAGGATGCGTGATCCATGTATCAAATAGTCATATAAGCATTGATCGTAAAAATTGGTTCCCTAAATCAAAGTCTCTAAATATCCGGTCTCCACTCTTGCAGATGCTATTGCACCAGCCTATGCTCTGCCAAATCTTTAGATGCCCGCTCTCTGACCGCAGCCGCCTTAGTGCCAGCCTCTGCCTCGCTAACCGCATAGCTGATGCAGCTGCAACCTCCAGCTAGGTCTTCTAGGTATATAAGTTTTCTGATTTTTTAATCTATCAGTTTCCTACTTAAAAAGGATTATTTTCTGATTTTATGTCCATACCCTCAGCTGAATGGATGTTGTAATATTCATTAGTAAGCTTTTGAATTTATTTGTGAAGTTATTACTTAAAAGCATGGTCAACTGTTTTAATGCTCTATACTATATGTGTACTATAAGTTGAATTGATCATATAATCAGGGTGATGTAAAAAATATCACTAACTTGAAATGAAATTTGATTTGATTTGGCCTTCTTTTTTTTGGAATTTTAAACATGATTTAACTAGAAAATTTATGATTATAAGATGCCCTAAGCTTGTTTAAGTGCAGGTTTTATAAACTGACAATATTATGAAAACCAAGATTCGAAAACTCGGTTTCGGTCATTTGAAAATTTACCAGTTTCGGTCAGTTTCGGCGGTTTCGGTTTTTGTTTCGGTTTCGGTCCAAAAATCAATCCTGTATGTTTTTTGTGAAAAAGTTGATAAATGTTGCTACCTCTTAGTTATTGACTCAGTCCAAACTGTAACTGGATATGCATTAATATTCAAGCCCTTACAATTATTAGCATTAGCCAATTATTAGCTCATACAATTATTAGCACTGCCTAACTCTTAGCAATTGACTCAGTCCAAACCAAAGCCCATACCCAATTCAAGCCCACACCAAACTCAACCCTAATTACCAAACCAAAAATTAAATGCAACCACCAATCGAACGGAAGTAAAAAAGAAAGAAAAACGAAAATATGAAGCGGGAAAAGAAAAGTGAAAAAAATCTTCGCTGCGAGACTATGGACTAAGATCAAACACAAATTTGAAGACTGCTATGCTCGAATTTGAGCTTTTTGTGTGCTCGAATTTGCTGAGATCGATGACTTTGCTGGAGTTAGGGTTTGCTTTCTTCAATCAGTCGATGCTTTTATGTTTTCCTTCTCGTCTCTCCTTCTTCCGTGAATGATTTCGCTATTTTTTTTTATTGTTTTGACCGAAACGAGATTTTGTCATCTTTCCGTTTCGGTGAGAGTCGGGAACGGGACGAGATCGGCAGTATCTCGCTGTCTCGGACGAAACTTCAAACCATGATGAAAACTCAAAATAATACGGTCAAAATTTTCATTAAGCAAAACGTTGTTCCTGAGACAAAACAAATATCTTATTAGCAAAATAACAACAATTCACCATGATCTGTTCCCATGCACATAGATTACCTTTGTTCTTGTTTGCATATTTTAGTTAAACAAACGTTTGCTAGTATACTGACATTCTTCATGCTAAAAGAGAAAAAAGAAGAACATAATATTCTAATTATTGTATCTTTTGCTTGTGATGATTATTGCTTAGTTATATGATATCATTTATTTAGAATTCCTTTGGTTGTCGAGAAAAAAAAATATCAAAATATGTTGCTTGTATTCTGAGGCAAACACATGCCACTGATTTTGGAAATGCAGTAATATATGGTTGGTTTTCTTTTTAATTCTTGTATGGTTTTTCTTTACTTCATAGAAATAGTTGCAAGTTGTTTTATGTCCTTTCTCAAGCTAACAAATAATTTCCAAATAAATTATTATTTATATACAATTAAATATTTATTATTTTTGTTGGCCTGAGACTTTTCTTAACCCTTGTTGCATTCGACTCCTGCACAGTAAATGTTAAATTGACAACTAGCATTGAACTGGTCCATATTTGCTGTTTGGTTAAAGCTTAAAACAAGCCTATTTATTTTTTGTTTTAATCACTTCTTATCCTGCAACTGCAAAAGGTAAATATCTATTATAAAAATTGGCAACGTAATCAAAAGGATATAGGTGCACTCGTTTCAACTATTTTTAAAAGAAAGTTAACTGGCTTTGTAATTTCATGAATATCTTTTTTTGACAATTATAAAAGTAAAATAAAATAGAGGAGATATATGTATATGATAAGTTTTTTTTTTTTGAAAATTAATCTTTACTGGGAGTGTTCATGGTTTGGTGAGGCGAAATAAGTCCTTTTACATCTTTAAGGATATATCACAATTGCTTTGATTGATGGATTTCGGTGTGGAAAATCTATTGTTGAGCAGCTCAGACAAATTTTAGCCTGTTCCCTGTCCTTACTTTCGAGCCTCGTCGAATTTTTGCAACTCATAGATAATACTATGTTACAAAAGTCGAATAGTCCAATGAAATTGAGCGTTTTGGACATAACTATTTCATGTGATAATATATTGCTTGATTGTATTGATTCGTACATTATTTATAAATTCAATAGAGAAATGCAAATTCTTAATATATTCTACAGAATTTAGCTACTTTGCATATAAACTAATGATAAACCATGGGAAATAAACATTGTCACAACATGTGTACGTTTTGTTGGTTTAATACATTTGCATCTACTATTTTTCCTTAAACAAACATATTAATTTTGATACTTTGTGGCTTCCTTTTGGCTCAAAAGTCCTGCTTGATTTAATGATCCAGAATATGCTTGTATATTTGAACCTGTGCTATTAACTTCATTTTTCATACAGATTAAGAAAGTTACAATGATGTAGTGCATGGGAAATAGGCAAGTTGTATATGCTAGATCACCAGGTATATTTATGTGTATTCCTTTTCCATAGATCATATCGATTCTCGGTGAAATAATTTTTATCATATGTGTAAATGCTCTTATTCTATAGCTTGAATATATTATTTTCATCAGCTATTGGATAAAGATCTATAAATGTGATTGTATGGTTGAAATTGTAAATATATTTTGATGTTGGATATTTTTTCCCTGCACTCTACATTGACTTTTTTTTTCTCTTTTATTACACTCAGGGAGTGTATGTATACCTTCATTTTTTTTTTTGAAATTAGGCAATGTTAGCTTTCTAATTATATTTTTTATCTAATAGTGCATAAAATTATTGTCAAAATCGTTCTTGCTGTCAGCTATAATGGCTAATTCATAAAGTGCAATATAATAATAATCTTAATACTATTAGCTTTCTGATGCATGATTTTAAGTTGAAATATGTCATAATTCTGTGAACATATAACAACTATTGGTGTTCGAACAGGGATCACCGATGTTTGGGACATAAAAGCGACACCTGACTTAATACTCATAATACAAACAACCAAGTCTAGTCGCATAAATACAACTTTTCCGTCAGTCTAAATCGACAAGGAAAGGAGTCAATGGGCAGACTACAAATTGAAAATAAGTTTATATATGAGATGACAAGAAATCTAAATGAAGTCCCTATGCTCTCCTTGCATGATCGGCAAGTTTGGCAGCAACCTGCTCCTCGGAGAGGGGCAAGTAATAAATTCTGGGAGTGGTTTTGGTTTTCTAGAAAAGATCATCCAAAGTGGGAATTGGTCGCTCTGGTTCCTTGGGAAGAGGCGGAGGAGGCGGAAGCAGATACCTGATTGACTCAGATTTTACTTGTAAACCTAAATCTGGGCTGACCTGAGCAGATACCTGATTGAGCTGACTTGGACTGCTGTTATCCGTATCCACTGCAGAAGGCATTGTATCCTTGTTCTTTACTCCAGTCTCTAGATTCTATTCGACCCCAGTCCCTAGAATCTGTTCGGTGCCAGTCTCTAGATTCTGTTTACTACCAGTCTCTGGAATCTGTTTGATGCTATTCTCTGGATTCTGTTTGATGCCAATTTGATTTGCAGGTAAACCGCCATTCTTTTCATTTTCAGTAGAAGGTTTTGATTCCTCAATCCTTACATCAGTTGCATCTTCATCAAGACTAAGCTGAACATCAGTGTCACTGACATTCTTGGTAGCCAATTCAGTTCCCTCTCTGTCTTTCTCCTCTTGATCAATATTATCAACCATGATGACTTCATTTTGCTCAGCCGAATACTGAATTATACACTATTGTAATATCATGATTTAGACTAGTTATGTTTTTATTTCACAGCAAGCATCATTTGTTGTATTTTTTTTATGGTTATACAATATATCGGTATTATAATAACATTGTATTTTGACAAATCTGTTCGTCATTAAAGTTGTTGGAGACTTAGTTCTGTCAACATTGGCTATAGAGTTGTTAGGAACAATTTTTTAATCATTTTAAAAAACACAATTAAAATCACCATCACATAGTCATAGTAAATTGATTGAGTTGCATAGTTAACGAATGTGTTCCTATATACTAATTATGTCTGCCTGAGTGTATAGTCCCTATACGAATGTAAGAGACATTTTAATCCATCACTATTTTGCATTTAGCTAGCGCTGAGCTATGAGGTATCATGTTGCCTAAAAGAAAAAACTTATATCCACAGTGAAGGCTGATCCAGTCATATTCTTTGTTTTGATAATCAATATGCCATATCGGATGAAGACAAAACTGTTGTTGCATTGTAATCTTTTGAATACTCATAAAAAGAACGACCTTAGCAGGGCCCTTCATGCAGGGAACTTTAAAAAGAATGACATTAGCAGGGCCTCAGAAAAAACTGCTCTCCAGGTATGTGAAATATCAGGTCTGAAACCTTTTTTTAATATCAAAAGTAAGTTTCTGTTTAGTTTCTTCTCTGACTAGTATTGTACCTAGGCATTTCAATATTCTATAAAGAACGTTTGTCATTTATGATACATAACTGGTCCCTTCTAAGAAAAATTAAAGTGTGAGCATTGGAGTAACTTTTAATTGGGAGTTACATTGTTTGGACATAATGTTCTGCTGTAGTATTCACATTATAGCTAAGTTTAGTTTGGCAAGTTTTCAAGTGTTCTGAACTTATATTGTTTAATAATATGGGAAAGCCATCTATCAGCTTTCGATGTAAACAAAAAGGATATAATAAAGTATGTGCAACCTTTAGCTGTGAGGTAGGTGATAATATATTGTTTTGATGAGGTACAAGTTGGATTTTTCTGAATCTTTAACTTGTATTCGTTTTAGCTGTTTCTTTTATTAGACAGTATTAAAGTGCAGTGATTGTATTAGATGGTCAGGCTATTTTTATAGATGGTGACAAAAATGAAAAGGTGAATGAGAAATCTAAAGTTCCAGGGATAAACATTTTAGGTTTAGATTTATTGTTAAGGGAAAAGGAATTTAGGTTTATATTTGTAATCTATTATAGAGTTGATACATGGAAAATATACAAAGAGGGTGGAATTTTGCTTAGTGAAGTGTGTTAGATTATGAGATTTACAATGATAGGTTGTTGAAAACCAAGGAGGATTAGCCTATATTTGGATTTCACTATGGTCTGTACTTTGCTTATTACCATAAAGATTTACCAGGTTTCCTTTTATTTGTTGGATCAGCATGCATATTGTATTCTAAGCTCATATTTATTACAAATTGGTGATACTTTTGTTCAAATTTTGATTATAACCTTGTTCTTTGTAGTTGGGAACATGTTGATTATTCCTTTAAATCAAATCTTTAAGTCAGTATAATATCTTTTAGACTAAGGTTTATGATTCCGAGTTAATTTATGTTCCTGCGTACATTGAATGCGTTTGAGAATCATCTAATTAGTTTTGATATGTGTGCAGTTTACGCAAAATTCAAGATGTCCTGCTGCGTATGAGATGCTTCTCTATAGCTTGATGCATGCTTGAGGCGGTGGCTGGATACTATGTCTAAACTTGAGATGGTGGGTGGTGGCAAAAATCAAGATTTCCAGTAGTTGAATACTGAGGGATTTCCAATGTATTTTTGTTTTGGAACCATGTCTAAACTTATTTTGCCATCAGCTATGTCTAGACTTATTTAGGTATATCAACTATTGTAAGACCATTTTTATTGTCTTTTGAAATTAAATATGCTTGTGACAATAGATATTTTTTGCAATTGAATATGCAATTTATATTATTTACTGTTTAGTTGTCTTTAATATGCACTACTCAACCTAGAGTAAAGAGCGTCATAGATAGAACATCATTGCAAAAAAGGTCATAGAAAGAACATCATTGCAAAAAAGGTGCCATATATAAAACATATTAATAGCGGAAATTGTCCCCTATGGAAGTAGAAGGAGAATTGCTATAAAAAATCATATCAAAGGAAAAACGCTATATAAATGAGTATAATAGCAGAAATAATGACTTATGAAAAGTTAAACTGCCATGAAAAACTTTTTTATATATCTTTGAATACTTGCTGTGGAAACATTATTATAGCTATAAAAAACAAAACAAAATTTTAGTAGGACAAATAAAATGACAAGGGTGAAATGCTATGAAAAACTTTTCATATCCGTGAATATGTGCTATAAAATATTTGATACAATAGCGTTTAATTTAGAGCTATGAGATATATCAGATCTATTATAACATGTTGATATATAGCGTCGTCACTAATGCTATGGAAAGTTATTATAGCATTTTTCACGTGCTATCAAAAGCTAATTCTGGTGTAGTGATTATAAGTTCTAATAAAAAATCGAGAGATTAAGCCCGGATCCGAAGAAGCATTAACATAAAACTTGCAACCATCATTAATCCAAGAACAATTTACCGAAATTCTGTCCGGAGCGTTTCTAACAAAAATTAAAGCGTAACCATATTTTATTTGATACGCCATTAAAAACTCTCTAAAATCCTCAGCTCCATTAAAACAAAAACCAAGAAAATCCGCAATATTTTTCTCAGAACCTTTCTTTAACATATCTTTCAAATAATGAGATGAATCGACATGTGACTCATAATTTGTTCCAGAATTACTACCAATCGAAGTGCTTTGTATGCTTTCAGAACCCAAACCACAGCCATTACTATGAGATTCCATAACAACAACATTCTCCTTAACTGTAAACTTGAAATATTGACTCTTCTTAAAAGTTAGAAGACATAAAATGCTAAGCAAGTCTGAATCAGTGTCGATAACTGTTAGCCTACTTTGTGAACTAGGCAACACAAAGTGAAGAAATCAGACATCGAAGAGCATTTTTAATTAGAAGACTTCGGTTCGGATTGGAGAAGACACTACAACCTAGATTGGACAGCAGCGATTGTTCGGGTCGGGTCAGAGCAACATATCGGTTCGGGTCGGATAGAATCTTCTGTTCGGATCGGTGAACTGCTGCTGAGGAAATTGGTAAGGCATATCTAATCGGATCGGAGGGCAACATGATCTCAATTGGATCGGAAAGCCACCTGTTTGCCATGGAAATAGATCGGAGCGGAGCAGATTAGAGGAGAAGAGAGCGTTGCATCCAAGCCAATCCGGGTCGGATCGGGTATCCCGAACCGAACCCCTTATCTGTGTGTCTCCGACCCGAGCCCATGTTCCATATTATTCTCCTGCAAAAGCGCCTGGATATCCGGACCGGCTGTGACCAGTTCCTACCCATAACGTTCGTTACTTTGATGCGTTGTCAACACAATAATTCATCCGAACCCGAAGCTAATGGGATGGACGACACATGGCCCCGACCTGGATCAAGTTTTGAGCAAATTCACACCTATAAATACCCCGTCTGGAGACAAAGAAAAGGATTTTTTTAGGCACTTTGAGAATTCAACTACCTCCATAACCCGAACTCCATTACTCCCGGAGAATCCAAATCTTCTTTCATTATTTGTTTTAGTCTATTGAGTGAATATAAGCGAGTTGTGAGTGAAATCAAGTGACAATTACATTGTATCTGCAACTGAATCATTGAATATAGTGAAAGATAAGTGGACGTAGGCATTTCTTCGCCGAACCACTATAAATCCTGTGTGTTCATTTTTATTTTTATCTCATTTCATTTTGCTTTTAATCAATTTGGGTGTTAGAACCACTTTTGGGTCTAACATTTTGGTGCTTTCACTGAGAACCTCATCTAAATTCTTTATTTTCCGGGATTTCTCTCTACTTTTTGGACCGTTGAGTTCAAAGAAGTTAATCCTTAAGTTTCTCCGCTTTTTTATATTTGTTGAAGTGATTGTCAAAGAGTTATGGCCAAAGGAAAAGGCAAAGAAGTTCAGTCTGTTCGAGGAAATGGAGCTGGCGAAGATCAGCAAAATGCGGTTGTAACAAGGTCTCGGGGGCAGAGTTCAGCAGCAGGAAGAACCAATGCAGGAAATCCGAGCCGCCAGCAGGGGGAAAACTCCGACCCGATCCGGGTAGGAGATTCTGAAGCAGTGCATTCCCCCAATCTGAACCGACCCGAGCAGCTGGCCACGTACCGATCCGACCAGGCCCCCCAGCTCCGAACCGATCCGACCTCCTACCTCCGATCCGACCCGATGCTTGGTGAAGCTGGAACCTCTACTCGAGTCCCTACGAATGCTCCAACTCCAGCCACCAGGGTTGGTGATCAGGTCAATCCATCTGCGCCCATCACTCAAGGAGATTTCTCGCGCTTACTTGACATGCTTGAGAGCACAAGGGAGGCTATGAAGGTTCACGAGCGAACTAATCTTATGATGCAGGAAAATATGAGGCTCATGAGTCGGGAGATTAATGAACTCCGTCGACAGAGAACTCCATCACCGGTTCGTCACACACCAGTGGATCAATCTTCATCGTCCGAGGAAGAACGGCCCCGTGAACGAAGGCCGCTCGAACGACCTCATAACGTGGAGCAGCTAACATTTCGATCTTTGGGATCTCGTGAGGATATTGCTCGAGCGCTAGGAAACAATGACCCCACTCGAGGTCAAAGACTCCAATCCCCTCCTTCCGAGATCGACCGGGAGCGCAGGGAACGGAATCGAGCAGAGGCAGCTCGAAGAAGAAGGGCGTCTCCTGAACAAGAGCCCAGAAGGAGCTTGGATACTAGGGCCAGGGAACCTGAGCGGCCCCTAACTAATGCTGATGTGCAGGCAATGGTTCGCCAGATCATGTCCGAGAGTCGGAACTATACAAATGAGGATTATGGCATCAAACGAAGCCATACCCCCTTCACCGATGATATCCTCGACTTCCAATTTCCCCGATGCTTTAACTTGCCACAGATGGACAAATACAACGGAAGGACTGATCCGGGACAGCATTTAATGCGGTACTCATGGCTCATGAATGCTGCTGCTGCCCCTGATGAAGTGAAGTGCAAAGCATTCCCAATCTACTTAGAAGATGTGGCGCTGTTCTGGTTTACCCGAATTCCTCCTCGTTCGATTTCGAATTACAAGGAATTAAGCGAGCGTTTCGTGAACCAATTCCGACTCCATGCCCGAAAGTCCAAAAGTGTTATTGAATTATCAAGAATCAAGCAGGCACCAGGAGAATCTTTGAGGGCATATCTTGATCGTTTTAACCAAGCTGTAACTGAGGTCAGTGACCCGCACGAGCCCACTATTCTGATGGCATTGAAGGAAGGAGTCGATCCTGAATCTGAATTTGGAGACTACCTTTCTGGGAAGACACCCTCCCCAAGGGAGATATTCTACGAAAAAGCCGATATTTATCTAAGACGAGAGGAGGCCAGGGCAAACCGAAAGAGAAAGTCTGAGACGGCTTCAAAGGAGAATGTGCAGAGTAATATCGCCGTGAAGCAGTCTGGGGAAAGTTCTGGCAAGGTTGAAGTAAATGTAGGAAACAAGGGTGGAAACAGCAATGCTGGAAGCGGGGGTAACAACAACAATAACCGTAATCCAAATGGTAACAGAAGAAACAGAAATAGGGGAAGTGACCCTAACAAAAGACCCCGATTCCAGAACTACGAGGAGTATACGCCATTGAACGACACCCTGGAAAACATTTACCTGGATAAGTACAATGTGTTACAATACAAAAGACCGCCACCTCGTGATTCGACCGAGAAAGAAATGGCGACAGGGAAGTTTTGCTTGTTTCATGGAACTCACGGGCATTCAACTAATGAATGTCGGCATTTGAGGGATGTGATTGAGAAACTGTTGCGTGAAGGGAAGTTGGATGAGTACAAGGTTGCCCCGAGAGACAGGGGGCAAGGAGAGCAGGCTCCAAAACAGATTCTACCTGCTCCCAAGCCTACAGTGCAGTAGAAAGGTAAAGGAATTATTATCAATTCCATAGTAGGCGGACCTCACCCAGCAATCCGAAGTTTCAGATCAATGGATCAATATGTGAATGCTGCCAAGCATCTAGACGTGAATGAAGGTGATGATTTGGAAGATGTCACCCCCATAAAACAACAGAAGACCATGTTTGACGACGTGGTATTTCGCAGCCGAGACAATACTGGGATACAATCACCCACTAATGATCCGTTGGTTATTACTACCACCATTGGGCCGGCCTTAGTCCATAAGGTATTAGTAGACAATGGAAGTTCCGTTAATATTTTGTTCAAGAAGTCATTTGATCAGATGAAGCTTGAGTCTGAAGATCTGAAGCCTTGTGAAGGATGGATCAGAGGCTTCAACGGGGCGTCGACAGATCCCATGGGATACATAGAGTTGCCCGTGACCCTGGGGCAAGGAGAGCGTAGAAGAGTGCGAATGCTTCAGTTCGTAGTATTGGACGTAGATTCGCCTTATAACGCATTTTTGGGGAGACCTGCCCTCGCTGAATTTAGAGTTTGTATCGCCCCTTGGTGCTTGTTACTTAAGTTCCCAACCGAAGCCGGAACTGGAGTAATGAGAGGGGATCAGGTTTCCGGACGGGCCTGCTATGTGGCCGAGTTAAAGATGTTGATGAAAGGACTTAACATTGAGAGTAAGGATGCCTCGTCTCCCTCAAAGGGGGACTCGGCATAGCAATTAGAGAGATTGACCCCGAGGGAGTTGCCCAAAGGAACGCCTGAAGACCTGGATCCCAGAAAAGACGAGGAACCAGAGGCTAGGAATGCAGCTCCTAATGAAGCGACAGTGGAAATTCCATTGATAAAGCTGATCCGACAAAAGTTTTGAAGATTGGTTCTCAATTGGATCCACGTCGAGCTAAAGAACTAACGGACTTCTTGAAGGCAAACTTAGACGTGTTCGCCTGGACCCATGCTGACATGTGTGGGATATCACCATCCATTATAAGTCACAAATTGAATGTAAATCCGAAGCATCCGCCTGTGAAGCAAAAGAGATACATGCTAGGCCCAGAGAGGTCGGCTGCTCTCAAAGAGGAAGTAGAAAAGTTGAAGCAGAATGGATTTATTCGAGATTCGACATACCGCGACTGGATATCGAATCCCGTCTTAGTAAAGAAGCCAAACAGAAAGTGGCGGACTTGCATTGACTTTTCAGATTTAAATAAAGCTTGCCCGAAAGATAGTTTCCCACTTCCCAGGATTGACCAGCTTGTAGACTCGACAGCAGGTCATGAACTTCTCTCTTTCATGGACGCATATTCTGGATACAACCAAATTCCTATGCACGTACCAGACCAAGAACATACGAGCTTCATTACGAATTTGGGGTTATATTGTTATGTTGTAATGCCATCAGATTGAAAAACGCTGGAGCTACTTATCAGCGCTTGGTAAACGGAATGTTTTATGATCAAATAGGAAAAACTATGGAAGTTTATGTGGATGATATGCTTGTCAAATCAAAGCAGTCCTCCAGCCATACGCAAGACTTGGCGGAGATGTTTGGTATCCTGCGAAAGTACCGGATGAAATTGAATCCTCTAAAATGCTCATTTGGAGTGGCATCGGGAAAGTTCCTTGGCTTCATTGTGAGTTCCCGAGGAATTGAAATAAACCCTAGCCAGATAACAGCGATTAGAAATATCGAAGAACCGAGGAGAATTAAAGACGTCCAAAGTCTTGCAGGGAAAGTAGCGGCGCTGAGTAGATTCATCTCCAAAGCCACAGATAAATGTGTTCCGTTTTTTGATTTGATTAAAAGGGGAAAGAAGAACTTCGAGTGGACTCCGGATTGTGTTGAGGCCTTTCGAAATCTGTTGGAACTGCTAGAGAAACCGCCGATTTTATCAAAGCCCATAGATCACGAAGAATTGTTTGTTTACTTGGCAGTCTCGGCTCACGCTGTCAGCACAGCCCTGGTTCGAGAAGAAAACAAAGTACAAAGGCCAGTGTATTATGTAAGCAAGAAATTAGCAGCGGCAGAGCGCAACTACCCAAAAATTGAGAAGCTTGCTTACAGCCTCCTGATCGCATCCCGAAAACTTCGTCACTATTTCCAAGCCCATCCAATAACCATATACACCGACCAGCCCTTAAGGCAGGTGTTACAGAGGCCCGAAGCATCGGGAAGGTTGATCAAATGGAACATAGAACTAAGTCAGTTTGGTTTGAATTTTCAACCACGAAAGTCAATCAGGGGGCAAGCTCTAGCAGACTTTATTGCGGAATTCACCATTCCAGAGGAGGAAGTAATCAATGACAGTGTGGTTAAGTCCGAGGATGAGCTAAAAATGAATCCGTGGAAACTATATACAGATGGAGCCAAGAACGACCGAAGGTCCGGAGCTGGAGTCGTCTTAGTTACTCCCGAAGGACGGTCGATATACTACGCCTTGCGATTAGAATTTTCGGCGACTAACAATGACTCTGAATATGAAGCCCTGATTGCCGGGCTGAAACTTGCTAAAGACCTTGGAGTAAAAATGTTAGACATATTCTGTGACTCTAAAGTTGTTGTTTGCCAAGTGCGAGAGGAATTTGTGGCTCGAGGACCTCGACTTATCGCCTACCTTAAGAAAGTGAAAGAGCTATAGAATAGCTTAGAGCGGTACAACATAACACATATTCCCAGAGTTGAAAACCAGAAAGCGGATAGACTGGCAAAGCTGGCTAGTTCCGACAATCCAGAAGAGACTGAAATAATTCCAATTGAAACGTTGGAGTCACCAAGCTTTGAGTCAATGGAAATGGAATTCGCTTTTGAAGCGGAACCAGAGAAGGAGTCATGGATGACTCCAATTATGAATTTCCTTAAGAATGGGACACTCCCATCGAAGAAGAGTGAGAAAAGAGCTGTAGTTCGAAAAGCTACCCGATATGTCATACAAGATGATACTCTCTATAGGCAAGGATTTTCTATGCCCCTGTTACGATGTATAGCACACGACGACATCAAGCGTGTACTAAGAGAAGTACACGAAGGTGAGTGTGGAGATCATACAGGAGGTCAAACTTTAGCAAAGAAGATATTGCGGTACGGATACTTCTGGCCTACGATCAATAAAGATGCAGCTGATTATTCACGACGCTGCGATAAGTGCCAGAGATTCGCTAAAATCCCCAGGGCACCGTCGACTCAACTTAAATCAATGGTGAGTCCGTGGCCATTTGCCACATGGGGAATTGATATCATTGGAGTTCTACCAATTGCTAAAGGAGGAGCTAAGTATGCAATAGTAGACGTGGACTATTTTACGAAGTGGGTAGAAGCTGAGCCCTTGACCAAGATCACAACAAGAAAGGTGATAAGTTTCGTAGTTAGAAATATTATATGCCGGTTCGGGATCCCAAGGACGATTATAACTGACAACGGGACCCAATTTGATAGTACTGAATTCAGAAATTTCTGCCAGAAGTATAAGATAGACAAACGATATACTGCAGTTGCCTATCCACAATCGAATGGGCAAGTAGAGGCAATAAACAAAGTAATAAAATCCATCCTCAAGAAGCGATTAGAGCGTGCAAAGGCAAGGTGGGTTGATGAATTGCCCCTAGCTTTGTGGGCATATCGAACAACATTTAAAACAGCCACCGGTCATACCCCTTTCTCTCTCTCCTTTGGCTCAGAAGCTGTAATTCCAGTTGAACTAGAAGTTCCTTCCCACAGGGTGACATATTATGACCCGATGACAAATCGGGCACTTTTACTTGAGTCTCTTGATGAAGTCGAAGAGAAAAGGGATGAAGCAGATTTGCGTGCAGCAAGACATCGGCGTCAGATGGCACGCTATTACGACAAAAAAGTTCGCCTCAGGACTTTTGAACCAGGAGATTTGGTGCTAAAGAGAGTCTTTCCATCCCTTCCTCACCTTGGTCCAAAATGGGAAGGACCCTTTGTCATTCAACGGAAACTTGAAAAAGGAACCTTCAAGTTAACGACCGTAGATGGCGAAGAAGTCCCCAGAGCATGGAATGCCCAACACTTAATGCGATATTTGAATTAGAGATGTTGTACTTTGTGTTATTTTTCTTATGAACTTTGTAATAAGGCACGACTTGCCTCGGGAAAATATGAAGATATGAATGAAGAACTATAAAGTGGATGTAGGTTACGACTTAGCCGAACCACTATAAAAATATTGTGTGTTATTTAATTTTATGCATTTACATTCATCAGTTATTCTGTTGTGATTATAAAATACAGGATGACTCAGAGCCTAAAACGGTTGAAAACAGTTTAGACATAAAAAGAAGCACAACGATTATTTGTGCGATGAGACATAAAAGAATGAGAAAATGACATTCTTAACTCTAACTCTCCAGAGAAAGAGAGAGAGTATAAAAGCGTCTCCGACTGAGCGCTGAAAAAGAAATTCTCTTCCTAACTCTAACTCTCCAGAGAGAGAGAGAGAGAGTATAAAAGCGTCTCCGACTGAGCGCTGAAAAAGAAATTCTCCTCCTAACTCTAACTTTCCAGAGAGAAAGAGAGTATAAAAGCGTCTCCGACTGAGCGCTGAAAAAGAAATTCTCCTCCTAACTCTAACTTTCCAGAGAGAAAGAGAGTATAAAGGCGTCTCCGACTGAGCGCTGAGAAAGAAATCTTTCTCCGTTGAAAGACCGGGGGATAAATAGATGACTGAGCTCGAACTCTAACTCTCAAGAGAAAGAGAGAGAGTATAAAAGAAATGCCAGAAAAAACGACAGGTACTGACGACAATCGGGAGCATTCAGATTGCTTTATTAAGCGTTGAATAACTTGTGGAAATTGACTGGGGACACTTATGTACACGCATATTTCCCCCTCCACAACTTCGTTTCATAACTATAGACATGCATTTTAACATAAGTGCAGAACTACTGACAAATAAACATTGCAAAAAATGAGTTATTTTTATTTACAAATGAATGAATTTGTACAGGAAAATAGCCAAAAAAGAAAGTGCAGGAACTACTCTTGTAGCGGCAATTATTGGTTCATTAAATGCTAAAACGATACAAGGCAATTCACTATTTAGATTTTGAATGAGCCTTGGATTTCTTGGCGGCTTTTTCCGCGTCCTTTGCTTCTTTCTCAGCCTCCGTCAAGATTCGTTTTGTCTTCTTTTTTCCTGAAGATGCGGTGCTGGAGCCGGTAGACTTCTTCCCGGAGGGCGGGGCGCTGGAATCAAGAGAAGATTTTTTAGCGAGTTCCTCTGTAATAGATCTAGTTGAGAGCTTAACAACTAACCTTGATCCCGCATCCACGACTGCGAGGGGTTTGAGGACTTCGGGGTCTAGCTCTTCAGCTTTTAATTGCAAACGTTTGTCTTGATCGGCTTTCATCGCAGCCAAGGTAACATCATCAGCATTTTTTGACTCCCCGACTATTGCAACTTCTGGTTCCTCTTCATGCCCTCCGTCTCCGCCATCGTCCTTTAAAGCTGCTATCATTTCTTCATCATGAGGAGTGGAGACCTTAGTCGGCTCACTTCCTTCTTCCATGTCTATAGAAGCAGCCTTGTCTTCCCCTTTTTTGGCCTTGTCTGCGGGCTTTGTCCCAGCGGTGACTCCCTGAGTCACATCTGTCTTTACGGATGATTCAACACCTACAGAATGAGAAGCAACAGTTATCAACTCAGGCGAAAACAATGGGTCTTCCATCGATTGTTCGATCACGTGGCGAAAAGTAGAAATAGCCTTGGCAAATTGAGGAGAAAAGGTAGGGATACCTTCCGAAGGCTTTTCTGCGGGGGTGGCTACTGCCTCTGGTGTTGCTTCAGGAATAGGGGATAGCAGAGTTGTTCGGGGAATTCCCAGATTTTTGGGATCATACCCTTCTACTTCGGGAGTTACAGGGGCAGAAGAAGAGGAACCAGCTTCGAGAATGGTTTTTTGTTTAGACTTCCGTCTCTCTTCTTCCATGGCCTCAGCAATAAGGCGGCGCCCTTCAGCTAGGCGCTCCGGTTCATCATCTCTCAAGTATTTCTCCATCAGTTTATCTTCATTGAGGGAATCGACCTTAAGTTCCTCTTTTTCCCACTCGACGATTTGATTCCATACTTGAACTAGAGTGGATGGATAATCCTCGATCCAAGAAATGTTTCGGCGACGAATAATATGTGCGAAGAATTCAATCATTAGCTCGCCGAAACCCTGAATATCAGCCTCCGTCTCTGATAGTTGCTTGCGGGCTTCCTCTGCAGATTTAATAGCACACTCCACATTGCCCTCGGCCAGGGCAGCCCTGTTCTCTGCCTCCAACAACTTTGAAGCCAAGTCAGCATTTTTCTTTTCTAATTCAGCACTCCTCTTTGCTAACTCGGCGTTTTTCCGTTCAAGCTCAGCATAAGCAAGGCGTGTCTTAGCAGCATCTGATTTGGCCTCGTCAGCTTGCTTTTTTAATTCAGTATGCTCCTGAGTGTGAGATTCAAGCAAATCGTGATAACGCTTTTGCATGTCCTCGAATTGTTGTTTAAAATTAGAAGCGTCCCTTTGGGCGACCGCTAGCTGAGCTTGAGTGTCTTCCAAATCTTTTCCCAGAGCTTTTAAGGCCTTAGCATCCTCCTCCGCGGTCTTTTGCATTGAATCAGTATTTGTGATTAGAGCGCGGATGATTCTAGAAAGATTGCGTGAATATTTGAACATCTCAGTGTATTGTTTTTGCACCGCATCAATCTTTGCTTTGGCCTCATCTGCCCAATTAGACGAAATAGGTTCAAGGGCAGGTAAAAAAGTCAGAGTTTCGAAGTAGTGTTCGGGAAATTGCTCTTTCAAATATGCCCGTTTTATTGCAGTTCGCGCATCTGGTGGGGGAGGAGCGAGGATTGTCAATTCGGTGTCCCTTTGTGAGGAGGATTCAGTAGTTTCTTTGTCTGTCCTAGGTCGTTTAGTAGCAGGGACCTTTTGCTTACTTCGAGACCCGGTTTCCTTTGGAGGACTTTTCTCTCTGCTGCGTTTTTCATGGGAAGGGGTGGAGTCTTTGGATTGTGGTCTGTCCTCTTCCCTACGGCTTTGGTAACCTTTGTATTTCTCTTGTTCCGGCCTAACGGGTGAGCGAGAACGTGAGGGTCGAGAACGATAGAGATCATAAGGTCTCCTCTCATCCCTGCCACGATCATCCCGACGGTCATACTCGACATCCTGAGGAGGATTGGACATGCTGCGACGAAGCTTTCTTATATCGTAGTAGGATCGAGACATTGTACCTGCACGATAAGATGAACGAAATTTAGAATTAATGGATTCACGAGGAAAAGAAGTGCAATGAAGGCTAATGCCGTTATATAAAGTGTATCCTAAGTGGTGTGTTTCCCCCCAACCAACCCGAGTCTGAAGCTAGACTAGTACGGGCAGGCTCTTTGGCCTTAGCAGGAGTGGTCTCTTCAGAAGAGGTGAAGACTAAAGGATCCTTCCTGAAATCCTCTGAAGTGTATATAGTCTCAGGTAAGGGGAGATCCCCCAAACCCTGAAATATTTGCTCATCAGTACTAGGGGCATCCCCCTCGGAAGCGTGAAGTGGTGACTCTTGGGAGGATTTTGACTTTTCTAGAGAAGTAGTTTCCTCAGGGGCAATATATCCTTCACGATGCTTTTCGGCCAGATTAGCCAATTCATCATCTTGTGTAGAAGATGGAGAAGGTGAAGTGTGAAGAGGCGCTGTAGGAATTCCCGAGCCTTCTCCTATCTCTGGGACTACCTCCACTGGAGGAATGTATGCGTATGGAACCGTCCCATGACCAATGCTACGAAAAACAGACAACAGCCCATGAAAGTGAAGGTATTCGTCCTTAAGGGTTTCGTCGATAGTCAAGAATTTCTGATCGCCATTGAGGAGTCGGTGCATCCGGTCAAAGAACACCTGGTCTGATATCTGTTTGGGATTGTCAACTGCAAACAAAAAGGAAAACAAGTCAAGGTGATGATTCAAGTGTATAGAGCCCGGATTTAGAAAATCAGTGCTTTACTTGATTTTGTCCACCTCCTGGCGCATCCAGGCTGTCGCTTCACGTAGAACCATTCTAGTCTGGAATCTCCAGCTTTACTGCTAAATGGTGCAGAGATTATCTTCCTTTTTGGGACTGATTCAAAGTAGCAGAAGGATGGAGTTTCTCGAGTCCGATGCTTGAAATTATAGAAGAAGTGAACGTCATCGAACGTGAGCTCTATGCCTAAGATTTCACGATATGCTATGTACAAGGTGTGCAGATAGGCATATGAATTGGGGTGCAATTGCATGGGGGCAATCCGCATTTGTCTTAAAAAGTCAACAATGAAGGGAGAGAATGGAGGAATGGCACCGACCATGCACATCAATCGAGTGACCGTCATATATCCTTCTGGAGGGTTGTGGGGACGGTCAGAGCGTGAAGGCACTAGAGTGTTCCTTTTCATTATTCCATACTTTAAGCAAATTCGGACAAGTCGATCGTTGTCAATTGTCGATTCAACGGAGTCTGGAAGTGATTCCAATATAATGGCTGATTCAAATTCATCAGGGGCTCGATCGTCACCGATCCCTCCTTCCTCCTCAAAACCCAAAGAAACCTCGTTCTCTTAAGACGCCTCGTTGCTTTCTCGATTTCCAACCCCGTAGTCTGGACCCTCACTGTCCCTTTCTGGATCCGAAGAAGAAGATATATCCTCAAGAGTGATTTTATTAGAAGTTTCCAGGGCTTCTTTCCTCTCAGCCAGTCGGGAAGAGCGTCTGGGCCTCATTGTCATAGAACTATTGAAGAAGCAATAGCACGGATTAGAGTAAATTAGCCCGTACCCCCCTGTGTATGCGTGTGAACTAAAATGTGTGCAGCGAATGTGAGAAATGCAAAGTAAAAGTGCAGCAATGTAAGACGTAACTTTGAAGAGAAAGTGATAGTCAGAGTAGTTCTTAATGTTCATTTATGTCCGCAAGGCACTATCCTAACTGTTCATGAAGTTGGAAGTAATATCTTTTAAATAGTTGGACGAAAGTTTGTGTTTTAGATTAAGTAGTGTTCGGTTCGGATGCAGACACCAGGTTCAGATCGGATAAGCAAAGGCTCATGCTTAGGGAGATTGACACCCGGAGCGGGTCGGAGATTGACACCCGGAGCGGGTCGGAGATTGACACCCGGAGCGGGCCGGATTAACTTGGATAAGCAGACCCCTATTCTCTCTTTTGTTTCACAACCGGGTCCGATCCGAGCGCATAAGTCTTGACCTTCGTTGTATTCGTAGATCCGACCCGACCCGGTCAAACAAGTTAAGACTCATTTCTTGGCCCTATTGCTCCGACCCGATCCGGCTCTGTGAATTTTTTTTTCTTTTTCTCCTACTGTTCCCCTACCCGAACCAATCTTCTTCAGTTTCCTTCCTCTTCCTCTTCTTTAGTAGCGTACCCAACTCGAAATCCCAAGCCTTAATTAAAGTCGAGAGATTAAGTACTCAAGTTTTCAATAACGAGTTTCAATACCTTCCTCCAACGCCTCGAAATGGCATCGATGCCATTGGCGACGAAGGCGGAGGATGGAAGAAGCCATGTTGATGGAATTATTCAATTACTGTGCTAAAATCGTTCAAACTAACCGTGGATGTAAATTAAAAGCGATTATGGCAACAAGATTCATGATTACAAAACTACCTATGTATTTGAGTCGAAGATGGAAGCGAAAATTTTGAAGTTTCTTGGAAAGGCTAGGGCTTCGATATGGGATCGGTTCGGATGAGCAAAAACAGTGAATGAAGGAAAAGAAGAGAGATGAAGTGAATTTATATAAAAAACAAGCTGACTATTCGTATTCCCGATCGGACCGGCTCGAAAAGCCCAGTAACACAGCTTGGCCCACTGGTTCATCGCAGAGTACAGGAGGAAGGAGATCTGTTCGGGTCGGAACCCAAGCCAGAAATCCGTTCGGGTCGGAATCCGAACCGAACGGGATGAAGTGCGACAGCTTGGCATGCATGTTCAAAAGGAAGGATGAAGGCGTGGCGCAATGGCAATCAAAGCATGCTCCATTTCCAATAGAAGCATCCTTTGAGGGGGCAAAGTGTTAGCCTACTTTGTGAACTAGGCAACACAAAGTCAAGAAATCAGACATCGAAGAGCATTTTTAATTAGAAGACTTCGGTTCGGATTGGAGAAGACACTACAACCTAGATTGGACAGCAGCGATTGTTCGGGTCGGGTCAGAGCAACATATCGGTTCGGGTCGGATAGAATCTTCTGTTCGGATCGGTGAATTGCTGCTGAGGAAATTGGTAAGGCATATCTAATCGGATCGGAGGGCAACATGATCTCAATTGGATCGGAAAGCCACCTGTTTGCCACGGAAATAGATCGGAGCGGAGCAGATTAGAGGAGAAGAGAGCGTTGCATCCAAGCCAATCCGGGTCGGATCGGGTATCCCGAACCGAACCCCTTATCTGTGTGTCTCCGACCCGAGCCCATGTTCCATATTATTCTCCTGCAAAAGCGCTTGGATATCCGGGGCTGTGACCAGTTCCTACCCATAACGTTCGTTACTTTGATGCGTTGTCAACACAATAATTCATCCGAACCCGAAGCTAATGGGATGGACGACACATGGCCCCGACCCGGATCAAGTTTTGAGCAAATTCACACCTATAAATACCCCGTCTGGAGACAAAGAAAAGGATTTTTTTTAGGCACTTTGAGAATTCAACTACCTCCATAACCCGAACTCCATTACTCCCGGAGAATCCAAATCTTCTTTCATTATTTGTTTTAGTCTATTGAGTGAATATAAGCGAGTTGTGAGTGAAATCAAGTGACAATTACATTGTATCTGCAACTGAATCATTGAATATAGTGAAAGATAAGTGGACGTAGGCATTTCTTCGCCGAACCACTATAAATCTTGTGTGTTCATTTTTATTTTTATCTCATTTCATTTTGCTTTTAATCAATTTGGGTGTTAGAACCACTTTTGGGTCTAACAATAACTATAGTCTTATTCTCAAGAACATAAGAAATCTCAATAGAAAACCGATTAAGGTGTGGCCAAACATCATATATTTCACTTTTAACACCAAATAAAGAAGAGGCTGTGGTCAGACGAGTAGAATAACAGTTCTCATTGTGTTCAAAGATAACAAACAAACTATTTGCTTCGTTATTGATAGTATCAGAACTGCAAAAAAATCCAATTAAAATACTTAAACGAACAAAACAGTAACAGTAAATGTTAAATTTACATATCATAACAAAATAGAACCAATGCTGCCGCTGGATTAAACAAGAATACATTAACTAAAAAACCGTATGATAAATAAACATATCACTGGCAAGATTATAGTCTAAATGTGAATACTCCAGTAATCCTATATAAACATAGCATAAAATAACAAACCACATATAATATTCACTAGAACGACGGAACATCATCAAATTATAAAACAATAAACATTGTTGAAGAAATGCAAAAATAAACATTAAAATCTTACTTCTCCATTGAAATAAATCCAAATTCGATATCGATTACTGGAAGAAGAACAAGCTGTATAACCTAAATGAGCAAAAAATCGATTATTAATCGACAATAATTATATGCAATAAAAACAGAAATACTCGAAAGAAATTAAAGAAGCATACCTGAATTTACCTAATTGTTTAATGAAGATAGAAATCGCCAATGGAGATCTGTAGCAAAGAAAGAAGACGAAAATCGATTGACAATGGAGAAATCGAATACAAAATTATAGTGAGCGCCGTCTTGAATCGAGAAATCGGTGATGAAGAAGATCGTAACCAAATTAAACAGAAGAAAAAATTTAAATGTTGCTGAGTCTTTTTCCTTGGAACGAAAGTTTAACGACCGCTTCCTTCAGACGGAAAAAAAAGAGCCACGTCCGTTGGCCCAAATAATTTAAATAAAACTTACTTCAGCCCATTTTCCTGTATTTTTAATTATAAAAGTTGTATGTAAAATTAACGTAAGATCAATCTCTATGAAGTATTAAATTTTAATTTTTTACTAACAGGACATCTAACTGGGTTAACGCAAACGCGGTTTCTTGAATTAGATCCAAAATTCAGTTCAATTATACCATAGTTTGCACTATTAAATATTGTATAACATAAAACAATCAGTACTTCCATTTTATGGCATAAGCAACATATGCATAGCCTGTAGAATCGGTATATGTTCCTTTTGCTGAACAGTTTGCATATATGTTTGCATTCAACTTTTTTAGATGCATTTTAAACTGAGCTACGTATGATTTCATTTTTTATTAAATTATAATTTCTCTTCTTTTTGTCCAAATATATGAAACCATACTGAAAATACATAGCTGTGGAAATATATTTTTTATTGTGAAATTGCATGCCTATTTGATTAGTTGAACAATCATTTCCCATTGATTTTGTTGGTGTTCAATATACTAAGTATAAGTGAATAGTTGAACAAATGCATTATCCAAGTTTTTTCAGTGATAAAAGCATATGTTAAGCAAATTTCTCATCATCATGGAAGTAGTGCAGTGGAACTAAAGATTGTATGAGTGCTTAACTCTATTTTGATCAAAAATCTTTTGGTTCATATAGGTAATTTACCTATGTTACAAGGATTAGGCATGTTCACAGTATGCCTATTGCCTAATAACATGGGTGGCCCAATAGATTATGGACCTCGAAAAATAAATAATATGTAATGCAAAAAAAGTTGTTGATCAAATTTGAGTATGGAACATGAAAAAAAGCATAGTCAGAAACCTTGGATCATGCACACACATGTATCTAAATAAAATAGTTATTAGGAATCCAATGTACAATAGAACTACAACCGTTCTTACCAAAATGGAAATGAATGGTACGAGCATGCATAGTAGTTTGGCTAATTGTTTTCCAACTTGAACCCTCCATGCGTCCAGTTGATCCATGCTCAAGACCAACGCTGACTAGCTAGCATTGTACACTAAAGCGCAATAAATTTATGGTACCAAGTAATTTTTTTTTTTAAATAATACCTACGGTTGGAAAAGTGCATGCACGTTCAAATACATTAACAAAAAGTTTATTTAATGATCACAATCACATATAAAAGTTAGTATTATTTGGGTATTGTTTTCTTTCAATAATGGTAAACTGTACATTAACCGGGGAAGACATATGATTTTCAAGTTGCATTGATACTCAAAACAAATACACTAAAATAAACTAATATAATTACCAATATTTTCAGTGTGCGTAGCACAGGTCACGCACTAGTCTATCATTCAATTTAACATCCAACAATCCATGCAAACAATTCATATCCTAGCATGTAGAATTCTAGTAGTACAAGACATAATCTCATAAGTAGATACAATATATGGACATACTGCCCAAAAAGTTACGGATAGGTCATCTTAACACTGTCTTATGTATTCCTCTACAATCATCATCATTCTCGCTCCACATACCTTGATTGGCTAAGTACCTTCCTCTTCAGTTGTTTTGCGTCATTCCCAATGACTCAAAGCAACTTACGAAGTCTTAATACTTCCAGATCTATCTCTACATGTTCAAGTTGATCTGGAGATGCCACGACACTCAAGTTATGTGCAAGCTTCCGTAGATACGAGATATGTAAAACAATGTGCACACCAGCCATCTTTTCATGTAATTCTACTTTATAAGCCAGATTCCTAATTTTCTCCAAAATCGAAATGGTCCAATAAATCTCAAAGCTAATTTTTCTTTTCTTCTGAATCGAACAACATTCCTTAGGGTTGAAATCTTAACAAATAAAAAATCTTCAACAGATTACTCTAAATCTTTTCTTCTCTTATCAGCAAAACTCTTCTAGCGGTCTTGGGCTTTCTTTGTTCGTTGCCAAATGATCTCAATCTTGTTTGTTGTTTGCCTTAATATTTTTGCATCAAGCACCAATTTCTCTCCTGTTTCCATCAAATAAGAGGGAGAATTAAATATTCTTTCACAATGCCTCATAAGATGTCTACAAATCCTCGGACTCTACTCTCATCTCTTACTCTTTGTAATCTCAACAAGCTTGCATCTCATCTTTGGCTTCCGCCTATCCTTTCGATGGGAGCAGGTCCAGTAGAAAACTTGCCAGCATCTCAAACTCTAACTCATAGCAGTGTATGAAATCAAATCCATCTACATATTCCAAAAAAATTCAATCCATAAACAGAGCTCCCAAACTAGAATGTTTGCTACTCGGTGCATCTACTGCTGTGTTACCATTTCCTAGAGTATAGATGATACCAAAATCATATGAAGCTTGAAAATCCCAAGATTTTTGTTGCCGAAGTTTTAAGTTCATTTGGGATAAAAGATATTTCAATGAATTATGACCCATGAATAGCTCAAATCTCACTCACAATAGATAATGCATCCATATCTTCATAGCAGACATTATAGCCTCTAATTCAAAATCATGAGTAGGGTAATTCCGTTCAAACGGCTTCAATTCTCGATTGGATTATGCAACAACTCTTCCTTTCTACATCAACATCGCTTCCAAACTAGTACCACATGCATCAGTATAGACAACCATATCCTCATTTCTACTTGGAATAACTAACACTGGTGCACTATTCAATCTCGTCTTCAAGATCACAAAAGAAAGCTTACACTTCCCATCCAATTCGAAGGTATGATTCTTTCATTAAACTACTCAATGGTGCATCTACCATTGAAAGATCGTTGATAAACCATCGATGATATCCAACCAAACCAAGGAAACTTCTAGCATCTATAACGCTTTTAGGTTAATCCCAACCTGATTTGCTGGTATCTTAGTAGGGTCCACTGTTATTCCTTGTTCCAATATGACATGACCTAAGAATCTAACTTCTTCCATCTAAAAGTGGCACATCGAGAACTTAGCTTTCAACTGATGCTTTCTCAAAATTTTCAATACAACCCTTAAATATGCCATGTTTTCCTCCTCAATTCTGCAATAGATCAGAATATTATCCTTGAACACAAGCACGAATACATTCAGTTGATCCCTGAAAACTCGTTTCATAAGATACACAAAAATATGCTGGTGTATTAGTGAATCAAAATGACATCACCAGCTACTCAAAAAATCCAGATGTTGTCCTAAAATAAATATTTAGCACACTATCCTTTGCCACACTCAATTAGTGAAATACCTTAACGAAAGACCTTTAGGAAAATATCTTTGCTACATGGAGCTGGTTGAACAAGAAATGATCCTTGGTAATGGATACTTGTTCTTTTTTGTCATCTTATTCAGCTCACGATATCCATACACAATCTCCGTAAGAAATCAATTTTCAGTGCAATCACAAATGGTGCACTTTATTCGGGCGTGCTCCTCTGAATAAATTATTTCCTAAGTAGATCATTTAATTTATCTCCATCTCTCACTATTCTCTAGTTGACATCATCCTAAGAGGCATAACTATAGGTCTGTCTCCATCCACTAAATCAATTTGAAACTCAATTTTTCTTTGCAATTGAAAGCCTTTGACTTTTTCAAAGACATCAGAAAACTCTCTAGCAATAGGTACAGATGACAATCCATCTCTTGTAATCTCAAACTAAAGAGAAAAAGCTAACCAGGACCCTGTCCCTCGATAGACAACATATAGCAGCCGTTCGCCCTTCCATATTCCCAATTATTATCTGAGCTCTTAGCGATCATCTATGGCTGCGTACCTTTTAAGTTGGTTCATACACAATATAATCTTGAACCCAACGAAATTTAAACAGAAAAATCACAAATAAAAGAGCAATCATGGATCAATAAAACTAGATTTCGACAAATCATACATAGACTAGAAGATTCCCCTACATGGATAGTCATAACCAATGTACTATTCATTATGTCAGATTCTAAATCTAATTTGCACAAAAGATCTTTATATATAAAAGAATGTGATTCTCTAGGAGCAAACCTTATTCAAATAGAAACATATATAATGGAGAGAATGCCTTATACGATAACACCCCTCCCTTTCTCCATAGTAGGGGAGCTCTCGAAGCGGATGGCATAACATCCAATGCATATACCTTGATAATCTTCTTATTCTTAGGGAGCTCAGGGAAATCCTTCTTCAAATTCCATGTATTGTTATAATTATAGCACTTCCTTTCCTCCTTAGGAGCCTTGCATTGTTTAGAATAATAATGGCCTTTCTCCTTATACTTACAACAAGTAACCTCGCTCTTACTTTTCTTCTGACCACTCCTACCCCACTATTATCTTTTCTCGCCACAATCAACACCGACCTCACTCTTCTTTAGAGAAAAACTTTCATACCTAAGAGCCTTTTCAACTAACTTTTCAAATAGAAAGTCAAGATGATCGATATGCTACTCACTAATATACTTATTCAATCCTATTATAAAATGCTCGTTCTTCTAAAAAAACTATCAATAAATGAAGGATTGTACTTTGATTAAGATTCAAACTTAACCACATCTTCTGTAACAAACTTATCTCCTTGCTTCAATTCAGTAAACCTCTTGAAGAGAATAGAGTTTTGGATGGTAGAAATGAACTTTTCCTCAAACTTAGTCCTAAACTTCTCGCATGATATTTGATCCTCCTGAGTCCCACTGGTTATAGAGTTCAACTAATCCATGGGCCCAACCTTGTAGCTACCTTTAAAAAGGTTTCATTTTCATTGCATCATCTATTCTAAGATATCCAAAGATGTGGGCACATGTATCTAGTCGATATTAAACCTTAGCTTCTTATTCCACTCCAACAAATGGCTTGTCACCAACATAAGAGTAGTCCTTGCATAAATTAGTCAAATCTATAATTCGAAGTTACTTCGTGGGAGTACCTCCATCTACTATGACTCCTATAGTAGGGACACTCCTCAAAATTGACATCATCATGGCTCAAACGTAGCTGATCAATCGGGTGTTGTAACACCCCACATTTTTAACTCAAGATATGTAATGGCGCGTTTTGTTAGCTGTCGAATAATTAATTTATTTAATGATTTATATATCAATTTGGCGATATCGATAACTTAAAGTACAACGTTCAAACTTATAGTTTATAATTATAATTAAAACGAACCTGAAAACGTCGCGACAGTTCGCAATTTGGCGATTTGAACTTCAACTGAATGTACATGATTCATTTTAAGCCGGATTTCTGTGAAACAAGAAACGTGTGGAGCTGGTGCAGTATATCTTTCTAGTGGAAGAGAAAAAGCAGGATTT
Source organism: Allium sativum (assembly GCA_030737875.1). Taxonomy (NCBI): domain Eukaryota; kingdom Viridiplantae; phylum Streptophyta; class Magnoliopsida; order Asparagales; family Amaryllidaceae; genus Allium; species Allium sativum. Next base: position 266,578,396 of record CM060920.1, on the reverse strand, counting down.
CGTCGTGTAGATTTTGAGATATGTCCAAATCCAATTTTAAAATAGTCGCTATAAAATCGTTTATCGACCGTATCGGTTTATTCGATATAACTAGAGATCGGGTTTGAATTTAGACAGGATTCTTTTGGGACGTAGTGATAATTTAGTTTTTAGAATTTTACTGTAATTTTTAATTAATTAAATAAGCAACTTTTTATTCGAAGTATTTCGCACCCTTAAATCAAGATTTTGAAGTTTCAAAATATGAGTCCACCTACCGATATTATTATATTTCTGGGATCGTGGCACCTTACTGAATACAACGATATATTTATCTCTGTCTAGAGCAACTCATATGTGAATGAAATACTACGAAATGGGATACGTTATTTCTTAAGCTAAGAGAAAGAAGGTTTCCCACGACCAAAACAGAAGCCACGTTCATCTCTTTTAGCCACATCTCCCCTTCTAAAATGATCGGCCTTCAAAGCTCCACCAAAAAAAAAAATTCAAATCGAAATTCCTATAAATACCCTACTTAACTCGTATAACCTAATTAACATTCTCCTGAAGAAAACGAGCCGCCACCGAAAATAAGTTCACAGTAAAACCTCCTCCACTTCAAGAATTTCTAGAAAATCAGATTTAAATCCCTAAATTTCGAAATATAAATTCTCGGAATCCTTGTGAGGAGATCTTTCCTCCTATACTGCTGTTGTATGTTGCGATGGGAATATGATGAGCTCGAATTTTGAATGACGAAGCTTCCTGTGTTGGCAAGACGAAGGTGAGGACGGACTTGAGGTTCGTGACGGGTTGGTGGGAAGCCGGAGCTCCGGCGAAGCAAGAAGAAAAGGGCAGTCTCGGTTGAACTGCTGGCGGAGTAGGTTTTGAACGAAGAGGGAGTGGTTTAAAACGCAGGGATCTGGACTGACGTTGGGATGGGTTGCGGATACATGCTGTGAGCGGATGGTTATAGGTGGAGTTGTGTACATGAGTGATGGGCGCGGTGAGATCAGCAAAGAAAGGGAAGAAGGAAGTATTAAAGTATGGACGTGGGACTAAAAGGGGTTCGCAGCCTGTAGCTGCACGTGAGAATGTTGGAGTTTCAAGGGGCGTGCGAATGTATTTGTACTGGAGTTCATATTTGGAAGAAGTAAAGAGGGAGTGTGGTAGTAGAGGCCGTCGACTGGAAGTGGTTTGTATAGGAGTGTTCTTGTAACAAGGAGTCTCATGTTTTAATACAAGAGAAGAAGAACTGAAAGTGGAACATAGTGGGAAGAAGGCGCACTGTTGATTGGTATATTGGTTGAGGTAGAATGGCGTATAGATGGGATTAAATGATGAAGTACGAGTTCACTGTTTTTGCTACAAGGAGATGGAGTTTGGTTTGTACAGTTGATTGGTGTACTTAGTTTTCAAGTTCGTGAAGAAATGGAGGAGTATTGAGTGAAAAGGGTCTGCTTTGGGTTTGTTTATGTACTGGGGAGCGACGGAAATAGAGGAAGAAGAAAGGCAAACGCGGGTATGGGTTTTTGAAGGAGTGGTTGGGCCAGATTTTTTTTAATAATTAAGCGAAACAAGATCCGTTGGGATCGTATGGACGGGAGCAACACAATGGGACTGACCGCGAGTCAATCCGAGCTCGTTACAATTTATGGAGAAATAAATTGTTCGACTGAATCAATGAACGCAAACCGTTATTTGACGGTTAACGCGCCAATGTGAGTAAATCTCACTAACTCTGAACTGTTTATAATTTCATGTTGTATTGTTAGAACTGTTAAAAATTGTCTGTTTGACTATGTGTTGATTGTTTGATTGAACTGCTAGTCAGTTAGTTAAATTTCTATATTGATTCTGTTTAACAGAATATATCATATGGAACTGAAAGTGATGTTATCTATATTGTCTAACATCTGTGATGCAGAGAAACAGGTTGGAGGAATCCGACTGGATTCCTCAACAGTTATTTTATTGTTTTTCATATATTGTTATATGATGTGATATAAAATCTGTGGGCGATTATATGTGCTTGGACGATATTGAGCATCGTGATTTGATATGATTGAATACCATAACATACCGAATGTTGATAAGGGGATTTTCAATGTTTATATTGAAAATGAATCTTATTTATAAAATCGATAGGATTTTATAAATTGAAAACATTTATTTAATTAGGTAATAAATAAATGAAAAAGGATACATTTTATTTATTTGAATAAATAGGATAATGGAGATATTTATTTGTTAAAGTAAATAAAGTTAAACTAAGTGAAATGAGTTAAGTTAATCGAAGTAATTTAGTTAAACTAAGTGAAATGGGTTAAGTTAATCGAAGTGTATTGGTTAAGTTAATCGAAGTAATTGGTTAAGTTAACCAAAGTAAAGTTAGTCGACTTAATCGGGGTAATTGGTTAGGTTAACCAAAGCGAGATAGTCGAGTTAATCAAAGTGATTGGTTAAGTTAACCAAAGTGAATTAGTTGCGTCAAACTAAGTGACTTAGTTAAAGTAAGTTGTAAATCAAAGTGAATTAGTTGCGTCAAACTAAGTAAATTAGTCAAGTTAAACTAATTGGTTAATGGAAGTAAATTAGTTGGGTTAATCAAAATGAATTAGCTGAGTTAAACTAAGTAAATCGGTTAAAGTAAATCAAAGTGAATTAACCAAGTTAAACTAAGTGGATTAGTTCAGTTAATCGAGACAAGTAAATCAAGTTAGGTTAAACCATTTGAGTTAACCAGTTAGGTAGAACCATTTGAGTTAACCAGTTAAAGTTGACCAGTTAAAGTTGACCAGTTAGAGTTGACCAGTTAGAGTTATCCAAGTAGAGTTAATCGAGTAGAGTTGTCGAATATCACTTACCCGAAGTAGAGTTATCAAATATAGTGTATTCGAGAGAAGAGTAATCGAATATAGTTTGTTCGAGTGGAGAAATCAAATGTTATTCATTTGAGAAGAGTTATCGAATATAGTTTGTTTGAGTGGAGAAATCAAATGTTATTCATTTGAGAAGAGTTATCGAATATAGTTTATTCGAGTGGAGAAATCAAATGTTATTCATTTAAGAAGAGTTATCGAATATTATTTATACGTTGAGGAGTTATCGAATATTGGTTATTCGGAATTAGTTAATCCAAAGGAGTTATTCGAAGTTAGTTAATCCGAAGGAGTTAGTCGAAGAGTTATTCGGAGTTAGTTAATCCGAAGGAGTTATTCGAAGTTAGTTAATCTGAAGGAGTTAGTCGAAGAGTTAATCCAAAGGAGTTATTCGAAGTTAATTAACCCAAAGGAGTTATTCGAAATTAGTTAATCCAAAGGAGTTATTCGAAGTTAGTTAATCCGAAGGAGTTAGTCGAAGAGTTATTCGAAGTTAGTTAATCCAAAGGAGTTATTCGAAGTTAGTTAATCCGAAGGAGTTAATCGAAGAGTTAATCCGAAGGAGTTAGTCGAAGAGTTAATCCAAAGGAGTTATTCGAAGTTAGTTAATCCAAAGGAGTTAGTCGAAGAGTTAATCGAATATAGTTATTCGAAAGAAGGTGTTAATCGAATATTGTTATTCGAGTAAAGTTAAAAGAGTTAATCGAATTTAGTTATTCGAAATGAGTTATTCGAATTAGATATTTGAATAGAGTTAAACACATTAGAGTGATTCGAATTACTTATTCAAATAGAGTTAAACACGTAAGAGTTAATTGAATATTGTTATTCAATTAGAGTTAAATCGAATGTAGTTATTCGAAAGGAGTTAATCAATTTGAGTTAAGCTAATCGATTTGAATTAAGTTGAATCGAAATGGAGTAAATCGATTAGAATTAAGTTAATAGAGTTAGAGTAAATCGAATATTGGTTATTCGGAGGTAAGTTATTCGAATTAGTTATTCGAAGGAGTTAATTCAATGAGTTGATCCAAAGGAGTTAGTCGAATATTAGTTATTCGAATAGAGTTAAAGGAGTTATCGATTTTATTTTGATCGAAAGGAGTTATCGATTAGTAAATCGAAAGGAGATTTTCGAATATAGCATATTCGAAAGAAAGAGATCGAATATTGTTTATTCGAAAGAGAGAGATTTCGAATATGAGTTATTCGAAGAAGAGTTAATCAAATAGAGATTACTTGAAAGAGAGTTATATGTCGAATTCAATTATATCGAATTCGGGAAAGTACTATTTACTTTCCAGGGTTTAAATCAAGATTTAGTTATTGATTTAGAAATTAGGTGTCTGTTAAATTATTCAAGTTAGGAGATAAAATTTAGGTTAGACATTGCAGAAGTAGGAATTATAATGTTATAGTTATAATCAAACGTTGTCATATAAGAAGTGGATTCGTAACCTGAATCCGAGAATTTGCGTAAACAGATGATTGGACAAAGTGAGTGACGAACTTCATCTATTTCACAGTAAAGGACGTTGTGCAATTAAGGTCTGAGAGGTAACTATACCCCAACTTGATTGACTTCAGAATTGCAAAGGAATAGTTTAGGTTCGATCTAAAAGGTTGATTAGGAATAAAGCTAAGGAATACGCGATAAATGGATTAAGCGAAACGATGTTTTATACAACGTTCATTTGAAATCCGTAAATGAGTTTTGGAAACGTTTTCCAAATATAGTCAGATATGTTTTCTAAACATAGAAAATGAAATGTTTTCATGATAAGAATTTAAGAAATAGAGTTAAGCAAATTCAGAAACTGACTGGAGAGGGTAAGTTGAACGGTTTTCTAAGTGACGATCTGATGTTGGTTTCAACCTTCCGTATTGATACTTAGAGAATTGTCCTCATACTAGTTACAGTTAGGGACTGATAGTTGTGAAAATATAGTGATGTGAAAATAATCTATGGAAATGTTTTCCAATGATTAATAACATATATATTTCCTAATATATGAAATAAGGAAATATGAACATATGATGATTGATCGATCGAATTTCCATTTGGAAATAAGATCGTTGTTTGTACACCGACATGTTTTCATTTGATAGTTGAATCACAGACTATCAAAGTTCTTACCATTTTAACGTTGTTATTATGGAGAGACCGGTTGGATTATTATCCAAAGAACCACTCTGTATTGGCATAAGCGTTGCGAGCAATATATGCCAAAGATAAATTGAAGACGGAGTAAAGTGCAAGGGCTGTTGTATAAGTCTTAGATAACAGTGACTAAGATGGATATACTGAATAGTGCCTTAGGTTTGTCCAGTCCCAGGACAACGTATATGGAAGAAGGTCTGACAGAGTATATCCAATGGATCGCGTAAGTTGATCTGTTCAAATGTATTCACGTTTGGGGGCGGAGGAATTCGTTTCTCTTAGCTGTATACCCGTGTTATTTTTGGATAAGTCAATTTGTGATTTGGCGGGTATGACGATGTGGCATTCAAAGTGAATGATGATCAGATGTTCTGAAGATAGACGTAGCTTCTAGCCTCACACCAGGAAGTAACAAAAGTTGGGCTAGGCAGCATGGCTAGTTGGGTCATCCCCAAGCAGGGTGTATTGTCACCGATCTAGAGAATATTCATATTTATACTTCTTTTTGATTCTGTATCTTCGGATGACGGTTTGATGGCCTACAACCGTGGTGGCAATATATTCGCGACACTCAAGCTAAATGAGTGAGTGGTCATGTGTGGCCGGGTTGCAAGACGTTCTTGTTGAACCTGAGTGTATCACCTCTAGAGTACACTATTCAGAAGGTGCTCCCATACCTTGTCTGTTGGAATCCAATCTTCAATAAGCGCCCTTCGGTTTATGATTTTATACTATGTATGTAGAACGTGAGATGCAAGCGTTTCTGCTAGTTGATATCTACTTGTACATAGACATTATTATAATATCAAAAGGTTTTTGATATAAAGATATCTTGGATTCTCATAAGGGAAAAACCCGTTCCGTTATGCGGCGTGGTCTTATGAGATATCGTTTACTTGTTCATATACATGTTTAAATTGTTTTACTCATACCAGTCCCATGACTGACCTGGAGTTTACTTTGTTGTTTTCCCTAAACTCTTGGGTGCCTAAATTTGTACGGGCAGTCAAGTAGTCGGGATTTACAGATATACATGGAGAGCTTGGAGCAGGAGACTTCAAGATTCTATAGCTATAGTTATTTCCGCTGTGTTGTAAGTGTTGTACTCTGATAAGTGCTATTGTATATAAATAACTGTTTACTTCAAGGCTATGTTATATATTATATGTAATTCGTTCCGCTGTGAGATTCGTGTTACTCTGATGATTCTGATGTTCTTCTTCTTCTTCTATTCTATTAGTTCTATCTTTTCTTTCTCACCTTCTAAATTCTTTCACTAACGTCTCGGAATTTCCGACTCTCGAGGAGTCGGAAATTTCCAGCCGTTACAGTTGGTATCAGAGCTTAAGTTAAGTGATTACCTTGGCTCTGTGGCATAACTCGATAGAGATGGGATTAGTAATATCCTAGATTGAGTTTGAGTGTATATATACGAGTGCGTATTTGTTATTTAATATAAAGTGATTTTATATTGTGGAGACTCATTGGTTGAGTAGTTTGTGAATTCTGGTCGATCAGTTTTGATCCACTGTATCGATAAGGGTTACTAAACACCCGAATACGATGAACCGTCATGGTATGTTTTGAAAGAGGGTAAATGAAATAATTTTTCCCAAAATATATTTGTTTATAGAAGAAATATATATCTTGAAATTATTATAGTATATTGATTGTGTTGGTTGTTATTATAATCGAATAAGGTTATAAAAGGGTGAAATGGTTATAAATGACCAATCAGAATTCATATGAATGTAATATATGAAATAGTTTGAATTAAATATGAATTTAAATCAGAATTTGGAATTTAAAATAAGGAAATTTTAAGTTCCTAGGAGATTTGAAAATGTTTTTCAAATTTAAAACGATATAGTATTGAACTCACTTCGATAGCTGGAAAATAGATTCTGATGATGAATCTAGACATCATCAGTGTTCATTTTCGAGTTCTAAGTGACGGATTACTACCGAAGGTTTTGTTTTTGAATTGTTTTGAGAAAACAAGTGTTTAGAAATTCAAATGTTTTGAATTGGTGTTATGATTTCAAATTGATTTGAAATGAACTCAAGAATTTAAGTTCTGGAATTAAAATTTAACTAATGAAGTTAAATAAAATAAGATGGTAAAAATAAATTGAAATTTAACTTGAACCGAGTCAAATAAAATTGAATTGAATTAGAGATAATCTAGAATGGAACCAAATTGATAAGTCAATAATTTGGAATTTGATATTAGAGTTCGAATGAAATTCGATTTGGATTTGAGGATATGAACTGATTAGAGATCAATTGGAATGGATAACATTGGTATATGTTGAAGTAGTAGCAGATGAAAGGGATAGAGTTAAATGCCCGACAAAAAGGTACAAGTTTTATTCATATATGAGTTTGGATTTTTGAGCCGAATTGGCAAGCCGCTTGGCTATTTTGATTTCCTTTTGGATTGAAGGAGGCCTAGAGAGGCGAGTTGTGGTTTGACGTATTGAGCCGTACAAAGGAGGTTATGGCGAAATTTTCTAAAAATATAAAGTGTTAGAGAATTTTCAAAATTTTTGGAAATTTTAGTTAGTCGAAAGGAATTAATATTTTAATCGATATTAATTGGTTCAGTTGAAATCAGAAATAAGGGATAAACAAATCTGAGGAATTCCAATAGATAGGGTCGTCCTCTAACTTAGCAATTTCGAGGACAAAATTATTTTAAGTGGGGAAGTCTGTAATGGCGCGTTTTGTTAGCTGTCGAATAATTAATTTATTTAATGATTTATATATCGATTTGGCGATATCGATAACTTAAAGTACAACGTTCGAACTTATAGTTTATAATTATAATTAAAACGAACCTGAAAACGTCGCGGCAGTTCGCAATTTGGCGATTTGAACTTCAACTGAATGTACATGATTCATTTTAAGCCGGATTTCTGTGAAACAAGAAACGTGTGGAGCTGGTGCAGTATATCTTTCTAGTGGAAGAGAAAAAGCAGGATTTCGTCGTGTAGATTTTGAGTTATGTCCAAATCCAATTTTAAAATAGTCGCTATAGAATCGTTTATCGACCGTATCGGTTTATTCGATATAACTAGAGATCGGGTTTGAATTTAGACAGGGTTCTTTTGGGACGTAGTGATAATTTAATTTTTAGAATTTTACTGTAATTTTTAATTAATTAAATAAGCAACTTTTTATTCGAAGTATTTCGCACCCTTAAATCAAGATTTTGAAGTTTCAAAATATGAGTCCACCTACCGATATTATTATATTTCTGGGATCGTGGCACCTTACTGAATACAACGATATATTTATCTCTGTCTAGAGCAACTCATATGTGAATGAAATACTACGAAATGGGATACGCTACTTCTTAAGCTAAGAGAAAGAAGGTTTCCAACGACCAAAACAGAAGCCACGTTCATCTCTTTCAGCCACATCTCCCCTTCTAAAATGATCGGCCTTCAAAGCTCCACCAAAAAAAAAATCAAATCGAAATTCCTATAAATACCCTACTTAACTCGTATAACCTAATTAACATTCTCCTGAAGAAAACGAGCCGCCACCGAAAATAAGTTCACAGTAAAACCTCCTCCACTTCAAGAATTTCTAGAAAATCAGATTTAAATCCCTAAATTTCGAAATATAAATTCTCGGAATCCTTGTGAGGAGATCTTTCCTCCTATACTGCTGTTGTATGTTGCGATGGGAATATGATGAGCTCGAATTTTGAATGACGAAGCTTCCTGTGTTGGCAAGACGAAGGTGAGGACGGACTTGAGGTTCGTGACGGGTTGGTGGGAAGCCGGAGCTCCGGCGAAGCAAGAAGAAAAGGGCAGTCTCGGTTGAACTGCTGGCGGAGTAGGTTTTGAACGAAGAGGGAGTGGTTTAAAACGCAGGGATCTGGACTGACGTTGGGATGGGTTGCGGATACATGCTGTGAGCGAATGGTTATAGGTGGAGTTGTGTACATGAGTGATGGGCGCGGTGAGGTCAGCAAAGAAAGGGAAGAAGGAAGTATTAAAGTATGGACGTGGGACTAAAAGGGGTTCGCAGCCTGTAGCTGCACGTGAGAATGTTGGAGTTTCAAGGGGCGTGCGAATGTATTTGTACTGGAGTTCATATTTGGAAGAAGTAAAGAGGGAGTGTGGTAGTAGAGGCCGTCGACTGGAAGTGGTTTGTATAGGAGTGTTCTTGTAACAAGGAGTCTCATGTTTTAATACAAGAGAAGAAGAACTGAAAGTGGAACATAGTGGGAAGAAGGCGCACTGTTGATTGGTATATTGGTTGAGGTAGAATGGCGTATAGATGGGATTAAATGATGAAGTACGAGTTCACTGTTTTTGCTACAAGGAGATGGAGTTTGGTTTGTACAGTTGATTGGTGTACTTAGTTTTCAAGTTCGTGAAGAAATGGAGGAGTATTGAGTGAAAAGGGTCTGCTTTGGGTTTGTTTATGTACTGGGGAGCGACGGAAATAGAGGAAGAAGAAAGGCAAACGCGGGTATGGGTTTTTGAAGGAGTGGTTGGGCCAGATTTTTTTTAATAATTAAGTGAAACAAGATCCGTTGGGATCGTATGGACGGGAGCAACACAATGGGACTGACCGTGAGTCAATCCGAGCTCGTTACAATTTATGGAGAAATAAATTGTTCGACTGAATCAATGAACGCAAACCGTTATTTGACGGTTAACGCGCCAATGTGAGTAAATCTCACTAACTCTGAACAGTTTATAATTTCATGTTGTATTATTAGAACTGTTAAAAATTGTCTGTTTGACTGTGTGTTGATTGTTTGATTGAACTGCTAGTCAGTTAGTTAAATTTCTATATTGATTCTATTTAACAGAATATATCATATGGAACTGAAAGTGATGTTATCTATATTGTCTAACATCTGTGATGCAGAGAAACAGGTTGGAGGAATCCGACTGGATTCCTCAACAGTTATTTTATTGTTTTTCATATATTGTTATATGATGTGATATAAAATCTGTGGGCGATTATATGTGCTTGGACGATATTGAGCATCGTGATTTGATATGATTGAATACCATAACATACCGAATGTTGATAAGGGGATTTTCAATGTTTATATTGAAAATGAATCTTATTTATAAAATCGATAGGATTTTATAAAATGAAAACATTTATTTAATTAGGTAATAAATAAATGAAAAAGGATACATTTTATTTATTTGAATAAATAGGATAATGGAGATATTTATTTGTTAAAGTAAATAAAGTTAAACTTAGTGAAATGAGTTAAGTTAATCGAAGTAATTTAGTTAAACTAAGTGAAATGGGTTAAGTTAATCGAAGTGTATTGGTTAAGTTAATCGAAGTAATTGGTTAAGTTAACCAAAGTAAAGTTAGTCGACTTAATCGGGGTAATTGGTTAGGTTAACCAAAGCGAGTTAGTCGAGTTAATCAAAGTGATTGGTTAAGTTAACCAAAGTGAATTAGTTGCGTCAAACTAAGTGACTTAGTTAAAGTAAGTTGTAAATCAAAGTGAATTAGTTGCGTCAAACTAAGTAAATTAGTCAAGTTAAACTAATTGGTTAATCGGAGTAAATTAGCTGGGTTAATCAAAATGAATTAGCTGAGTTAAACTAAGTAAATCGGTTAAAGTAAATCAAAGTGAATTAACTAAGTTAAACTAAGTGGATTAGTTCAGTTAATCGAGACAAGTAAATCAAGTTAGGTTAAACCATTTGAGTTAACCAGTTAGGTAGAACCATTTGAGTTAACCAGTTAAAGTTGACCAGTTAAAGTTGACCAGTTAGAGTTGACCAGTTAGAGTTATCCAAGTAGAGTTAATCAAGTAGAGTTGTCGAATATCACTTACCCGAAGTAGAGTTATCAAATATAGTGTGTTCGAGAGAAGAGTAATCGAATATAGTTTGTTCGAGTGGAGAAATCAAATGTTATTCATTTGAGAAGAGTTATCGAATATAGTTTGTTCGAGTGGAGAAATCAAATGTTATTCATTTGAGAAGAGTTATCGAATATAGTTTATTCGAGTGGAGAAATCAAATGTTATTCATTTGAGAAGAGTTATCGAATATTAATTATACATTGAGGAGTTATCGAATATTGGTTATTCGGAATTAGTTAATCCAAAGGAGTTATTCGAAGTTAGTTAATCCGAAGGAGTTAGTCGAAGAGTTATTCGGAGTTAGTTAATCCGAAGGAGTTATTCGAAGTTAGTTAATCTGAAGGAGTTAGTCGAAGAGTTAATCCAAAGGAGTTATTCGAAGTTAATTAACCCAAAGGAGTTATTCGAAATTAGTTAATCCAAAGAAGTTATTCGAAATTAGTTAATCCGAAGGAGTTAGTCGAAGAGTTATTCGAAGTTAGTTAATCCAAAGGAGTTATTCGAAGTTAGTTAATCCGAAGGAGTTAATCGAAGAGTTAATCCGAAGGAGTTAGTCGAAGAGTTAATCCAAAGGAGTTATTCGAAGTTAGTTAATCCAAAGGAGTTAGTCGAAGAGTTAATCGAATATAGTTATTCGAAAGAAGGTGTTAATCGAATATTGTTATTCGAGTAAAGTTAAAAGAGTTAATCGAATTTAGTTATTCGAAATGAGTTATTCGAATTAGATATTTGAATAGAGTTAAACACATTAGAGTGATTCGAATTACTTATTCAAATAGAGTTAAACACGTAAGAGTTAATTGAATATTGTTATTCAATTAGAGTTAAATCGAATGTAGTTATTCGAAAGGAGTTAATCAATTTGAGTTAAGCTAATCGATTTGAATTAAATTGAATCGAAATGGAGTAAATTGATTAGAATTAAGTTAATCGAGTTAGAGTAAATCGAATATTGGTTACTCGGAGGTAAGTTATTCGAATTAGTTATTCGAAGGAGTTAATCCAATGAGTTGATCCAAAGGAGTTAGTCGAATATTAGTTATTCGAATAGAGTTAAAGGAGTTATCGATTTTATTTTGATCGAAAGGAGTTATCGATTAGTAAATCGAAAGGAGATTTTCGAATATAGAATATTCGAAAGAAAGAGATCGAATATTGTTTATTCGAAAGAGAGAGATTTCGAATATGAGTTATTCGAAGAAGAGTTAATCGAATAGAGATTACTCGAAAGAGAGTTATATGTCGAATTCAATTATATCGAATTCGGGAAAGTACAATTTACTTTCCAGGGTTTAAATCAAGATTTAGTTATTGATTTAGAAATTAGGTGTCTGTTAAATTATTTGAGTTAGGAGATAAAATTTAGGTTAGACATTGCAGAAGTAGGAATTATAACGTTATAGTTATAATCAAACGTTTTCATATAAGAAGTGGATTCGTAACCTGAATCCGAGAATTTGCGTAAACAGATGATTGGACAAAGTGAGTGACGAACTTCATCTATTTCACAGTAAAGGACGTTGTGCAATTAAGGTCTGAGAGGTAACTATACCCCAACTTGATTGACTTCAGAATTGACAAAGGAATAGTTGAGGTTCGATCTAAAAGGTTGATTAGGAATAATGCTAAGGAATAAGTGATAAATGGATTAAGAGAAACGATGTTTTATACAACGTTCATTTGAAATCCGTAAATGAGTTTTGGAAACATTTTCCAAATATAGTCAGATATGTTTTCTAAACATAGAAAATGAAATGTTTTCATGATAAGAATTTAAGAAATAGAGTTAAGCAAATTCAGAAACTGACTGGAGAGGGTAAGTTGAACGGTTTTCTAAGTGACGATCTGATGTTGGTTTCAACCTTCCGAATTGATACTTAGAGAATTGTCCTCATACTAGTTACAGTTAGGGACTGATAGTTGCGAAAATATAGTGATGTGAAAATAATCTATGGAAATGTTTTCCAATGACTAATAACATATATTTCCTAATATATGAAATAAGGAAATATGAACATATGATGATTGATCGATCGAATTTCCATTTGGAAATAAGATCGTTGTTTGTACACTGACATGTTTTCATTTGATAGTTGAATCACAGACTATCAAAGTTCTTACCGTTTTAACGTTGTTATTATGGAGAGACCGGTTGGATTATTATCCAAAGAACCACTCTGTATTGGCATAAGCGTTGCGAGCAATATATGCCAAAGATAAATTGAAGACGGAGTAAAGTACAAGGGCTGTTGTATAAGTCTTAGATAACAGTGACTAAGATGGATATACTGAATAGTGCCTTCGGTTTGTCCAGTCCCAGGACAACGTATATGGAAGAAGGTCTGACAGAGTATATCCAATGGATCGCGTAAGTTGATCTGTTCAAACGTATTCACGTTTGGGGGCGGAGGAATTCGTTTCTCTTAGCTGTATACCCGTGTTATTTTTGGATAAGTCAATTTGTGATTTGGCGGGTATGACGATGTGGCATTCAAAGTGAATGATGATCAGATGTTCTGAAGATAGACGTAGCTTCTAGCCTCACACCAGGAAGTAACAAAAGTTGGGCTAGGCAGCATGGCTAGTTGGGTCATCCCCAAGCAGTGTGTATTGTCACCAATCTAGAGAATATTCATATTTATACTTCTTTTTGATTCTGTATCTTCGGATGATGGTTTGATGGCCTACAACCGTGGTGGCAATATATTCGCGACACTCAAGCTAAATGAGTGAGCGGTCATGTGTGGCCGGGTTGCAAGACGTTCTTGTTGAACCCTGAGTGTATCACCTCTAGAGTACACTATTCAGAAGGTGCTCCCATACCTTGTCTGTTGGAATCCAATCTTCAATAAGCGCCCTTCGGTTTATGATTTTATACTATGTATGTAGAACGTGAGATGCAAGAGTTTCTGCTAGTTGATATCTACTTGTACATAGACATTATTATAATATCAAAAGGTTTTTGATATAAAGATATCTTGGATTCTCATAAGGGAAAAACCCGTTCCGTTATGCGGCGTGGTCTTATGAGATATCGTTTACTTGTTCATATACATGTTTAAATTGTTTTACTCATACCAGTCCCATGACTGACCCGGAGTTTACTTTGTTGTTTTCCCTAAACTCTTGGGTGCCTAAATTTGTACGGGCAGTCAAGTAGTCGGGATTTACAGATATACATGGAGAGCTTGGAGCAGGAGACTTCAAGATTCTATAGCTATAGTTATTTCCGCTGTGTTGTAAGTGTTGTACTCTGATAAGTGCTATTGTATATATATAACTGTTTACTTCAAGGCTATGTTATATATTATATGTTATTCGTTCCGCTGAGAGATTCGTGTTACTCTGATGATTCTGATGTTCTTCTTCTTCTTCTATTCTATTAGTTCTATCTTTTCTTTCTCACCTTCTAAATTCTTTCACTAACGTCTCGGAATTCCGACTCTCGAGGAGTCGGAAATTTCCAGCCGTTACAAGATAATAAAATAAGAATAACTTAATTTAATATTAATAATTAAGTGAATCGGACTACGCCATTGCGTTCATCTCGGGATCTGGTAAAAAACACCTAGTTTGCGTAAAACGGACACCGTATGAAGAAGTTATTAAGGTTTGAAGTTTGTATACGCATAAGAAGAGTATATATGAATAAAAATAAGTCCAGAAATTCAAAACAGTTCAAATTCACGTGGAAAAGGGGAGCGGGAAAATTCCTTCCCAGGGGTGTCAACCCTAGCAAGGGGGTGTCGACCCCTGGGTCGACCCCATAATGAGGGGGGGTCGACCCCCCAATGGCAGATATGGGCAAATTATTTCTACGCAAACGTGGACTATTTCTTTTACCAAATACGTTGTTGAACACCTATAAATAAGCCTATAGAGCCTACCCTATGTCTCATATTTATGAGACAATGTTGAAGCTCTGCCATTCCTCTTACTCCTCAAATCTCTTCAGAAACTTAAGATGATTAGTTTAGGAAAAAATTCTGAATCCAGATCTGAAGGAAAGGAACGTATGTTTGTAAACGGGTGTTCAGATCTCTTAGCTAAGTGAGGTATTCCTAGATCTGGTCTATTTTCCATTCTCTTCTCTTTCTTCTCTTTCTTTCTTCTTTCTAGTAAAAATTATGAATCCATGGTTGTTAGATTCTGAATCCAATTAGGGGGAAAACCATGGAATGATAGATCTGGACCAAACCCTGGATTTGGAAAGCATATGTGGTGAGTGGATTTAGGCTATATCATTTTTGATAATGATATATTATCGTTTAACATTCCCCGTTATTATACAATATGAATTTGCTAGAATAAATTAAAAGTATTGAAAATGTTATATATGACAAGTTGAAATATGATATGTTGAAATGTTTAACATATGTTAAAAAGATTAAAGTGACATGTTGGAATATTAATATGTTAAGATATTAATATGTTGGAAAGTTCGTATGTTGAAATATAAGCTTGTTAGAATATGAGTAGTAGCTATTATTGTCCGTATTACATGTTAACTTGTCACATTTATATACATGAACCCTTACATGTATGAATTGAAATTGTTATATGATTAAATGATTTCATGTTAGCATCGACTTGAATACATGAATATGGATTTGGGCATAAATCAAATGTGATTAAAGATCTTAATTTGGGCATATTGCACATAATAAATATGACTTGGGAAAGGGGCATGAAAACCTATAATGAAGTAGGAATAATTATTAAAGAATGAACATGCCTAGATTCACAGTAATTTGAAACTGTAACGCGCTTAGACACGATGTTAGATTACACTTGTGGTAGAAGTCTGCTCGGAACCCCGCGACATATCCAGCATCCACAAGTGGCAAATATAATGTGAGGGGTCCAAGTGCATAAATAAAACATGTAGCAGTGCTAAGACATGAGGTTAAGTTGACTTGTGGAAGAAGTCTGCCCGTAACCGCCAGACAAATCCAGCATTCATAAGTGTAGGCTTAATGCGAGAGGTCTAGCGCATAAACATATATATATATATATATATATATGGAAATGGCAGGAGTGATAAATGACATTAATTATAGCTAATGGAAATGAAAGGAATTGATTGAATGATAATTACAACAGTAATAGGAATGGAATGAACGGGGAATGATAATAACCTATTATAAATAAATTATATTAATGAGAATGTTGTATAATAGGTAGACTTGTCCTAGGGACAAGTGAAGATTATAACTTAGGTTATAATAAACTAGTAAGGAAATGAGATAAGTGGCACTTAATTGTAAATTAAATAATAAGTAAATGGGGAAAACTTGAAACAAGTTGTTTGTAATAAGTAGAGAAAAGGGGGAAGTTTTTAAAATGTAAGAAGTTGTACTTAATTATAAATTAAGTAATCTATAAAGTTGGAAATCTAAAATCTGTTGATAAGAATAACATGTTAAGACTTGTCCTAAAGACAAGAGGAAATTATAACATAGGTTATAATAAATGGAAAGTAGACTTATTAGTGAACCTTAGTTAAGAGAACTAAGTTAATAAGTAAACAACGATAAGTTGTAGTTAGGGTGTAAAATGGAATTATGATTAAAAGAGAAAGAATGAGAAAAACTTATGAAATAAAATAAGTTATATTTAATCATAAATAATGACTGACATGTTAAAAAGAGAACATGTGAATTGAGATATACTTAATTACATATTAAGTAGAACATGTTATTGTAATGCTGAAATCAAACAAGAATATAAAGACTATGAGGATTACAGACCTTAGACCACAATCTAGAGAATAAAATGTTGTGGGCTTATTAATAAACTTAAATGTGTTAAGTTATATGACTGAAATTAATAAGCAAAAGGAACTTGGTAACTTGATTAAGAAGTCAATGTGAATGGGAGTAACCAAGTTAAATGGAAACCTGATGAGTTAAGGAAAGCGCATAAAAGAATGTTTAGACATAGGATCTATTAACATATTAAAATGAGGTGCTTGGACCAGTCTGCACGTTTGAGGGTGAATAACACAACGGGGTAGATCATCGTGGTGTCATAAGGCACGAGGGGATTGCACGTTCATCTGATTATTCTGTCTGCCTCAAAGGACAGGAAGGGGAAGCATGCAGCTTCTTGAGATACGTAAGGTGCTCCTGTTAGTCCTTTGTGTGGTGGTAGATGTTTTGGCTGTGCTCGTAGAGGTTGGTTCTGCGCGTTACTACCGGGAAGGTGGGCCTTGACTGCAAAAGTAGCTCTGTAGTCTGAATGCTGTTACATGGTGACACAAGGGTGATTTGGCGGTCGCCTCAATGGGGAGGCAAAGGTCGGGACTAACAAAGATAGTAGATCGTCGGGTACCCATCATCGGCAGCCAATGGGATGCGAAACGACTAGAGCTAAAACCAATAGACCATTCACCTTTCACTATCGAGGTACGGTGGTTGAGGGAAGATGCCAAGTGGATGTTTAGATTGTTTGTTAGGGGCAAGTCGTTTAGCTCTTGTAGTCTTTACTAGTTGAGGGAGGGGCCGAGGTGAGGACATAACCACTATGAAAAACAGACACTAGGAACATCTGTATTTTGAGGCTCTTAAAGACGGGCTTGTACAGTTATCCAAAAGCTCCTGACCAAATTCTGTGTTTCTTATATAGCCCTGCCACGGAACTCAACACACATTATGTGCGGTTAAGGCATCGAATACGATTGATGATACGTGCATATGACAGTCTAGATACATGCATGCCGTCTCTGGGTAATATATCATAGACTTGAAGGCATTACTCCGGTATGAAATATAATTCGATCGACGGTGGCAATCCGTACGCTTATGTAGCGTAGTAATGACAAATATATGTGGAACATAACATTGTTATGTAGAGATCCGTACGTCACTCCGGCATAGGATGAGGGACTGCGTTCATTTCTATGACATTACGGTGGAGACTGTGCGAGTGGGTACCATGGGGTGTACCTCAATATTGAGGGGTGGCTACATATATACTGTATTAGGTTAATCCAGTATGAAGTATTTGGCACGACATGTGTGTAAGCCTTGAGTGCTATTAATCCAAGTAACCTAATAAATAAGAAAATGTGATTGAACGATATATGTAGAATTATCCAAAGTGTATAATTTAAATCCAGTCACCAGAACTTGTGTTATGACCCCCTCCTCGTAACATACTCGTAGGTTAGATTTGTGGCAGAGACATGATAGCTTTGGGCACTGATTAGGCAGTATTATTAATATGGTAACGCTATACCTTGATTATATTATATTATATCCATTCTGCTGTGAGATATTTTCTAAGCTCTGACATATTTTATGTCTCTGTCTTTTCTGTAGATACCAGAGAAAACCAACATGGTTTCGATAGATTAGAATTTTGAAAAAAAAATAGTCTGTCGGAATTCGGGTTGTTACATCTGGTATCACTGCTTAGGTTTAGGATTTCTGTATAGATAGTGAGTGAACGTATCTGTATTTCAAATATATATATATATATACCTAAATCCATAGAGAAACCCACTAAATAGAAAGAGTATAATATGGTAAGAAATGGGATGTTTGTTTTGTACAATAAAGGAATGAATATGGAAATTTGACACCCTTAGGAAGTGTCGGCGGGAAGTGTACAATATACTTTGTATCAAAGAAAGATAAATCCCATATGATTAGTAGTTTGAGTTAGTGGGTTTGGCAGTAAAACCTTGTAAATTGGAAAAGGTTTAAAAGAGAAACATGGATTAGGAATATTCACAGTTGAGAGAATTGACCTTGGGAAGTGTCTAGGAAAGCCTAGAAAATTGGTAACCCGCTTTGAGTCCAATCCCATTATTAACTTTTAAGAACTTGAAATTGTAAAAGTTTTTGGAAAATGATTTGTGGTGTTTTTAGGTTTTAATCTTAAAAGTCGTTGTTTTAAAATATGTAAAGAAGTACATATTGGGTTTTGGAGTAAAATTGGGTATATTTTGTAAATAGTGATTTCTTGCGAAAACTTTGTCTAAAGTAAAATTCTCTCAGTAAAAGGTGCATATTATAGAGCATGTATAGCTCGCTAGTTTTCTTGTTAAATTTCATACAAGAATTTTTAATAAAGAAAGTTTTGAAGCCTCCATTCTTTTGACAATCATCTTTGATAAATTATTTAAAAAGAGAAAATTTTGTCGGGTGGACAAAATAAGTTGTAGAAATTAAGAATAGAGTGGATGTTTGCACCTTGTAGTAAGGGACTGAACTGACCTTATAGGTAAGAACAAGTTATAAACCCGATTGAGAAATAGTTGTCCTTATCTACTCCAGTTTTTGTGATTTGAAAAAAAATGACTTACATTTTTTTTATGACATATTTTATGGTTTTGCAAAAGTAAGTTTTCATAAGGAAAATAAAGTTTTGACACTTCTAAATTTTTGGAAGAAAAATTAAATGAAAAGGCTAAACCGTGTTTTAAAAGTATGGAGTAGGTAACAATTAGTGCCTACGGAAGACGGGAAAAGTTTTGAGGCCATGAAGTAAATAATGAGAATTATCTTGGAAAAATGGTAAATTCCCGTAAAATGCGTAAGCTTTGAAAAGCCTATGTTGTTGCTTGAAATAATTGTTGGTACACGGCTAGGACTAGTGTTAACTACTGGATAGTAAAAAGGGCAAGTAAGTGTTTAGATCCTATTGCTAATTTTCATGTTAGAAGTAAAACCCGTTAGTACATTTCTGTTGGGATCGTTCCGTTATTTTGTTCTTGTTGGGTAGTTAGGGTAACACTAAACCTGTCGTGGATCCCATTGTTTGGACTTTTCTGTCTGAGGGGGAATAGTCCCGAGATTCTTGGCCCTTAGTAGTAGATGTGTAGGGTGTCTGTTCTCCTGTTTTAGTTGAAAGACTAGAAGACTTATTTAAATTTAAACTTAGATCAAATGATTAAATAAACTAAGAAAAGAGAAATGGTACAATTAAAAAGGAAACAACAAATTCAATAAGATAAAAACCATGACAAATTATTAGAAAAGATGAATGAGAGTAAAAATTTCCAAGATAAGATGAAAAAGAAAGTCAGTAACAAAGAAAACTTTCTTATGTGGGTTGTGCTTGGATAGGAAAATAGGGGAATCTTTACAAATAGTTACATCAGATCCAAGTACGGTTGGAAAAAAGGCACATAAAAGAAAAACGGAAGATGTGAAATTTTCCGTTTTCCACCTTTTTTGTAACATATTAAATCGAAATTTAGAAAATTAGATTTTTCTGAAATTCAAAAAATAAAGTTGGTTGGTAAGATTTTAGATGCAACAATCGGATGAACTACGCCAGTAAGAGTGTGGGAAAATTTGGATGAAAATGTATTTTGATTTTCAAAATATTGCATTCATATAGATCTGCCAGTATATTTAGGATGTGAGCATCATATTTTAAAAGGATTTTTGAACATACACATAGGAGGTACCACTTAGGCATACATGTATTATTACGTCATATTTCACTTGGCACAAGTGCACAATGTTTGCAAAAATTGAATGCACACTTGATGGATGTATATTATACGAGGGATTATTGAATTTTTACCCTTATTAAATTTTGGGGACGAAATTCCCTAAAGGTGGGAGAATGTAACACCTCGCATTTTTAACTCAAGATAATAAAATAAGAATAACTTAATTAAATATTCAGAATTAACTGAAATGGACTACGCCATTGCATTCGTCTTGGATTTCTGATCAAAATAGGCACCTGGTTTGCATAAAACAGACATAGTATAAAGAAGTTATTAAGGTTTGAAGTTTGTATACGCATAAGAAGAGTATATATGAATAAAATAATTCCAAAAACTCAAAACAGTTCAAATTCACGCGGAAAAGGGGAGCGAAAAAATTCCCACACAGGGGTGTCGACCCCATCAAGGGGGTGTCGACCCCTGGGTCGACTCTATAAAGGGGGGGTCGACCACCCTACGGCAGATCTGGGCAGATTATTTCTGCGCGAACGTGGACTTTTTCTTTTACCAAATACATTACTGAACACCTATAAATAAGCCTGTAGAGCCTACCCTATGTCTCATATTTCTGAGACAACGCTAAAGCTCTGTCATTCCTCATCCTCCCCAAATCTATTCAGAAAATTAAGATTATTAATTTAGGAAAAATTCTAAATCCAGATCTGAAGTTAAGGAATGTATGTTAGTAAATGGGTGTTCAGATCTCTTAGCGAAGTGAGGTAATTCCTAGATCTGGTCTATTTTCCATTCCCTTCTCTTTATTCTTTTTCTGTCTTTCTTTTAGTAAAAATTATGAATCCACGGTTGTTAGGTTCTGAATCCAATTAGAGAAAAAACAATGGAATGATAGATCGGGACCAGATCCAGGATTTGGAAAGTGTATGAGGTGAGTGGATTTATGCTATATCATTTTTGATAATGATATATTATTGTTTAACATTCACCGTTATTGTACAATATGAATTTGCTAGAATAAATTGAAAGTATTAAAATGTTGTATATGACAAGTTGAAATATTATATGTTGAAATGTTTAAACAATTGTTTAAAAGATTAAAGTGACATGTTGGAATATTAATATGTTAAGATATTAATATCTTGGAAACTTCATATGTTGAAATATAAGCTTGTTAGAATATGGGTAGCAACTACTGTTGTTCATATTACATGTTAGCTTGTCACATTTGTATACATGAACCCTTACTTGTATGAATTAAAATAGTAATATGATTAAATGGTTTCATGTTAGCATCAAACTGAATACATGAAAATGAATTTGGGCATAAATCATATTGTGATTAAAGATCTCAACTTAGGCATATGGCACATAATAAATATGACTTGGGAAAGGGGCATGAAAACCTTTAATGAAATAAGAATAATTTTTAAAGAATGAATATGCCTAGATTCACAGTAATTTGGAACTGTAACGCGCTTAGACATGAGGTTAGAATGTACTTGTGGTAGAAGTATGCTCGGAACCGCCCAACATATCCAGCATCCACAAGTGGAAAATCTAAAATGAGGGGTCTAGGTACATAAATAAAACATGTAGCGGTGCTAGGACACGAGGTTAAGTCGACTTGTGGAAGAAGTCTTCCCGGAACCGCTCGACAAATCCAGCATCCGCAAGTGTAGGCTTAACATGAGAAGTTTAGTGCATAAACATATATATATATATATATATATACAGAAATGTCAGGATTAATAAATGACATTAATTGTAATTAATGGAAATGAAAGGAATTGATTAAAAGATAATTACAACAGTAATAGGAATGGAATAAATGGGGAATGATAATAACCTATTATAAATAAATTGTATTAATGATAATGTTGTATAATAGGTAGACTTGTCCTAGGGATAAGTAAAGAATATGACTTAGGTTATAATAAACTAGTAAGGAAATGAGATAAGTGGCACTTAATTGTAAATAAATTGATCAGTAAATGGGGAAAACCTGAAACAGTTGTTTGTAATAAGTAGAGAAAATGGGGAAATTTTGTGAAACATAAGAAGTTGTACTTAATTATAAATTAAGTAATCTATAAACTTGGAAATCTGAAATCTGTTGATAAGAATAACATGTTAAGACTTGTCCTAGGGACAAGGGGAAATTATAACGTAGGTTATAATAAATGGAAAGTAGACTTATTAGTGAAACTTAGTTAAGAGAACTAAGTTAATAAGTAAACAACGATAAGTTGTAGTGACAGTGTAAAATGAAATTATGATTAAATGAGAAAGAATGAGAAAAACTTATGAAATACGTTATATTTAATCACAAATAATGACTGACATGTTAAAAAGAAAACATGTGAATTGAGATATACTTGATAAGTAGAACATGTTATTGTAATGATGAAATCAAACAAGAATACAAAGGGATTGTGGATTACAGACGTTGGACCACAATCTAAAGAATAACATGCTGTGGGCTTATTAATAAACTTAAATGGGTTAAGTTATATGACTGAAATTAATAAGCAAAAGGAACTTGATAACTTGATTAAGAAGTCAATGTGAATGGGAATAACCAAGTTAAATGGAAACTTGATGACATAAGGCAAGCACATAAAAGAATGTTTAGACATAAGGTCTAATAACATATTAAAATGAGGCGCTTGAACCAGTCCGTACGTTTGAGGGTGAATAACCTAACGGGATAGATCATCATGGTGTCATAAGGAATGAGGGGAGCGTACGTTCATCTAATTATTCTGTTGGCTCCGAATGACTGGAAGGGGAAACACGCGAGTTCCTGAGATATGTAAGGTGCTCCTAGTAGTCCTCTGTGCTGTGGCAGTTGTTTAGGTTGTGCTCGCAGAGGTTGGGTCTTTGCGTTACTACAGCGTGGGTGGGCTTTGACTGCAAAAGTAGCTCTCTAGTCAGAATGCTGTGACGTGGTGACACTAAGGTGATTCGGCGGTCGCCTCAACGGGGAGGCAGAGGTCAAGACCAACAGAGATAGTGGATCATCGGGTACACATTATCGATATCCAGTGGGATGCGAAAAAACTAGAGCTAAAACAAATAGGCCTTTCATCTTTCACTATCGAGGTACGGTGGTTGAGGGAAGACGCCAACTGGATATTTATACTGTTTGTTAAGGGCAAGTCATTTAGCTCTTGTAGTCTTTACTAGTTGAGGGAGGGGCCGAGGTGGGGGAATAGCCACCATGAAAAACAGACCCTAGGAATATCTATATTTTGAGGCTCTTAATTACGGGCTTGTACAGATATGGAAAATATAACACCCCGTAATTCTGTTAATATTAATATTCACAAATTAAAGAATAACTAATCTCAGACATGAAAATTGTAGGAAACGGGTTGCGCCATTGTGTTCGTCTCGCAATTCTGGTTGAAATAGAGTCCGAGTTTGCGTGAATTGGACTTCGTATGAAGAAGTTATGGCCATCGGAAGTTTCAGGAAATTCAAAACAGATTTCAGAAATTTAAAATTCAAAATTCGGAGTCAAACAGGCTAGGCGGGAAAATTCCCGCCCAGCACCCCAGGTCGACTGGGGAGTCGACTGGGCAGTCGACACCCCCCAGGTCGACTGGGCAGTCGACTGGGCAGTCGACCTGGGTGTCGACCTGTCCAGGCGGCTAGGGTTTGATTGAGCCCAATCTTGAGCTGCTGATGTGTCTTTAGGGCTGAGTTGGCAAATTAAACGGTTTACGTTAGTTCTGAGTTGATCTGACGGCCTAAATAAATCCTAAACTCTATATATACCTAGGTAGTCTCTCACTCTAAACTCACATGAAAAATAGAATAGCCGCCGTCATGCCAGCGTCATGGAACTCAGTCTAGCCGCCTCCAACTAAGAAGGAAGAAAAGCTAATCAAAACCCAAATTCTACTCAACTCTAAAGCAAATCAAGACTCTCTATCTTCTCTAATTGTGAGTATGATGATCTTAACAAGATTATTACAAACTAATTAGATTAAGTTATGAATGGATCATAAGAAAATGATGTGAATTGTCATATATGCTGTTGTAAACCTTATGCTATCATGTATGTTGTAAATCCTATGCTATGTGATGATGACATCATATATGTTGTAAATCATGCTATGATGATATTGTATAGGTTGTAATTTTCTATGCTAAATTGTGATAAATCATACATGCTTTAAAGTCATGATGTTATTGTCTATGCTAATTAGTTCATGTTAATCAAATCATAATATTGATACTATCTGGGCTATGTGATCTATATGACAAGTCACATATGCAAGTTTAGGTTGATTAGTAAAAGTCATGAACATATGCCATGACATCTATTATGACATCTAGAATTATGCTATGACATATGTGAATTCTATGTATTAGATGCTAGTTCACACCATCATTATGTTGCATAAAACTCCATATGCAAGTTCATACATAAATTTGGGTTATGATCATATCATGTAAATTGTGACATTTAACAAGTTGACACCTTTAGATCCTTAACATGTGTAGTTTTATGCAAGTTTCACCCCTATTATGATTAGATTATTTTATTTGTCTATATGTTGTATCTTTGTGCTATGAGTTAGACTATTCGAGTCTAACTTATATTCTGCGTTGAATAAGCGAACGTATAACGTGGGGTAGGGGTAATATTAAGGATTTAATATTAAGATGTTGGGGTGCAATTGATATGATTTTGCATGCCATGAGTGGATGGCCATAATTGAGTCAATTATGGACATCATTAAAATTGGAAGTAATTAATAATTTGAATAGGGAATTATTAAAACTGGGTTAAAAGATTATAAGTGAAAATCAATGCTTAGGACACGAGGTTGGACTCGTTTGTGACGTAAACCTGCCAGGACCCGCCCGACAAATCCAGTGGTCACAAATGTCAGCCCAATGTGAGAGGTCCTAGGCCTAAACTAAAGCATAACAGTTGTAAAGACAGGAGATTAGCCTCTTTTATGGTGTAAGACTGCCCGAACCCGCCCGGCAAATTCAGCTGCCATAAATGCCAGTCTAATGTGAGAGGTCTTTATGAGGTTATGGCCTGAATGAATTAAGAAATACTTAACCAGATAAACATGTAAGGTGGGACATGGGGGTTAAGTAGGTTCCTTGGGTGGCATGAGGAATCAAGTGGGTGCCCTTAGTGGCATGTGAAATACGATTAGTAAGACTTAACCAAACACACATGTAAATGAACATGACTTAGAGGGTTAAGTGGGATGTACTAGTGGACAAGCTTAGGTGGGTAGCTTGTGGGGGCCCATTTCAACCAGTAACCCAAACGTATCTTTGTGGGCTCGACCCAAGTCAAGGACGGGACACGCATACTGGGCTTGACTATAAGAGGCCAAAACGGGGTAGCGGTGGCAACGCAAGTCCAACGGGTTTCATATGCGTGTGTGGACCCGGGCTGGTAAGTAAGACGTTGTTGCATCGTGTAGGTATAAGCCGTGCATTCTCAAGTTGTATCGGGTTGCCACTTTAGGGGAGTGATACACCCCACTGTGGGACCAGCACAGGTATCTACGAGTAGGGAGCCGATCGAAAGTGGGTAGTGGGGTACACCTAGCGGAGATAGGGGCAGACGGCACCTATGTAGTCAGCTAGGGGTATGCAAGGCTATTTATATAGATTCTGTGTGAAGCAAGTGGGATCAACCTTTAGGGTGACTGGTGCGGTGCAGTGTAGTAATTATTCGTTAGTAATTAGGTGTGCCTTTAACGTTATCTTTAACGTTATCTTTATCTGCTCTCCCATACCCAATAGTTCATAGACATTTCCTTGTTTTCCAGCTTATGCCTTAGTCTAGTTATTTTGATAATAGTATTGTTAGAATTATCATACTCGCCAGACTTTATGTCCGACCCCCTCTATTTCTATCCTTTTTTCCCCTCCAGGTCCTCAGGTTGGGCCCAACTCTAGTGGAGTTTGATTGGATTTCTTTATCTCTCTTTTGGAAAGCTTGGACCGTTGAAGTAAAGTCCAGCTTGTTATCTTCTTTAATGGCTATTTATGTAATGGGGTTATGTATTTTGTTTTATCAAGATGGATAATGTACTTGACTCTGATTTATGGTTTTTATGATGTAACAAACATGTTTAATTTCCGCTGCAATAAAATGAAGTTTTAGATTTCCAAGTACTACTTATTATCTGTCTTGTTGTAATTTTTCTATTTTATATTCACTTAAAACCTCCATGGAAGTTAATGCATTCCCTTTGTGAGTGACATTAATGGACGTGGGGTGTTACATGTGGTATCAGAGCTTAAGGTTACCAGAACAGATAATTTTTTTAGAAAAACTATTTTTCTAAAGTATTTTTGGAAGAAGTGTTTTCAAAACATGTCTTGATGAGTAATTTAAAGAGGAAAGTTCTTAAGAAAAACATAATTCCCAATAGCCATATCTTTATCTTTCGAATTCTCCATTTTGAATCTTTCCTTTTTCGTTTCAGCATGGCTGAAGATCTTAACCTTCCGGACGGTGTAACGATACCAGGATGGTATAGGAGGTTATTAGAGGCTAGGGCCGTTGCAGGTCCAACCAATGTTCCTCCACCACCCGTTGCACCCGCTCCTCCTCCTCCTCGCGCTGATACTTTTGCAAAGACGTGCAAGGAATTTAAGGCTGTGGGTGGAAAACCCTTTCAAGGGTCAGAAACGTTTGTGGAAGCTAGAGCTTGGCTTAAGGAGGTGGAAGAATTGCTAGAAATCTTTGAAGTAGAAGAAGGGAGGAGAGTCAAATTAGCAGCTTGGTTAATGAAGGGAGAGGCCTCGTTTTGGTGGGAGGTCATTAATGGGGAGCGCCTGTTGATTCTTGGGCGGATTTCAGATGTAGGTTTGAGGTGAAGTTTCTCTCAAGGGCAGAAGAGAATCTATATATGGAAAGGTTCTTGACATTGCAGCAAGGAAGCTCATCAGTGAAAGAATATGTTAACAAATTTAATCAGTTAGCAAGGTTTGGCTTGGACTTAGTGAACACGCCGGAGAAGAAGGCTCTGAGGTTGGTTAATGGATTGAATGAACCGTTGCAAGGGTTGGCTATGACCCACATACCTATGGGGGCCACCTTTGAGAAGCTTGTAGACATGGCACTCATGCACGAGGAGAAAGGCGCTAATGCTAATAAGGCACCCAAGAAGAAAGTGGATCAGAAGAAACCACAACAGCAAAACAAGAAGGGTGGTAAAGACAATAATGGAAAGGGAAAGAATAAATGCTTTAACTGTGGGACACCAGGCCATCTCAGCAAGGATTGCCGGAAGAAAAAGAAGACTAGCTGTTTCCACTGTGGCGAAGTGGGACATCTAGTGAAGGACTGCCCAAAGAAGG
Source organism: Allium sativum (assembly GCA_030737875.1). Taxonomy (NCBI): domain Eukaryota; kingdom Viridiplantae; phylum Streptophyta; class Magnoliopsida; order Asparagales; family Amaryllidaceae; genus Allium; species Allium sativum. The sequence continues at coordinate 266,550,731 of CM060920.1, read as the reverse complement.
GGCAAAGGGCAGGGTCTACCGCGGGAGGCCAGGTGCAGGCTCTTATGGCACCAGGGAAGGCAAGGGGACAAGTTCAGGCTCTCGCGGTCCCACCACTACAAGAACGAGGTAGAACCATTTCTGTTGAAAGCTTAGTTTTTCTGTTTGATCATCCTGTCCGTACCTTATTTGATTTGGGCGCATCGCATTCGTTTATCTCTACATCATTAGTTGAATCACTGCGCTTAAACACCAGTTTAGTAGAGGATCCCTTAGTTGTTTCGAATCCAATTGGGGGCTCAGTTTATTTGTCCATGATGTGTTTGGATTTGAAAATTTCTATACTTAGCGTCGAGTTTAGATGTGATGCTTATGTTTTGGGCTTCACGGGCTATGGGCTAATTTTAGGAATGGATTGGTTACCCAGAAATGGGGCCGTTCTTGACTGTGAAAGGAGAGTAGTTAGGCTCATGACTCGCCTTGGCAACACTCTCGAAATCTTTTGTAATCCCATAAATTCCGTTATGCTAAGTTATCTAGAATCGCTTGACGCATCGGTGGAGAATCTACGATCAGTTAGAGTGGTCCGAGAATACTCGGATGTGTTTGAGGAGGTGTAGGGCTTGCCTCCGAAGCGGGAGATAGATTTTCGGATATATCTTGTGGATAATGCAAAACCGGTATCTTTGCCAATACGCCACATGGCTCCTCGTGAAAGGAGGGAACTCGATAAGCAAGTGAAGGAGTTGCTTGAGAAGAGGTTCATAAGATGAAGTATATCGGAGTGGGGTGCTCCAGTAGTATTTGCCACGAAGGCGGATGGGTCCCTTAGACTTTGTGTTGACTATAGAGAACTTAATAAGCTTACTAAGAAAAACAGAAACCTACTGCCGAGGATTGACGTTCTCTTCGATCAGTTAGTTGGCGCCTCAGTGTTTTCGCAGTTGGACTTAGCCACCGGTTATCATCAGTTGAGAGTGTCTGAGGATAGCATTGACAAGACTGCCTTTAGGACTTCGGACGGTTTCTATGAATGGCTAGTGATGCCCTTCGGTTTGACAAACGCCCTCGCATACTTTGTTGATTTGATGAGTAGGGTGTTTAGGGAGTACCTTAACAAATTCGTGGTAGTCTTTGTAGACGACATCCTGATCTTTTCTAAGGATGGAGAAGAGCATGCCCTACATCTTAGGGAAGTGTTGGAGACCCTACGAGCGCATAATCTTAAAGCTAAATTTTCTAAGTGTCACTTCTGGAGGAAGGAAGTACGATTCTTAGGGCACGTGGTTTCCAAAGAAGGGATAGCTGTGGATCTCACGAAGGTGGTGTCCATCCAAGATTGGAAGGTTCCTAAAAATGCTACCGAAGTAAGAAGTTTCTTGGGGTTGGCTGGCTACTATAGGAAGTTTATCAAAGACTTCGCAAAGATATCAGCTCCATTGACACGCCTGACGAAGAAGAACCTAGTCTTCGCATGGGACGTAGATTGTGATGATGCGTTCCGACGTTTAAAGAGAGCTTTGACCTCAGCCCCAGTGTTTGTGCTGCCAGACGGGAGTAAGCCATTTACTCTTTATACCGATGCTTGTGGGACAGGTCTAGGTGCAGTCTTAATGCAAGAGGGCAAGGTAATAGCCTATGGTGGAAGGCAGTTGAGAGCGCATGAGAAAAATTACCCTACACATGACCTAGAGTTGGCCGCTATTGTTTTCGCGCTTAAGTCCTGGCGTCATTATCTTCTTGGCAATAAATTCGAATTATTCACTGATCACAAATCGCTAAAATACTTGTTCTCTCAGAAGGACTTGAACTTAAGGCAACAAAGATGGATGGAGTTCTTAGCGTCTTACGATTTCGAGATAACATATTCCCCTGGCAAGGGTAACGTAGTGGCCGATGCCGTAAGTAGGAAAAGGCTGTCCTTGAGTCCGTTGTTTTTTGAGCGGCGAAACTTAGAATTCATCTCTATGTTTGATTTTAGACCTTCCATTGACTTTGTACCCGGTTTGCTAGCATCCTTGGAGGTCAGACCTACGCATTTGGGACGGATTGGCGAGGCACAGCGAGATGACCCACAGTTGGTTGAGTTAATGGAAAAGCTCAAAAGAGGGGAGTCATCAAGCCATCTCCGTAGGTATACCCTAGATGATAAGGGTTGGTTACGTTGGGATAGTAGACTTTGTGTACCTCGAGACGAAGGTTTGAGGAAGGCTATTCTTGACGAAAGCACATCGTTCGAAGATGACCATTCATCCCGGCGGGGACAAGATGTACATGGACATGAGACGAGTTTACTTTTTGGCCGACATGAAGAGAGATGTGGCCAAGTATGTCGCTAGATGCTTGGTGTGCCAACAAGTAAAAGCGGAGCAAAAGAAACCCGGTGGGTTGCTTCACCCATTGGAGGTTCCACTATGGAAGTGGGAGAGTGTCTCGATGGACTTTGTGGATGGATTACCAAATCAAGGAAGGGTAATACGGGGATTTGGGTTATAGTAGATAGACTTACTAAGAGCGCCCATTTCATTCCCGTGAAGAGTAAGAGGACTGCTCCATGGTTAGCTTCTGTATACGTCCGAGAAATAGTTCGTTTGCACGGTGTTCCTTCTAGCATAGTGACCGGCCATGATCCTATTTTCACTAGCGAATTTTGGAGAGGCTTGCAAGAAGCGGTAGGGACTCAGTTATGTTTGAGCACCGCATATCATCCTCAGACGGACGGCCAGACCAAGAGGGTGAATCGTATTCTAGAGGATCTTTTGAGGCTATGTATCCTAGACTTTGGGGGTACGTGGGAAGAGCATCTTCCATTGGTAGAGTTCGCATATAATAACAGCTTTCAGTCCAGCATTGGCATGGCACCTTTCGAAGCTCTTTATGGACGACCTTGTCGTTCACCTACATATTGGTGGGAATCTACAGATAAGATCTTACTTGGGCCCGATATGATTAGGGAGACTTCGGAGAAGATCGACTTGATTCGAAGGAGGATGAAAGTAGCGCAAGATAGGCAGAAATCTTATGCGGATAAGAGGAGGATAGATCTTGAGTTTGAAGTTGGGGACATGGTCTTTATCAAAGTGTCTCCATTACGGAACGTTGTTCGCTTTGGGTCCGTTAGGAAATTAGCACCGTGGTTCGTAGGGCCGTTGCCTATTAAGGAGAAGATTGGACAGATGGCGTATAGAGTGGAGTTGCCTGAGATACTTAGTGGTGTACACGACGTATTCCATGTGTCACATTTGAGGAAGTGCTTGCACGAGACCGCGGAAGTGGTAGAGCCGAGCTTGCTTAGAGTGGAGATAGAGCGTGATGCGACGATTCGACGAGCTCCTACATGCATTCTTGGGTCGGAGATCAAGAAGATGAGAAATCGAGAGGTCAGACTAGTCAAAGTACAATGGGGAGATGATGAGAGCAACGCTACTTGGGAGACGGAAGAGAAGATGCGTTCGTTGTACCCTTTTCTTTTCGAGGGTATGTCTTTTAATTTCTCCTTTATCGCTTATCTTGTACTTATCTTATCTTTAGAGTATCCTCTCATTAGTATCCTTGACCTTTAGTTAGGATAATCCTATGGTTGAAACATGTGTTTGAGACATGTTATGTATGATGGATGCAAAGTGGATGCAAGTGTTTGCTAGTGGTTGCTCGTGGACGCATATACACACACTTTAGGCACTAGATCGGCTCAGTCACTTCATACTGCATATTGCATATAAATGGCTGTATTTAGTAAAATAGATGTATAATGGTTGTGCTATCATATGGATACCGCATTTTGGTGAATGGTTGTGCACGCATGTAGAAATAATATGTATCGATAGGTTTCTTTCGCATACATAATGGACGCATGGCACTATCATGATTTGCATTAAGGAGGTCAACTGAATCAGTGGACCGCCTGATTTTGCATTAGATATGGACATATACACACACTGTGCATTTAAACATGAAAGCATTAGAAGTCTATAAGGACAATGGATGCATGTGTTTGATGGTTGAGTAGATGGACGATTGGATGTTAGGATATACATTCTTCTTGACTTGAAGATTTCGGGGTCGAAATCCTTTAAGGAGGGGAGAATGTAACACCCCGTAATTTTGTTAATATTAATATTCACAAATTAAAGAATAACTAATCTCAAACGTGAGAATTGTGGGAAACGGGTTGCGCCATTGTGTTCGTCTCGGAATTCTGGTTGACATAGAGTCCGAGTTTGCATGAATTGGACTTCGTATGAAGAAGTTTTGTCCATCGGAAGTTTCAGAAAATTCAAAACAGATTTCAGAAATTTAAAATTCAAAATTCAAAATTCGGAGTCAAACAGGCTAGGCGGGAAAATTCCCGCCCAGCACCCCATGTCGACTGGGGAGTCGACTGGGAAGTCGACGCCCCCTCCAGATCGACTTGGCAGTCGACCTGGGTGTCGACCTGTGGAGGCAGCTAGGGTTTGACTGAGCCCAATCTTGAGCTGCTGATGTGTCTTTAGGGCTGAGTTGGCAAATTATACGGTTCAGGTTAATTCTGAGTTGATCTGACGGCCTATATAAATCCTAAAATCTATATATACCTAGGTAGTCTCTCACTCTAAACTCACATGAAAAATAGAATAGCCGCCGTCATGCCAGCGCCATGGAACTCAGTCTAGCCGCCGCCAACTAAGAAGGAAGAAAAGCTAATCCAAACCTTAATTCTACTCAACTCTAAAGCAAATCAAGACTCTCTTTCTTCTCTAATTGTGATTATGATGATCTTAACAAGATTATTACAAACTAATTAGATTAAGTTATGAATGGATCATAAGAAAATGATGTGAATTGTCATATATGCTATTGTAAACCTTATGCTATCATGTATGTTGTAAATCCTATGCTATGTGATGATGACATCCTATATGTTGTAAATCATGCTATGATGATATTGTATAGGTTGTAATTTTCTAAGCTAAATTGTGATAAATCACACATGCTTTAAAGTCATGATGTTATTGTCTATGCTAAATAGTTCATGTTAATCAAATCATAATATTGATACTGTTTGGGCTATGTTGATCTATATGACAAGTCACATATGCAAGTTTAGGTTGATTAGTAAAAGTCATGAACATATGCCATGACATCTATTATGACATCTAGAATTATGCCATGACATATTTGAATTCTATGTATTAGATGCCAGTGCACACCATCATTATGTTGCATAAAACCCCATATGCAAGTTCATACATAAATTTGGGTTATGATCATATCATGTAAATTGTGACATTTAACAAGTTGACACCTTTAGATCCTTAACATGTGTAGTTTTATGCAAGTTTCACCCCTATTATGATTAGATTATTTTATTTGTCTATATGTTGTATCTTTGTGCTATGAGTTAGACTATTCGAGTCTAACGTATATTCTGCGTTGAATAAGCGAATGTATAACGTAGGGTAGGGGTAATATTAAGGATTTAATATTAAGATGTTGGGGGTGCAATTGATATGATTTTTCATGCCATGAGTGGATGGTGTAACACCCCGTAATTCTGTAACGCTAAGATTCACAAATCAAGGCAGAATTAAAAGTTAAATTCAAAATCAAGGGAAACGGGCTGTGCCATTGCTTTCATCTCGGAATTCTGCATGAAACCCCCCCAGGTCGACTAGGAAGTCGACTGGGTAGTCGACCCCCCCCCCCCCCCCCGCTTTTTCCAGCTTTCTGAACCTGATTCGTTTCTCTGTATCCGGACGCCATTCTGACTAGATTCGTTGACTTCTACACTATATAAACAGCCCTAGTCTCCTTCTTTATTCACAATTCTTTTCTATCCTTATGTTGCCTCTGAGAAAATATATATATAAATAAATAAATATAAGAAAATACTACCAAAATCCAAGACAAGGTTATGCTGCTCAAATTGTCCAGAAGAGATTCAAATCAAGATTAAAGCTTCAAGATAAGGATCAAAGGCTAACGTCGCACGAATCATAGCAACGCCATCTTTCTTTACTATTATAAATCTCTGTAAGTCAGTTATTTTTAGATTTGAACGTTTCTCTCTGTTCGTGACATGAAATTAAAGGAATAAAAGAATACGCCAAATCTTTCTATTCGAACTTGTGCCTATATCTTTGGACCTAATTAAGAACTATTATGATTCGATGACCAATTAGGCATTGCCTATGACTATGAACATTGCCTATGACTATGGACATTGCCTATGACTACGAACATTGCCTATGACTGTGACTGTGACTATGAGGATTATTTCCTTGACTAAACCTATGCCTTTGATTAGAAAACATAAACTATTGCCTATGACATAACAAGGACATCTGTGATTAAACACCAATGATTCATGACTAGGAAAGTGTTGCTTAAGTTCTGTGATTATGAGATTGGGTATAAACCCGATTATTTATTCTGCCTGCCCTTGGTTTTCTTTGGTTTTAGACCATGGGAATTTACCTATTAAGTTAGGTCTACCCATGTTCTTGAACCTGCGTCTCTATTTTGTCTATCCTTGGTTTTAGACCTTGGGAATTTACCTATTAAGTTAGGTCTACCCATGTTCTTGAACTTACGTCGTTATTCAAACCTTTTATGCCAGTTATTATGTCCATCGTTTTTCATAGCATCTTTGGTTCATTCCCTATTTTCTACGAGTCTAGATTTATCCATAATCTAGATTGAATCGCAATTATACGAACGGTGGGAATACGATTTGGGCATAATGTGAAATGTAGTAAAAACATAGTTATAAACTTGGAATTTGGCATAAATTGGGAACATGAATTATGGCATGTTCATAGAAATACAAACTGGATAAATTTATCATGAATTATAGGATGTGTAATTTGAGTCTAGTATTGACTTGTAAATCTAGCATTTACATGAGTTAGAAACTAGAATAATAAGTCTAGTTTGACATGAACTGTAAATAGAATGTTAAATCAGGATTGGATTAGCTAATTTGGCGTAATAAGTATATTGGTATAAATTTGAAATTGGCCATAATTGGGAATAACCGTCAGGTTTAGCAAAATCATGGTTAGTGACACTTAATTGGTATAGTTTACATACCAAAAGGCATAAATATGATATAGAGGGGAAAATGGGCCATAAGAATAAATGTTGACAGGTTACATTAAAAGGGTAATTAGGAAATAAGTAAATTAGGAATAATTTACTTATAGAATTTGGCCTAAATGAGGAAATGTAAATTTAGACAAATTAAAGGTTTATTAACGACATCTCTTTTAATAGTACACCAGAAAGTTCTAGGATGACAAAGAGGATAGTGTCTAGGTTTGGGTTTGGAAAATACAAGATTCCTGCTCTCCCTGGCTATCCCTAACTGATCCGACGGACGGGATGGTTACTTTCAAAACCTGATTTGAAAATTAACCAAAACCCTTTTTAACTTAGAAAACACGAATATGCCTAACCCGAGGTTAGACTGAGTTGCGATGTAAACCTGCCCGGAACCAACCAGCACATCCAGTAATCGCAACAATATCTCTCTAATGTGAGTGGTAGCGCCTTTAATTTATTTAGTTAAAGCTAGAACAAGAATGGTAGGGTTAAGTTAACTAAGACACTTAACCAATTCAACAAGATAAACAAAACCGATGGGTGGGGTTAGGTTCATACAGACACAGTTAAGCTAGAATGGGAGGGTTAAGTCTATAGGAACACTTAAACAACTTAACACAGTCGAGCTAGAATGGGAGGGCTAAGTCCATAGGGACAATTAACCAAACTTATGGTAACAAGACCAGATTTGTAGGGGTTAAGTAACTAAGAAAACACTTAGCCAAATTAACATGTTAACTAGACTAGAGGTTGGGGTTAAGTAAATACACTTAGCCAATTTGATATGTTATCTGGGCTAGACCATAGGATTAAGTAAACTTGAACACTTAACCATCAGATTATGATAAAAGAATAGGGTTAAGTCTAAACATGAAGGGATAATAATTAACCATTAGTAACATGTTAGTTAAGACAGACGGGCGAGGTTAAGTTAAAAAGGAACACTTAACCAATACAGGGTGAATGGGTAGGGTTAAGTAATAAGAAATACTTAACCAACATAACTTGGTTTGTGGTGGGGTTAAGTCAACATGAATTACTGATAAAACTTAACCAGTATAACAGGATGAATGAAGAGAGTTAAGTTGGCTTGAATTGACTAATGACACTTAACCAATCCAAATTGACGGGAAAGGGAACTAAGTAGTAAACCTTAGTTAAGAAAACAACGATTCTGCAAACTAAGTGGTAAATCTTAGTTAGTAAAACTAAGTAGTAATTCTTAGTATAACACGGGAAGGAGCGAATGTCCGTATGAGTAGAAAGAAGGCTCCAACGAATTGGGTTACGAAGCCCGAGGCTTCAAGGGGACGTGAGGGTACTCTCGGTATCCCTCTGTGAGGCTGCAGATGATCCTCCTAGGCTCACAGAGGTTAAGGTCTGCGTAGAAGAACCAGGGGTATGCCTTGGTTGCAATACATGGCAACCAAAAGAACAGGATGGACCGGCATGATTCGACGAGTAAACGGTAGCCCTGCGATAGCAACTCGTCGTCTACCATCCATCTTGAGTCAATCGAGATACGTGAAGCGGAAAGGCGGAGAACTCAAAAAGACTATATACTTGCTATCTAGTTATGGGTGAGGATGGCCATAGGATAGAGGGGCACCGGGGGCTGGCGTATAGTTCTCATTTTACAAGGTGTGCCTTTCATTAGTTGAGGGAGGGGTCAAGTGGGACCATAGCCACTAGAATAAAAACAGACCTTAGCATCTGCATTGGCAGATATCTGAAAGCTCCCGACCGAGTTCTGTATTCCTTGATTTGCCCTGTCACAGGACTCGGACCGCACATTACAGGACATGTGCATTTAGACAAGCGATAACGGTTCGCAATACATGCGTGGGGAAGTATAGGAACATTTACCACTCTAGGTAGTGTGTCCTAGACTTGGGGGCAACGTTCGACAGGTAGCATAATCCCTAGCTGAACTAGGTGGCATAAATCCTGAATCCTAGAAGCGTTCAGCAGATAGCGTAAACTCTAGTTGAATCTAGAAAGCACTTGATAGAAAACCCTAGATTTGATCTAGGTAATAAATAATGAATGTATGCCGGAAGGCAATGGAAAATACAGGGATTGGGATCACGTTATTGCTACTAGTTGGGACACTAGATAGGTGGTGCAGAGATATAGAAACCAGTATAACACGGAAATAGCGAAGCGACGAAAGTATTAGAGCGTATCCAGTTTATCTTATCTTAACATATCTTGTGACTACCTTGTCTAATCTTGTTGACCCTATCGTCATGGTGTAATCTTGTATTCAGTTAATTCATGTCGTTTTGTTTTTCCATGTTCACATGCTAGAAGTTACTAAACTTACTTAGGCTTTATGTCTGACTCTGTTTTTCTTTCGTCTTCTTTTCTTCCGTACCCCCACCCCCCCAGGTAGTAAAGGAGGGAATAGTTTAGCTCAGGTTAAGTTGGACTGCCACTCTTTCCCAGCTTGAAGATTTGTCGAAGTTTGCTTGGATTCTCTTTTCAGATGCTATGGCTGGCTCTTGCTAAAATCGGGGAATATAAATGTTGTTTTTATGCTTCTTTATTTTGTAAGACAGATGATACTCTGATATTGTAAAGAAACCATTGTACAAACTATTTTATCAATAAAGCAAAGTTTTATTTTCCGCTGTTTAATTTCTGTCTGTCTTGTAATTTGTGTGCATCTTTTACCCTAAATGCTCCACAGAACTTAGTGCATTCCCTTTGTGATGACACTAACGGATGTCGGGTGTTACAGATGGCCATAATTGAGTCAATTATGGACATTATTAAAATTGGAAGTAATTAATAATTTGAATAGGGAATTATTAAAACTGGGGTAAATGATTATAAGTGATAATCAATGCTTAGGACACGAGGTTGGACTCGTTTGTGACGTAAACTTGCCCGGACCCGCCAGGCAAATCCAGTGGTCACAAATGTCAGCCCAATGTGAGAGGTCCTAGGCCTAAACTAAAGCATAACAGTTGTAAAGACACGAGGTTAGACTCTTTTATGGTGTAAGACTGCCCGGACCCGCCCGGCAAATCTAGCTGCCATAAATGCCAGTCTAATGTGAGAGGTCTTTATGAGGTTATGGCCTGAATGAATTAAGAAAAACTTAACCAGATAAACATGTAAGGTGGGACATGGGGGTTAAGTAGGTGCCTTGGGTGGCATGAGGAATCAAGTGGGTTCCCTTAGTGGCATGTGAAATATGATTAATAAGACTTAAACAAACACACATGTAAATGAACATGACTAAGAGGGTTAAGTGGGATGTACTAGTGGACAAGCTTAGGTGGATAGCTTGTGGGGGCCCATTTCAACCAGTAACCCAAATGTATCTTTGTGGGCTCGACCCAAGTCGAGGACGGGACACGCATACTGGGCTTGACTATAAGAGGCCAAAACGGGGTAGCGGTGGCAACGCAAGTCCAACGGGTTTCATATGCGTGTGTGGACCCGGGCTGGTAAGTAAGACGTTGTTGAATCGTGTAGGTGTAATCCATGCATTCTCAAGTTGTATTGGGTTGCCACTTTAGGGGAGTGATACACCCTACTGTGGGGCCAGCACGGGTATCTACGAGTAGGGAGCCGATCAAAAGTGGGTAGTGGGGTACACCAAGCGGAGATAGGGGCAGACGACACCTATGTAGTCAGCTAGGGGTACGCAAGGCTATTTATATAGATTCTGTGTGAAGCAAGTGGGATCAACCTTTAGGGTGACTGGTGCGGTGCAGTGTAGTAATTATTCGTTAGTAATTAGGTGTGCCTTTAATGTTATCTTTATCTGCTCTCCCATACCCAATAGTTCATAGACATTTCCTTGTTTTCCAGCTTATGCCTTAGTCTAGTTATTTTTATAATAGTATTGTTAGAATTATCATACTCGCCAGACTTTATGTCTGACACCCTCTATTTCTATCCTTTTTCCCCCTCCAGGTCCTCAGGTTGGGCCCAACTCTAGTGGAGTTTGATTGGATTGCTTTGTCTCTCTTTTGGAAACCTTGGACCATTGAAGTAAAGTCCAACTTGTTATCTTCTTTAATGGCTATTTATGTAATGGGGTTATGTATTTTGTTTTATCAAGATGGATATTGTACTTGACTCTGATTTATGGTTTTTATGATGTAACAAACATGTTTAATTTCCGCTGCAATAAAATGAAGTTTTATATTTCCAAGTACTACTTATTATATGTCTTGTTGTAATTTTTCTGTTCTATATTCACTTAAAACCTCCATGGAAGTTAATGCATTCCCTTTGTGAGTGACATTAATGGACATGGGGTGTTACAGAAAAGCTCCCGACCAAGTTCCGTGTTTCTTGTATAGCCCTGCCACGGAACTCGGTGCACATTATGTGCGGTTAAGGCATCGAATACGATTGACGATACGTACTTAGGACAGTCTAGATACATGCATGTCGGCTCTAGGTAGCGTAGTAATGACAGATATATAGCGTAGTAATTACAAATATACATGCATGTCCGTACGCTTATGTAGCGTAGTAATGACTGATATATGTGGAATGTAACATTGTTATTTATATATCCGTACGTCACTCCGGCGTAGGATGAGGGACTGCGTTCATTTCTGTGGCATTACGGTGGAGACCATGCGACTGGGGTATCATGGGGTGTACCTCAATATTGAGAGGTAGCTACATATATTCTGTATTAGGTTAATCCACTGGGAAGTAAATGGGCACGACGTGTGTGTAAGCCTTGAGTGTTGTTAACCCAAATAACCTAATAAATAAGAAAATGTGATTGAACGATATATGTAGAATTATCCAAAGTGTATAATTTAAATCAAGTCAACAGTACTTGTGTTATGACCCCTTCCTCATAACATACTCGCAGGTTAGATTTATGGCAAAGATATGATAGCTTTGGATACTGGTTAGGCAGTATTATTAATACGGTAAGGCTATACTTTGATTATATTATATTTTATCCATTCCGCTGTGAGATATTTTCTAAGCTCTAACATATTTTATGTCTCTTTCTTTTCTGCGGGATACCAGAGCAAACCAACACGAGTTTCGATAGATTAGAATTTTGAAAAGAAATCGGTATGTCGGAATTCGGGTTGTTACACGTGTATCGGTGCGTAATCCACCATCCTATCCTACCACTTCAGAAGCAAGATTTTCTACAACATTATTTCTTATTTTGTGACTTGGTTTATATCTAAAACAAGAATGATCAGTCCATTTCAAAGAAACTCTACAATGGTACGCAAGTGCATGCTATTGTACTATAATAAATATAATATAGTTACCTTTCAAATCACTGACAAATACGCCTCTCATATGCTTATATAATGTAAAACTTTAGGTAAATTAATAACTTTTACTCTGATACTAAGTGTAACGACCAACACATACCTCTTGCACCAAATGCTAAGTAGACCATGCTAGGTCGATAGAGGACAGTCATCAAGGAAAGTAAATTAAATAGAACCAATCGTACATCTCGTAGTGCAGGGATAAAATGTAGAAAGAACAAATATAACATAATATGTAGTGAAGCGTGATATAGTAGAAATCTCATCTTCGAATAAAATCTAAGAGCTTGATACCACATGTCATAATGTTGGATACATCAAGCCTCATTACAAACCCTCTCAAATATATATTAATAAAAACAGTGGAAACAAACAAATAGGTATGTAGTATTATAATGTATTTACTTCTGCTCATCGTCGATCATCATCCTTATCACAAAAACTGCTATACATTTTACTCAACAACATCTTCGATGAGCACCCCATGGTAATAAAAGGAAATATAAAAATTTGAGTCAGATAATAGTCAAGAATGAGCGACAAATGATTGAAAAACATAAAATACAAAACCAGACAGTTTAAGTTTCACGACACTTCAAGACTTACCAGACCTATCATTGAGAGCAAAGAGTTAGCATATAATAACTAAATAAAACATGTTATTAAGGTAATGATGGAAATAGAAACAACATATAATAGCAAAAAATCATCTAAGAAGCCTCTTTTAGATAGGTATTCCCCAACCCCCACTTCGCTTCAGTATCTTATAGGCAATAGCCTACCAGACAATGAAGAAAAAGAACATCCATTTCATCCATAGAATCCATCAGAAAACAAGCAATCTATCACCTTCTATAGCCTTGAATACATTGATAATATGTATAACTATCATGTGTAATCCGTCAAGGGTAATGGAAAACCCCAGTTCCAGATGGACTACCGTGTTTGTGGATCCCATAGTTCGATATGTTTTCCTTTAGAACTCTAGTTCCTAATAGTTAAGTACAACTATAGAGCTATCTAAGGTACTCGACCATCACTGCCAGTCCAAATGGGTGTCCCCGCGATACCCCTGCGTTGAGTCTGCTAGAATCCTCCAAATTGTCAGTGACTCTTTGGCACTTCCAATCATATAACAAAACTCCATTTTTATGTCAAGTCACCCTTGAACCATCCCATTATCTTGTAGCCTCAATCCGCCCAAAGCTTCCTACCGCATTCTCCTTCGACTATCCCCATCTGAGTTCACGATCTAAGAGATGTAACTTCCCTATACCATAAATTTTATCTCGTAGAAGCGATCGATGAACCAAGTGTTCTGCCATACTCCTAAACTCATAAGAATTGAAGCAGCCTATGCCCTCATTAGATGCATTAGTACTGAACGATCAATCCCTTATTGATTGGTACCAGTCCCTCTACTTAGCCATTTTGGCTAAGTAACACGATACTCATCTTTTTTTACTTCCTAATGCATATATGCCAATTAATATCCATCCACTCTATGATCTAACCATTCATACAACTTTATGTGGATCCATCATGTATCTCTGTGTCTACCTATCCAAATTAAACCAAACTTGCGCTGTAGCTTCCTATAAACCCACCACCATGCCACAAAAGTCACAAGTCTATATGTCTCACTACCATTGATTGGTATCAATCCATTCCCTATGCAATGTGACAATTCAACCTTTGGGAATTTTCATCCCAAAATTTATGGGCCTCTTCTCCACTTCCACTAGATCCTATCTTCAAAGTTTTGTGCAATTTCAATAAATAATGCTCCCGACATACTTTGATCTTCATCCTAATTCCCAATTTAAACGGTTTTAAACATACAAATCAAGTATAGCATACAATTCAAACGTTAAAACAACAATTACGTGTAATTCCAATCATATATAGACATATGTTCACACATAAATATGAATCGCACAATAACAATCTTAGATATATCATAATTTAAAATTAATTGCATACTAATCATATTGGATCGAATAAATTACTTAACACATGTCATAATCAGTTTTACTTAGGGATTTCTAAATATGAAAACAACATGTTTGGCCCAGTTTTAGGGTTATATTAACATGTATGGTGTTTAAGACCAAATTACAACATATGATACAATCTACTCGTGTGATAGATTACTATCACTCACCTGGACCTTGAATTGAATGCAAGTTTATGTAGATCTAATATGAAAGTAGTGAAAATGCACAATTCAATGATCATTTTATGAGATCTAATTTTCTTAGATGTAGATCCAGTCTCTGGATATATACATATGATTTGATGGAAAATAAAGATGAGGGTTTGAGAGGTTTAAGGTGAACTGGAGTAGATCATAGTCCAACCTAATGTGAAAATGAGGGAGAAAGCTTATATTCTCTGCTTACAGCCCTTGTTTATTATTTCTAATCATTAGCCAAATGGGATAACTAAACTCGACCCTCTAGTTGTCCCTTAATCTATCCATCAGAAATAAAAACTTAAACTGCTATTTTTCCTAAACTACTAAATCGTTTTCTAAATGTGACAACTTCCATCCTCAAGCTATAAGACCAGTTAGAGCACTTAATTCGGTCTTTATTAAAATTTATGGCTAAAGCAAAAATCCCATAAGGGAAATATGGTCAGAAAAGGAATTGTTAAAAATCATAGACATGTAACACATCCACGTGAATTCCACTCTAAAAAATTAGAATGACACGACCACTTACGAATTGAGTAGAATTATTTTAGGATCGTCCAATACATAAAATATGGTTGTTACAATTAGGGATGCCAATTTTACCTAAAACTTAAAGGAACACATTAGGGATACATAAACGAAAGGGATATTGGAGGTACCAGTTGTATTCGAAACAAATTGGAATGGTTAATACCATAATTTTGAGAGGTTCTTGGTCAAACGATGGACAAAACCAAGTGGTATGCGAGGGATACTAGCATTCTTTTATCGAGGGTTTCTTGGTCAATGGATGGACTAAGCCTACTGGTAGGTAAGGATATTTGAATTATCGATTAGAGAGGTTTATAGTTATCTGAAGGTAAAATTATAAGGGTGTGAGATAGCTAATCCACATCTATGAAATAGGTTCTGATGCTAGGGGATGGTTAACCTACTTAGCATAGGAAGGAGTCGAAATAAAGAAAATGACGGGAATCATTCCTGATCAACCAAACTAGGAAACTAAAAAGCATGTAGACCACTTGTACGTATATATAGAGGTAACTGTTAAGATAGCTAGTTAGGTTAACTAGAATATGGAATATACCGCATGTTGCTTCTTGCATTTTATAATTGTTCTTATATTATTATGTTTTACCCATTAATATTTCAAGATCACATACCTGATTAATGGGTTTGGATACTAGTGAGAAGAAGCTCGTTCGATTAAGTGGCATGGTATCGCTAGATATCTTCTTAGGTCTATTAGATAAATTATTGTTCACACCAGTCTATTTACTAACCTAGTGTTTTAGTTCTCCCCTTAAACTCTTAGTTACTTATTCAAGTAGGCATATGGTTGAGGTTTTTCTGATTCCACTTCTACAAATAAGCTCCTAAGGCTTGTAGGAGACAGTAGTTATTCCAAGAGTTCACCTCCGGTTTTTTTTTTTTGAAAATTAGGCTCACATCCTTAGAATTAATCCTAATTAAGCTCACATCCTCCCTATAAAAAAAGTTTAAATTACATCCTTCTTTTTAAACTAACCTCCTATTTTTGACTAATTTGCCCCTTTCAATATTTCGGCTGAACGTAAGGATCTAAATACCGATTAGGGCTTTATTTTTTGCAGAAACAAAATTTTATAATCCATGGTGGCGGCGGCTCCAGAACCAAAACCTAAATCGTGAGCCCCTATTTGCAGCAACCAGCGACCGCCACTCTAGCACTATCGATCATCCCCCCTTCAGTCGACGCCACTCCAGCACCAGGATCCGCCGCCAAAGGAAATCGCGATCAGCCCCCCTTGATGATCAGATTTGTGAGGGAGGCGTCCGATTTGGGTGTTGAGACGAACGGTGGTGAAAGTTTGGTGACTGACATGGATTGTTTAAATGGTTTTGACTTGTGATTTGGGTGTGGATTTCACGGCCAGTGGTGACAGTTCGGATTAGGGGCTTTCGAAGGGTTTGAGGGTGATGGATGTTGCAAAGATCGGAGCTTGATGATCGGACCTGCAAAGATCGGAGCCTGATGATTTGCAAAGATCGCAGCATGTTTTATTTCATTATAATTGTGTTATTTTTATTTCACTTAGTTGCATTGTTAGCTTAAAATATTCCTGCAATTAATTCATGAAACTGTTGTTAGAACTCGTGGATTTTTGCTGAACTTCTGATAAAAAGTTGCGGACAAGTATGCATCTATTTTAAATATATGCATATCTGTATGCAATTTTTTATCAAACAATCTGAAAAACATATTATTTTACAAATATATTCATATTTCTATGCATATATGTAGAATACTTGCATATAAATATTAAGAAATTATTGTTATTTGGCTGAATTGTACGCATGTATTTATATTAATCTGAAGCTGTTTTTTTCCTTTTCTTTTTTATTTTATTTGTATGATAAATATAATTTTTTTATTAGCATAAAAATATGATTTTTCATATGATAAGGACCTGAAAAAAACATATATCCATGAAACCATTGTTAGAACTTGTGGGTTTGTGCTGAAATTATGATTAAAAGTTGCGGACAAATATGCATCTATTCTAAATATATGCATATCTGTATGCAATTTTTTATCAAACAAACAGAAAAACATATTATTTTACAAATATATTCATATTTCTATGCATATATGTAGAATACTTGCATATAAATATTCAGAAATTATTGTTATTTTGCTGAATTGTGCGCATGTTTTATATAATTCTGAAGCAGTTTATGTAATTTAGGTTACTACACATTAATCTTATTAATGTTGATTTTCTTTTTTTAATAACAGTGTTCCGGCGGATATTGGTGTTATCGTGTTGTTGAAGATTGGTCGTCCATCCTTTTCCAAATGATTGAAATCTGCATATATTTCTACAGAGACTACTAGATGTGGTTTGCACAATAATCTGGGTCTTAAAAAAATTATTTGTTCTTCAAAAGACCATCATCTCTGCTTTGAAAATGTTCTGAAATTTTTGATGTAGTACATGTAAATGTGGTATGTACTTATTTTTTGATGTAGTACATGTAAATGTTATGAAATTTTTCATGTAAGTATGCACATATTTCTGTTATTTGCATATATATATATGCATCTTGTTATAATTATCTGTATTTACATTTTTGTCATTTCTTTTGTTTCAGCAATTATGCAGTACAGTTCTGTATATGTATGCAATTATTTCACTTAGTTGCGCAAAACTAATAATTTATTATCTGCATAATATAAATATATGTATGCAATTATTACACTTAGTTGCATAAATGTATGCAATTTTACGTAATATATGTATATAATTGTCTAGTTTTTCGTAAAAATAAAAAAAAACTATTAAAAAAATCATTTTACGTAATATATGTATATATTTGTCTAGTTTTTCGTAAAAATCAAAAAAAGTAATAATAAAAATCGCTGTTGGAGTGATCGACTGTTTTCCATAATTGTTGGATTAGGTTTATGAGCGAGATAATAGGAGTGATAGACTGAGTAAATGAGGACAAATAGTTGTTGGATAGTTTTTTAGGTGTGTAAGGGTAGATCTGGAATTTTTTTAGCGGAAATTCAAAAATAGGGATGTTTTCTATATTATTTTTGTCACCATTTTTTTTTATATTTTGAAACTTGATAGGGACCTGTAAAAAACGCACCCTTTTTTTTTCCTATATTGGCGGTATGTAATGCCTAGAAAGTTATGGCCTTATATATTTGACTCTGATCGACCAAATAGGCATTTTTATACGTCACTCTCAAGGATTATATTTTTTAGTATTTATATTTGACGTGAATGGGGTTATAGGAAGGAAATATAATGAATAAATATCACCAATGAATATGTTTTGAATTCTTTCATATTCTCATGTTCTTTGATGATCTGATATATTAACATAATATTTCCTATCATTGGAAGTTAATACTACAAATGACTTCATTATCTTATGTCCTTAGCTTTGGGCCTTAGAAAACGGGGTGTTATAACTTGGTATCATAACATAGTTTTTTGCAAATTAATTTTTTTTTTCCAAAAGAATTTCAAATTAAAACCCAAAGATCAGTAAAGTATCAAGGTATGGGGTGATGATACTATAGTGTACCTATATTTGTATTATATAAGAACATAAGTAACCCACAGTCTTAGGGTCACCCTTGGGTATCTTTCAAATGCTTATATACAAGTACAAATTAAGATATGAAGAGGAATGCAAGGATGAATCTGGATGGTGAAAGCACCATAACCAATGGAAAGCCCGATCCGAGAGGCCTAAGACAAGTGAAACACAAGGAGATACAATCCTACCAGCAAATATGGGGAATAAGTACTAATTATTTGTCTAAATGACGCAAGTCAGAGCTGCCGCTGCTGTAGAGGAGCCAACCCTATGGCGCTAGTTGGAAACATATATGCCAAGCTAAGTATGGACTGCGGTTGAAGCGCTTAGTGAACCCAATACGGCGAAGGTCCAAAAAGTCATAGTGGGGATAAAGCGAGGAAATAGCAGGGTATATCGGATGACTCTAAAATAGAACATATAACTTGTTCTTTATGTTTTTATGAATGGAAAAATGATAATTAAATGAAAAACTAGGACTCAGTTTTATTACAATTAGTACGTTCTTAATTTTAAATAAAAACATCTGCAATTTTCTCTAAATAAACATAAATTGCTATTTAACTTAATTAAATTTCAAAGAATATACAGTATTTTTGTTTCTAAAAATATATATTAAAAAGATTCAATTAAAAAACCTAACTTCGAAATTTTTGTAATGTATAGATGCCATTTTTCAGTTCGTTTCTTTCATCTAAGATATAGCAGGAATACATAATGTAGCGGAAATAACTGTATATACCAGGAATAGCATAATATAGCAAGGTTTAAAGCGGAGAGGCTATATGGGAAAATTGTAGCGATTGTAATCCGTTATAGGGTATAGTGGGGTAATAGTGGGGCATTAACTGCACAGGAATGGACTATACAATTCTTAAAGGGAAACCTTCTCATGGAACAGAAGAAGCTAGCGCAATGGAATCATGGCTATTGTACTATGGAAGGATTTTCAGGGATCTAGGCTTGGAAGCCGTGCAGAAGAGGAGGTTAGCTTTAAGGAAAATGTATCATTGCTAATATTTTGGATGAAGAAGTTACTTGGGCTGACTTCTAGGAAAGATTTAGATTAAGATATGCATCGGAAGCTACTCATTCTATGTTGCTTCGGAAGTTTGCTAAGTTAGTTAAAGAAGACATAGCCGCGGTAGATTTAATTGCTAAATTGGACTAGTTGTCTAGCTATGCTCATGAGATGATTGATATTGCCATCCGAAGGAATGGGAAGTGCATCAAAGAGTCCAAACCCAATATTGCCAAGATAATGATGCCATATCTAAGTGACCATAGATTTTTCATTGTAAAAATGGTTATTCCCATTGAAGTGCTCAGTAATGTGGATACTCTCAATGAAGAGCTAATTGCTGATTGTGAGAAACCTTCTGAGAAGTTGAGCTTTTAGAATAAGAAAAGGAAATTCTTTAAAAGGAAGAAATCGTAGAAGGGAGGAATGTTCAGGAAGAGTAATGCTAATGTTGTCTGCTTCAAATGTGACGACAAAGTTCATTACAACAATGATTTCCAGTTTGGTAAGGCCAAGAATGGTGATGGAAAGTAGGTTGTTAGATGTTATAACTACAACTAGCTGGGCACTTTAGGAATATGTATCTGGAAGTTGTTAGGGAGGAAGGTCTTTCTTTGTAATCTTCATCGTCTGGACCCATTACCATGGAGAAAGGAAAATCCATTTTGGAAGGTATGCTCTTGTTCCATAACATACCTATCAAAGTGTTGTTTATTAATAGTGCACCATAATCATTTTTCTCCTAAGTTAATGGTAGACAAGTTGTCTTTAGATCCATCATATCTGGTAACTTCTTTTAAGGTAGCTAATCCAATAAGAGAATATATAACTTTAGCGATAAGATGTGACAACCTAGAATTTCAGTAACTAGGTTACAACTTTTTTATGATTTATATGTGTTTGATTTCGAGGGTTTCAGGATCATTTTGGTTATGGATTGGTTAGATCGTTATGATGATATAATATTCTATCAAGATAAGTTAATATCATCGAAATTCCGTTGTTGTGGTGAACAAATTTATTATTTAGTGGAGGATACAAGTCCGAAATTGTTTTAATTGGTGGGAGCATTAGATTTGGAAGATGAATTATGGGGTGTTCCTATCATTAGGAAGTTCACATATGTTTTTGAACTTGTCATGATTTACCATTGAGGAGAGATTTCAAATTCACTATTAATCTTAAGCCGTGAGCTGAACGCGCAAGCAAACCACCTATCCAAACAAAACCTACAGATATGCATAAGATGAAGATGTAGCTAGTCGATTTAGAGGGAAAGAGTTCCATCCATCTAAGAAGTTCACTTTGAGGTGAAGCTTAAGTATTCATGACGAAGCCAAATGGACGTTTGACGATACGCATTGACAATCGGAAGCTAAATGTGAACACAGTGAAGAATAAGCAACCTTTACTAGAATTGATGATCTGTTTGATCAATTAAGTGGAGCCAAAGTATTTTATCAATTGGGCATGGCTAATGGTTATCGTCAACTGTGGGTAAAAGAACGAAGTACCCCATTATCGATGTTTTGCACAAGATATGGATCTTACGAATGAAAGGTCATACCATGCGGCTGCTTACTTATTTGATGAATCAAATTTTTTAAGAGCACTTGGATAGATTTGTATTGATCTTCGTAGACGATATTTTGGTGTGTTCGAGGGATTATGCGATTAACTTTCGAATTGTACTTGAGATTTTGCGGACGCATCAACTGAAGGCTTAGTTTTGTAAATGTCACTTCTGGGAGAAAGATCCAAAGTTCCTTAGTCATGTGGCTTCTGGTGAAGGACTTTCCATGGATCCAGCAAAGGTTGTGGTTGTTAACTGTTGAAAGAGGCCACCGAGTATCACCGATATAATGAGTTTTTTGGTTTGGCGGGATATTATCGAAGATTTGTTAAGGATCTCTCCAATTAGAGTCACCTCTTACCAAGCAAATAAGCAACGGTATTAAGTATTCTTGATCGAATAATTGTATGGGAGCACATGGAAATCAACTTATACTTCGTTAAAGAGAAAGTTAATAGCACTAAATTCGAGATTAACCACATACCTGCCTTTTACCAGAGAAGCAACATCCTCACAATGGTACTGTCAACAATAGAAATTCTGCAAATTTAGCAATGATTTAAAAGTCGAAATGCTTACTGAGTTAGACGAAAAGTAAGTGATAACAGAGCATAGAGACCCCAAAGAAGTTAAATCTTCTCAAGTTCGGAAGCTTTCAAATTGAAAGCCATCACTTCTAGATGGATACAGCAAGGAAAACATCTTAGATACTTCAAATTCACCCAAACCCTAAAGTTGATGTAAACTCCATGATACTCGATGGAATTTATGACAATTAGGGTGGAATTAGGTATCAAAGGGTCAATTCTCTTATGATCATGGTTATTTACAGTTTATTTCTAAAGGAATTGAAGCAAAAGAGATGAGAGATCACCATTGATTATGGTTAGGGAAGAAACCATAGTATGGCTTGAGGGAGCAAATTAGGAAGTTAAAACCCTATTAGCCGAAAAGATACTTTATATAATGTCTAAGGGCAATATCATTAGTTTACAATTCAAGTGTACAACTATCATTAGCAAAGTCGTATTTTGTATTTGTATATAAAAGCATGTAATCGAACTGTGGATCAATCAACAATAATCAATAAAATTACATTTTTTTTCATTATCTTGCTCTCTTCATACATAAATCCAAGAAATTTAATTTTGTACAAGCTAAATCAACACATTTTTATATAATAACTTTTATCAAAAACACATTCCGAACTAATTTTTAAAGAACGGTTAAATGCTTGAATCAATTTAGGAATAAATAACCTAAACTGATGAATTGTATCATCTTTAGCTATTTAGCATAGTCACTACCATTCTCAGTTTATCATATAATATTAACAGTCCGTACAAAAGAAATGTTTTTTTATTCTTTGGACAATATTCCGGTTAATATGCAAATAACTCACGATTTTTATTAAAGTATGGTTATGTATACAAATGTTTTATTTAAATAATAGCTTGTTATTTGGAATATTTCCTTAAACATTGATAATGTTTGTGCATTTTGTTATATCTGACTATATGTCTATCAATTCAGGCGTTACATTGCTTATAGGCTACATTGTGACATCTACGCTACAAAACCCATTTAATTTTTATCATAATGAAATCCCTATTTTGAAATTAAATTACTACATTGAAACTACTCTGATCTTTTGAGTTCTTAAATTATTTTTCCAAAAATTAAGCATAAACAAAGTGATTGATAATAGAATTTCTTTATTGCTTGAAAATGCAATCAACATATGATACTCATTTTGTCAAATATCGTCATATCTATAATATGAAAACTTCCATAGCAGATTATAGTCTTTATCAACGTATGTGTACCAATGCAAGGTTAAGTGCACAAAAGATTTCAAACTCTAAATAGAATTGGATTATTATATTCTCCTCATGTTCAACTTCTCATAATGCTAATGTATTGCATGCACAATTTCATTGCCATATGGCACGCCCACGAATAGTTCCAGCGTATTTGTTTCTACATTTATTTACATGAATTTATAATGATAGCATTTTATAAAAATTTAAACTTGGGATGCGTTCTTTTTTTTATCTGAAAGGAGGAAATGAAAGGGGTAAACTGAAGGAGTTGAGGAAGGGGAAGTTTGCAAAAGAAAATTGCGTTCTTTTTACGAAAGGGGCAATGAGAAAGGGGAAAACTTATTATTTATATTATTATATGATTTGTGTTAATTACTTTTATATAAAATAGATACATACGTTTTACATAATACATAATACCGAATACAATCAGAATTAAAAATGCAGAATACAAAATAAGGAGTATAAACCAGAATTTGCAAATGCATACAAACTGAAGAATACATAACAAGAAATACAAATAATTCCGAACATAACCTAGCAACAACTAGTTCATTTCGTATGGTATCTCAAACTATTGTCATAG
Source organism: Allium sativum (assembly GCA_030737875.1). Lineage (NCBI taxonomy): Eukaryota > Viridiplantae > Streptophyta > Magnoliopsida > Asparagales > Amaryllidaceae > Allium > Allium sativum. The sequence continues at coordinate 266,527,092 of CM060920.1, read as the reverse complement.
CGGCTGTTATTACATTTCTTTTAACTTGTTCATGATCGTTATTTTCATGGTTCTAAATGCTATAATTTTTTCTAGATATTCTTCGAACACCAGATCTGGATTATCATCATGTCATAAAGTTAGCATCCTCATCTTTTACTTTCGTATGAAATTGTGAATAACCATTATGGCAGTGACAATCTTTACCTGACCATTATATGGATATGTTGGTACATTACATATGATTACATAAAAATCTTTTAAATGCCAAAAGTTCTTTAGATTTCCATATGCAAACTCAAATGCTGGTAGTTGAAAACTTCATTTTCTGCCTTTGGTTCATTCCGCATATCATTGAAATCTAAAATATGGTATCTAATACCTGCAACACCCCGTATATTCTATGAATATTAAAAGAACGAATTAAAGAATACTTAATTTTTAAATTGAGAATTAAGGGAAACTGGTTACGCCATTACGTTCATCTCGAAATTATGCTTGGAATAGAGTCCAAGTTTTCATAAATCAGACTTTATATGAGGATGTTATGGCCCTCAGAAGTTTCAGGAATTTAAATAATTTAAAACAACTCAGATTTAAGTTCAAAATTCAAATCACACACCCGGGCTGGGCAGGAAATTTCCCGCCCAGGACCCAGGTCAACTAGGAGGTCGACCTGAGTCGACATAGGTCGACCAAGGGGTCGACCTAAGGGTCGACCTGGATCGACATAGACAACCAGGGGGTCGACCTTGGGGTCGACCTCCCCCCCCCCCCCCCCATTTCCAGATCCGAGGACTACTTCGTTTTTCTGCATTTGGACCCCCATTCTGACCAGATTTGTTGATCCCTATGCTATTTAAACACCCCCAAACCCCACTTTTCTCCACCCCAAACCATTGTAACGATATGCTGCCTCAATTCTAATTAAAATAAATCAATGGCGTCTCTACTCTGTTGAAACCTAAGCTAGAGCTAGAGATAGTGCTTCTTCTTCTTCCAATCTGAATAGGATTAAAAGAGAACAACTACAACCATTTTTCTTTTAAAATCCAACCAAGGTGATTACAGTTATTTTCAGATATGAAATTTAATTATGATCTTGACATGGCTATAAATCTGAATATGAGATTATGCATATTCTTATTTATCAGATCCATTTTTCTGTGTAGATCTATCTTATTAATATTATAGTAACTATTCTGTATCTCTTCCTTCCTTCTGTTCTATAGCCAGGCTACCACGAGCCTGAGCCAAATCTCATAAGAGATTGATGCACGGACGCTAAATTTGGGGAAAATAGTGAATGATGCATAATTAGACATTACTGATTTGTGACTAGTTTGAGAAAAGAACATATGTTGTAATTTAAGATGTAGATCTGGGCGTACTATGTATAATAGTCTGTGATTTGGAAGAAGGAGAATTATTGTGTATATGACTTAGGCATAAAGATCTATATTATAATAGGATAACTATTAAATGTGAATACACCTAAATGGGGATTTTGGATATTAAGCATACGCTGAAATCAAAGGCTATAATTCGGCATAATTTGTATTGTATATCATGATTTAGGATTTTTGGAGAATATTCTGTACTGTGTAAATTTAACTAAAATTTGGGGCATATGTTATATTGTGAATTATGACCATAATTTGGGCATGTAAAATTAGGCTTAATCTTATGATTAAATCTGTTAAATTGCCTAATCTGCTAAATCTGTTGAAACTAAATACGGTAAATTTGGGGTATGAAAATCTGTAGGCTCGATCTAATATTGAGCAAAACAAGTCAATAGAACTTTGAATAATCTGCTGTAACTTGTAAAGAAGTTTAATTTGTTGAATTGGAATAATTAGTCTGATAGTGCCATAATCTGTGAATGAATACTTTAGCTAAAAATAAGAATGCTGATACATGAGGTTAGACTCTGTTTGCAGTAGAAGCCTGCCCGGACCCAACCGGCTTAACCAACAACCGCAAACTTTCAGTCTAATGTGAGAGGTCGTAGGCATAACTAAAAGATGCTTAGACACGAGGTTAGGTCTGGCTTGCGTCAGAAGTCTACCCGGAACCGCCCGGCACATCCAGCGGCCACAAGCTACCGACCTAATGTGAGAGGTCTGTGCATTAGTAATTAGTTAATGCAAATCTAGGATAAATATGATGCCTAAAATGTGTTGGGTGGATATGGTTAAACCAACTAGGCGAATGAACCTAATAAACCCATTTCGTAAATCTGTAGGCCCAATACAAGGTTAGGTGAAACAATCTATAAGTCTGTTAATCCGTATATCTGATCCTTAGTCTGAAAACCTGTTAACCTGTATGTCTGATCTGAGAACTAGTTAATATGAACTTTGTACATCTGAAATCTGTAAGAAAGTTAATTTGAAATCTGTTAGTCTGGGGACACAAGGTTAGGAGGGGTAATTACTTGTGTCATCTGTTGTGTGGGACCCATATTAGTCAGTAACCCTTTTCTGGTATCAAAATTATGACCCAACACTAGCAGGGGTCCAGGCACGCTTACTGAACTAATTGTAAGAGGTTCACTCTGATAATGGCGAGGGGTGTTGATGGTGCATTCCAACTGGGTCATGTGCGTGCATGGATCCGGTCTTCTCTGAGGATGTAAGACACCGTGACACCGTGACAAGTGGGTCATGTGTCTACAGGTTGCCACTTTAGGGAATGATACACACTTTTGTGGGGCCGCCACAGGGTATTTATGTATTTGGGAGCCGATCGCTTGGGGTAGAATTTAGCGTGCACCTAGTACTATCTGTTTCTGTTGGAATACCTTCTGTCTATGTTGGGGTGGTAAAGGCCCATTAGTTGGGGTGGTAAAGGCCCATTATTAGCATTCTGTTTCTGTACCTTCTATCTCTGTTGGGGTCGTAAAGGCCCATTAGTTGGGGTGGTAAAGGCCCATTACTAGCATTATACTTCTGTAAAGATTATTATGTTTCTGTTTCTATTTCAGTTTAGACATTAGGGTGACACCTAATCCTATTATACTAAGTATTAGTGCAGAGAAGCAAGATATAGGTAAGAAGCATATCTTGGTCTATATCATTCTGTTTCTTCTATTTAACTTAAACATACCTGCTACTCCTATTGATGTAATCTCTCATCCAGCTTTATTTACATGTCATGATACTACTATCTGTTTATATACTGAAAGTAACTGGACTCGCCAGACTTTATGTCTGACCTCATTTGTTTTCACCTCTTTTTCTTTCCATTTCCCCCCCAGGTGCTCAGGGTGGAAACATAGGAGCTTGATTCATATTCTCTCTGCTTGAAGTGCTTGAAATATTGCTTGGATTTGACTCTATCTTCTATGGCAGTTTATGTTAGGGATTATGGTTTTAAAATTATGCATTCTGAAGGATTTTGGTATAAGACCGATACTTGTGTACTTGGGTTTTGGTATTGTGATTTTGAAGGATGTAACCAAACTTATTTCTGTTTCTGCTGTAATAAAGTTATAAATTTTTTCAAGTACTACTTTACGTATCTGTCTTGTAATATTCTATTCTGTTTACTTATAATGCTTCATGGAAGTTAATGCATTCCCTTTGTGAATGACATTAATAAACATGGGGTGTTACAATACCTTTTCAATAGTGGATACCTGGAACCTACTAAATAATATGGTTATTTCAGCGGGTGCATAACATTCAAATTGAGAGTATCCACAATTCATGAAAGATACTAAAATGATGGGCAGTTCCTTCCTACCATTCTTTGACAAATGTAAATATTAACTCAAAAGCGCATACAACCATTATATTTTGTATAGGCACACATTTACGTCTTACAAATTGTTGCATATCTGCCAAGGATCGTGAGATATTACATGTGTACCATCAATTGCTCCAATGTAATTTCTAAAGAATGGGTAATATCATGGTGAAGAAAGGATTAATTATGGAATTCTATTAAGTTGAGAATCGATCGGCCTAATAAAATTCATAGATAGTAACAAGATAAAATTCAGAACCATATGAAAATAATAGCTAATTGTATTAATTAATAGTTGAAATCTATCAGCAATCTGCCATATAGAAATAGTCAAATCGATCATATATAAGAAGATGGCTATCGTTTCTCCAACTATAACATGCACCGCTAGCTTTCGACCGTGCACACGACATAAAACGAAGCCTCTTCATTTGGAATAGGAAGACTATAAAATATAGAAGATTGGTGTCAATGAAATTTCCAAATAAATAGGTTATATTTTATAAAGTTGTATGAACGGCTGGAATCAATTTGGTTGCAGCCAATGATGCATGTTACAATTAGAGAAATAGCAGTCATCTTTTATATTCAATCACTTTGGCTATTCCAATAAGGAAGATTGTTAAAAGATTTCAATGATCAATCAATATGATTAGCCGTTATTTTCATACAGTTCTGAATTTTGTTTTGTTACTGTGACTATGGATATTATTATGCCGATTGATCCTCAATTTAATAAAATTCTATACTAGATTTGTTCTTCACCATGATAAATAAAACATCAAAGTATAGAATGTTGCGGCTAACTGAAGCTATCCTTGTTTTCATATTCATCCTTGTACATAGAGTTTGGTCCACTCGTTTTATCTTTTCTTTTATCAGTTTGGGTTGATATTTAAAGCCCATCTATCTTGTATATATATGAACCGTAGTCTGCTCCATAAAATCTTTCTTTTGAGCATTAATTCAAACTTAATCATTTATCTTTTCATCTCAAAATACTCTCTTCAGATCTCAACATATTTTTTTGAAATCTTAATTTGGTATCAAAGCATAATTATATTAGCTTAATAGCTCTTGATTATGGTGATCTTTGCCATATCTTAGCTGATATATCTAAATTAGATAACTGGTTTAAATTTCTTCTCCTCAGAGTAACTTCATCATCGAAGAAGAGGGCACTTTCTGATCAAACTATGTCGTGCCATCAGTCTCAAACATAGTTGCCACATCTATAGCCTCGCCGTATTCAAGAAAGGGATGCATCACCCAATTTATTGTATGCTGCCTTTTTTAGTTGATAAAATTCATTCAAGAAAACCAAGAAAGGGTCAAGAAATGGCTATGCCACATCATTAAACTCAATCAGATAAGCCTCATCATTTTGGTTACCTGATTGCATCAGTCACATTTGAAAACTGCCCTTGATCCCTCAACAAATTCTCAACTCTATTCATACCTTTTCTTAGTCTATTTTTTCTTCATGGCCAACAATAATACTTCATCAGATTCAACCTCTGGAAATGCTTCTGCACCCACAAATTTTTCTGCACCCACAAGTGCTTCTGCCCCTCAAGAAGGTACATCAGCTATAGACAGATTGTTAAAAACCATTGTAAGTCCACAATCTCAACTAATCACTATGAAACTAGATGAAAATAACTACCTATTGCGGAAATTACAAATTCATACTGCTCTGGTAGGCTATGGGTTAGAAGAATATGTGTTATGCACTGTTGATACTCCATCAAAATTCATTATCGATTAAGATAATAGGGTTATCAGTAATGAAGAATTCGTAAAATTTCATAGACAAGATCATCTAATCAGTTCTTGGCTACTGTATTCTATCAGTCAAAGTATATTGCCTCAGGTCATAGGTTGTACAACGTCAAATGAAATTTGAAAAAATATAGGAAAAGGGTTTAATAACCAATATTATGCCAAAGTCATGCATTATGAAAGGCAATTGCAGAAAATTAGAAAGGACAACATTAGTATGCGAGAGTACTTAAGCAAAATTAAGTATCTTTGTGATATGTTAGAAGCTGCTGGTCAAAAGATTTCTGAATCTGAACAAATCTTGATAATTCTTAATGGTTTAAGTGAGGAGTATGATGTTGAAGCCATCATTGCTACACAAAAACAATTCTCTTCTATAGATGATGTCCATCCCATTCTCCTATCTCATAAAGCTAGAATTGACAGTAAAAGAAATCAAGAAGCCGAGTTCAGTGTCAATTACGCACCAAAAAAAGAATCAAAGTAATAATGCCAAATCAGATCAAACATTTCAAATAGGTGGACCATCGGGCAGAGGCAGAGGAAGAGGAAGATGAAGCAACAACAATAATAAAACAAAATGTTAGATATTTGAAAGAATTGGGCACTCAGTGTTATTTCAGGTATAATCTTAATTATTCCAACAATCAAGTTAATAACAGCCAAAGGGGATCAAATCCAAGTGCAAATATTGCTCAAGCACAATCAGATCAGAGTATACAGTCAAATGGCTCAAGGAATCTAAGTGAAACCACCAGGTTGGATCACATAAATGATGACAATTGGTACCCTGATTTTGGAGCTACCAATCATATAACCAATAACCTTGACTCAATCTTGGCAATACAGAGTATAAAGGTAATAAGTCTATTTGCATGGGGAATGGTAAGTGTGTAAATATTTCTCACATTAGCAATGGTGGCATAAATGGTAAAAGAAAAATCTTTTTACATAATTTATTAAGAGTACCAAATATCAAGAAGAATTTAATTAGCATCTCACAGTTTGCCAATCATAATCAGGTGTATTTGGAATTTTATCCTAAATATTTTTTAGTCACAGGCATACTGACAAACGAAATTTTGTTGCAGGGTCATGTTATTAAGGGGTTGTACAAGTTTAGCTTCAAAATTTGCAAAAATACTGCAAAATTTAATTTTTGTTGCAGTTATTCTGAAAATAGTTTAAATTGTAATAATAGTAAAGTACACCCTGTATCTGATATTGCTAGTACTTGTAATAGTTATCTACTATTGATCATTGGCACTACAAACTTGGTCATCCCAGTATTAAAATTGTGAAGAAATTCTTCTTGATAACAAAATACCCTTTGATGATATTAGACTGCCATATATATGCACCTATTGTCAAATGGGGAAGAGTCATAAACTACCATTCGCCACATCTAATATTGTATATTCAAAACCATTTGATCTCATTGCTGCTGACCTTTGGGGTCCAGCACCAGTGTAATAACCCGGAAATTCTAAGCCAATTTAAATTTTTTATTTTGGCAATTTTAGCGAAATTTGAATATTGAAAATAAATATTTTAAATAATATCGACGAGAAATTTATTTTGAATAGAATTAGAACGTATATATTTATATAGCTCGACGTTAGAATATAAATAATTATTTATAATTATAAAAGGAATTGAAAATGGCGCGGTAGTTCGATAATTCGATTTCGAACTTCAAATGAATGTACCGGGTGCAAAATAAACCGGATTTTAGTGAAACCAAAAATATTGTATATATTGAAAGTGAAAATATTGTATATATTGAAAGTGAAAATATCGTATATACTGAAATGTGAAAATATCGTATATATTGAAATGTGAAAATATCATATATATTGAAAAGTGAAAATATTGAATATATATATGAAATGTGAAAATGATATATATATATATATATGAAATGTGAAAACGATATATATATATATATATATATATATATATCTGTGTGAAATGTTAAAATGATTTGATAGTTAAAAATATAATTTTTAACATATATATCAGATGTACAAAATTGTCCTGTATATGGAATATTCAATTTTGATATAAAATTGAAAGGGAAATTGAAATCATTTTGAAATAAAATTTAAAACGATTTATAAAATACGTTTTGAATTGAAATCGACGAAATATATATAATATTATATATATATATATATATATATATATATATATATATATATATATAATGGCCTGAATAGAACGCGTCGCGCTACGGTAGTTCACGAATTTCGACCATTAACTTCGAACGGACATTACGGGAGATCCGACCGTCGGATTCTCCTAAAACCTGAACCATTGGGTTCGTATCGAAAGGAGCTTTCCAACGAATATGAGATATTAGAAATCTAACAGTTGGATTTGGAGAGACGTCCAAATCAAATTTGGAAAAGGTCGTTGTAAGTGCAGTTCGACGACCGTTATTGGAAATCAACTGTACGGGCCTTGATAAAATTATTAAAAATATCAATAATTAGTGTAAAATCTTAAGAAATGATCTGAAAATAACTGAGATGAAAAATTCCATATTTGAAAAGATAAAAATTGATTTTTAACGAAATGAACTAGTTATTAACTAGAAAATTAATCCAATATTTTTAAATAAATAAAATGGATTGAGATGTGGTTTTAGTATAACCAGAAATTTCCAATATAAGAATTGAAATAGATCTGAATCGGAATTATCTTCAGAATATTTCGATATTGGATTCCGTGATTATACGGACATTATGGAGGAATTTGGAAGATATATATATCGTTATTCCAATACGACATTTGTTGATTTCAGAATTTGATATTGAACATAAGCCGATATATTTTCTATTCAAAGCCTTGTATTTGATATCAAATTGGATTTGGGGTTTGTCGTGAACTGTGTTTAAATGACATTTGTTCTTTAACCTGCGTAAAAGCAGGATTAATTTCCAAAATGTAGAACAATCAATATGAAATGATTTTAGAGATGAAACCAACTGGAGTTTGAATAAATCTTTAATTATATTTGAATGAATGAATGGTTATTAAATTTACCAAAACAAGTGATGTGATTAAGCCAAATTTACTTAGTTGTTGATATTGATTGTGGTTGATTGATTGTTTGGATGGTGGTCGACCAGTTTATGAGCAGAATATGCTTTTACATTTAGCATTGGGTTGAGTAAAGATATATGTGTCTTAACACCTTGTGAAACACTTCATGATTTGATGATAAGGTGTTAGCGATGTTGTGTTCATTTCAAATTTAATGAATGATTGTGAAATGATATATTTTTCTTAAGTGAAAAGAAATGTATTCCCGATTTTGGACAGGGAATGTTTATAAAAATGTTTTATAAAACAGAAAGGATTTCGATGTGAAAACCCGTAACTTCCCCGTAAAGGAAAGTGTCGGATAGTTCGAGAACAAGCCACAACAAAACGCATATAAAAGAACATTTCATTGTATATTACAACAATGCATCAGAATACAAGAATATACAGAGGATGAATGAATATTACACAGAAATATCAGAGATTTAAATTACATTTAAATACATAGCAGCGGAAAATAATATAATACACAACTAGAAGAGATATACGGATACAAAGCTTTCCGGATATCATTCCAGCTGTAAACCAGGATCCTGTGAATATAAATCTGCAAAACCAAAACTACTAGCTGCCCGTGTCAAAATAGGCGCACCCAGAGTTTAGGTCAAAACAATAAACTCCAGGTCAGTCATGTGACTGGTGTGAGAACTAAAACAGTTAATATCTTTATTTTCAAAGTTAGGTAAATCAAGGGACCACGCCGTATATCACGGAACGGGTTTCCTCCCAAGAATACCAGTGCATAAAACAACAGCGCAATGCTAAATAAAGAAAATGAAGCTATTATAAGACCCAGGTCCCATCACACAATGCAACGCAGCCGAGGATAGGGTTTTCCCTTATAATAGCCAAACATGCTTAGTACGTTTAAAACAAATCATTTGATACTACTATAAGTGCATAGTGTATAAAACAACTTCAAATCATAAGTATCAATCATAGGCGGCATGAATGCCCCATAACACTATGTCGCCATATATAAGTTTACAATCAAAACCGCAATGTCGTATTGGAAGTTGGGTTATCATTTATGGTATGAACCGAGGCTAGGGGCAAGATCCTCAACCGATTCGAGACAATCTAGCCCATGTCTCAGGACCCAGACTCAGGTGGGCCTTGGATCGTCAGGGCCGGTCCACCGATGTGGATTATTATGCCTGAACACTACGTTTCTCCGCCCTTTGGGGCGTAAGCCTGGCCCGTCAGCCGACCAGAAGCATCGGCCGAAACCGATATCACGAGGCGCCTCGCTTTTCAGCAAGTAATAATGAGCAACATCCACATGAGTCTAACTCGTCAGCCAGTTCAAGCACTGACGCCACTCCTAACTAGAAAGAAACGCATGTCCTCCCTGATGTCCGTCTCCCGTTTTTGATTCATACCGGGTGTGATACTCGCGAATCAACGTTACACAAAGCTACGCCACAAAGGCCGTGCTTCGATCATCAACCACAAGACTTTGCTTTTCAACAGAAGCCTTGATCATTTGCATCTTAGCATGCCACACAGGCAATTCACTCCATGCGATTGATATCCATCAATATATAACCCCTGAGCTCGTACGTCTCAGAGAAGGATGTTAAGCAAGAGAATAAATTCTCCGCCGCCAAACAGATATATATTTAATAGAGATCAATCACACGGACTAAAATCCAATGTCAGACACACAGTCCATTTACAAGTCCGTTCTGGGTCTGAACGAAACCGGAGGCACTTTCCTCGCATATCCTTCCATCTCCAAGTATGTCTGGACGATCACCAACTGTTTCCATCTTCTTGGGTGTACAGCCCAATCAAGATCATCAGTAATCACCCAAACAACGTGAAGACTTCCGGTCTTCGACCACCGTCTTCATCTTCGACTTATCGTCGTATCAGTTATTCAGAATGGGATAAACCCGGTCTTTCCGAATAACTCGCGTATATTTTAAATAAGTGTTACACAAACACAACATACGCCTCATTCCAATTCATCAGTCACTAACCGTAAATTAATCAAGAGAATAATTCCCCAAATATTAACCCCGAAGGCCGAAACCAACATCAGATCAATATCCAGAAAACCATTCTGCTTAGCTAACCGACAGTTAGTTTCTGATTTCACATTCATAGGGAAAAGTTCCCATTAATTTTATCAAAGATAAACTCCTTGAATTTATTCTTTAATCTATTTTTGAATATCAATTCAAACTAGTCGGGATTAGCGAACCTTACCGAAGTAATCATTTGTTTTAATTTCCCAATCCCAACCTATTCATCCCATGAAGTAAAACTGGCAATACTTCATATCTAACACCATGGTGTTATCGGTAAATTCAATTACCATCTCACGTTCAAATCTAATTAAAGATTTAACTATCGCCTGAAGCAAAACTGGTGGTACTCCATTTTCGATCTTTTCAATCTAATTAAAGATTCATTAAAACTCCACTTAGTTTTAATCTTCGACTGGGTTAAAGAATCAGTGTCATTTAAAACACGGTTCACGATAAACCCAAAATCACATTCCATTAATTATCGGGTTAAAGAACGAGTGTTATTTAGAACACTGTTCACGATAAACCCAAAAATCAATACCAATTCAATTCCAATTAAATATCATTTAATTGGTACACTTCATTAAATCTAAATAAAAAGATTTAATCTTTTCTCAACTGGGTTCAAGAACAGTGTTAGTGAAGACACCATTCACGACAAACCCAAATCACATTTGATTATCAATACAAGGCTCTGAATAGAAAATATACTGGCTTATATTCAATATCAAATTCTACGATTAACAAATATCGTATTGGAAATAACGATATAAATATATATCTTTCAAATTTCCATAACAATATCTGTATAATCACGAATTCCAACATCGAAATATTCCGAAGACAATTTCGATTCAAATCCATTCCAATGCAATCATTGGAAATTTTGGTTATTTTTAAAACCCCTTTCAAATTCAATTTATTTATTTAAAAATAAATAGAATTATAATCCTAGTTCAAAACTAGTTCATTTCGATAAAAATCTATTTTTATCCTTTCAAATATGGAGTTTTTCATCCTAATTTTTCCCAAATCATTTCTTATGATTTTACACAAATTATTATTATTTTTAATAATTTTATCAAGGCCTGTACAGTCGATTTCCATCAATGGTCATCGAACTGCACTTACAGCGACCTTTTTCAAATTTGATTTGGACGTAACTCCAAATCCAACCGTTAGATTTCAAATTTCTAATATTCGTAAGAAAGCTCTTTTCGATACGAACCCAGCGGTTCCGGTTTTAGGAGAATACGACGGTCGGATCTCCCGTAATATCCGTTTGAAATAAATGGTCGAAATTCACGAACTGCCGCGGCGCGGCGCGTTCTATTCAGGCCATTATATTATATATATATAATATATATATTTCGTCGATTTCTATTTAAAACGAATTATATAGATAGTTTTGAATTCGTTTCAAAAACAATTTCAACTTCCATTTCAATCCAAAGCAAAATTGAATTCTTCTTTATAAATTCGTTTTAAAATTCATTTCTATTCAATTCAAATTTCAATTCAATTTGAATTCAATTCAATTCGCTTTCAATTCAATTTGAATTCGTTTTCCATTCAATTTGAATTCGTTTTCAATTCAATTCAATTTCAAAGTCGTTTTCTATTCGATTCAATTCAAATTGGTTTTCTATTCGATTCAATTCAAATTGGTTTTCTATTCAATTCATTTCGAAATCGTTTTCAATTCATTTCAAATTGAATAAAATCGATATAAATATCGTTCACGTCAAAAATGGCGTCAATCTAATCAACACGACTTCATAAATTTCTATTTTCAAATATTCTATTTCAAATATTTCTTTTTCAAAATAGTTGTTATTATCAAAATATTTCGTTCAACACATGACCAATCTCAATGGATGAGTACTGTCAACACATGAACCTTTATTTTATATTATTCTTTATTTTCTAAATTGGAATGAGGCCCAATCAATCACCATATAATGTTAATTATATGGATTTTCATACATTACACACATATAATAGCATTGAAAAATAATCAACCATCAACCAAAGTGCACTACACTGTATAAGCATCAAATATAGATATCTAACGCTTATAACAGCCTGTCAATCAATCGATCGACATATTTAACCAATCAGGATGAGTGAACTTCAAATTTCATCCCAACACCCGTGTGGGGTTTCAAACAATCAAACACAGATTTTAGTTGTGCAGTTGGGCGATGTGTAAAATTTATCGACCCAATCAATGTCCTTCAAATAGGTGTACATAAACAAACCGTTCGGTTTGTAAATGAATATTTTATTTTATTCACTTTACGTTAAAAATTATATTTTTAACGATAAAAACATTTTTATTTCAACATATGAATTTCTATTCAGTTCATTTATTCAATAAAATGATATTTTTATTTTTCTAACATATTTTAGAAAATTTCGGCGGCATAACGGCACGATACTAGAAACGGGACGAGGCCTAGCCTTATCCCCAGTCTAGTGAAGGCCCACGCCATTCACACATCAATAAAATCAATTTAATTTCACCAAACAATTCAACTAATCTATGCAACCAAACAAACAAGTCCATGGTCCGTGGACGATTGTGTCGGGTGCTACTAAGCACCGTCTGCATCCTAGCATATATATATATATATAAATAGAAATGAAATTGAAAGGTGAGAAATTCTCACCAAAAGCTATCCAAACATCTTGACTCTTCTTTGATATAAATCTTCTTCGTTCTCGCCTTTTTGTTACCTTCGTTGTCCGCTTTCACTACCTATGTAAAAATCGAATTTTTACTTCGCTATTCCATATATAAAAATCATATTTTTATTTCGAAGTTCAATATATAAAAATCATATTTTTATTTCGAAGTTCAATATATAAAAATCATATTTTTATTTCGAAGTTCAATATATAAAAATCATATTTTTATTTCGAAGTTCAATATATAAAAATCATATTTTTATTTCGAAGTTCAATATATAAAAATCATATTTTTATTTCGAAGTTCAATATATAAAAATCATATTTTTATTTCGAAGTTCAATATATAAAAATCATATTTTTATTTCTCCTATCATATAAAAATTATCTTTTTATTCTTTCTATTAATTAAAAGAAATCTCGTCTTTTAACATTATAAAAATTCAATCTTTTATCTATTAAAAATCTAAACTTTTATCTATTAAAAATCTAAACTTTTGTCAATTAAAAATCTAAACTTTTATCAATTAAAAATCTAAACTTTTATCTATTAAAAATCTAAACTTTTATCATTTAAAAATCTAAACTTTTATCATTTAAAAATCTAAACTTTTATCATTTAAAAATCTAAACTTTTATCTACTAAAAATCTAAAAGAAAACAATACTTTTAATAAGTAAACTGGATTAAATAGAGCACTCACAGTCGGAAATGGGTTAGGAGGCGCCGGAGTCGAGGTTGGTTGGCCAGGCGGGTCGCGGCGGTAGGAATGGTGACTGGTGGCGCTCCAGATCTGCGGTGGTAGGGCTACGGTGACGGTCTCTGCTGTGGGGCGTTGGGGTTTCGGTTAGAAGAAGAGGAGCGAGAGGGAATCGAGAGGAAGGGGAGGGGGTTGGAGAGTGAGCGGCTCCATCCATGGCGGCGGTGCTGAGGGAGGCGCTAGCTCCGGCGTGTGGTGAGCGCCAGTCGTCGATTCTGGCATTGCGGTTTTTTTTTTCTAAACTGAATCGGGGGGGGGGGGTATAAGGGAGAAGTTAGGTTTTTATTTAATTATATATTTAATTTTTTTATTATTTCAAAAAAGATAACTTTCTATTTCGATTTCGAAACGAGGCCCACCGCCTGTCGTCCATAGCTAATTACCCCCATTCCGAACACAATGGGATATGTATCGTAGGATGATTCGATCATTTTGATCAGTTTCCGCTGAATTTACATTTAAATCTCTATATTGAATTTTAAACGTACATTTCAAATTACCGGGGTCACATACTAACTCGAAAAATTCCAGAAAAATATTTTCTAGCTTCGTATTGACGATATGGTTCTAACAAAACTAGTTTCGTCGAATTCTGAGACCGTTGGAAAAATGGCCATTTTCCAGTCGATTAAAATCAACTAAAACTGGTCAAACGCGTTTTCCTTTGCCACGCTCACATATTGATTCGAAAAATTATGAAATTTGAAACCTAGCAATAATTTAACATCACGGACCCAACAAAACTGGTTTCGTCGAAATCCGAGGTCATTTGCAAAATGTCCATTTTTAAGGGCCTGAATTCCATAGCGACTATTCAGAATTTTCAACTGGACATATCTTTTGATTCCCGCTATGAAATTTTGATTTTTCGGATTCGTTGGAAAGATATCATCAAATAGGTTCTACTATTTTTGGTTTCACTAAAATCCGGATTGTTTTGCACCCGGTACATTCAATTGAAGTTTGAAATCGAATTATCGAACTACCGCGCCATTTTCAATTCAATTTATAATTATATATAAATATTTATATTCTAACGACGACGCGTATAATATATACGTTCTAATTCTATTCAAAATAAATTTCTCGTCGATATTATTTAAAATAATTCATTTTAAATAATCAAAATTCGCTAAAATTGCCAAAATAAAAATTTTAAACTGGCCCAGATTTTCGGGTTGTTACAATCTCCCCCACTTAAAACTTTTCGTCCCCGAAAAGGAACAAAGTCGAAAGTGGTTTGATTAATCAACACTACGTTCGGTCTGGCTTCCATTCTCCAACTCTTTAGTTTCTGAGAATTTTCAAAATTTCAAAAATTTGGCTAACACCCTAAATTTTTGAAAAATTTCGCCATAACCTCCCCTGCACCGGGAGCATCGGGGAATTTCAAATAGCTTCCCCGGTCCTTCTAATCTCAAAAAGAAAAAGAAAAAGCCAAGCGGCTAGCCAATAGGCTCATAAAATCATCATCACCCAAACAAAATAGTAAATTATGTAGTAAACATGTACCTATTTGTCGGGCAAACAAATTTTATTCTCTGGCTCTAGCCTCCTTGCTATGACCAGTTCAATGTTATACATGTATATGCAAGCAAATGCGACTAATTTTCAATACTTGATTCAGTTAGGCATAATGGTTCAAAATTATCAAACAAATAAACAAACAACACAAACATCAATCAATTAGTGAATTATCATTTGAAATTCATAACTTTGATATATAGTCAAAAAATCTCATTTTTGATGCCAAATCACAACAATGTATTCTAGCCATATTAGTTTTGGTTCTCACACCAGTCCAATGGAAATATATAGAAAATCACACCTTCGAAACTCGAACATAAATGTTGATGATGCGATCGCTATCATCAATATCATCTCCGGGCGACTAGAGTGTGATGCTATATCTATCCAATATATTAAAACTTTGAATATACGTTTGCAAGGCGTATATGCAAATTCTTTATATACTGAATTGTCCAAAATCAATATAAGTAAATTATTCAAATACGTGTAAAACGATCTAAATTTCAAAACAGAATTGTTTTCATTTGAAAAATATACTCTCCACTCTCGTTCTAGGATACTACTGATCCCATCTCTAACGAGTCATTCTCATTGGATATTACTAATCCAATATCTGATGAATTCTTTCGTATGGTTCTAATGTGCCTTGTTCTCTGCTTTGTAAACCTAAGCTCTGATACCAACTGTGAAAACCCGTAACTTCCCCGTAAAGGAAAGTGTCGGATAGTTCGAGAACAAGCCACAACAGAATGCATATAAAAGAACATTTCATTGTATATTACAACAATGCATCAGAATACAAGAATATACAGAGGATGAATGAATATTACACAGAAATATCAGAGATTTAAATTACATTTAAATACATAGCAGCGGAAAATAATATAATACACAACTAGAAGATATATACGGATACAAAGCTTTCCGGATATCATTCCAGCTGTAAACCAGGATCCTGTGAATATAAATCTGCAAAACCAAAACTACTAGCTGCCCGTGTCAACATAGGGGCACCCAGAGTTTAGGTCAAAACAATAAACTCCAGGTCAGTCATGTGACTGGTGTGAGAACTAAAACAGTTAATATCTTTATTTTCAAAGTTAGGTAAATCAAGGGACCACGCCGTATAACACGGAACGGGTTTCCTCCCAAGAATACCAGTGCATAAAACAACAGCGCAATGCTAAATAAAGAAAATGAAGCTATTATAAGACCCAGGTCCCATCACACAATGCAACGCAGCCGAGGATAGGGTTTTCCCTTATAATAGCCAAACATGCTTAGTACGTTTAAAACAAATCATTTGATACTACTATAAGTGCATAGTGTATAAAACAACTTCAAATCATAAGTATCAATCATAGGCGGCATGAATGCCCCATAACACTATGTCGCCATATATAAGTTTACAATCAAAACCGCAATGTCGTATTGGAAGTTGGGTTATCGTTTATGGTATGAACCGAGGCTAGGGGTAAGATCCTCAACCGATTCGAGACAATCTAGCCCATGTCTCAGGACCCAGACTCAGGTGGGCCTTGGATCGTCAGGGCCGGTCCACCGATGTGGATTATTATGCCTGAACACTACGTTTCTCCGCCCTTTGGGGCGTAAGCCTGGCCCGTCAGCCGACCAGAAGCATCGGCCGAAACCGATATCACGAGGCGCCTCGCTTTTCAGCAAGTAATAATGAGCAACATCCACATGAGTCAAACTCGTCAGCCAGTTCAAGCACTGACGCCACTCCTAACTAGAAAGAAACGCATGTCCTCCCTGATGTCCGTCTCCCGTTTTTGATTCATACCGGGTGTGATACTCGCGAATCAACGTTACACAAAGCTACGCCACAAAGGCCGTGCTTCGATCATCAACCACAAGACTTTGCTTTTCAACAGAAGCCTTGATCATTTGCATCTTAGCATGCCACACAGGCAATTCACTCCATGCGATTGATATCCATCAATATATAACCCCTGAGCTCGTACGTCTCAGAGAAGGATGTAAAGCAAGAGAATAAATTCTCCACCGCCAAACAGATATATATTTAATAGAGATCAATCACACGGACTAAAATCCAATGTCAGACACACAGTCCATTTACAAGTCCGTTCCGGGTCTGAACGAAACCGGAGGCACTTTCCTCGCATATCCATCCATCTCCAAGTACGTCTGGACGATCACCAACTGTTTCCATCTTCTTGGGTGTACAGCCCAATCAAGATCATCAGTAATCACCCAAACAACGTGAAGACTTCCGGTCTTCGACCACCGTCTTCATCTTCGACTTATCGTCGTATCAGTTATTCAGAATGGGATAAACACGGTCTTTCCGAATAACTCGCGTATATTTTAAATAAGTGTTACACAAACACAACATATGCCTCATTCCAATTCATCAGTCACTAACCGTAAATTAATCAAGAGAATAATTCCCCAAATATTAACCCCGAAGGCCGAAACCAACATCAGATCAATATCCAGAAAACCATTCTGCTTAGCTAACCGACAGTTAGTTTCTGATTTCACATTCATAGGGAAAAGTTCCCATTAATTTTATCAAAGATAAACTCCTTGAATTTATTCTTTAATCTATTTTTGAATATCAATTCAAACTAGTCGGGATTAGCGAACCTTACCGAAGTAATCATTTGTTTTAATTTCCCAATCCCAACCTATTCATCCCATGAAGTAAAACTGGCAATACTTCATATCTAACACCATGGTGTTATCGGTAAATTCAATTACCATCTCACGTTCAAATCTAATTAAAGATTTAACTATCGCCTGGAGCAAAACTGGTGGTACTCCATTTTCGATCTTTTCAATCTAATTAAAGATTCATTAAAACTCCACTTAGTTTTAATCTTCGACTGGGTTAAAGAATCAGTGTCATTTAAAACACGGTTCACGATAAACCCAAAATCACATTCCATTAATTATCGGGTTAAAGAACGAGTGTTATTTAGAACACTGTTCACGATAAACCCAAAAATCAATACCAATTCAATTCCAATTAAATATCATTTAATTGGTACACTTCATTAAATCTAAATAAAAAGATTTAATCTTTTCTCAACTGGGTTCAAGAACAGTGTTAGTGAAGACACCATTCACGACAAACCCAAATCACATTTGATATTCAATACAAGGCTCTGAATAGAAAATATACCGGCTTATATTCAATATCAAATTCTACGATTAACAAATGTCGTATTGGAAATAACGATATAAATATATATCTTTCAAATTTCCATAACAATATCTGTATAATCACGAATTCCAACATCGAAATATTCCGAAGACAATTTCGATTCAAATCCATTCCAATGCAATCATTGGAAATTTTGGTTATTTTTAAAACCCCTTTCAAATTCAATTTATTTATTTAAAAATAAATAGAATTATAATCCTAGTTCAAAACTAGTTCATTTCGATAAAAATCTATTTTTATCCTTTCAAATATGGAGTTTTTCATCCTAATTTTTCCCAAATCATTTCTTACGATTTTACACAAATTATTATTATTTTTAATAATTTTATCAAGGCCTGTACAGTCGATTTCCATCAATGGTCATCGAACTGCACTTACAGCGACCTTTTTCAAATTTGATTTGGACGTAACTCCAAATCCAACCGTTAGATTTCAAATTTCTAATATTCGTTAGAAAGCTCTTTTCGATACGAACCCAGCGGTTCCGGTTTTAGGAGAATACGACGGTCGGATCTCCCGTAATGTCCGTTTGAAATAAATGGTCGAAATTCACGAACTGCCGCGGCGCGGCGCGTTCTATTCAGGCCATTATATTATATATATAATATATATATTTCGTCGATTTCTATTTAAAACGAATTATATAGATAGTTTTGAATTCGTTTCAAAAACAATTTCAACTTCAATTTCAATCCAAAGCAAAATTGAATTCTTCTTTATAAATTCGTTTTAAAATTCATTTCTATTCAATTCAAATTGAATTCAATTCAATTCGCTTTCAATTCAATTTGAATTCGTTTTCCATTCAATTTGAATTCGTTTTCAATTCAATTCAATTTCAAAGTCGTTTTCTATTCGATTCAATTCAAATTGGTTTTCTATTCGATTCAATTCAAATTGGTTTTCTATTCAATTCATTTCGAAATCGTTTTCAATTCATTTCAAATTGAATAAAATCGATATAAATATCGTTCACGTCAAAAATGGCGTCAATCTAATCAACACGGCTTCATAAATTTCTATTTTCAAATATTCTATTTCAAATATTTCTTTTTCAAAATAGTTGTTATTATCAAAATATTTCGTTCAACACATGACCAATCTCAATGGATGAGTATTGTCAACACATGAACCTTTATTTTATATTATTCTTTATTTTCTAAATTGGAATGAGGCCCAATCAATCACCATATAATGTTAATTATATGGATTTTCATACATTACACACATATAATAGCATTGAAAAATAATCAACCATCAACCAAAGTGCACTACACTGTATAAGCATCAAATATAGATATCTAACGCTTATAACAGCCTGTCAATCAATCGATCGACATATTTAACCAATCAGGATGTGTGAACTTCAAATTTCATCCCAACACCCGTGTGGGGTTTCAAACAATCAAACACAGATTTTAGTTGTGCAGTTGGGCGATGTGTAAAATTTATCGACCCAATCAATGTCCTTCAAATAGGTGTACATAAACAAACCGTTCGGTTTGTAAATGAATATTTTATTTTATTCACTTTACGTTAGAAATTATATTTTTAACGATAAAAACATTTTTGTTTCAACATATGAATTTCTATTCAGTTCATTTATTCAATAAAATGATATTTTTATTTTTCTAACATATTTTAGAAAATTTCGGCGGCATAACGGCACGATACTAGAAACGGGACGAGGCCTAGCCTTATCCCCGGTCTAGTGAAGGCCCACGCCATTCACACATCAATCAAATCAATTTAATTTCACCAAACAATTCAACTAATCTATGCAACCAAACAAACAAGTCCATGGTCTGTGGACGATTGTGTCGGGTGCTACTAAGCACCGTCTGCATCCTAGCATATATATATATATAAATAGAAATGAAATTGAAAGGTGAGAAATTCTCACCAAAAGCTATCCAAACATCTTGACTCTTCTTTGATATAAATCTTCTTCGTTCTCGCCTTTTTGTTACCTTCGTTGTCCGCTTTCACTACCTATGTAAAAATCGAATTTTTACTTCGCTATTCCATATATAAAAATCATATTTTTATTTCGAAGTTCAATATATAAAAATCATATTTTTATTTCGAAGTTCAATATATAAAAATCATATTTTTATTTCGAAGTTCAATATATAAAAATCATATTTTTATTTTGAAGTTCAATATATAAAAATCATATTTTTATTTCGAAGTTCAATATATAAAAATCATATTTTTATTTCTCCTATCATATAAAAATTATCTTTTTATTCTTTCTATTAATTAAAAGAAATCTCGTCTTTTAACATTATAAAAATTCAATCTTTTATCTATTAAAAATCTAAACTTTTATCTATTAAAAATCTAAACTTTTGTCAATTAAAAATCTAAACTTTTATCAATTAAAAATCTAAACTTTTATCATTTAAAAATCTAAACTTTTATCATTTAAAAATCTAAACTTTTATCATTTAAAAATCTAAACTTTTATCTACTAAAAATCTAAAAGAAAACAATACTTTTAATAAGTAAACTGTATTAAATAGAGCACTCACAGTCGGAAATGGGTTAGGAGGCGCCGGAGTCGAGGTTGGTTGGCCAGGCGGGTCGCGGCGGTAGGAATGGTGACTGGCGGCGCTCCAGATCTGCGGTGGTAGGGCTACGGTGACGGTCTCTGCTATGGGGCATTGGGGTTTCGATTAGAAGAAGAGGAGCGAGAGGGAATCGAGAGGAAGGGGAGGGGGTTGGAGAGTGAGCGGCTCCATCCATGGCGGCGGTGCTGAGGGAGGCGCCAGCTCCGGCGTGTGGTGAGCGCCAGTCGTCGATTCTGGCTTCGCGGTTTTTTTTTTTTTCTGAACTGAATCGGGGGGGGGGGGGGGGGTATAAGGGAGAAGTTAGGTTTTTATTTAATTATATATTTAATTTTTTTATTATTTCAAAAAAGATAACTTTCTATTTCGATTTCGAAACGAGGCCCACCGCCTGTCGTCCATAGCTAATTACCCCCATTCCGAACACAATGGGATATGTATCGTAGGCTGATTCGATCATTTTGATCAGTTTCCGCTGAATTTACATTTAAATCTCTATATTGAATTTTAAACGTACATTTCAAATTACCGGGGTCACATACTAACTCGAAAAATTCCAGAAAAATATTTTCTAGCTTCGTATTGACGATATGGTTCTAACAAAACTAGTTTCGTCGAATTCTGAGACCGTTGGAAAAATGGCCATTTTCCAGTCGATTAAAATCAACTAAAACTGGTCAAACGCGTTTTCCTTTGCCACGCTCACATATTGATTCGAAAAATTATGAAATTTGAAACCTAGCAATAATTTAACATCACGGACCCAACAAAACTGGTTTCGTCGAAATCCGAGGTCATTTGCAAAATGTCCATTTTTAAGGGCCTGAATTCCATAGCGACTATTCAGAATTTTCAACTGGACATATCTTTTGATTCCCGCTATGAAATTTTGATTTTTCGGATTCGTTGGAAAGATATCATCAAATAGGTTCTACTATTTTTGGTTTCACTAAAATCCGGATTGTTTTGCACCCGGTACATTCAATTGAAGTTTGAAATCGAATTATCGAACTACCGCGCCATTTTCAATTCAATTTATAATTATATATAAATATTTATATTCTAACGACGACGCGTATAATATATACGTTCTAATTCTATTCAAAATAAATTTCTCGTCGATATTATTTAAAATAATTCATTTTAAATAATCAAAATTCGCTAAAATTGCCAAAATAAAAATTTTAAACTGGCCCAGATTTTCGGGTTGTTACAATCGAGGGCTAAAACATCGATGATTTCGAAATGATTTGGAAATGTATTATGGTTTTACATTGTAGTTCATCTCATATTCGATTAGTTGCTATTAATAATGTATCTGTTTGGTGGCGGAGAATTTATTCTCATGCTTAACACCCTTCTTTGAGACGTACGAGCTCAAAGGTTATGTGATTAATAGTGACTAATCATATGTGTGAATTGCTGATGTGAAGTACTACAGATTTGATTATACTTGTGATTATTATGTTGTGAAATGATTTTACCTACTTCAGGATATGAAATGATTTAGTATGTGGCTAAAGATTCGGGTAACCCTGAGACTAAAAGTATGGGTGAGGGGGCGGTGTATGCTCTCCATGTGTGGGAGGTGCATCGTCGGTGTATCCTGCTCCTATGTGGGGTAGGTGCACATTTATATATCGAGTTGCTAGGTGCGTACCCTTTGCCTTGTCGATGGGGAGCATGATATTTGGTTGCATACTTGTCTGTATGCATTTTTATGTTTTGGAATTCATATTTTCAAACGATTTGATTTGAGATCCCGAAGTGAAATCTACTTTGATATAGAAAGTTAGATTGGTATTTCAAATGATTTGAAATAAGAAATTGGGAATAAAATCCAAAGGAATAATTTCTGTAAATTGAATTGGATTTGGAAAATCTAAGTGGTGATCAATCTAAATGGGTAGATTGGGATATTGCATGTTGATTGAAGCATAGTAGATCCATATCTATATTACCGATTGTTGTTTATACACTGGCATTCATGGGGGTAAACCCGTTTCGCGTTAGCGGCGTGGTCCTGTGATTTGTCTTATGATTAAATAAGTTAATTTTAACTGTAGAGTTTCTCACACCAGTCCCATGACTGACCGGTAGTTTGCTTTTCCCTTGCAAACTCAGGTGCCCCTATTTTCCACACGGGCAGTCGAGTAGTTTGTTTTGCAGATACTTATTTTGAGCAGGATTCTGGATTGAAGCTTAAAGCTGTGTCCAGTGCATTCATCGTCTTCCGCTGTGTTGTTTTATATTTCCACTGTCCATTTGTTGTAAAATCATCTTCCGCTGTATTGTTATATTTCGATATACTCTGATATTCTGTACTCTGATGTAACATTATTATGATGTTTATAAAAGTCTTCTGTTATTTGTTCTGATGTGTTGTATACCCAGAGTTAGCATATGCGGGATTCGAACGGTCTTGGTCGATTTAGCGATCGACTCGGATCGGGCGAAATTCCTTATCGTTACAACCAGTAAACTCAGATTTAGATACAAGTACTATTTATCTCTTGTTGATGCATGTTCTAGATATACTTGGTTGACTTATTAAAATCAAAGTCCGAAACATTTATCTGTGTCATAAACTTCACGAAAATGATTGAAAATCAGTTTAACTGTACCATAAAAACTTTTCATTCCAATGGTGGTACAAAATTTAAGCCTCGTAGTAACATTTTTAAATCCAAAGGTATAATTAATAGGCTCACTTTTCCTTATACTTCTGGGCAAAATGGTTTAGTGAAGAAAAAACATAGAAACATTGTAGAGTTTGGTTTAACACCACTGGATCAAGCCTCCTTATCTTGAAATTTTGGCCTGAGTCATTTAATTCTGTTGTGTATCTAATAAATACGATGCCCACTAGAGTATTGAATGATATCAGCCCATTGGAAAAATTATATAACATTAAACCAGACTACAGTAAATTAATATCATATGGATGTTTTCCTCACTTAAGATCATATAACACGAATAAATTGGACTATAGGTCCATACCTTGTACATTTATTAGATACTGTTTGTATTAGAAAGGATACAAATGCATTGATCCAAATGGCAGAGTATATATTAGCAGGGATGTTATATTTGATGAAACCATCTATCCATACAAGAGCAGCAATATAAAGACTTCAAATAAAGTTTATCAGCAAAAGGTTCTTATACCTGAATTACCAATTATTACTGGTAATAGTCAGAAAATGATGGTAGTAAGGCTGTTGTTGCTCAACATGATCATCAAAATACTAATAGCTATTCCAGTATAGATCATGTTGAACCTCCTAGCCACGCTCAACAGTCACCTGCACAATTCAACAATGAAGCCAATACATTAGATAATAGTGATAGAGATGAAAAGGAAGACAATAATACAACTACTATCAGCAATAACAATACTGTCTCAGATCAAGGTATCTTACCATCAAGTCAACCTCCAGCTAAATTTGGCCATCATATGATAACCATAAGCAAGAGAGGAATATTCAAGACGAAGACATATATTGCCACATAAACTATGAATAAGCCAGCTAGTTATAATGAAGCTGCAAAGAATGAAAACTGGCTTACTGCAATGACAGATGAATACAATGCCTTATTAAGAAACAATACATGGAAACTTGTCAATTCTCCAGAAAATAAGAATGTAACTGGTTGCAAATGGACCTTCAGATTAAAGAAAAATCCAGATGGATCAATTAATAGTTCAAGGCAAGACTGGTTGCAAAGGGTTTTATACAGAATTATGGGTTTGATTATAATGAATCTTTTTCTCTTGTTGTAAAACCCTCAACCATAAGACTCATATTTACTATTAACCTAAGTAATCGCTGGAAAATCAAGCATTTGGATGTCAATATTGCATTCCTAAACAGTGTTCTAGAGGAAGAGATTTATATCTAGTAGCCCCAAGGATTTGTAAATGATGAACCAAAGGTTTGCAAATTGAAGAAAGCAATCTTTGAGCTTAACAAGCTCCACGTGTTTGGTTTGAAAGACTTAAAACTACTCTATCATCCATGGTTTATCACTCAACAAAATCTAATTCATCCTAATTTATTAAATTAAATAATGCAACAACTATATATATATATACACACTCTAATATATGTTGATGACCTTATAATTACATGTAACAATATGGATGAAATAAAGTAGCTGACTGAATACTTAAACAAGAAATTTTCAATTAAAGACCTAGGTGATATATCTTTCTTCCTTGACATAGAAGTTAAGAGAACATCTAGCTCTGAAATTCACCTTTGTCAAAAGAGGTATATCTTAGAGTTACTTGTAAAGTCAAAAATGGATTAAGCCAAACAAAAGCCTACACCAATGATATCCATTCAATACTTCTCTAAAAATTGGGGAGAAGCCATATTTAACATTAAACAATATAGAAGTGCTATATGAGCATTACAATATGCTACTATAACATGACCTGATATTGCATTTAGCATTAGTAAGGTTTCTCTCAATTTTTACAGAATCCACTGAATGAGCATTGGAAAGCAGTGAAAAGAATTCTCAGATATCTAAAGGGAACTATCAACTATGGCCTCACTTTAAAGGCATGCAAACAGTTAAACATCGTAGCATATACAGATTCAGATTGGGCAGCCGATGTTGACGATAGAAAATCAGTAACTGGGTATTGCATTTACATAGGAGACAATCTAATATAGTGGTGTTATAAGAAATTTCTAGATCTAGTGCAGAAGCTAAATATAAAAGTGTGGCGAGTGCTACTGTAGAAATTTTATGGATACAATCTATACCGAAAGAGGTAAATTTAACATTTAAAGTAAAGCCGACGATTTGGTGTGACAATCAAAGTACTATCTATATGACTGCCAACCCTATTCAACATGCAAGAACCAAACATAATGAGATAGATATCTACATCGTTCAAGAGCAGGTGCAAAAAGAAATTTTAACTGTGAATCACATACCATCATATTATCAAAAAGTAGATTTTTTTACAAACTCACCATCAGCAAAGAACTTTATTAGGCTCAGAGACGAACTAAAAATAAAGGATTGATACCACCTGTGCTTCGATCTCCATCTCAGATCATGGCTTGCTAATTTTCCTACAAGTTCAAAGATTCACAATGATTCCAGAGTAACCTAGTATTGAAGATTCATCATCATTCCTAAGCTTATTGAAGCCGATTGAAGCAATTTAGGGTTACGGTTAGAAACCCTAACCATAAACTGAAGGGGAGAAATAAAACATCGAAGTATAGAATGTTGTGGCTACCTGTAGCTATCCTTGTTTTTATATTCATCCTTTTACACGTAGCTTGGTGCACTCGTTTTATCTTTTCTTTTATTTGTTTGGGCTGATACTTAAAGCCCATCTATCATGTATATATATGAGCCTAAGTCTACTTTGTAAAATCATTCTTTTGAGCAATAATACAAACTTAATTATTTCTCTTTTTGTCTCAAAACACTCTCTTCAGATCTCAACATATTTTTATCAAATCTTAACTACGTTATTACCCATTCTTCAGAAATTGTCTTACAACTAGTGATGGTACACATGTAACGGCTAATGTTCCTCAGGCAGAAATGCAACAATTTGTAGGATATAAAAGTTTCTACACAAAATATAATGGATGTATGCACTTTTGACTTAACATTTACGTTAGTTAGGGCAGGGTAAGATGGAACTGCTCGTGATTCTAGAATCTTTCATGAAGTTACATATACTCCTAGTTTGAATTTTTCACATCTGCCAAGATGACAGTATTATTTAATGGATTCAGGGTATCCACTATAGAAGGGTATTTACCTCTTATCACACTTAGATACCATATTTCAGATTTCAATGATATACAAAATGAACCAAGGACAGAAAATGAAGTTTTCAACAACTACCATTCAAGTTTGTGTATGGCAATCAAAAGAACTTTTAGTAATTAAAAGAAAAAAATTGCAATCTTATGTAGCATGCCAACATATCCATATAATGTTCAGGTACAGACTATCACTTTCACAATAACTATTCATAATTCCTTAAAAAGGTACAACAACCGGGATCTGACTTTATCCATATGATGATAATTTAGATCAGGTGTCCGAAGAATATCTAAAAGTAGCATTCAAGACCGTGGAAATAACGATCGTGAACAAGTTCAAAGAAATGCAACAATAACCGTTAAGGTAGTAGTTCGAGTTACCATACAAAATGAACTACTTGCTGTTGGGTTACCTTAGGAATTATCTGTATTTTTTTATTACGAATTACTCAGTTTATAGTTTGTATTTGCAAATTCGGCTATGTATTTCATGTTTGTATTCTATATTTTGAATGTATTTAGTATTATTTATTCTATACCAAGTATATATCTATTTATTTAAAAGCGATTAACACAAATAATATAATAAATAAAAATAATGATTTTGCCTCTTTCGTGTTACCCCTTTGGTAAAAATAACGTATTTCGCTTTAGCGAACTTTTACCTTTTCAGTCACTTTAATTTACCCTTTTCATTATCCCTTTTTGAATAAAAAAGAAATCACCCTACGTGTTCAAGTAAAAAAATGTGGTCTTCGGCTCATTGAATTTGGTCAAACCTTCAATAGTGATAGGTAGAATTTTTCTTTAATTTGAAACTGGTACTTTATTTACAAGTTTTTAGGTAATATGCTGTAACCAAAATATGGCCACAACATCAAAGGTATTTTCAGAATACTTCACCAAGAGGTTAGAATTAGGAAAATGGAGCCACAATCATGAAAAGTAGTAAAAAAAGATTTTTAGGGTGGTTCGGCCTAGAGATGGCCTACGTCCACTATGGAAGAGGTCTGCATTATCATTTCGGAATTTACAAGGTATGAATCCTCTCTCTTTACATTCATTCTCTCTTTCTCACACCAGTATTTCTCTCTTTAACAATGATCTTCTACTATTTTCTCTCTTTTACTTCTAGATTTCACTTGGATTTGCAAAGGAATCAATGAGATCTTTTGACTTGTGATGGTAGTTGTGTAGATAATCAACCAATTTGACACTTAGGTGATCTTCATCAGATCCATGATGATCATGTGTTGGATCTAGGCTTTGGAGAGAGTTAATGGTAGATGGAGAGATCACTTAGATTGAGTCTGAGAGATTTCTAATGGAGTTTGGAGAAGATTTGATCCATTTATTGTTGAAGGAAGATGGAGTAAGCTTCAGAAGCCATTAATGGAGTTTGGAGTGTTTGAGAGTGGTGGAGAAATGATTTGGGAGCCCTTCAGGGTGGAAAAATCGGTCCCTCCAATGGTTGAGAAGTGGGGTATTTATAGGTGTAGTTTGGGGGTAGTGGCAGAGTGGTAATTATGGTGTGCAGGGTTTGGGTCGTCCATAGAAGTATTTACGAAACTGCCACTGGACAGCTGGAGCCAGCTGTACACAGTTGTCATGTAAGCCCGACCGACTAGAAAAGTAACGCATGACAAGGAAGATGTGTGGCCAGTATTATGTGCGAGCAGGAAAAATGCTCGATCCAAATTAAGTTGCACGGTCCAAATGTCACATGAGTTGTCAAAAGCTAGCATATGTGCTATATTATAATACTTTCCATATTCCTATTTATCACATAGGTAATGCCACGTTTGCATTCCTTACTAATATAATACCATGCTCCTATTGTATTATCATGACCGATCTCTGCTTTAACGAAGGTGCTGATCGACAAGCTGACACATGATGAAGCATACCTTGCACGACCAGAACGAGATGGTGCTACTGAGTTGAGAGATCAGTGGTGACATGGCCTGCTCGACCAAGGACTGCTAGACCCAGTTGTCGTGGCATGCTCGACCTATCTCTTCGAAGGTGGTCGACCAGAACTATTGGTGCTCGACCAGAACTATTGGTGCTCAACCAATGGTGATGAAGTGAATGACCCCTCAGATGGGTGATACTCGATCAGAGGTTGGTGAACTTATTACATAAATGGTGTTTGACACAATGTTTGAATGAGCTCTTAACAACGGGGTTAACATTTTCCTCTCGAAGCTTGTATTTTTATATAAAATATAGCTTCGAAATTCGATGGGTCCTTGTGTTGTCATGTATCAATTTATTGGAAGTGGCAATAGCTCGAGTCTGGATTGTTCATGTCTTAATATTGCCATGCACTTGAATGCTTCAAATTATCACTATGGCGAATCATGCTTTGATCCTTTGACTTGTTGATTCCAAATTATCCAAGCATAGGATTTGTTAGTTGAATTTATATGCTTCTTGCCGCCTGTTCTATAAGTAAAACAAGCACTTGCGAGATTTTGGACTTATACTTTGTTATTGATCACCCACATCAATAACAAATTAGTTAATAACTAAAAATGAATTATAGTGAGTTTTGTGATGAGGATAACGTACCTATACAGAATTATTTTGTTTAACGGCTTATAATACATTAAACATTATATGTATAAATACGATACTCTAATCCGAATTTCACAACGATACTTAAGTTCAGCTAATCGATATGGACATCGACTACAGATTTCAAGCCTTTCTCTTTTAATGGCTTATATGTTCCCATACAACGGTTTACATTTTATGAAACAAGTACCTATACTTTGTTTGAAAAAATAAAGTTCCATGCGCCGAGTGAATACCATACAGAAGATTAGTTATCGTTCCGAATGGTAAAATCACTTTTGATTAAATTGGAATTCCATGATTGTAGTTGACGTGTTAGAAGCTTTAACTTTGTCAGCAAGAGCTATTTGAGCTTGCCAACATGCATAGAGCCCCTGAATTTCGTCAATACAATAGGAATTCCGATTCCACTCTTGTTTAGTATTTCTACTTGAAGTAGTTTTTGTATCTTTGTGCCACCGTTAGGGGAGGGCCTTGGATTAAGTGCCCCCACTTGGGGATGATTCTGAATTTAGTGCCCCCGCTAGGGGAGGTCTTTTATTTAGTGCTCCCACTAGGGAAGGTCTTAAATTTTGTGCCCACGCTATGGGAGGTCTTTTATTTTATGCTCCTGCTAGGGGAGGTCTTTTATTTTGTGCCCTCGCTAGGGGAGGTCTTATGTTTTGTGCCCTCTCTAGGGGAGGTCTTATGTTTAGTGTCTTTGCTAGGGGAGGTCTTATATTTATTGCCCCCGCTAGGGGAGGTCTTTTATTTTGTACACTCGCTAGGTAAGATCTTTTATTTTGTGCCCCCGCAAGGGGAGGTCTTTTAATTTGTTCCCCCGCAAGGGGAGGTCTTTTATTTAGTGCCCAAGCTAGTTGGGTATTATATTTTGTGCCCCCGACGGGAGGTCTTCTATTTTGTGCCCCCGCTAGGGGAGGTCTTCTATTTTGTGCCCCCGCTAGGCGACATCTTATATTTCGTGCCCCCGCTAGGGGACATCTTATATTTTGTGCCCCCGTTATGGGAGGTCTTTTATTTTGTGCCCCCGCTAGGGGAGGTCTTTTATTTTGTTCCTCCAATAGGGGAGGTCTTATATTTTGTGCCCCCGCTAAGGGAGGTCTTATATTATTTGCCTCTGCTAGTGGAAGTCTTATATCTTGTGCCTCCGCTAGAGGATGTCTTTTATTTTGTGCCCTCGCTAGGGAAGGTCTTTTATTTTGTTCACCTCTTAGGGAGGTCTTAAATTTTGTTCCCCCGCTAGGGGAGGTCTTATATTTTATGCCCCCGCTAGGGGAGGTCTTTTGCACTTCACTCAGTAAGTTTTTGCTTTATTGTGGAGGGTTTTTCTTGTTACATCGTTTTCATGGGGTTGGCGCCAGTTCCTTTATCGGACGCTCGACTTCGCAGGCTATCTCAATCCAGGAACTGGGGCCTTGGACTTCTCATTTGGGAAAATGCCCTTTCGACAAAGGTTACAACCGTCTCGTTTGTTTATCATGGCAGTTTCTCGCTATTTGAATCTTTGCGACTCTTTCCATTCACTTTTCAAGGTGGTGTTTTTCTATTTCTGCACTTGTGCATGTTGATATTTACAGCCCTTGGCGCTTGAATTAGTTTTGTTGTGGTCGCTATGTTTCGTCAGATTCTAAAGGAACAAGCGCTTGATTGATAGCGTGTAATATAAAATCAACTTTAAGAAAATTTAGATTTGACAAAATATTTTTGCAAACAAGGAATTTATTTAGGTAGTCATGCTCTTAATTACAGAGCTAATTGTTCAGTATAGTGTTTGTAATATATTACAGACTGTCTTACGAGAATTTTGAATATAACATGAAGTAAAGCATGAAGTAAAGAATGAAATAAAGTTGCGGCGATGATGATCACTTATTCCGAGCCATTAAAGTTGGAGCACCACCATTGGCACTAGTTTATGACTGGCCTTGCATTAACCCGTGCTGGAGCTTCGTTGCTTTGACCGGATTGACCATTAGATGTCTCTTGCCCCTAGGGAGTTGCAAAAGGATTTGTAGCTTGTGGATTTTTCACATAATGTTGTAGTTTCTTCTTCCTAATCAACTCCTCGATTAAGTTCTTTAAGTGTTGGCATTCATTAGTATCATGCCAAGTTTGATTATGAAAGCGACAGAATTTTCCATAATTCGTTGCTCTCTTAGAAGTATTCAACGATGGTGGTTCCGGATAGTATTCTGCTTCTTTGGTAGCATGGTAGATGATTTATAAAGTACTATTCAGAGGGGTGAATTCAGTGGGCATAAAGAAGCAAGTTTTCTTGCCATCTCGATTATCTTCCCCGTCGTTTACTCTCTTTTGACCTCCGGGATTCTTCTGATTTTATTGAGTGTCTACATTTCTGGGAGCTTCAAGAAGTGGGTTACCATTAATAATATGAAAAGGCACAGGATTATTGTCCACCCTCATATACTCCTCTGCTTTTTTGTAGAATTTTCCAAGCGTGTTTGGTTCTTTCATTTTAACCGATCTACCAAATTTTCTTTTCTCGTTAATGGCGCCGATTAGAGATATTAAGATCATGCGGGGTTCCAGATTCCCCATTTTGGACAAAACAGTGTTGAACCCCTTGAGGAAAGATTTAACAAACTTTCCTAGATTCTGCTTCATCGATGTTAGAGAAATAACATCCTTAGCCTTAATAGCTTGCAGCCTGGATAACTTTTTGAATTTCAAAGTCAAATCATTGAATCGGTTGACAGATTTGGGCGATAACCTGATGAGCCATAATGATTAGGCACCTTCTAGATAGAGAAGGAAGCACAAGCATTTGATCTCGTCTATCGCTTTGGCTGCATTCATATGCCATTCATATCTGTAAAGGGAGTGATTTGAATCATAAGTCCCATCGTAAGGAAGTAGGGTAGGATGAGTAAACTTCTTATGGAACTCTACTTTGCAAATCCGTTTAGTGAACAGATTTTTGCTGGGGGAAAACTCTCATTCTCTCTCACTATCCATGCGGGACATGTTATCTTTCACTATTTGCATTACCATATCCGCGATATATTCCTTCAATTTGTGTCGTTCCACAGAGCGGACTTCGATCTTTTTGTTGGATGCCCGTCTTGGCGAGCAATCGCGATTAGAGGATATAATCCTTTTACCTCCATAGTGGGGAGGTGCCCCCTAGGCGGGACTTGCAACTTGTTTGGTATTTTGGTCGGAATGGCTTTTAGTCTTCAGTTTCGAGTCTTGGGCATCAACATTGCCTTTGTCACTTTCTCGGCCATCAAGCCCTTCCATGTTATCGTTATGATGATGATCGAAGACTGACGAATTCGCGTTATCCTCAAGGTTGATGTGAACTCTTTGAAGAGGAACGGGATTCGCTTGTGCATTCATAAGAGCGTTCAACTTGTCGATAAGTGCATGATTAGCGTCCATTGAAGTTTTAGTGGAAGTCTCCATGCATTGATTTAAATTGCCAACGATGGCATCTAATTCAGCTCTAATTACTCCGGTTCCACCAACCGAGCTTTCGCCAACTTCAAAACGGTAAGTAAGTGGCGTCGCTTCATTAGCAACAACGTTGGGAGCTCCAACGGTTTTACTTGCCGTCTTCTTTGACTTAGCCATTATCTCTGACAAGGCTTTGAATTTTGGAGAGAATTTGTCACACGTATGGATCTTAGATTTAGAGAATCTATAGTGGAAGCATGCTTATAACTTCAATGCAAAGCTCTTAGATTTGAAAGAAGTGTGAACGTAGGCCCATGGTGGATGCCAAATGTTGTAACCAAAAAATGGCTGCAACACCAAAGGTATTTTCACAATACTTCATCAAGATGTTAAAATTAGGAAAATGGAGCCAGAATCACGAAAATTAGTAAAAAAACAAGAAGCTTTTTAGAGTGGTTCAGCCTAGAGATGGTCTATGTCCACTACGAAAGAGATTTGTATTATCATTTCAGAATTTTCAAGGAACGAGTCCTCTCTTATTACATTCATTC
This sequence comes from Allium sativum, assembly GCA_030737875.1. Classification (NCBI taxonomy): domain Eukaryota; kingdom Viridiplantae; phylum Streptophyta; class Magnoliopsida; order Asparagales; family Amaryllidaceae; genus Allium; species Allium sativum. Next base: position 266,493,317 of record CM060920.1, on the reverse strand, counting down.
TCTCTCTCATACAAGTATTTCTATCTTTAACAATGATCTTCTACTATTTTCTCTCTTTCCACTATAGATTTCACTTGGGATTGTGAAGGAATCAGTGAGATCTTTTGATTTTGTGATGGTAGTTGTGTAGATATTTAACCACTTTGACACATAGATGATCATCACCGGATTCATGATGATCTTGTGTTGGATCTAGGCTTTGGAGAGAGTAAATGGAAGTTGGAGATCACGTAGATTGAGTTTGAGAGATTTCTAATGGAGTTTGGAGAATATTTGATACATTTGTTGTTAAAGGAAGATGGAGCAAGCTTGAGAAGCTATTAGTGGAGCTTGGAGTGTTTGAGAGTGGTGGAGAAATGATTTGGGCAGCTTCGGGATGGAAAAATCGGTCCCTTCAATGGTTGAGAAGTGGAGTATTTATAGGTGTAGTTTTAGGGTAGTGGCAAAGTTGTAATTATGCTGTGCATGGTTTGGTTCATTCATCGAAGTATTTACAAAATTGCCACTGGACAGCTGGAGCCAGCTGTACACAACTGTACTGTAAGCCCGAACGACTAGAAAAGTAAAGCACGGCCAGGAAGATGCGCGACCAATATTATGTGTGAGTAGGAACAATGCTCGATCCAAATTAAGTTGCACAGTCTAGATATCTCGTGCGATGTCAAAAGCTGGCATATGTGCTATATTATAATACTTGCCATATTCCCATTTATCACATAGGTAATGCCACATTTGCATTCCTTACTAATATAATGCCATGCTCCTGTTGTATTATCATGACCGACCGCTGCTTTAACGAAGGTGTTGATCGACAAGCTGATGCACGACCGAGTAGAGCTTGCACGGCCAGAATGAGATGGTACTGCTGAGGTAAGCGATTAGTGGTGACATGGCCTGCTCGACCAAGGACTGCTCGACCCGATTGCGGTGGCCTGCTCGACCCGGTTGCCGTGGCCTGCTCAACCCATCGCTTCGAAGGTGCTCGACCAGAACTGTTGGTGCTCGACTAGTGGTAATGAAGTGAACGACCCCTTAGATGGGTGCTACTCGACCCGAAGTTGGTGAACTTATTGCATAAATAGTGTTCAACACAATGTTTGAATGAGCTCTTAACAACAGGGTTAACATAATACATAATGAACTACATGGAAATCGGGTTAGATCTTGCAAAGCAGAATCAAATCTATGATCTTTTGCACGATGTTCAAGTGTCTTAATCAATTCGGACAAGGTACTTGTCAGTCGGTAGATTTGTTATATGAAAATATGTATGAAATACAGTGAAAGTAACTATGGAGAGTTGTGCTAGAAAAATGTGTTAGACTTTGAGAGACTAGGCTGATTCCATGTTCCTTTGAGCGACTAGGCTGATTCCCTGTAACTTTGACGAAAAAGCAGTCGGTTCAGTAAGCGAATATTTAAAGAATTTGATTTCTGATGTTCGAGCTATTGAGCCTTTGTGATTATGAACGAGGCGATTAATTAAAATAATATTTTTTTGTAAATGCAAAGGGTTTTCATTTTCTTTTTAGTATTTTTCAAAGAAATTTTTTTCAAAGATGGTTGTTGAGATGTGTTTGATTCAATGGACAGTTTTCCCTATGTCATTGTTTATTATTTACTATGTGTGTTGTTGTTATTTATTGAATGTTTGATTCATATCTTTATCTATAACTCCAGTTTTATTGATTGAATATTTGTTTTTCAATTGTTAATTTGGTTTCACATTTGTTCATTATAAAAATAAGAATGCATGTCTGGCCTGTAACCCGTGTAGTTGCTCTCATCATATCATAAGAAAATGTGCCTCCACCAGTACTGATTTTTGAGATGCTAATTACCTTGCATTAGCTCTTGGACATAGAAGTTTTTAGTTTGCTGACTGATTGATATATGTAACGGCCACGAAATTTTCAACCCCGGAAATCAACAACAAACAACACGTTGATTATTCAAGTATTGAAAATACCGGGTCATTAATAAAAACAAGTTAGAGGATGAGAGAGATAAGATATAACTAATAGAATAGAAGAAGAAGAAGAAGATCACAACTGAATTGAATCAGAGTAAACACGAAACTCACAGCGGAACGAATAATTTTTTATTATAACATAACTTTGAAATACAAGTCTGAATTTTTACTTACGTATCATATCAGAGTACAAACTCATATACATCACATCGGAAATAATCTCTAAACAACTAGCGGTGAAGCCTCCTACTTCAAGCTCCTCTAAGTGAATCTACAAAGCCTGAAACACTTGACTGCCCGTATAAATTTGGTCACCCAAGAGTTTGGGGAAAACACAAACAAAATATACTCTGGGCCAGTCATGGGATTGGTGTGAGTAAATTCCAACCATATCGTTTAATCTTTGAAAATCCTTTTAAAAGAAAAGGGATAATAGTAAGACTGGCCTACACATAAACATGGACGGTTTTACCTTACTATAACCCAGAATAATTTGATATCAACATCCAGTGATATTATAATAATGTCTACTCAAATAAATAACCAAGTAGCAGAACGCTTGCATCTCACGCTCTACATATATAATATAAAATCAAAAACCACTGGGAATTTATTGGGATTTGGATTCCAACAAACAAGGTATGAGATCATCTCCCGATCAGTGTACTCTAAAGGGTATACACTAGGGTTCAACAAGAACGTCTTGCAACCCGGCCACACATGACCGCCAACTCATTTTACTTGAGTGTAACGAATATATTGTCACCCACGGTTATTGTCCATCCAACCATAATCCTAAGATTCTGAATAAAAAAAAAGAACAAATATGAGTTTTCTCTAGACCATACACCCTGTTTGGGTATGGCCCAACTAGCCATGCTGTCCGCCCGATTTCTATCATTTCCCAGTTGTGAGGCTAGTGGCTACATTTATCTTTTCAGAACATCTGATCACCACTCACTTTGAATGCCACATAGTCAAACCCGTCAATTCACTAATCGATTTCCAAAAATATCATGGGTATAAAAAGCTAAAAGGAACGTATTCCTCCGCCACCAGACGTAATACCTTTAAGAGTCAACCATACGTGATTTGTTAGGTATACTCTATCAGACACTCATCCATACAAGTTGTCCTAGGACTGGACAAACAGAAAGCACCATTTTAGAATAGAACGCCCCTTGCATTTCACTCCATCTTCAATTATCTTCAGCAAAATCTAATTCGCAGCGCTTATGCCTATACGGAGTGGTTTGCAGATAATATATCCAACCAGTCTCTCCGTATTGACAACGATGGTCAAAACACTTCGATAATTGGTTATTTAACTATTGAAGTAAAAAGAAACGTTCATTCAAATGTACAACTAAACATCATACAACCACGAGCACTTTTATTTAACATTCATTTTTATTATTCTAATTCCCATATCTTACCAAATATTTCTCAAACCCCGTTCTAGCCTTTACACACTTATTGGAAAACATTCTCAGTTATTATAAACTCTTACTCTCCCATGTTCCAGAAAATATACCTTATTACCGTTCGAAACGTTTCCATTCTTTTCACATTCCTTATTTTCTACACTTGGACAATATACCCTATCTATATTGGAAAAATATTTCCAATTTCATTATAAATATTTTAATCTACCCAACGTTCACTTTTAAAACATTATTTAGTTTAAAATGTGAATACCATCCTTATTATAGAAATCTGAACAACTTTACCGAAAACTCTTTATTCAAGTAATAAATACCCTTATCTTTTTAACAAATTCTCTTTCATACTTCTGTATTCCCATTCCACTTTATAAACTTTGTTTCTAAGTCAATTTCTTTTTAAATCAATATCAAGTTTATAACTAAGTATTGATTACATATCCTATTATATTTTTGTTGGTTTAAAACAAATATTTACTATCATATCAGATTACAATTCCTAAAAATAATTTACTTTAATACATTCGACATCGTCGTATTATAGCTCCAATTCCTAATAGTGTTATTCAATTCTAATCATATTCCAAACATCGGAATGATGTCATCGTTTTCTGAAACAATTCTTCAATTTCTCTTTCTAAACTCATTCTTATATTTCTTTGAACATACAACGTTACCTATTACTTTAGAATAAGTGGATTTCAAACCAAACTGATTTCATTCCCTAGGGAATAGTGCTATATATAAAAATTTCGCTTAAGCTTGGTCTAAAACATTAATTTATCGTTACCGTTCAAAAACTTACTATACGTTGCAATATCCCTTTTATAACTGATCTTGACATCTCTTTCCGTTATAAACTGATATCATTCCTCGATAATAGTGAAGTTGTTCAAGTTGGGGTATTTTATTTACTTCTCAGACCTTGATCGACAACATTCTTACCTTAGAACAGATATAAGTCATTAAATCTAAACTCCTTATTAATTAAATCGTATTTCTTGCTTTATTTTAAATATGGATTTATGACGCCATATCTTTCTTTTGAAAACTCGGTTGTTTATAATTATTTACATTAGTCATTAACTCTTTGCTTCGTCTTCCTTATACATATCCATTATTAAACATTTATCTTCGCCTACTCTTCCTTAGACAAATGCATTATTAAACATTACCCTTTGCTTCGTCTTTCTTATAAAATTCCGTTTAAAACCTCTCTTATCAAAAATCAATAATGTTCTTCGTCTTTTGACAATTTACTTTTTATTTGAATTATTATACCCAATTCAAGTAAACATCTTATTACAAACTCAATATCATCTTAAATGAAATCCATTATTTAAGAAACAATTACTTTAATTAAATAGTGATTAACTTGATCATTTGCAGAAGTAAAACAGTTTACTTCATTATTAATAAACAATACTAATTATGCTATTTCAATAATTATTTATAAACTTCATTAATTAAAAAGGTAATTAAATCTTATTAATTTTGATTAATTTATTTCTAAAATATTTTCATTAGATTAATTGAAGACCAATTAATCAAATAATCAATTTCCAATAAATAGTTGATTTAATAGACTTCAAACCATCAGTTAATTCATTAACTGATTTTAATTACTTCTTACCATTAGATTACTAACCATTTGTCTCCAAATATTTACACGCAGGATGGTTACAGCTTTATAACTTATTTAAATAACGAACAATTGTTTATATTTGCTTTAATAAAAGAAATATAAAACACTAATTTATAATAGAACCTTTATTTTAATTTAAACTTCGTGTTAATTATAAAAATATAATTTTTATAACCAATTTCGTTGATTTTCCTGACGGCTAATTTATTTCTTAACAAAAAGATGGGTTTATAGTCGACTGTTGCCACTTTCTTGATCGATATCGTTGGTTGATTAAATCAAAATAACATTGAATTTCCATTCAACAACATTATCCACACAGGGTTTCAATGTCATTTGGGTTCAAACAGTGCATATATAAATAATATAAAACAAACAGTACATATAAATATTGAGGAATCTGGTTGGATTCATCCAACTGGTTTTGTAACGGCAAGGAATTTCGCTCGGTCCGAATCAGTCGTTAAACCGATCTAGACCGTTCGAAACGCCTGATCATTTTGAGAACAAGACAAATTGGAATGCAAACAGAAGAACATTTCATTTTTTATTACAACAATTCCATCAGAATATACAAAGTATAAATGAATAAATTACATTCAACAAATATCAGAGATTTAAATTAAATTTAAATACATCGCAACGGGAAATAATACAAAAGCAAAACTAGAAGTAATGCACGGATATAGAGCTTTCCGAGCATCGTTCCAGCTGTAAATAAGGATCCTGTGAATATAAATCTGCAAAACCAAAACTACTAGTTGCCCGTGTTGAAAATAAGGGCACCCAGAGTTTAGGTTAAAACAATAAACTCCAGGTCAGTCATGTGACTGGTGTGAGAACTAAAACAGTTATTTAAAACTTCACTTTAAAAGAGAGTAATTCAAGGACCACGCCGTATAACACGGAACGGGTTTCCTCCCAAGAATACCAGTGCATAGGAAATACAACGCAATGCTTTTTCGAAAAATGAAGCCATTATAAGACCCATGTCCCATCACACAATGCAACGCAAGACGAAGGATAGGGTTTTCTCTTATAATAGCCAAACATGCTTGGTATGTTTAAAACAAATCATTTGATACTATAATAAGTGTATAGTGTCAAAACAATTTCAATCATAAATATAAATCATAAACGGCATAGCATCCCATGCTACTATGCCGCCATACTAGGCTCTACAAATAAAGCCGAAATATCTCGTATTGGAAATTGGATTTCCATCATGAGTCGAGGCAAGGGGCAAGATCCTCTCCGCTTCGAGAGACTCTAGCAAATGCCTCGGGACTACACACTTTGGGCAATCCTTGGATCTTCAGGGCCGGTCCTCTCTTACGTTTGAGGATTAGTATTCCTGAACACACGTTTCCCGATCCTTACCGACCTAAAATCGAGGCGCCTCATCCAACAACCACATAGGTGAAAAGTGTATAAATGTTAGGGCTGGTAAGTCACTGACACCACCAAAGCTAGAAAGAAACATCGTGCTCTCCCCGTAGTCACTATCCCGTTTTTGACTCATACCGAGGTGTGAGGCTCGCGAATTCACGTTATACACAAAGCTACCACGTAGGCCGTGCTTTGATCATCAACCAAAAGACTTTGCTTTTCAACAGAAACCTTGATCCATGCAACTCAGCGTGCCACACAGGCAATTCATGCCATGCGATTGATATCTATCGATATATAACCTCTAAGCTCGTACATCTCAGAGATGGGCGTTAAGCAAGAGAATAAATTCTCCGCCGCCAAACAGATATATATTTAACAGAAATCATTCAACACAGAATAAAATCCAATGTCAGAAACACAATCCATTTACAAGTTCGTTCTGGGTCTGAATGAAACCGGAGGCACTTTCCTCGCATATCCATCGATCTCAAAGTACGTATGGACGACCACCGACTATTTCCATCCTCTTGGGTGTACAGCACAATCAGGATCATCAGTAATTATCCAAACGATGTGAAGACCTCCGGTCTTCAACTACCGTCTTCATCTTCGACTTATCGTCGAATCGGTTATTCAGAATGGGCATTAACCCGGCCTTTCTGAATAACCAGCGTATATTATAAACAAATGATACACAAACACAACATACGCCTCATTCCAATTCATTAGTCACTAACCGTAAATTAGCAAGAGAACAATTCCCCAAATATTAACCCCGAAGGCCGAAACCAACATCAGATCAATACCCTGGAAACCATTCTTCTTAGCTAACCTACAGCTAGTTTCTAAATTTCATAATCTTAGGGAAAGGTTCCCATTGATTTTATCAAAGATAAATTCTTTTAAATTTATTCTCTTCCTTTGGATTTCATTTCAAACCGGATTATGGTTTTCCAAAGTAGTCGAGATTAGCGAACCACACCGAAGTAATTATTTGTTTTATTTCCCAATCCCAACCTATTCATCCCATGAAGAAAAACTGGTAATACTCCATATCTAACACCACGGTGTTATCGGTAAATTTAATTACCATTTCACGTTCAAATCTAATTAAAGATTTAACTATCGCTTGGAGCAAAACTGGTGATACTCCATTCTCGCTCATTTGCCAATTTTGATAATTTAAATTATCAATTCACATTTCAATCTAATTGCAGATTCATTAAAACTCCCTTTACTGGGTTAAAGAACTAATGTCATTTAAAACACAGTTCACGATAAACCCAAATCACATTCTATTTATTATCGGGTTAAAGAACAAATGTTATTTAAAAAACCGTTCACGATAAACCCATAAATCAATTCTATTTCAATTCCAATTATATATATTAGAAATTCTGGTTATTTAAAACCCATTTCAAGTCCAATTTATTTATTTAAAAATAAATGGGTTTTAATTTCAGTTCAAAACTAGTTCATTTCGATAAAAATCTATTTTTATCTTTTCAAATGTGGAGTTTTTCAGCCCAGTTTTTCCCAAATCATTTCATATGATTTTACACAAATTATTACTATTTTTGATAATTTTATCAATGCCCGTACAGTCGATTTCCAACAACGGCCATTGAACTGCACTTACAACTACCTTTTCTGAATTTGATTTGGACGTATCCCCAAATCCAATCGTTAGACTTCAAATTTCTAATATTCGTTAGAAAGCTCTTTCCGATACGAACCCAACGGTTCAGGTTTTAGGGGAATCCGACGGTCGGATCTCCCGTAATGTTCGTTCGAAGTCAATGGTCGAAATTTACGAACTACCGCGGCGCGGCGCGTTCCATTCAGGCCATTATATATACAATATATATATATATATTATATATTTCGTCGATTTCCTTTTTAAAATGAATTTTATAAATAGTTTTAAATTCGTTTCAAAAACATTTCAACTTCCATTTCCAATTCAAATAAAAATTGATTTTTTCCTTATAAATTCGTTTTAAATTCATTTCAATTTAATTCAAATTTCGATTCAATTTGAATTCATTTCAAATCGATTTTTATTCTATTTCAATTCTTTTCAATTCAATTCGAATTTTTTTTATATTCAATTCAATTTAAATTCGTTATATATTCAATTCAATTCGAATTCGTTATCTATTCAATTCAATTCGAATTCGTTTTCTATTCGATTTAATTCGAATTCGTTTTCTATTCAATTCAATTTGAATTCGTTTTCTATTCAATTTAATTCGAATTCGTTTTCTATTCAATTTGAATTCGTTTTCTATTCAATTTAATTCGAATTCGTTTTCTACTCAATTCAATTTGAATTCTTTATCTATTCAATTCAATTCGAATTCGTTTTCTATACAATTTAATTTGAATTCGTTTTCTATTCAGTTTAATTCGAATTCGTTTTCTATTCAATTCAATTTGAATTCGTTATCTATTCAGTTCAATTCGAATTCGTTTTCTATTCAATTTAATTCGAATTCGTTTTCTATTCAATTCAATTTGAATTCGTTTTCTATTCAATTTAATTCGAATTCGTTTTCTATTTAATTCAATTTGAATTCGTTTTCTATTCAATTCAATATGAATTCGTTTTCTATTCAATTTCATTCGAATTCGTTTTCTATTCAATTCAATTTGAATTCATTTTCTATTCAATTCAATTTGAATTCCTGTTATAAATATTCGATTTTTATCTCTTTTCAATTTTCATTATAAAAACGAATATAATCGATATAAGTATCGTTTGCGTCAAAATAGCGCATCTCTAATCAACACGGCTTTATATTTTTCAATAACTTCGTTATTCTATTCAACAAATGAATCTATATTTCTTTCAATACATGACTCTATATTTTTGTCAACACATGACTAATCTCAACGAATGAGTACTGTCCACGTGTGACTATTTTTGTTATTTAATATATTTTATAAAAATTATGGTATCTATCGTTTTATTTGAAATCAGACTCCAACCGTAAATTAGTAAAAGAACGATTCCCTAAATAATAACCCCGAAGGCCGAAACCAACATCAGGTCAATATACTGGAGACCACTCATCTTATCTATTTTCCAGTTAGTTTCTAATTTTATATATGATAAAGATATAAATTTTATTGTTAAAATATTTCGTTCAACACATGACTAATCTCAATGGATGAGTACGGTCAACACATGAACCTTTATTTTATAATGATAAAGATGTAAATTTTATTGTTAAAATATTTCGTTCAACACATGACTAATCTTAACGGATGAGTACGGTCAACACATGAACCTTTATTTTATAATGATAAAGATGTAAATTTTATTATTAAAATATTTCGTTCAACACATGACTAATCTCAACGGATGAGTATGGTCAACACATGAACCTTTATTTTATAATATTCTTTATTTTCTAAATTGGAATGAGGCCCAATCAATTACCATACAAAGTTAATTATATGGATTCCATACAACACATGTATAAGATAGCAACGATACATAATCAACCATCATCCAAAGTGCACTACACTGTAAATATAGACATCTAACGCTTATAACAGCCTGTCAATCAGTCGATCGACATACAACTAATTATTGGGATTAGTGTATGTCGTATTTTATCTCAATACCCGTGTGGGGTTTCAAATCAACAAACACAGATTTTTATTTGTGCAGTTGGGCGATGTGTAAATTTTATGGTCCCAAACAATGTCATTCAAATAGGTGTACATAAACAAACCGTCCGATTTGTAAATGAATATTTATTTATTCACATTCACGTTAAAAATTATATTTTTTACAACCAAATTATTTTATTCAACATATGAATATATTTTATTATCTATTTCACATCAACATCACAAATAATTTTCACAACACATCAATCAAACAAACAAGCCATCCATGGTCTGTGGATGACAGGTGTCGGGTGCTGCTAAGCACCGTCTGCATCCTAGTATATATATATAACTAGAAAAAAAGAGATTGAAGAGTGATAAGTTCTCACCAAAGCTATCCCAACTCCACGACACTTCAAATGTAGAAGTATCCGCCGTTCTCGCCTTTCGTCACTTTCGTTACCCGTAGCCACTACATATATAAAAATCACATTTTTATATTCATCCCTTCATGATAAAATTCGTTCCTTTCCTTACTTTAAAAACCAAAGCCCTCTTTGCATTAAAAATCAAAGCTTTACCTTTATAAAAATATAATCTTTATATGTTAAAAATCATATTTTTCTTTCATCAAAGATCTCATCTTTACTAATTAAAAACCCTATTCTTTTTCTTCAAACAAAACCTAATTAAAACTGAAAAATAAAATTAAATATGTAAAAGAAAACTTACATCAATTTAATCTAGGGTTTCAGCATTGGAATCGGTGACTGTTGAAGTTAGGTGGCGGGTCGGAGCATCATCGGAGGCGCGTTGGAGGGAGGAGGGGCTTCAGGTCGAGCGAGAGGTGGTGGGGGCTCAGAGTTTGGCCTGTGGGGCGGTGGTAGGGCTGCGCGGTCAACGAGGGGGCGGGGTGCTCGAGTTGGGCGTCGGTCTTCAGAAGATTCGGAGGGAGAGAGGGGCGGGAGAAGAGAAGGAGGAGGAGGGGAAGATCGGAGGAAGGGGCGGCTGTGGCGGACGACGGCGACGTTGAGGGGGGGCGCGATTTGGTCATCGTCGATTTTTTTTTGACTAAAAATGAATTAGAAGAAAACGGGGTGGGGGGGGGTGGGGGGCTGAGTGATGTAAGGAGAGAGATTTTTAATTTATTCAATTATTTAAATTTCAAAAAGTTGACTTTTTCATTTGACCTCTAAACGAGGCCCACCGCCTGTCGTCCATAGCGTTTCACCCCTATTCCGAACACAATGGGATATGTACCGTAAGCTGGTTCGACCGTTTCGATCAGTCTCCGTTAAAATCAACATATAACTCTATATATTGAATTTGAACGCGCATTTCAATTTACCGGGGTCACATACGAACTCTAAAAATTCCAGAAAAATATTTTCTAGCTTCGTATTGATGCCACAGTCCTAACAAAACTAGTTTCGTCGAATTCTGAGACCGTTAGAAAAATGGCCATTTTCCAGTCTATTAAAATCAACTGAAACTGGTCAAACGCGTTTTCCTTTGCCACGCTCACATATTGATTCAGAAAATTATGAAATTTGAAACCTAGAAATAATTTGACATCACGGATCCAACAAAAGTGCTTTCGTCGAAATCCGAGGTCGTTTGCAAAATTTCCATTTGTAAGGGCCTGAATTCGCTAAAATAGCCAAAAGAAAATTTTTAAGTTGGCTCGCATTTCCGGGTTGTTACAGGTTTCCTGCATGCACAGATGTTAGTCAACACAATTAACACTAATTCCATACTAGGGAATATTATAATTGATGGAATTAGTATCCAACCAATGATGTACATATGCAATGATATATATTATTCAACCAATTTAATTGTAATCTACCTAAACGACTATCACACAACATTCAACCAATATTAAATTATAATTATAACATTTTAAAATAGATCAGAGTTAGTGAATTTGCCCGCCTTGCGCGTTAACCGTTAAATAACGATTTGCGTCAATCGATTAAACCATACGTCTGGTTTTTGCCTGCGAAATTCCAGTAGCTATGTTCTCAGCGACATAAGTTCCACTACGCCGCGCTTCGTCATTACGATTCCAAAGGATCAAATCGCGTTCAATTATGTTCACGAATGAAGGATATATAATTGTTTACAAAATAATATAAATTATTTTAATTAACAACATCCTTATCTAATTAATTACCATTAACCTCTCTCTCGTATCACCATTTTACCTTCAACTCGGCTACTTGAAAGCTTCCAGCTCTGTGTCTTACACTCATACAAGCTCCACCTTTGCGATACCGAATGCCAATAAAATTTCACTGTTACTTACATGGCTTGCATTCCAGACACTTTCCCAAACTTGTGTGCTTTGTTCTCCCATATTTCCGTGTACCCTGACAACAAACACACCATCACCTTTCATCGCAAAAATGTGTGATACGTATTCCCTCAACACCCCACCAGAACCATATCCCCTTTCTAATGGAACTGCGTACTCAAGGCACAGTAGTATGTTGCTTCCTATGCCTACTACACACATCCGAGACCCCTTCCCTTACTGTTTATTGTTTCTTCACTTCACGAAAGCCTATTACTCCAGCTTTTAATGTTTCATAACCATCCTACTGCCGCACCACTCACTCCACTTTTCCACATGTGCTTCTCGTAAAAAACTATGCCATACATGATCCACTTTCCACCTTACTTCAATTTATGACATCCCACCTGCGACAGAATTTGTATAGAGAAGTGTGAACCCTTGGCCTGCTGCAAACTCCTTCACTCCATCTGTGCCATCTCCACTGTAAAATGCGCTGCTACCATCCATCCCTTATATTCTCCCATAAAACAATACGCGCTACCCATACTGCTCCTATACTCCACAAAGACAGCACTGCTCGCATGTACAAGAAAGCACACTGCACTTCTCCCATCTCCATGCAACCACATGTCTCAATCTCCAACCACACCGTTACTTCAACATTCCTAAGTATAGGAAACATTCCCATACTTCTTCCAATTTCAAACCAATGCCCATTCCTTTTTTTGATATGAAAGGACCAAAACCCAAAACATGATTCACAGCACATTCCTTATATTCCTCTTTCCTTCCAGGCGCAACCGACTGTTGCGTAACCAATTCTTCCCCATGTTGATGATCTTTCCCACTTCATGCACAGTGGCCTTCTTCATCCTTTTTCAATCCATCGCAAACACCTATACAATATTACTCCACTTCTCCATACTGTCAATCACAAAAGCCCTCCTTCACTTAATACATTGTGCTGCGTTTTTTTTTTTCTTCTAACACCTACTAACGCAAATATGCCCAAAACTCCTCCAATATACCATTCTGTTTCTTTATGTCTTCATGATTTCAATGCCACGTCCTTCTTTTCATACAAATGTCCCTTATCCCCTAACTAATGGTTGTTTATTAACAGCAAACTGAATTTTATTTTAAGTGTTTAACCCAAATTTACGATTTTAGAACAATTTAGAAGAGGATGAGGACTTCGGTTGATGAACGGGAAAGGGAAACCAGGTTTTATAATGCGTGATATGCGATTTCTAATGGAAGGAAACACAGACTTTTATATGTTTATTTTAGTCAAAATCTCAAAATCAATTTGACCCTGAATTGTCGCAAGATGGATAACCATACCATGCCGTATTTAATTTGATTTGCCACAGCACTTCTCTACAGTTTTTACTTCTGAAAGAAGTAATAGGAATATGGGAAATTCCTAGGGTCTGTTCATACTAGGCTTGCGCTTTCTTCTATAGGGCGTGGGTGAAAAGAGGTTGTCTGTCCAATTGCTTAACAAGTGAGGGAAAGAAATGGGAGGTATTCACGAAAAGGAACGTGAATATGGTTGTAATAATATTTCTAAAAATCCGCCAACATCCTTTGTCTTGCCTTATCATAAATTTTGAATATATGCTGAGCGAGATCATCATGCCTTTTTATTTTTAAATTTTTTAAAAGTTCACATACTCCGCTAATCTACTACGTACAATTATGTTTATTTTCGAGTGCCACTGACAGAAATAAAAATACCTTTGTGATGAGCAATGTGTCACGATCCCAAAAATATAATAATATCGGTAGATTAGCTTATTCTATGAAACCCTAAATGTGAAAACCCGTAACTTCGCCGATGAGGAAAGCGCGGATAGTTCGAGAACAAGCCACAAAAGAACGCAGACGGAAGAACATTTCATTGTATATTACAACAATTCCATCAGAATATAAGAATATACAGAGTGTAAATAAATAAAATACATACGATAAATATCAGAGATTACATTACATTACATAGCAGCGGAAAATAATACAATACACAACTAGAAGAGATATACGGATACAAAGCTTTCCGGATATCATTCCAGCTATAAACCAGGATCCTGTGAATATAAATTTGCAAAACTACTAGCTGCCCATGTCAAAATAAGGACACCCAGAGTTTAGGTTAAAAAAATAAACTCCAGGTCAGTCATGGGACTGGTGTGAGAACTAAAACAGTTATTAATCTTTATTTTTAAAGTTAGGTAAATCAAGGGACCACGCCGTATAACACGGAACGGGTTTCCTCCCAGGAATACCAGTGCATAAAACAACAACGCAATGCTAAATAAAGAACAATGAAGCTATTATAAGACCCAGTTCCCATCACACAATGCAATGCAAGCTGGAGGATAGGTTTTAACCTTATAATAGCCAAGAATGCTTGATACGTTTAAAACAAATCATTTGATACTATTATAAGTGCATAGTGTACAGAACAACTTCAAATCATAAGTATCAATCATAGGCGACATGAGCGTCCCATGCCACTATGTCTCCATATATAGGTTTACAAATAAAACCGCAAAGTCACGTGTTTGGAAATTGGATTTCCATCTATGAACCGAGGCAAGGGATCGTCCTCTACCGAATTCGAGACAATCTAGCCCATGTCTCCGGAACAGCCGCAACTGCCCCTTGGATCATCAGGGTCGGTCCACCGATGTGGATTATTATGCCTGAACAATACGTCCCTCCGCCCTATGGGGCGTAAATGAGCCAACAAATGACTCCATCGGACCCGGATCGTCCGATCAAACCGAGGCGCCTCGCAACAGCAATAACCACATAAGTCAAACTCGTCAGGGCGTGTAAAACCACTAACGCCATTTCTAGCTTGAAAGAAACGCATGCCCTCCTTGAGGTCCTTCTCCCGTTTCTGGTTCATACCGGGTGTGAAACTCACGAAGTAAACGTTACACAAAGCTATGCCACGAAGGCCGTGCTTCGATCATCAACAACAAGACTTTGCTTTTCCACAGAAGCCTTGATCATTTGCCACTTAGGCATGCCACACAGGCAATTCACTCCATGCGTTTGATATCCATCAATATATAACCCCTGAGCTCGTACGTCTCAGAGAAGGGCGTTAAGAAAGAGAATAAATTCTCCGCCGCCAAACAGATATATATTTAATAGAAATCAATCACACAGACTGAAATCCAATGTCAGATACACAGTCCATTTACTAGTCCGTTCTGGGTCTGAACGAAACCGGAGGCACCTAGTACCCCGCATATCCATCGATCTCCAAGTACGTCTGGACGATCACTAACTGTTTCCTTCTTCTTGGGTGTACATCCCAATGAAGATCATCAGTAATTATCTAAAAGACGTGAAGACCTCTGGTCTTCGACCACCGTCTTCATCTTCGACTTATCGTCGTATCAGTTATTCAGAATGGGATAAACCCGGTCTTTCCGAATAACTCGCGTATATAATAAACATATGTTACACAAACACAACATACGCCTCATTCCAATTCATCAGTCACTAACCATAAATTATCAAGAGAATAATTCCCCAAATATTAACCCCGAAGGCCGAAACCAACATCAGATCAATATCCAGAAAACCATTCTGCTTAGCTAACCGGAAGTTAGTTTCTAAATTTCACATTCATAGGGAAAGGTTCCCATTAATTTTATCAAAGTTAAATTCCTTGAATTTATTCTTTAATCTTCTTTTGAATTTCGATTCAACTAGTCGGGATTAACGAACCTTACCGAAGTAATCATTTATTTTAATTTCCCAATCCCAACCTATTCATCCCATGAAGTAAAACTGGTAATACTTCATATCTAACACCACGGTGTTATCGGTAAATTCAATTACCATTTCACATTCAAATCTAATTAAAGATTTAACTAACGCCTGGAGCAAAACTGGTGATACTCCATTCTCGATCATTTCAATCTAATTAAAGATTCATTAAAACTCCACTTGGTTTTAATCTGTGACTGGGTTGAAGAATCAGTGTCATTTAAAACACGGTTCACGATAAACCCAAAATCACATCACATTTCAATCAGTCCCTAACTGTAAATTAGCAAGTGAGCAGTTCCCTAAGTATTAACCCCGAAGGCCGAAACCAACATCAGATCAATACAACAGAAACCATTCAACTTAACTAATGTCCAGTTAGTTTCTGATTTTCTTAACTCCTTTGGGTCTAAGAATAGTATTGTTGAAGATACCGTTCACGACAACCCAAAATCCCATTCCATTAATTATCGGGTTAAAGAACAAGTGTTATTTAAAACACTGTTCACGATAACCCAAAAATCAATATCAATTCAATTATAATTAAATATTATTTAATTGGTACACTTCATTAAATCTAAATAAAAAGATTTAATCTTTTCTCAACTGGGCTTAAGAACAGTGTTAATGAAGACACCATTCACGACAAACCCAAATCACATTTGATATTAAATACAAGGCTCTGAATAGAAAATATACCGGCTTATATTCAATATCAAATTCTACGACCAACAAATATCATATTGGAAATAACGATATAAATATATCTTTCAAATTCCCATAACAATATCTGTATCATCACGAAATCCAACATCGAAATATTCCGAAGGCAATTTCGATTCAAATCTATTCCAATTCAATTATTGGAAATTCTGGTTATTTTCAAAACCATTTTCAAATCCAATTTATTTATTTAAAAATAAATAGAATTTTAATCCTAGTTCAAAACTAGTTCATTTTGATAAAAATCTATTTTTATCTTTTCAAATATGGAGTTTTTCATCCCAATTCTTTCCAAATCATTTCTTATGATTTTACACAAATTATTATTATTTTTAATAATTTTATCAAGGCCAGTCGATCTCCATCAATGGCCGTCGAACTGCACTTACAGCGACCTTTTCCAAATTTGATTTGGACATAATTCCAAATCCAACCGTTAGATTTCAAATTTCTAATATTCGTTAGAAAGCTTCTTTTCGATACGAACCCAACGGTTCCGGTTTTAGGAGAATCCGACGGTCGGATTTTCCGTAATATCCGTTCGAAATCGATGGTCGAAATTCGCGAACTGCCGCAGTGCGGCGAATTCTATTCAGGCCATTATATTACATATATAATATATATAATATATACTTCGTTGATTTCCTTTTTAAAACGTATTATATAAATCGTTTAAATTCGTTTTCAAAACGATTTCAACTTCATTTCTAATTCAAATCAAAATTGAATTTTTCCTTATAAATTCGTTTTAAATTCATTTCAAATTGATTTCAATTCAAATTGATTTCTAATTCAATTTTAGTTCGTTTTCAATTCAATTCAATTTCAATTCGGATTCATTTATATTCAATTTCAATTCGAATTCATTTATATTCAATTTCAATTCGAATTCATTTATTTTCAATTTCAATTTGAATTCATTTGTATTCAATTTCAATTTGAATTCATTTCTATTCAATTTCAATTTGAATCCATTTCTATTCAATTTCAATTCGAATTCAAGTCTTTTCAAAAAATCAGATTTTGAAATCACTTTCGATATTCATTATAAAATGAATAAAATCGATATAAATATCGTTCACGTCAAAATGACATCAATCTAATCAACACGGCTTCATATATTTCTATTTCAAATATTTCTTTTTCAAATATTTCTCATTCAAATATTTCTATTTCAAATATTTCTATTTCAAATATTTCTATTTCAAATATTTCTTTTTCAAATATTTCTATTTCAAATATTTCTTTTTCAAATAATTCTTTTTCAAATATTTCTATTTCAAATACTGGAATGAGGCCCAATCAATTACCATATATTGTTAATTATATGGATTTTCTACGGCACATGTATACAACAACAACGATAAATCATCAACCATCATCCAGTGCATTCTACACTGTATAAGCATCAAATATAAATATTCAATGCTTATAACAGTCTGTCAATCAATCGATCGACATACAACTAAACAATCGGGATTAGTGTATGTCAAATATCATCCCAATACCCGTGTGGGGTTTCAAACAATCAAACACAGATTTTTTTTGTGCAGTTGGGAGATGTGTAAATTTTATCGTCCCAATCAATATCAGACAAATGTGTGTATATAAACAAATCATCCGATTTGTTTATTTTTATTTCATTTCATATATACGTTAAAATTCTATTTTTAACTGTAAAATATTTTTTAACTATATAAATATTTTATTTCATTTCACATCAAAACACACAATCAACTATACATCAAAATCATACAAACAAGCATACAAGCCGTCCACGGTCTGTGGACGACGGGTGTCGGGTGCTACTAAACACCGTTTGCATCCTAGTATATATTTATAACTAGAAAAAAATAATTGAAGGTGAGAAGTTCTCACCGACTAGCTAATCCAAACGCCTCGACTCTTCAAATGTGGAAAATCTCCGCCGTTTCTTCTTTCATTACTTTCGTCATCCGTATTCACTACATATATAAAAATCAAATTTTTACTTTGCTATTCAATCTAAAAAAATCGAATTTTCACTTTGCTATTTAATATATAAAAATCGAATTTTTACTTTGCTATTCAATATATAAAAATCGAAATTTTACTTTGCTATTCAATATATAAAAATCGAATTTTTACTTTGCTATTGAATATACAAAAATCGAATTTTTTACTTTGATATTCAATATATAAAAATCGAATTTTTACTTTGCTATTCAATATATAAAAATCGAATTTTTACTTTGCTATTTAATTTTACTTTGCTATTCAACATATAAAAATCGAATTTTTACTTTGCTATTTAATATATAAAAATCGAATTTTTACTTCGCTATTCAATATATAAAAATCGAATTTTCACTCTGCTATTCAATCTATAAAAATCGAATTTTTACTTCGCTATTCAGTATATAAAAATCGAATTTTTACTTCGCTATTCAATATATAAAAATCGAATTTTTACTTTGCTATTCAATTTTACTTTACTATTCAATATATAAAAATTGAATTTTTACTTTGCTATTTAATATATAAAAATCGAATTTTTACTTCTCTATTCAATATATAAAAATCGAATTTTTACTTTGCTATTCAATCTATAAAAGTCGAATTTTTATATGACAAAATTCCTATCTTCATGTTATTATAAATCACTACTTCGATCATGTTTTAATATACTAAAAAAAATCAGATTTTTATTGTATTCAAAAATTATATACTCACCATTTTTCGATCGCTGGAAATGTTGAAGCTCGCTGGTGACTTTAGCAAAGGCGGACGGCGGCATCGACTGAGCGGTGCGTGACCAAAGTCGACATCAACTGCTCGGAGTAAATCGAACTCCTTTTCTTCGATGGGGCGGACTTGGGTGTTGACTGAGGTGCTGGAGAGTAGAGGGGGTTTTGCGCGGCTGGAGGAGGGACAGGCGGAGGCTGGGTGGCTCGGCGTCGGAGGGAGGAACCTCGCGCTGGTCTGGGGTTCGACTGAGGATGTGGGGGGGGGGGGGGGGCGATCGATTCAGAATAGGGGGAGGAAGAAGGAAGGAGAATGGCGATGAAGGGCGGGCTGTCGGCCTGAGGCGGAGGCGCCTCTGGGTGGCGAGGGCGGCGGCTCCTTCTCTCGTGTCTTTCATTTTTTTTCTGATGTGTAAAGTGCGGTCAACGAGGAATAAAAGGGGAGAGAGAGAGGGAGCTCAAATATATATATAATTATTTTATTTTCTCCAAAAAGCAACTTTTTATTTCGAACTCGAAACGAGACCCACCGACTATCATCCCTAATGTATTACCACCTTTTCGAACACAATAGGAGATGTTTCAAAAGCCAGTTCAATCATTATGATCAGTTTTCGTTAGACTTAACATTTAAATCATTATATTGAATTTTAAACGTACATTTCAATTTACTGGGGCCACATACGAACCCTAAAAATTCCCAAAAAATATTTTCTAGCTTCATATTGACGATACGGTCCCAACAAAACTAATTTCATCAAATTCCCAAATAGTTTGAAAAATGGCCATTTTCCAGTCGATTAAAATCAACTAAAACTTGTCAAACGCGTTTTCCTTTGCCACGCCCACATATTGATTCGAAAAATTACGAAAATTGGAATCTAGCAATTTCTGGACATCACGGATCCAACAAAAGTGGTTTCGTCAAAATCCGAGGTCGTTTGCAAAATTCCCATTTTTAAGGGCCAGAATTCCATAGCGACTATACTGAAAATTCATTTGGACATAACTTTTGATTCCCGTTATGAAATTTTGATTTTTCGGATTCTTTGGAAAGATATTATCAAATATATTCGAATATTTTTGGTTTCCCTAAAATCCAGTTTATTTTGCATCCAGTACATTCCTTTGAATTTTGAAATCGAATTATCGAACTACCGCGCCATTTTCAATTCCTTATATAATTTAAAATAAATATTTATATTCTAACGACGATCTCTATAATATATACGTTCGAATTCTATTCAAAATAAATTTCTTGTCGTTATTATTTAAAATAATTCATTTTAAATATTCAAAATTCATTAAAATTGCCAAAATAAAAAATTTAAACTGGCCTAGATTTCCGGGTTATTACAATCTCCCCCACTTAAAACTTTTTGTCCCCGAAAAGGAACGAAGCCGAAAGTTGTTTTAAATACTAACTCAACTTTCATAATTTTTATTATGGCTTAAGTTCTTCAACTTTTCAGTTTCTAAGAACTTTTCAAAAATTTCAAAAAATTGGCTAACACCCTAAATTTTCGAAAAATTTCGCCATAACCTCCCCTGCACCGGGAGCACCGGGAAAATCCCGAAATTGCCATACAGGCCCTCTGATCTCAAAAAGAAAAAGAAAAAGCCAAGCGGCTAGCCAATCGTCTCATAAAATCATCATCACCCAAACAAAATAGTAAATTATGGTAAACATGTACCTATTTGTCGGGCAAACAATTTTATTCTTCTGCTCTAGCCTCCTTGCTATGACCTGTTCAATGTAAGTACATGTATATGCATGCAATTGTAACCAAATTTCAATACAGTTCAATATTTGACCAATTTGGTTAAAGGTTCAACATTTAATTATTCAAACAATAATCAAACAACACAACCATCAATCAATTAGTGAATTATCATTTCAAATTCATAACTTTGATATATAGTCAAAAATCACAATTTTGGTGTTAATTCACAATAATAGACCCTATCTAGTTTCGGTTCTCTCACCAGTCAATTGGAAATATATAGAAATCTCACTTTCGAAACTCAAAAATAAATACTGGCGATGGTGTCCCGTCACCAGAATTATCCCCGGGCACTAGAGTGCGATTCTATAACTATCCAATACATTAAAACTTCGAATAAACGTTTGCAAGACATATATGCAAAATCTCTATATATTGGATTGTCCAAATTCATATAAATAAATATTCAAATACGAATTATTGAATTTAAATTTTCAAAACAAAAATCATTTTCATTTTAAAAATATACTCTTCACACTCGTTCTAGGATACTACTGATCCCATCTCTAGTCATTCTCATTGGATATTACCAATCCAATATCTGATGAATTCTTTCGTATGGTTCTAATGTGTCTTGTTCTCTGAGCTTTCTAAACCAAAGATCTGATACCAACTGACATAGCCCGACGAAATCCGTTGGGCTTTGCAACCATCCCTTCATCCCCCAAAGCAGAAGGTAAAACCCACCGTGGCTCCCAGTGGTCCCCCAGTACACTTTTTTTACGGCGACCCTCTCGAGCCTCCCGGCCATTGCCTAACAAACCCTCACAAGGGACATGTGGGGGTAAGAGCCCACTGTTCGCCACCAAACCACATGGTGAGAACCCCTAAAATTCCCGAAAAATATTTTCTAGCTTCGTATTGACGATACGGTCCTAACAAAACTAATTTCATCAAATTCCGAGATAGTTTGAAAAATTGCCATTTTCCAGTCGATTAAAATCAATTGAAACTGGTCAAACGCGTTTTCCTTTGCCACGCCCACATATTGATTCGAAAAATTACGAAAATTGGAATCTAGCAATTTCTTAACATCACGGATCCAACAAAAGTGGTTTCGTCGAAATCCGAGGTCGTTTGCAAAATTCCCATTTTTAAGGGCCAGAATTCCATAGCGAGTATTCTGAAAATTCATTTGGACATAACTTTTGATTCCCGCTATGAAATTTTGATTTTTCATATTCGTTGGAAAGATATTATCAAATAGATTCGAATATTTTTGGTTTCCCTAAAATCTGGTTTATTTTGCATCCGGTACATTCATTTGAATTTTGAAATCGAATTATCGAACTACCGCGCCATTTTCAATTCCTTTTATAATTTAAAATAAATATTTATATTCTAACAACGATCTATATAATATATACGTTCAAATTCTATTCAAAATAAATTTCTCGTCGTTATTATTTAAAATAATTCATTTTAAATATTGAAAATTCATTAAAATTGCCAAAATAAAAATTTTAAACTGGCCCAGATTTCCGGGTTATTACACCAAAATGCTAATATAGGGTGTAAAATACTCCAAATAAAAAGTTGCTGGTTTTTCAAAATAAAAATTATAGTAAAATTCTAAAAATTAAATTATACTTACGTCTCAAAGGTCTTGTCCAAAATCGAAACCAGTATTTAATTATATTAAATAATCCGTTATGGCTTATAAACGCTCCACATCGACTTTCTAGAAATTTGATTTGGACATTTCTTGCAATCCATAACACGAAATCTCAGTTTTTCACTACCATTTAATATATTTTATTAGATTCAAACGTTTCTTGTTTCGAAGAAATCCGACTTCTAACGAATCCTTTATGGTAATTTGAAGTTCAACATTCAATATTACGAACTGCAGCAGCGTTACGGGCTTGTTCTGAATAATATTATAATGTATACGTTCAATGGTCGTTACAAATAAATTCGTTGATACAATTCAATTCTGAACTGAATTAAATTTGTTAAATTATCCAATTCACATTATACTGCAATTTAACCATTCTCGACTGTTTCGAAAATTAAATATATCACTCCACGATTTTTATTTATTAAATAATCAAAATTATTAAATTCGAACCATTTAAAATTATCAAACCAATATAATTAAATAAATAAATTATTATATTGCTAAAATTCTAGGACGTTGCATCCCCCTTAAAAGAATTTCATCCCCGAAATTTCTAAGTTAGGGAATATTGCTACAATCCCTATTATAATCAGGTTAAAATTCTTTGTTTCACTTCTTATCTTTCAATTTCAACTGAATCAATTTATGTCCATTAAATATTAATTTATTTTTATTAATGAAAATTTTCAAAATTCTGAAAATTTCCTAATAGCTTAAATTTTCGGAGAATTTCGTCAGCATCTCCTCTACACGGCTCAATTGGTATTACTCCAACTTGCCTTTCTGTGCATTTTCCCATCCAAAAGAAAATCAAACAGCCAAATGGCTTGCCAAATAGACTCATAAAAATCTCATACTCGTATAAAATATTAATATGTACCTTTTTGTTTGGGCATCCAATTCCAACTCTTCCATTTGATATTCCATCAACATATACCCATGCATTTCAAATATTGATCTCCACTCCACTTATCCACATCGAATCATTCTCTAGTTCCCAAGCCATTTTCCAGTTCAAACTACAATTCAAATTCCAATTCCAAATTCTTACTTAACAATTCAATTCTGTAACTGTATTCAGTTCCATTCAAAAAATCTTATTTCACAAGTTCAATTACTTTGCCAAGTTAAATTCTATTCCAATACGTTTTCCATTTAACTAGCTTCAGTTCAATTCCAATTTTATTTCAGTACCATTTTCCATCAAATTTAATTTCTCCTTATCTGTTTTTATTAATCTCCATTCGCTTTGACAATCTTTACTTAACTTCTTAAGTAAAATTTATTTCCATCATTACAAATTCAATTGGTATACTTGTTTTAATTCAAAACAATATCGTCCTAGGATTTTTTTAACAACTTTTCCTTTATAGAATAAATATTCCTTTTCCAGTTTCAAAATAATTTGTTTTCTCAAAACAAATTCAAAATAATATCCTTTGGTATTAATCCATCACTTTAGAAACTCGAAAATGAATACTAATGATGTGGCCCTCCATCAACGGTATTATTTTCCGGCTGCCGAAGTGAGTTCAATACTATATCACATTCAAAAATTATTTTTCAAACTCTTTATCCTAAAATTTATTTCCAAATATCCTTTCCAAATGCTCGAAATACTTTTCCAAATCTCTCCTAGGATTTTAAATTTTCCATATATTTAATTCAAAATTCATTTACAACACCTTTCCAAGTTTATAGAGTTTTATTTCAATCCCGGTTTTAAATTCAGATTTAGTTCATCTGACTTTGCATATTATACTTATATAATATTTCGATTTGTAATTTACATAACCAACTCAATTATGATCTTATTTTATTATAATAATGATCACACATCCCATATATTATAATAGTACCAAGACATATACTTATTTCTATATCAAAATATATTTTACTTCTTTTTTATATTAGAATATATTTTGGGTAAAATTATTTTATTTACCTGTCTTTTTAAAACAATACTATGTCGAATTTCTCTATCCAAGTGTTTATAAATCCCTATCGACCACGTTAGCTAAACGCGTCGATCTCGAATTTATACAACACTCAACAGATCAATCAACCCAATATAAAACAGTTTTTATACTAATTTACAAATATGCGCTCATATATATACACTCAAACTCAATCTAGAGTATTACAAACTCCATCTCCATTGAGTTATGCCACAAAGCCAAGGTAATCACTTTACCTTCAACTCTGATACCACTGTAACGGATGCGAAATTTTCGACCCTGAAAATCAACATTAAACACCATGTTGACTATTCAAGTATCGAAAATACTGGGTCATTAATAGAAAGAAGTTAGAGGATGAGAAAGATAAGATAGAACTAATAGGATAGAAGAAGAAGAAGATCACAACTGAAATGAATCAGAGTAAACACGAAACTCACTGCGGAATTATTATAACATAACTTTGAAATACAAGTCCGAATTTGTACTTAGATATCATATCAGAGTATAACTCACATACATCATAGTGGAAATAATCTCTAAATAACTAGTGATGAAGCCTCCTGCTTCGAGCTCCTCTAAGTGAATATGAAAAGCCTGAAACACTTGACTTCCCGTACAAATTTGGGCACCCAAGAGTTTAGGGAAAACACAAACAAAATATACTCTGGGTCAGTCGTTGGATTGGTTCTAGTAAATTCCAACCATATCGTTTAATCTTTGAAAATCCTTTTGAAAGAAAAGGAATAATAGTAAGACCAGCCCACACATAAACATGGATGGTTTTTACCTTACTATATCCCAAAATAATTTGATATCAACATTTAGTGATATTATAATAATGTCTACTCAAATAAATAACCAAGTAGCAGAACGCATGCATCTCACGCTCTACATATATAATATAAAATCAAAAACTGCTGGGCGCCCTATTTCTGCCATTTCCCAGTTGTGAGGCTAGAGGCTATGTCTATCTTTTCAGAACATTTGATATCCATCCACTTTGAATGCCACATCGTCAAACCCGTCAATTCACTAATCGATTTCCAAAAGTATCAAGGATATAAAAAGCTAAAATGAATGAATTCCTCCGCCACCAGACGTAATACCTTTAAGAGATCAATCATACATGATTTGTTACGTATACTCTGTCAAACACTCGTCCATACAAGTTGTCATTTGACTGGACAAACAGAAAGCAACACTCTAGAACAGAACGACCCTTGCATTTCACTTCGTTTTCAATTATCTTCAGCATAATCTAATTCGCAGCGCTTATGCCTATACGGAGTGGTTTTCAAATAATATATCCAACCGGTCTCTCTGTATTGACAACGATGGTCAAAACACTTCGATAGTCAGTTATTTAACTATCGAAGTAAAAACAAACATTCATTCAAACGTACAACTAAACATCAAACAATCACAGACACTTATTATTTAACATTCATTTGTATTATTCAAATTCCCATATCTTGCCAGGTATTTCTCAAACCCCATTTGTAACAACCCGGGAAATTCAGCGATCTTGGTTATCCGATATACAACACATATCGAACATCCAAGGATCGAAAATAACCGGAAAGTTAATGAAAGAAATTAGATGGTGAGGAAAGATAAGATAGAAACTTAGAATAGAAGAAGAAGAAGAACACAACATCAGAGTAACACGAACCTCACAACAGAACGAATCACATATAATATATACAACATAACTTGAAATATACATCATTATCTAAGTACAACACTTACAACACAGCGGAAATAAACTATAACTATATGATCCTGAAGCCCCCTGCTCCAGCTCTTCAAGTATTTATAAATTCCTGACTACTCGACTGCCCATACAAAATTGGGCACCCAAGAGTTTAGGGAAAACAAAACAAAATAAACTCCGGGTCAGTCATGGGACTGGTATGAGTAAAACAGTTTAAAATAGTTCGAACAAGTAAACAATATCTCATAAGACCACGCCATATAACGGAACGGGTTTTTCCCTTATGAGAATCCAAAATATCTTTATATCAAAAACCTTTCGATATTATAATAATGTCTATCAATCACAATATAGTAATCATCTAGCAGAAATGCTTCCGTCTCATGTACTACATATTTAATATACAATCAAAACCGCTAGCACGTATTGGGTGATGGATTTCCAACTATGACAAGGTATGGAACCACCTTTCGCTAGTGTAGCTCTAGAGAGAATAAACTGGGTTCAAAAAGAAGATCTTGCAACCCAGCCACATATGACCGACCACTCATTTCGTTTGAGTGTATCGAGTGTATATCACCAACGGTTGGGATCAGCAACCGTTTCCCGAATGGGACAGCATCAAGAATAGATATTTAGAAGTAAATGAAACTCTAGGTCTGGTGATTATACACCCTAATAGGTGCGACCAACATAGCCATGCTGCCTGCCCGATTTCTGTCATTTACCGGATGTGAGGCTAGAATCTACGCTTATCTTTTACATGCCACATCTTCATTCACTTAGAATGTCACATCGTCATACCCGCCAAATCACAAATTGATTACCCCAAAAATAACACGAGTATATAGCTAAGAGAAACGAATTCCTCCGCCACCAAACGTGAATACGTTTGAAGAGATCAACTTATGCAATCTATTAGATATACTCTGTCAGACCTTCTTCCATATAAGTTGTCCTAGGACTGGAAAAACCGAAGGCACTATTCAGTACATCCATCTTAGGAAATTGTTATCTAAGATTTATACAATAGCCCTTGCACTTTACTCCGTCTTCAATATATTCAGCATACTTGATTCGCAACGCTTATGCCAATACGAAGTGGTTCTTCGGATAATAATCCAACTGGTCTCTCCATATTAACAACGTTAAAATGGTCAAAACTTTGATAGTCGGTGACTTAACTATCAAATGAAAATATGTCTTTGGATACACAACGATCTTATTTTCGAATGGAATTATCGATCCAATCATCAAACACACACACACACACACACACACACACACACATATATATATATATATATATATATATATCCTCATTTTCTATGTTTAGAAAATATACGTTATTAACACTGGAAAACATTTCCATGGCTTAATTACGTATCACTATTCTTCTACATCTATCAGACTCTAACTATAAACTATAAAGAGAACAACTTCCTAAGTATAAACCTTGAAGGCCGAAACCAACATCAGATCGATACTCAGGAAACCATTCAACTTATTAATCTCTAGTTAGTTTCCAGTTTCTGTTTAACTCCATTTGATTAACAATGTTCCATTAACTCCTTTATTTATTTTCTAAATAAATAATGCTTTATTTTATTTATTTCCTTTTATAAAATCGATTGATTTTATAAAATTCCTTTATTTCAATATACATTGAAATATTTCTTTTTACATCCCAGGGTCTCTTATGATATTTAAAATAGCAAACCACGATGATCGATATTATTTAAACACACATAATCATCAACGGATTATATATCACATCATATATCACAATATATAAATAATAGTAAAATAAATGTTGAGGACCTGTTTCCCTGCATCACATATGTTAAACAATATTATTAGCATCGATTTCATTTCAATATGAAATATTCTATTAAACAGAATCAATATTTGGTTAACGATTTATATATATATCGTTATCTATAATTTCAATCAATACATAAGCAATTCAACCAAAACAGTTAACACACAGCAATCAATAGATAATTATCAGTTCTAAGAATACGTTGTAAAAATAGAACTGTTCAGAGTTGGTGAGTTTTACTCACATTGGCAGTTCATCGTTAAAGAACGATAAACTGTTTATTTGATTTGAATCAAACAATTTATTTCGCCATAAACTCAAACGAGCTCCAATCCACTCCTTGTCAGTACCATCATGGAGCTCTCGTCCATACGATCCCAGCGGATCTTGTTTTGTTGAATTCCGTCAACATATGACAAAGATATGAATATTATAAACTAGCATACTTATTTAAATTTGAATAAACTAAATTAATTTCAACTCGGGCTTAACCTTTGACCCAAAGCCCATCTCCTCTTATGAAAAACCCGGACCCATTCAATAGCTTCTCCCCCAAATAATCACGCTGTGGCTTCCTCTTCCCCATACACCATAACCGATTTTTGCTCATCACCTTTCTCCCTCTCCGCTTCACTAATCCATAAACCGACACCACCAGCGTTCTTCTCTACTCGAGAACATCCTCCCCATATCAAAACCATATAACTCGACGCCTCATTAGAATTTCCGTTGCACTACAGTACTCACGCAACACCAAACTCCCTCTTTATCGAATTGCTCCAGAAATGACCACAAGCTTCCATTTTCCACAACAATCCCACCCACGATACTCATTCCTTCCCTTGACGCTCGAGCACCTCAAAAACTCCAGCCCTAGGATCGCGTTCTAAGAAGACAACGAACGTGAACACCACCGATCCCATAGAAACCCCACCAAACAAACGAGAATTGATACAGGATCCCTATTATAATTATCACTTGATTTAAGGATTTTTCCTAGTATTTCTTTTGATTTTTAGAAGAGGATGGTTTTAAAGTGAGATGGAAAAAGGATGTGGCGGCTTAATTCTTGAGTTTACAAAAGGGGGAGGGTCCGGTTGAAAAGGATAGACGTGGACATGCTTTGACCACATAGATTAGGATTTTTTTTAATTAATATTTTATATTTTTATTTAGCAAACATCTCATTTATCTGTCTTCTAAAAATCCCTGCGATTACGTATGATACCTAAAAATCATGAAAATTGGCATGTAGCTAGTGTTTGACATTACGGTCCCAATGAAACTGGTTTCGTCGAATTCCGACTTCGTTTGCTCAAACAACATATTTTTAAAGGTCAAAATATCAATTGTTTTTCACATTAAAATCCCGTACGGCTACATATTGACTTCAAAAATCACTAAAACCGAAATCTAGCAATAATTTAATATTGCAGATCCAACAAAATTAGTTTCGTCGAATTCTGAGGTCGTTTGCAAAACTGTCTATTTTTAAACCTCTAAATAACCCTTTTAAATATTAAATATATTTAAAAACAATTTAATTAAATATTTAAAAATAAATATTATCATATATATTCACACAGAATATAATACAACTCTAGAATATTCCTACGTGAATTTCTAGCTTGATATTTAAAATCCCGATTAAATTGATATTCGATTTAAAATGAATTTCCTTTTAAAAATATAATTAATTCCTTTATAAATTATAAAATAATTCCATAGCGACTTTTCTAAAATTTGATTTGGATATAAATCAAAATCTACACGATGAAATCCCGATTTTTCTCTTCCACTAGAAAAATGTACCTCACCAGCTCCTAACGTTTCTTTTTTTTTTATAGAAATCCGACATAAAACGGCTTCTATATATTCAATTGAAGTTCAAATCCCCAAATAGCGAACTGCAGCGCCATTTCGAGCTCGAATTTCGTTATAATATAAATTATACGTTCAAACTTCATTTCAATACTATATTCGTTATTCTAACTCACTTCTAAGCTGAATTAAATCTTAGGAATAATCCAGTTCACAGAATGTTGTGAATTCCAATATTTCTAATTATTTCTAAATCAAATATATTATTCTATTATTTAAATTAATTAAATATAATTATTATTTAATTCCAGTTATCGATATAACCGAATCGATATTTAACAATTAAATTAATTAATTATTCGACAGCTAAAAATGCGGGTCATTACAATCTTTCCCCCTTTAAATAATTTCGTCCTCGAAATTGCTAAGGTAGAGGACGACCTTATCTTACTAGATAAAAACTTATCTTTTTACCTCCTAACGTCAGTTTCACTGAACCAATTAATATCAACTAAAATATTAATCTATTCCGATTAACTAAAACTTTCAAAAATTTTCTAACACTTTAAATTTCCAGAAAACTTAACCATAACCTCCTTTGTACAGCCCTATCGGTAGAACTACAATTCGCCTCTCTAGGCCTTCCCCAACCAAAAAAAAATCAAATGGCCAAGTGGCTTGCCAAATCGGCTCATAAATTCCATACTCATATCAAATATAAACTTGTACCATTTTGTCGGGCATATCATTATATCCTATCCTCCTGTTACCAATTCAACACGTACCAATATCATCCCAATCAATTTCCAATCAATTTCAATCAACCAAATCTCAACACAATTATTCGCTTGTATCGAAGCTCAGTTTCATCCCAACCCCAATCACAATTTCCAAACTCTTAACTTATCACTTAATCCCATTTCAGATTTTCTTGACCCCACAAATTACATTTTAAACTCTAGAATTTAAATTCCTTGGTTTTTTTATTTCAAATAAATTTTAAATCATAATACCAATTCAAAACCTTTGAATTTCTAAACACCTTTTTTCGCAAAATAAATTTGAAAACAAAATCCTTGGTAGTAATCCATCACTTAGCAACTCGAAAATGACGCTGATGATGTAGCTATTCATCATCAGGGTTATTTCCCAGCTATTGAAGTGAGTTCAATACTATATCACCTTTCAAATTCACTTTTAAACACTTTCCACTTGAAACAAAATTTAAAACCTCCAAGGATTTTAAAATTCTCATATATTTAATCCAGATTCAATTACAAACACTTATCTGAATTCCTAGGTTTTTAATTTCAATTCTAACTTAATTCAGATTTAATTCAATTCGATTTCATATATTTCACTTATATGAATTCTGATTGGCTATTTACATAACCATTTCGCATTTTTATAATCACATTCGATTATAATAGTGACCAACACATCCAATATAAATCCTTTATATCAAAATATAATTTGGGTAAAATTATTTCGTTTACCCTCTTTTCAAAACATACCATGACGGTTCATCGTATTCAAGTGTTTACCAACTCCTACCGATATAGTGGATCAAACAGATCGACCAAAACTCATAAACAACTCAACCAATAATCTCCACAATATAAAACCATTTTTATATCAAATAACAAATACGTTCACTCACATATATACACTCAAACTCAATATAGGGTATTACTAACCCCATCTCTATCGAGTTACGCCACAGAGCCAAGGTAATTCATTCCGATACTACTTAACCTTATGCTCTGATACCACTGTAACGACCCGGAAATTCAGCGATCTTGGTTATCCGATATACAACACATATCGAACATCTAAGGATCGAAAATAACCGGAAGGTTAATGAAAGAAATTAGATGGTGAGGAAAGTTAAGATAAAAATTTAGAATAGAAGAAGAAGAATAACACAACATCAGAGTTACACGAACCTCACAGCGGAACGAATAACATATAATATATATAACATAACTTGAAATATACATCTGTACTTGAATATACATCATTATCAAAGTACAACACTTACAACACATCGGAAATAAACTATAGCTATATGATCCTGAAGCCTCCTGCTCTTGCTCTTCAAGTATCTGTAAATTCCTGACTACTTGACTGGCCATACAAAATTGGTCACCCAAGAGCTTAGGGAAAACAAAACAAAATAAACTCCGAGTCAGTCATGGGATTGGTACGAGTAAAACAGTTTAAAATAGTTCGAACAAGTAAACGATATCTCATAAGACCACGTCGTATAATGGAACGGGTTTTTCCCTTGTGAGAATCCAAAATATCTTTATATCAAAAACCTTTTGATATAATAATATTTTTTTTTGATGCAAAAAGGTAGTGAATCGCTAGATTCACGGCTTCATTCATTAAACATAAAACAAGTACAACGTGTTCAGCATGCAGAGGACTAGCTACTCATTACAACTATTTACACAAATATGTACAACCAAAATTACATGCACGCAGGCATGTTTACATAGTTCCCAATATATACATAAAACAACTACATAGTAGCATGCAAACCCAGTAAACTGAAGCATGGAAGCATCAAGCTCGGCTACCACGAGCCCTATCCATTACTCGAGCGCCGATTGTGTCTACGAACTTGATCTCCTCCTTGCCTGACCAAAGAGAAACAAAATTAAGAATGTGAAAAATAACTGAGTTGGGCTGTTTCATATTGCATTTAAACTTTCGTGAGTTGCGTTCATGCCAAAGGATCCAAAAATAAGTAAAGTTCAAAAGGGCAAACATATGTCGTATGTTTGTGTCAGGCAGTGAAATAATAATGTTGTGCCAGAAAAGAAATTGATCGGTGATGAAGTGGGACCAGTCTAAGCAGATATTAAGGCTAACTAAACACTTCATCCACACATAAAAGGCGAAATCGCAATCAACAAAAAGATGTTGGTAGTCCTCGTCGTCGTCAGCGCAAAAAACACAGGCCCCAGCGACATGAATACCTTTTTGACGTAATTTGCTCACTGTATTAAGCTTGTTGTGCATGATCGTCCACATATGAATCTTGACCTTAGTGGTTACAGCCTTAAAACTCCACATTCTCATGAATCCATCATACTTCCTTCCTGCGAAGTTCATTATCTTATAAAGTGCGCTAACGCGAAAGTTATTTCCACCAATCTTCCATACAAATTCATCATCCTCATTGCCGTGAAGTTGTGCATCTTCTAACAAACGACCAGGCCACATAGCTAAATCAAAGCATTACCAGCCAAAATACGACAAAAGGTCAGGTTCCATTTAAAACTGGCAGAATTCGCATTAAACATTGCACAGACTGAAGCTCCTTTGTTGCATGCAATATCAAACAGGTCGGCAAATTCAACACGCAAAGGGATAGGGAGGAACTAGCAGTCATACCAGAAAGAGACGTTGCGACCATTTTTAACTACAACCTCAGTCCCAATCTTCATCCAGTGAACGTTTTCCATAACACCACGCCAGAATATCGAGCAATGAGAAACGTCCGCGTTCCAATCAAAACTTCCACCATAGCAAGTGTTTAAGATCCACTCCTTCCAGAGAACTTTCTTATCACTAAGCATAGTCCACAGCCATTTACAAAGCAATGCAGAGTTCATGTTTTTGAAATTTATAACTCCCAATCCTCCTTGATCTTTGGACTTGCACACTTGGTCCCACAAAACTAGACAACAAACTTTACGCGTGTCCTTCGTACCAGTCCAGAAAAAATTCCGACGAACAACATCAATCTTCTGAACTACCCAACCGGAACATGAATAAAAAGAAAGCCAATACAAAGGGATAGCAGACAGAACAAAATTCACCAGCACCAGCCGTCCAGCCTTTGATAAACAATTCCCCTTCCACCTCGCCAAGCACCTGTCAACTTTATCAATCGCATACTGCCAATCACCCTTCATCAGTCTTTTTGGACGGATGTAGGCTCCAAGGTAGTTGAAGGGGAAAGAATCCGCCTTGCAGTTAAGCATTTCAGCACATTTCCTGTTCACATCAACGCTACAGCCCAAAGTGTAAACTCTGCTCTTATGAAAATTAATCTTTAAGCCAGATAAACTTTCAAAAGTATAAAGCAAAAATTTTAAAGAGGCAATATACTTGCAATCAGGGTTGCTAAAAATAATGGTATCGTCAGCATATTGTGGTGAATTAATACCCCTAATGATGTGATCTCGTTCGAAGCTTTGGATAATATCATTAGCACTTGCCACCTGAAGGATCCGACAAAAGACATCGGCAGCCAAGTCGAAGAGAAGTGGGGAAAGTGGGTCACCCTGATGCACCCCACGCTTGGAGACATTGATATTATAATAATGCCTATCGATCACAATATAATAATCATCTAGCAATAACGCTTCCATCTCACGTTCTACATATATAGTATACAATTAAAACCGCAAGCACATATTGGGTAATGGATTTACAACTATGACAAGGTATGGAACCACCTTTCGCTAGTGTACCTCTAGAGAGAATACACTGGGTTCAACAAGAACAACTTGCAACCCGACCACACATGACCGACCACTCATTTCGTTTGAGTGTATCGAGTGTATATCACCAACGGTTGGGATCAGCAACCATTTCCCGAATGGGACAACATCAACAATAGATTTTTAGAAGTAAATTAAACTCTAGATCATGTGATTATAAATCCTAATAGGTGCGACCTACATAGCCATGTTACCTGCCCGATTTTTGTTATTTACAGGATGTGAGGCTACAAGCGACGCTTATCTTTTACATGCCACATCTTCATTCACTTAGAATGTCACATCGTCACACTCACCAAATCACAAATTGATTTCCTCAAAAATAACATGGGTATACAGCTAAGAGAAACGAACTCCTCCGCCACCAAACGTGAATATGTTTGAAGAGATCAACTTACACGATTTGTTAGATATACTCTGTCAGACCTTCTTCCTTTTAAGTTGTCATTGGACTGGACAAACCGAAGGCACTATTCGGTACATCCATCTTAGGCAATTGTTATCTAAGATTTATACAACAGCCCTTGCACTTTACTCCATCTTCAATATATTCAACATACTTGATTCACAATGCTTATGCCAATAAGGAGTGGTTTTTTGGATAATAATCCGTCCGGTCTCTCCATATTACCAACGTTAAAATGGTCAAAACTTTGATAGTCGGTGATTTAATTATCAAATGAAAATATGTCTGTGTACACACAAGGATCTTATTTTCGAATGGAATTATCGATCCAATCATCAAACATATATATATATATATATATATACACATATATATATTTCCTCATTTTCTATGTTTAGAAAATATACGTTATAAACACTGGAAAACATTTCCATGGCTTAATTACGTATCACTATTCTTCCACATCTATCAGACTCTAACTATAAACTATCAAGAGAACAACTTCCTAAGTATAAACCCCGAAGGCCGAAACCAACATCAGATCGATACTCAGGAAACCATTCAACTTATTAATCTCTAGTCAGTTTCCAATTTCTGTTTAACTCCATTTGATTAACTATGTTTGATTAACTCCATTCAAAAATTATACCATACATCAAAAGGAACATGAATATGGTTGTAATAATTGTTAGTCCGCTTTGTAGTCGGGCTACCCTAAGCTAAGAAACTGCTTAACGAGGAAGTTTGAAGAAAGTATTTACGTCAGAAGTTCGGACCGGGTCTGAGGGATCCAACCCGAACCCTTTGGCTGTGTTATAGATGAGTCAAAATGGACCATGATTGAAAGCATGAACGGATCAAACTGGAGAACACCGATCTGAATCCTCTATGCAGATCCCGATCCAAATCGAAGAACAAGGAGCAACAAGAGTTACAATGCATGATCTCTGAAAAAGCGGAGCGGTTATGCCCACGTTCACCCCATGTTTACCCACTAACTAGATAAGTTGTCACTATCTTATCCTGTCCGAACCCGACTTTTACGGGATGGAGGCCATGTATACTCGAACCGAAACCGACCCAGGGAGGTTTTCCACCTATAAGTACACCTCCGAAGCTCATTTCATGGGATCTTTTGACACTTTCAGAATTCATACTCCCTTACAAACCGAATTTCATCAAGATATTCAGATTATAACTATCTTTTAAAGGACGTTTTAGAAGAGTGTGAGTTAATTTGTAAAACCTCGTAATTTAAAATACTAAAATTAACAAATTTTAAAATACTTAATTGTTAAAGTAAGAATTAAGGGAAACAAGTTACGCCATTGCGTTCGTCTCGAAATTTTGCTTGGAACAGAGTCCAAGTTTTCATAAATCGGACTTCGTATGAGGAAGTTATGGCCCTCAGTAGTTTCAAAATTTTAAATAAATTAAAAACAGTTCCGAATGAAATTCAAAATTCAAATTCAATCAAGGAAGCAGGCTAGGCAGGATTTTTCCCGCCCTAGGCCGGGTCGACAAGGGGGTCGACCATAGGGTTGACCTTCCCTACACAAGTCGACCTAGGGGTCGACCTACCCCCTCAGGAAGATCTGAACTGTGACAATTTTGACTTGTTGCTGAGTCTTTTCTGACCTGTTGCTGAGTCACTAGGGCATAAGTGGCAATTCTGGAAAACTCAATTAATCTGAATGGTTCTGTTTTGCTCCTATGATAATCTAACGGCTTATATTGATTTAAACTTCTATATAAGCACGCATAGACTCAAGCTCTAAACCTAAACTAAATTAATCTCTTAGCCTCCATGCTGCTGCTAGGATAGTTCTTCTTCTTAAAGCTTAGGAATTGCAAGACAGGATTCTAATACAAATGACGAACGAATTATTCACTTCTCTAATCCGTTTTTGTGAGTACATTATCTTTCACAAAATAATTAATAAATTAATTATGATGAGTTATAATTGGGATTACGAGAACATGTTTGTTGAATCATGTGATGTTACTTGACTTTGTTATCGTCTGTTGGTGAACATATGACAGTTTTGTTAACTTATGTTAGTAGATCTATTTCATATGTCCAATCACATATGTTTAACTTGATTCATTTTTTGACATTAATTTATATGCAAGTTTGGGATGTAAATCATATGCTAGTTTGTATGTGAATCTTCCGCAATTCTGTTTTTACATATGCTAGTTTGTATGTGAATCTTATGCAATTCTGTATGCGAATTATACACAAGTTTAGATGTGAATCTAGTATATACATAAGCTAGTTTATATGCAAAACATGTGATATTAGTTTACATGTTTAAATTCATATGCAAGTTTGTAGGAATCCATATGCAAGTTTAGGTAAAAACTATATTCACATATGCAAGTTTAGGTGAAAACCATATTCACATATGCAAGTTTAGGTGAAAACCATATTCATATATGTAAGTTCACAATTTCATGTTTAGATCTATATTCAGATCCATGGCAGTACATAGTTTATGCAAATTTAAATTCTATATGTCTATTCCCTATGCAAGTTAATTGCTATGCAAGTTTATGTTATAATTCTTATTTTACAAGTTAGATCTATTTTATGTGTTTTGCAAGTTGTGATGTTTCTTTTCTTATGAGTTAGACTATTTGCGAGTCTAACATGCTTCATATTAAACATACGAATGATGTGGGGACAATGGGAAAATATCAAATATTAATATTGTGAATTGGCATATTAGGGCTTTAAAAGCATATAATTAATTTGAGACATTTATTGGTATAATTTATGTACCTGAAAATTATGGACATAATTTAAGTGACAATTATGGACATGGATTAAAACTGGATGTTATTGAAAATATGAAATAGGGATATTAATTCAAATTGGGGTTGAATAATAATGTGTAATAATAAATGCCTAAGACACGAGGTTAGACTCGTTTGTGGTATAAGACTGCCCGGACCTGCCCGACAAATCCAGCAACCACAAACGGTAGTCTAACGTGAGAGGTCAAAGGCATAAACTAAAATGCGTAAGAAATGCCTAAGACACGAGGTTAGACTCGTTTGTGGTATAAGACTGCCCGGACCCGCCCGGCACATCCAGCAACCGCAAATGGCAGTTTAATGTGAGAGGTCGTAGGCATAATTAAAAGATGCTTAGACATGAGGTTAAGTCTGTCTTATGGTGGAAGTCTGCCCGAAACTGCTCGGCATATCCAGCCGCCACAAGTAATCAACTTAATGTGAGAGGTCTATGCATTAATAATAAATTTATGCTGATCAAAGATGAATAAGAATGACAAACATAAGTTTGGTTGAGTTTAGTAATTCTCTGAAGTACTAATCTGATGTTGATTTCGGTCTTCGGGGTTGATACTTAGGGAGTTATTCTCTTAACCAATGTATATGTGAACTAAGATGTACTTAATCATAAATTAAGTAAAACATGTTATATGATATATATATATATATGATACATAAAACATGATAAGTTAATAGGGTTAAGACCAGCTTAACCAATAATCTGATAAGTGGATAGGGTTAAGAGAGGCTTAAGCAATAATATATATATTAATTTGATAAGTGGGTAGTGTTAAGACCAGCTTAAACAATAATATATATATATATATATTAATCTAATAAGTGGATAGGGTTAAGACAAACTTAACCAATAATGCATATTGATCTGATAAGTGGATAGGGTTAAGACCAACTTAACCAATAACATATAAGTGGATAAGGTTAAGGCCAGCTTAACCAAATATATATATATATATATATCGATATGATAAGCGGATAGGGTTAAGACAAGCTTAACCAATAATATATATTAATTTGTTAAGTGGGTATGGTTAAGACCAGCTTAACCAATAATATATATTAATCTGATAAGTGGATAGGGTTAAGGCAAACTTAGCCAATAATACATATTGATCTGATAAGTGGATATGGTTAAGACCAACATAGCCAATAATATATAAGTGGATAGGGTTAAGACCAACTTAACCAATAATATATAAGTGGATAGGGTTAAGACCGGCTTAACCAATAATATATATATTGATCTGATTAGCGGATAAGGTTAAGACAAGCTTAACCAATAACACATGTTGATTTGATAAGTGGGTAACATGGGTGACATGTGGGTTGTAATTAGAAACACTTAACCAAGTTGAAACATGTAAGAAGACATGAATAAGAGGGGGTTAAGTGGGAAATCCTGGTGGGGACCAAGCATAGGTGGAAAGCTTGAGCCAAGTGTGGGGACCCTTTTCAATCAGTAACCCATTTAGTATCTAAGTGAGATCGATCTAGATCAAGGACGGGAAACGCTTACTGGGTTTGATTGTAAGAGGTCAATATGGGTTAGCGGTGGTAACGCAAGTCCAACGGGGTCATGTGCGTGCGTGGGCCCGGGCTGGTAGGTAAGACGTTGTTGCATCGTGTAGGTATAACCCGTGCATCTTCAATGGTATCGGGTTGCCACTTTGGGGAGTGATACACTCCACTGTGGTACCAGCACAGGTATCTACGAGTTAGGGAGCCGATCAAATGGGGAAGGTAGTGGGTACGACTAGCGGAGATAGGAGCAGGCGGCACCTATGAAGACAACTAGGAGTACAACTACCATATTATGAATAAATGTTGCAATTAGAATGGGGAGGGTAGTGGGTAAAAACTAGTGGAGATAGGAGCATGCGTCACCTATGAAGACAGCTAGGAGTACACGAAACGACCATTATTATTATTTTGTTTAGTAGGCGGGATCAACTTTTAGGGCGACTAGTATTAGTGCAGTATAGTAATCATCCTATAGTGACTAGGAGCGCGATTAACGCCAACATATTCCTCTTGTTTGTTTTGTCTTGCCTTTTTGTTTCACAGTCATTCCTTGTTTTACCAGTTTATGCCTTATCCTAATTACTTTAGTAATTATATTGTTAAAGTTATTGGACTCGCCAAACTTTATGTCTGACCCCCTTTGTTTTCTCCTCTTTTCTTCCTCCCCCACCCCCCAGGTTCTCAGGGTGGGACTAGTTCTAGTGTAGCTTGATCTGGATCTCTTTCACTCTCTATTGGAAGTGCTTGGATTGCTGAAAGTAAAGTTCAGCTTATCTCTTTTATGGGTACTTATGTTGGGGTTATGCTTTTTTACTTTATGTACTTAGAAAATTATTTGTCAAGATGGATATTAAGTGTACTTGGTTTTATTGTTGGTTTTTGATGTTGTTGTAACCAAACTATTTCTCCGCTGTAGTAAAAGTTGTTTTAATTTTTCAAGTACCAATATATGTATCTATCTTGTAATATTATGTTCTATACACCAATAATTCTCCATGAAAGTTAATGCATTCCCTTTGAGAGTGACATTAATGGAGGTGGGGTGTTACACGTGGTATCAGAGCTGAAGGTTACCGGAACAGATAAGAGATTTTGAAAAAGTGCTTTCAAAACCATTTTTATAAAGAAATACTGTAAAAAATATGTTTTAAGGAGAAAATTTTAAGAGAAAAAATTATTTTGAAAAACGTAACCCCAAGAGTAATATATCTTTTCTTTGATTCTCCATTTTAAATCTCTTACTCTTTCCTTTTGGAATTTCTTCCTCCATGTATAGACACTTTTTCTAAGATATATAAGATCTTCTGTACGATGGGCAGAAAACTGCTTTATGGGACTGCAACGTTTCTCAAAGCTAGAAGGAAGTGGAGGACTTGTTGGTACCGTTAAGATAGACGATGGGAGGATGGTTCAATTAGCTGCTTGGTTAATGAAGGACGAAGCCTCATTTTGGTAGGAGGTCACGAATGGAGAATGTGCACGAGAGACATGGATAGGACACACGATAAGAAAGCAGATCCAAAGAAAGGTGGTAAGGATAACAAGGGGCCAAGAGAAAAGGAAGGGCCACACTTGTGAAATACCTGACTACTTAAATAAAGACATTAGATAGAAGAAGAAGACTAGTTGTTATCGTTACGGAGAAACAGGACATCCTGTTAGGATCGTCCAAAGAAGAAAAAGGCGAAGGTGAGGACAAAGTAAAGGATCTTCTAGAGGGCAGACGCATTCCCTCACGGCTGGCATACCTGAGAGAGGTAGAAATATCTTGGTTGGAAGTTTGGTTTTTCTTTTTTATCATCCTGTTCGAACCATGTTTGAATTCTTGCGCTTCACACTCGTTTGTACCTGCTTCGTTAGTAAAACACTACACCTAAATACAAGTCTAGTTACAGGTCCCATAGTAGTCTCAAATCCTATTGGTGGTTCGGCTCATCTTTAGATGATTTGTCGGGATTTGAAAGTGTCTATCTTAGGCGTTGGGTTTGGATGCAACGCCTTCGTTCTTGGCTCCATGGGCTATGACTTGATTCTAGGCATGGATTGGCTAGCTAGATACAGTGCCATCCTAGACTGTGAAAGAAGGGTAGTAAGATTGTTGACTCATTGTGGGAAGACCCTTGATATTTATGGTGACCCTAGAGGTCCGGTGATGCTTAGCTACCTAGAATCTCTGGACGCGTCCAACGATGGTTTGGAATTTGTTTGTGTGGTCCGTGAATATGGTGACGTCTTCGATGAAGTTCGGGGTTTACCCCCGAGGCGCGAGATAGACTTTCGTATATACCTTTTAAATTATGCAAAGCTATTTGCATTACCAGTGCGCCACATGGCTCCGAGAGAGAGAAGGGAACTCATTAAGCAGGTGAAAGAGTGGTTTGAGAAGGGGTTTATATGAAGAAGCATTTCAGAATGGGGTGCTCCAGTTGCTTTTGGCTACGAAGGCTGATGGTTCAATTAGATTGTGCGTAGACTATAGAGAGCTGAATAAGATCATAAAGTAGAATAGACACCCATTGCCGAGGATAGATGTAACAACCTGAAAATCTGGGCCAGTTTAAAATTTTTATTTTGGCGATTTTAGCGAATTTTGAACATTTAAAATGAATTATTTTAAATAATATCGACGAGAAATTTATTTAGAATATAATTCGAACGTATATATTTATATACGTCGTCGTTAGAACATAAATATTTATATATAATTATAAAAGAATTATAATTCTATTTATTTTTAAATAAATAAATTGAATTTGAAATGGTTTTGAAAATGACCAGAATTTCCAATGATTGCGTTGGAATGGATTTGAATCGAAATTGTCTTCGGAATATTTCGATGTTGGAATTCGTGATTATACAGATGTTGTTATGGAAATTTGAAAGATATATTTATATCGTTATCTCCAATACGACATTTGTTGATCGTAGAATTTGATATTGAATATAAGCCGACATATTTTCTATTCGGAGCCTTGTGTTGAATATCAAATGTGATTTGGGTTTGTCGTGAATGGTGTCTTCATTAACACTGTTCTTGAACCCAGTTGAGAAAAGATTAAATCTTTTTATTTAGATTTAATGAAGTGTACCAATTAAATGATATTTAATTGGAATTGAATTGGTATTGATTTTTGGGTTTATCGTGAACAGTGTTTTAAATAACACTTGTTCTTTAACCCGATAATTAATGGAATGTGATTTTGGGTTTATCGTGAACCGTGTTTTAAATGACACTGATTCTTTAACCCAGTCGAAGATTAAAACTAAGTAGAGTTTTAATGAATCTTTAATTAGATTGAAATGATCGAAAATGGAGTATCACCAGTTTTGCTCCAGGCTATAGTTA
This sequence comes from Allium sativum, assembly GCA_030737875.1. Classification (NCBI taxonomy): domain Eukaryota; kingdom Viridiplantae; phylum Streptophyta; class Magnoliopsida; order Asparagales; family Amaryllidaceae; genus Allium; species Allium sativum. The sequence goes on along the minus strand of CM060920.1, from coordinate 266,450,378 downwards.
AATCTTTAATTAGATTTGAACGTGAAATGGTAATTGAATTTACCGATAACACTGTGGTGTTAGATATGAAGTATTACCAGTTTTACTTCATGGGATGAATAGGTTGGGATTGGGAAATTAAAATAAATGATTACTTCGGTAAGGTTCGCTAATCCCGACTAGTTTGAATTGAGATTCAAAAATAGAATAAAGAATAAATTCAAGGAATTTATCTTGGATAAAATTAATGGGAACCTTTCCCTATGAATGTGAAATTTAGAAACTAACTGTCGGTTAGCCAAGCAGAATGGTTTTCTGGATATTGATCTGATGTTGGTTTCGGCCTTCGGGGTTAATATTTGGAAAATTATTCTCTTGATTAATTTACGGTTAGTGACTGATGAATTGGAATGAGGCGTATGTTGTGTTTGTGTAACACTTATTTAAAATATACGCGAGTTATTTGGAAAGACCGGGTTTATCCCATTCTGAATAACTGATACGACGATAAGTCGAAGATGAAGACGGTGGTCGAAGACCAGAAGTCTTCACGTCGTTTGGGTGATTACTAATGATCTTGATTGGGCTGTACACCCAAGAAGATGTAAACAGTTGGTGATCGTCCAGACGTACTTGGAGATCGATGGATATGCGGGGTACTAGGTGCCTCCGGTTTTGTTCAGACCCAGAACGGACTTATAAATGGACGGTGTGTCTGACATTGGATTTTAGTCCGTGTGATTGATCTCTATTAAATATATATCTGTTTGGCGGCGGAGAATTTATTCTCTTGCTTAACGCACTTTTCTGAGACGTACGAGCTCAGGGGTTATATATTGATGGATATCAAACGCATGGAGTGAATTGCCTGTGTGGCATGCCTAAGTGGCAATTGACCGAGGCTTCTGTTGAAAAGCAAAGTCTTGTGGTAATGATCAAAGCACAGCCTGTGTGGCACAACTTTGTGTAACGTTGATTCGCGAGTATCACACCCGGTATGAACCAAAAACGGGAGACGGACATCAGGGAGGACATGCGTTTCTTTCTAGTTAAGAGTGGCGTCAGTGCTTGAACTGGCTGACGAGTTTGACTCATGTGGATGTTCCTTATTATTACTTGCTGAAAAGCGAGGCGCCTCGTGATATCGGTTTCGGCCGATGCTTCTGGTCGGCTGACGGGCCAGGCTTACACCCCATAGGTTGGGGAAACGTATTGTTCAGGCATAATAATCCACATCGGTGGACCGGCCCTGACGATCCATGGGGCAGTTGCGGCTGTTCCTGAGGCTCGGACTAGACAGTCTCGAATCAGTGAGGATCTTGCCCCTAGCCTCGGTTCATACCATAAATGATAATCGAACTTCCAATACGACGTCTTTCGGTTTTGATTGTAAACTTATATATGGCGACATAGTGGTATGGGTCATTCATGCCGCCTGTGATTGATACTTATGATTTGAAGTTGTTTTATACACTATGCACTTATTATAGTACCATCAAAATGATTTGTTTTAAACGTATCAAGCATTCTTTGGCTGTTATAAGGGAAAACCCTATCCCCCGGCTTGCGTTGCATTGTGTGATAGGACCTGGGTCTTATAACAGCTTCATTTTTCTTTATTTAGCATTGCGCTGTTGTTTTATGCACTGGTATTCTTGGGAGGAAATCCGTTCCGTGTTATACGGCGTGGTCCCTTGATTTACCTAACTTTAAAAACAAAGATTAATAACAGTTTTAGTTCTCGCACCAGTCACATGACTGACCTGGAGTTTATTGTTTTAACCTAAACTCTGGGTGCCCTTATTTTCGACGGGCAGCTAGTAGTTTTGGTTTTGCAGATTTATATTCATAGGATCCTGGTTTACAGCTGGAACGATATCCGGAGAGCTTTGTATCCGTATATTTCCATCTAGTTGTGTATTGTATTATTTTCCGCTGCTATGTATTTAAATGTAATTTAAATCTCTGATATTTCTGTGTAATATTCATTTATACTCTGTATATTCTTGTAATCTGATGCATTGTTGTAATACACAATGAAATGTTCTTCCGTATGCGCTCTGTTTTGTCGTGTTCTCAAAACGATCAGGTGTTTTCGAACGGTCTAGATCGGTTTAGCGACTGATTCAGATCGAGCGAAATTCCTTTTCGTCACAGTTGGTATCAGAGCTTTGGTTTACAGAGCTCGAGGACAAGGCACATTAGGACCATACGAAAGAATTCATCAGAAACTGGGTTAGTAATATCCAACGGGAATGACTCGTTAGAGATGGGATCAGTAGTATCCTAGAACGAGTGTGAAGAGTATATTTTTAAAGTGAAAACAAAAATTGTTTTGAAGATTTAAATCAATTATTCATATTTGATTATTTATTTGTATCGATTAGGACAGTCCAGTATATAGAAATTTCGCATATACGTCTTGCAAACGTGTGTTCGAAATTTTAATATATTGGATAGATATAGAATCACACTCTAGTCGTCCGGAGATGATTCTGATGATGAGGCCTCATCATCAGTGTTTATATTCGAGTGACGAAAGTGAGATTTCTATATACTTCCTATTGACTGGTGTGAGAACCAAGATTAGATAGGGCTTATTGTTGTGATTTGGCATCAAAAATGAGATTTTTGACTATATATCAATGTTATGAATTTCAAATGATAATTCACTAATTGATTGATGTTTGAGTTGTTTGTTTATTTGTTGGATAATTTTGAACCATTATGCCTAATTGAATCAACTATTGAACTGTATTGAAAATTAGTTGCATTTGCTTGCATATACATGTGCTTACATTGAACAGGTCATAGCAAGGGGGCTAGAGCCGAAGAACAAAATTTGTTTGTCCGACAAATAGGTACATGTTTACTACATAATTTACTGTTTTGTTTGGGTGATGATGATTTTATGAGCCTATTGGCTAGCCGCTTGGCTTTTTCTTTTTCTTTTTGAGATTAGAAGGACCGGGGAAGCTATTTGAAATTCCCCGATGCTCCCGGTGCAGGGGAGGTTATGGCAAAAATTTTCGAAAATTTAGGGTGTTAGCCAAATTTTTGAAAAATTTGAAAATTCTCAGAAACTGAAAAGTTGGAGAATGGAAGCCAGATCGAACGTAGAATTGATTAATCAAACCACTTTCGACTTTGTTCCTTTTCGGGGACGAAAAGTTTTAAGTGGTGGAGATTGTAACAACCCAAAAATCTGGGCTAGTTTAAAATTTTTATTTTGGCGATTTTAGCGAATTTTGAACATTTAAAATGAATTATTTTAAATAATATCGACGAGAAATTTATTTAGAATATAATTCGAACGTATATATTTATATACGTCGTCGTTAGAATATAAATATTTATATATAATTATAAAAGAATTATAATTCTATTTATTTTTAAATAAATAAATTGAATTTGAAATGGTTATGAAAATGACCAGAATTTCCAATGATTGCGTTGGAATGGATTTGAATCGAAATTGTCTTCGGAATATTTCGATGTTGGAATTCGTGATTATACAGATGTTGTTATGGAAATTTGAAAGATATATTTATATCGTTATCTCCAATACGACATTTGTTAATCGTAGAATTTGATATTGAATATAAGCCGATATATTTTCTATTCGGAGCCTTGTATTGAATATCAAATGTGATTTGGGTTTGTCGTGAATGGTGTCTTCATTAACACTGTTCTTGAACCCAGTTGAGAAAAGATTAAATCTTTTTATTTAGATTTAATGAAGTGTACCAATTAAATGATATTTAATTGGAATTGAATTGGTATTGATTTTTGGGTTTATCGTGAACAGTGTTTTAAATAACACTTGTTCTTTAACCTGATAATTAATGGAATGTGATTTTGGGTTTATCGTGAACCGTGTTTTAAATGACACTGATTCTTTAACCCAGTCGAAGATTAAAACTAAGTGGAGTTTTAATGAATCTTTAATTAGATTGAAATGATCGAAAATGGAGTATCACCAGTTTTGCTCCAAGCGATAGTTAAATCTTTAATTAGATTTGAACGTGAAATTGTAATTGAATTTACCGATAACATTGTGGTGTTAGATATGAAGTATTACCAGTTTTACTTCATGGGATGAATAGGTTAGGATTGGGAAATTAAAATAAATGATTACTTCGGTAAGGTTCGCTAATCCCGACTAGTTTGAGTTGAGATTCGAAAATAGAATAAAGAATAAATTCAAGGAACTTATCTTGGATAAAATTAATGGGAACCTTTCCCTATGAATGTGAAATTTAGAAACTAACTGTCGGTTAGCCAACCAGAATGGTTTTCTGGATATTGATCTGATGTTGGTTTCGGCCTTCGGGGTTAATATTTGGGAAATTATTCTCTTGATTAATTTACGGTTAGTGACTGATGAATTGGAATGAGGCGTATGTTGTGTTTGTGTAACACTTATTTAAAATGTACGCGAGTTATTTGGAAAGACCGGGTTTATCCCATTCTGAATAACTGATACGACGATAAGTCGAAGATGAAGACGGTGGTCGAAGACCAGAAGTCTTCACGTCATTTGGGTGATTACTGATGATCTTGATTGGGTTGTACATCCAAGAAGATGGAAACAGTTGGTGATCGTCCAGACGTACTTGGAGATCGATGGATATGCGGGGTACTAGGTGCCTCCGGTTTCTTTCAGACCCAGAACGGACTTGTAAATGGACGGTGTGTCTGACATTGGATTTTAGTCCGTGTGATTGATCTCTATTAAATATATATCTGTTTGGCGGCGGAGAATTTATTCTCTTGCTTAACGCCCTTTTCTGAGACGTACGAGCTCAGGGGTTATATATTGATGGATATCAAACGCATGGAGTGAATTGCCTGTGTGGCATGCCTAAGTGGCAATTGATCGAGGCTTCTGTTGAAAAGCAAAGTCTTGTGGTAATGATCAAAGCACAGCCTGTGTGGCACAGCTTTGTGTAACGTTGATTCGCGAGCATCACACCCGGTATGAACCAAAAACGGGAGACGGACATCAGGGAGGACATGCGTTTCTTTCTAGTTAAGAGTGGCATCAGTGCTTGAACTGGCTAATGAGTTTGACTCATGTGGATGTTCCTTATTATTACTTGCTGAAAAGCGAGGCGCCTCGTGATATCGGTTTCGGCCGATGCTTCTGGTCGGCTGACGGGCCAGGCTTACACCCCATAGGTTGGGGAAACGTAGTGTTCAGGCATAATAATCCACATTGGTGGACCGGCCCTGACGATCCATGGGGCAGTTGCGGCTGTTCCTGAGGCTCGGACTAGACAATCTCGAATCGGTGAGGATCTTGCCCCTAGCCTCGGTTCATACCATAAATGATAACCCAGCTTCCAATACGACGTCTTGCGGTTTTGATTGTAAACTTATATATGGCGACATAGTGGTATGGGTCATTCATGCCGCTTATGATTGATACTTATGATTTGAAGTTGTTTTATACACTATGCACTTATTATAGTACCATCAAAATGATTTGTTTTAAACGTATCAAGCATTCTTTGGCTGTTATAAGGTAAAACCCTATCCTCCGGCTTGCGTTGCATTGTGTGATAGGACCTGGGTCTTATAACAGCTTCATTTTTCTTTATTTAGCATTGCGTTGTTGTTTTATGCACTGGTATTCTTGGGAGGAAACCCGTTCCGTGTTATACGGCGTGGTCCCTTGATTTACCTAACTTTAAAAACAAAGATTAATAACTGTTTTAGTTCTCGCACCAGTCACATGACTGACCTGGAGTTTATTGTTTTAACCTAAACTCTGGTGCCCTTATTTTCGACGGGCAGCTAGTAGTTTTGGTTTTGCAGATTTATATTCACAGGATCCTGGTTTACAGCTGGAACGATATCCGGAGAGCTTTGTATCCGTATATTTCCTTCTAGTTGTGTATTGTATTATTTTCCGCTGCTATGTATTTAAATGTAATTTAAATCTCTGATATTTCTGTGTAATATTCATTTATACTCTGTATATTCTTGTAATCTGATGCATTGTTGTAATATACAATGAAATGTTCTTCCGTATGTGTTCTTTTTTGTCGTGTTCTCAAAACGATCAGGTGTTTTCGAACGGTCTAGATCGGTTTAGCGACTGGTTCAGATCGAGCGAAATTCCTTTTCGTCACAGTAATAGATTATTTTAAATAATATCGACGAGAAATTTATTTTGAATAGAAATCGAACGTATATATTATATAGGTCGTCGTTAAAATATAAATATTTATATTTAATTATAAAAGGAATTGAAAATGGCGCGGTAGTTCGATAATTCGATTTCAAACTTCAATTGAACGTACCGGGTGCAAAACCATCCGGATTTTAGTGAAACCAAAAACATTAGGATCTATTTGATGATATCTTTCTAACGAATCCGAAAAATCAAGATTTCATAGCGGCAATCAAAAGATATGTCCAGTTGAAAATTCTGAATAGTCGCTATGGAATTCAGGCCCTTAAAAATGGGAATTTTGCAAATGACCTCGGATTTCGACGAAACCACTTTTGTTGGATCCGCAGTGTCAAATTATTGCTAGGTTTTAAATTTCATAATTTTTCGAATCAATATGTGGGCGTGGCAAAGGAAAACGCGTTTAACCAGTTTCAGTTGATTTTAATCGACTGGAAATTGGCCATTTTTCCAACAGCCTCAGAATTCGACGAAACTAGTTTTGTTAGGACCGTATCGTCAATACGAAGCTAGAAAATATTTTTTTGAGATTTATAGAGTTCGTATGTGACCCCGGTAAATTGAAATGCGCGTTCAAACACAATATATAGAGTTATATGTTGATTTTGACGAAAACTGATTGTAACAGCCGAATCAGCTTACGATACAAATCCCATTGTGTCCGCAATGGGGGTAATTAGCTAGGGGCGACAGTCGTTAGGTTCAGGTTGGAGTCAGTATCAATGAACAAAGGTTTTTCAAATTACAAGGAAATAAATTAATAATATATTATATATAAAAGGGGCGTTAACCCTAGGTTTCTTCACAATCCAAATCGAGCCCCAAACTTCAAAGAAAACCCGACTTCCTCGGACCTATCCACCGTTGACCTCCCTCACCGTCGCCTCTCCATCGTCGACCCTGGCCTAACCTCCTCCTCGTCGACCCCTTCGCCCCTCCACCTTCTTCCCCGTCACGAAACCCCAAGTGGCCATCGCGAGAGTCACCAACGCGAACCCTCCACTGTCAGCCCTTCGCCCAAATCAAGCCACAGCAAACTGCTCCTCCCCTTCAGTCGCTTCCTCCCTCCACCTTTCAACTTGAAGCCCCACATCCTAAAACCACCGCAGGCCACCAACCGCTGGACTACCTCCATACCACTGCGAACAGCCCCCCCCCCTTGAAGTGATGCAAGTTGCCGAGGTTTCCGAGGGCCTGGGGGTGTATACGGATTGGAAGTAAAGGGAGTAGCCCTTAGAACACTAAGCGACGGTGGAGATGATTCTTCCAAAGAGATTAAGGTGATTTTTTTATATGCATATACTGTTTAAAATCTGAAAAAGGAAAATATGTTTTAGAAAAATAGAAATAGCTTTGATTTCTAAAAATTAAAAATAGCGATGTTTCTAAATAACAAATTAGAATTACTTTTAAATAGAAAAGAAAAGATTTTTAGAATAGAAAAGGTTTGAATTTCCTTAATGAAAAGAATAGATTTTTATAAATATAAAAGACGTGATTTTTATATGGAGGAAGACGGGATTTTTATATTAGTAGATGAATAAAAATACGATTTTTATCGTCTAGAAAGAGAAATGAAAATTCGTATTATTTTATTAATGAAGTACAGAATAATAAAAATATGATTTTTATTATATCTACGTTGAAATAAAAAAATGTGATTTTTAAAGTGATGAAATTGAAAAGGCGCGATTTTTATATATTGAATAACATAGTAAAAATATGATTTTTATATATTGAATAGCATAGTAAAAATTCGATTTTTATATATTGAATAACATAGTAAAAATATGATTTTTATATATTGAATAGCGAAGTAAAAATTCGATTTTTATTTATTGAATAACATAGTAAAAATATGATTTTTATATATTGAATAACATAGTAAAAATATGATTTTTATATATTGAACAGCGAAGTAAAAATTTGATTTTTATATATTGAATAGCAATATAAAAATGTGATTTTTATATATATAGTGGCTGCGGGCAACGAAAGCGACAAAGAGCGAGAACGATGAAGATTTCTCTAAATGAAGAGTCGTGGTATTGGATAGCTATCAGTGAGAATTTCTCACTCTTTACTTTTATTTTTCTAGTTATATATATATATACTAGGATGCAGACGGTGTTTAGTAGCACCCGACACCCGTCATCAACAGACCATGGATGGCTTGTTTGTTCAATTGTTTGGTTGTGTAGTTGGTTAGATTATTTGGTTCGAATTGAATTGTTTGGTGAAATGAATTGAATTTGGTTTGATTAGAAAATGAATTGAATTTGATTTGAATAGAAAATGAATTGGATTTGAATTGAATAGGAAAACGATATGTATATGAAATGAAAACGATATATATATGAAATGAAAACGATATATATATATATGAAATGAAAACGATATATATATGAAATGAAAACGATATATATATATATGAAATGAAAACGATATATATATATATATATGAAATGAAAACGATATATATATGAAATGAAAACGATATATATATATATGAAATGAAAACGATGTATATGAAATATTCGAATTGAACTGAATAGAAAATATTCGAATTGAACTGAATAGAAAATATTCGAATTGAACTGAATAGAAACTGAACTCGAACTGAACCGAATAGAAAATGAATTCGAATTGAACTGAATAGAAAATGAATTCGAATTGAACTGAATAGAAAATGAACTCGAATTGAACCGAATAGAAAATGAACTCGAATTGAACCGAATAGAAAATGAATTTGAATTGAACTGAATAGAAAATGAACTCGAATTGAACCGAATAGAAAATGAATTCGAATTGAACTGAATAGAAAATGAATTCGAATTGAACTGGATAGAAAATGAATTCGAATTGAACTGAATAGAAAATGAATTCGAATTGAACTGAATAGAAAATGAATTCGAATTGAACTGAATAGAAAATGAATTCGAATTGAACTGAATAGAAAATGAATTCGAATTGAACTGAATAGAAAATGAATTCGAATTGAATTAAATAAGAAACCAATTTGAATTGAATCGAACAGAAAACCAATTTGAATTGAATTGAAAATGAATTCAAATTGAATTGAAAGCGAATTGAAATGAATTCAAATTGAATTGAAATTTGAATTGAATAGAAATGAATTTTAAAACGAATTTATAAGGAAGAATTCAATTTTACTTTGGATTGAAATGGAAGTTGAAATTGTTTTTGAAACGAATTCAAAAATATTTATAAAATTCGTTTTTAAATAGAAATCGATGAAATAAATATATTATATTATATATATATATAATATATTGGCCTGAATAGAACGCGCCGCGACGCGACAGTTCGTGAATTTCGACCATTTATTTCAAACGGACATTACGGGAGATCCGACCGTCGGATTCTCCTGAAACTGGAACCGTTGGGTTCGTATCGAAAAGAGCTTTCTAACGAATATTAGAAATTTGAAATCTAATGGTTGGATTTGGAATTATGTTCAAATCAAATTTGGAAAAGGTCGGTGTAAGTGCAGTTCGATGGCCATTGATGTAAATCGACTGTATGGGCCTTGATAAAATTATTAAAAATATCGGTAATTTGTGTAAAATCATAAGAAATGATTTGGTAAGAATTGGGATGAAAAATCCCATATTTGGAAAGATAAAAATAGATTTTTATCGAAATAAACTAGTTATTAACTAGAAAAATAATCCAATGGTTCAAAATAAATAAATTGGATTAGATTTAAATTGAAATTATCTTTGGATATTTTCGATATTGGGTTCCGTGATTATACAGATATCGTGATGGGAATTTGGAAGATATCGATATCGTTATTCCCGATATGATATCTGTTGGTTTCAGGATTTGATGTTGAATATAAGTCGATACTATCTCTATTCAAAACCTTATATTTAATGTCAAATTTGATTGATTGATTGTTTGGATTGTGCTCGACCAGTTTATGAGCAAAATATGCTTTTACATTTAGCATTGGGTTGGGTTGAAAATATCTTTATGCTAACGCCTTGTGAAACACTTCACGATTTGACGGTAAGGTGTTTAGCGATGTTGTGTTCATTTCAAATTTAACGAATGATTGTGAAATGATATTTTTCTTAAGTGAAAAGAAATGTATTCCCGATTTTGGACAGGGAATGTTTTATAAAAATGTTTTATAAAACAGAAAGGATTTCGAGGCCCAAAACCCGATGATTTCTAATGTGATTTAGAAAATGTATTATATGTTACATTGTGGTTCATCGCATATTTGATTAGTTGCTATTGATGATGTATCTGTTTGGTGGCGGAGAATTTATTCTCTTGCTTAACACCCATCTTTGAGATGTACGAGCTCAAAGGTTATGTGATTAATAGTGACTGATCATATGCGTGAATTACTGATGTGAAGTACTATATTTTGAAAGTACTTGTGATTATTATGTTGTGAAATGATTTTCCCTACTTCGGGATATGAAATGATTTAGTATGTGGCTAAAGATTCGGGTAACCCTGAGACTAAAAGTATGGATGAGAGGGCGGTGTATGCTCTCCATGTGTGGGAGGTGCATCGTCGGTGCAGCCTACTCCTACGTGGGGTAGGTGCACATTCATATATCGAGTTGCGAGGTGCATACCCTTTGCCTTGTCGATGGGGAGCACGATATTTGGTTGCATACTTGTTTGTATGCATTGTTATGTTTTGGAATTCACATTTCCAAACGATTTGATTTGAGATCCCGAAGTGAAATCTACTTTGATATAGAAAGTTAGATATGTATTTCAAATGATTTGAAATAAGAAATCGGGAATAAAATCCAAAGGAATAATTTCTGTAAATTGAATTGGATTTAGAAAATCTAAGTGTAGTGATTAATCTAAGTGGGTAGATTGGGATAATGCATGGTGATTGATGCATAGTAGATCCATATATCTATAATGATTGTTGTTTATACACTGGTATTCATGGGGGTAAACCCGTTCCGCGTTAGCGGCGTGGTCCCGTGATATACCATATTATCAAATAAGATTATAACTGTTAGAGTTTCTCACACCAGTCCCATGACTGACCTGTAGTTTGCTTTTCCCTTGCGAACTCGGGTGCCCCTATTTTCCACACAGGCAGCCGAGTAGTTTTGTTTTGCAGATGTATTGAGCAGGATTCTGGATTGAAGCTTTAAGCTGTGTCCAGGCATTTACAGTCTTCCGCTGTGTAGTTTATATTTCCGCTGTGCACTGTTTTACATTTATGTAAATTTATCTTCCGCTGTGTATTATATTTTGATATACTCTGATATTCTGTACTCTGATGTAACATTATTATGATGTTTATTGAAGTCTTCTGTTATTTGTTCTGATGTGCTGTATACCCAAAGTTAACGTATGCGGGATTCGAACGGTCTTGGTCGGTTTAGCGATCGATTAGGTCCGGGCGAAATCCGTTGTCGTTACAATAGATGATTTATTCGATCAGTTGGTTGGTGCTTTGGTTTTCTCGCAGTTGGATTTGGCTACAGGATTTCATCAGCTAAGGGTGGCTGAAGACAGCATAGATAAGACTGCATTTAGAACTCTTGACAGTTTCTTCGAGTGGCTCATCATGCCTTTTAGTTTGACGAATGCACCCGCATACTTCGTTGACTTAATGAGTAGTGTGTTTAGGAAGTTTCTAAACAAGTTTGTGGTAGTCTTTATGGGCGATATCTTGATTTTCTTGAGAAGCAAAGAAGAGCATGCCCTACATCTTAGGGAAGTCTTAGAGACCTTACGAGCGCATCAACTCAAAGCTAAGTTCTCCAAATGCCATTTTTGGAGAAAAGAAGTGAGGTTCTTAGGACACGTGGTCTCTAAGGAAGGGATAGCTATGGATCCCGCAAATGTGGTGGTAATCCAAGATTGGAATATTCCTAAAAACGCAACAGAAGTAAGAAGCTTTTTAGGGCTGGCGGGCTATTATAGGAAGTTCATAAGGACTTCGCGAAGATATCAGCCCCACTTACTCGGTTAATGAAGAAGAACTTGACTTTTTCTTGGGACGTTGACCGTGATGATGCTTTCCAGCATTTGAAGTGGGTTTTGACGACAGCTCCAGTTTTAGTTTCGCCAGATGGAAGTAAGCCATTTACAGTGTATATCGGTGCTTGCGGGACAGGGCTTGGAGCAGTCTTCAATGCAAGAGGAAAAGGTGATACGCAAAAGGCGGCAAGTACGAGTATCGCTTATCATCCACAGACGGATGGACGGACAGAAAAGGGTGAATAAAATCCTTGAAGATCTTTTGAGGTTATGTATCCTAGATTTAGGAGGGACATGAGAAGAGGCAACTAATTTAGTGATGTTCATAACGTGTTTCACGTATCACATTTAAGGAAGTGTTACAAGATACCGCGGAAGTAGTGGAGCCGAGCAAGCTTAGAGAAGTGGTAGTAGAGTGAGATGCCATAATTAGTCGAGCTCCAACATGCATCCTTGGGTCGGATGTATTAAAGCTATGCAACAGAGAGGTCAAGTTGGTCAAAGTGCGATGAGGAGATGATCAAGGAGACGCGACTTGAGAAACGGAAGACCAGATGTGTACACTGTACCCTTTCCTTTTTGAGGGTATGTTTTTTTAACTTCTCCTATTTCTACCGCTTTTTTGATACTTGTCCTATAGTTTAATATGTCTTTGCGATGATATCTTCGATCTTTAGTTAGGAAAAACCCTATAGTTGTAAACATGTGTTTGAGACATGTTATGTTTGGTGGATGCAAATGGATGCAAGTGGTTGCTAGTGGTTGCTCATGGATGCATGTACACACACATTAGGCACTAGATCGTCTCAATCACTTTCATATTGCATATAAATATGTGTGCATATTTAAATTAATGAATGTATAATGGTTGTGTAATCATATTGATACTGCATTTTGATGAATGGTTGTGCACACATGTAGAAATAATATGTATCATTAGGATTCTTTTGCATACAAAATGGATGCATGGCACTATCATGGTACGCATTAAGGAGGTCAACTGAATCAGTAGACCGCCTGATTTTGCTTTAGATAAAGAACATATACACACACTTTTTGCATATGTTCATATGACATTAGAAGTCTTTTAAGGACAATGGATGCCTGTGTTTGATGATTAAGTAGATGGATGATTGGATGTTAGGATATACATTCTCCTTAACTTGGAGATTTCAGGGGAGAAATCCTTTAAGGAGGGAAGAATGTAACACCCCGTAATTTTAAATATTAAAATTAACAAATTTAAGAATACATAATTGTTAAAGTGAGAATTAAGGGAAACAAGTTACGTCATTGCGTTCGTCTTGAAATTCTACTTGGAACAGAGTCCAAGTTTTCGTAAATCGTACTTCGTATGAGGAAGTTATGGTCCTCAGAAGTTTCAGAAATTTAAATAAATTAAAAACAGTTCAGAATGAAATTCAAAATTCAAATTCAAACAAGGAAGCGGGCTGGGGCGGAATTTTTCCCTCCCCAGGCCAGGTCGATAAGGGGGTCGACCTCCCCTATACAGGTCGACCTACCCCCTCGGGCAGATCTGAACTGTGACGATTCTGACTAGTTGCTGAGTCTTTTCTGACCTGTTGCTGAGTCACTAGGGCATAGGCGGTAATTCTGGATAACTCTGTCTAGTCAGAATGATTCTGATTTGCTCCTATGATAATCTAACGGCTTATATTGATTTAAACTTCTATATAAGCACGCATAGACTCAAGCTCTAAACCTAAACTAAATTAATCTCTTAGTGTTCATGCTGCTGCTAGAAAAGTTCTTCTTCTTAAAGCTTAGAAATTGCAAGACATGATTCTAATGCAAACAACAAACGAATTATTCTCTTCTCTAATCCGTCTTTGTGAGTACAATTTCTTTCACAAAGTAATAATAAATTAATTATGATTGGTTATAATTGGAATTATGAGAACATGTTTGTTGAATCATGTGATGTTACTTAACTTTGTTATCATCTGTTGGTGAACATATGACAGCTTTGTTAACCTATGTTAGTAGATCTGTTTCATATGTCCAATCACATATGTTTAACTTGATTCATTTTATGACATCAATTTATATGCAAGTTTGGGATGTAATTCATATGCTAGTTTGTATGTGAATCTTATGCAAGTCTGTTTTTACATATGCTAGTTTGTATGTGAATCTTATGCAAGTCTGTATGCGAATTATACACAAGTTTAGATGTGAATCAAGTACATAATATGCTAGTTTATACGCAAAACATGTGATATTAGTTTACGTGTTTAAATTCATATGCAAGTTTGTAGGAATCCATATGCAAGTTCAGGTGAAAACTATATTCACATATGCAAGTTTAGGTGAAAACAATATTCACATATGCAAGTTTAGGCAAAAACCATATTCATATATGTAAATTCACAATTTCATGTTTAGATCTATATTCAGATCCATGGCAGTAAATAGTATATGCAAATTTATGTTCTGTATGTCTATTCCCTACGCAAGTTATTGGCTATGCAAATTTATGTTATAATTCTTATTTTACAAGTTAGATCTATTTTATGTGTTATGCAAGTTGTGACGTTTCTTTTCTTATGAATTAGACTATTTGCGAGTCTAACATACTTCATATTAAACGTACGAACGATGTGGGGACAATGGGAAAGTATCAAATATTAATATTGTGAATTGGCATATAATGGCTTTAAAAGCATATAATTAATTTGAGACATTTATTGGTATAATTTATATACCTGAAAATTATGGACATAATTTAAGTGACAATTATGGACATGGATTAAAATTGGAATTTATTGACAATCTGAAATAGGGATATTAATTCAAATTGAGGTTGAACAATAATGTGTAATAATAAATGCCTAAGACACGAGGTTGGACTTGTTTGTGGTATAAAACTGCCCGGACCCGCCCGGCAAATCCAGCAACCTCAAACGGTAGTCTAATGTGAGAGATCAAAGGCATAAACTGAAATGCGTAATAAATGAGTAAGACACGAGGTCAGACTCGTTTGTGGTATAAGACTGCCTGGACCCGCCCGACACTTCCAGCAACCGCAAACGGCAGTCTGATGTGAGAGGTCGTAGGCATAATTAAAAGATGCTTAGACACAAGGTTAAGTCTGGCTTGTGGTGGAAGTCTATCCGGAACCGCCCGGCATATCCAGCGGCCACAAATAATCGACTTAATGTGAGAGGTCTGTGCATTAATAATAAATTTATGTTGATCAAAGATGAATAAGAATGACAAACAGAAGTTTGGTTGAGTTGAGTAATTCTCTGAGTAGCAATCTGATGTTGATTTCGGTCTTCGGGGTTGATACTTAGGGAGTTATTCTCTTAACCAATGTATATGTAAACTAAGATGTACTTAATCATAAATTAAGTAAAACGTGTTATACGATATATACATATATGTACATATATGTATATATATATATATGACATGATAAGTGGATAGGGTTAAAACCAGCTTAACCAATAATTTGATAAATGGATAGGGTTAAGACCATCTTAACCAATAATATATATATATATATATATATATATATATATATTAATTTGATAAGTGGGTAGGTTTAAGACCAGCTTGACCTATAATATATATTAATCTGATAAGTGGATAGGGTTAAGACAAACTTAACCAATAATACATATTGATCTGATAAGTGGATAGGGTTAAGACCAACTTAACCAATAATATATAAGTGGATAGGGTTAAGGCCAACTTAACCATATATATATATATATATATATATATTGATCTGATAAGCGGATAGGGTTAAGACAAGCTTAACCAATAACACATGTTGATTTGATAAGTGGGTAACATGGGTGACATGTGGGATATAATTATAAACACTTAACCAAGTTGAAACATGTAAGAAAACATGAATAAGAGGGGTTAAGTGGGAAATCCTAGTGGGGACCAAGCATATGTGGAAAGCTTGTGTCAAGTGTGGGGACCCTCTTCAACCAGTAACCCATTAAGTATCTAAGTGAGCTCGATCTAGATCGAGGACACTCACGCTTACTAGGATTGATTGTAAGAGGTCAAAATGGGTTAGCGGTGGCAATGCAAGTCCAACGGGGTCATGTGCGTGCATGGGCCTGGGCTGGTAGGTAAGACGTTGTTGCATCGTGTAGGTATAAGCCGTGCATCTTCAGTGGTATCAGGTTGCCACTTTGGGGAGTGATACACCCCACTGTGGGACTAGCACGGGTATCTACGAGTTAGGGAGCCGATCAAATAGGGAAGGTAGTGGATAGGAGCAGGCGACACCTATGAAGACAGCTAGGAGTACAACTACTATATTATGAATGAATGTTGTAATTAGAATGGGGAGGTTAGTGGGTACAACTAGTGGAGATAGGAGCAAGCGGCACCTATGAAGACAGCTAGGGGTACACGAAACTACCATTATTAATATTTTGTTCAGTAGGCGGGATCAACTTTTAGGGTGACTAGTATTGGTGCAGTATAATAATCATCCTATAATGACATGGGGCGCGATTGACGCCAGCATATTCCTCTTGTTTGTTTTGTCTTGCCCATTTGTTTCACAGTCATTCCTTGTTTTACCAGTTTATGCCTTATCCTAATTACTTTAATAATTATATTGTTAAAGTTATTGGACTCTCCAGACTTTATGTTTGGCCACCTTTGTTTTCGCCTCTTTTCTTCCTCCCCCCCCCCCCCCAGGTTCTCAGGGTGGGACTAGTGCTAGGGTGCTTGATCTGGATCTCTTTCTCTCTCTTTTGGAAGTACTTGGGTTGCTGAAAGTAAAGTTCAACTTATCTATTTTATGGATACTTATGTTGGGGTTATGATTTTTACTTTATGTACGTAGAAAATAATTTGTCAAGATGGATATTAAGTGTACTTGGTTATATTGTTGGTTTTTGATGTTGTTTTAACCGAACTATTTCTCCGCTGCAATAAAAGTTGTTTTAATTTTTCAAGTACCAATATATGTATTTGTCTTGTTATATTCTGTTCTATACACCAATAATACTCCATGAAAGTTAATGCATTCTTTTTTAAAGTGACATTAGTGGATGTGGGGTGTTATAGAATTCATGCACTGTATGAGTGAAATTGAGTGAGAACCATTGTTGTACTTGTATTCAAGTCATCAATTCAAAGGGTAGAAAGTGGACGTAGGCTCTTTAACGCCGAACCAATATAAACCATGTGTTTCTTCTTTGTTTTCGATTTGATTTCACTAGAATTATTTCTGATTTGGGTGTTAGAGCCATTTTTGGATCTAACATTTTGGTGCTTTCACTAAGAAATCTTTGAATTCTTTGCTTTTTAGGATTATCATTCTACTATTTGAACCTTCAAGTTCAAAGAAGTTAATCCTTTATTTTCGACATTTTCAAGTATTTGCTGATCAATTACTAAAAAATTGGATATTATGGCTAAAGGGAAAGAAGCGCAAGGCGCTCGGGAGAATGATGCTAGAGAAGATCAACAAGCCATTGTCTTGACGAGGTCGAGGGGATAGAGTTCTGGAATGATCCGAACCGGATGTTTCAAACCGAACCGATCTAGAAAATCCAAACCGACCGGGAAGCACTAGAGCTGCACAGACCCCCCTCCGAACCGATCCGACTCCATTGCCCTACTCCGATCCAAACCGATTGCGGCTGAAACTGATACATCTACTCGAGCACCCACCAATGCTCCGATGCCGGCCGCGACGACAGGTGATCAACCCGCTCCATCTGTACTCATCATGCACAGAGATTTTTCGCGTTTTCTTGACATGCTTGAGAGTACTAGAAATGCGTTGGAAGCCCATAAACGTGACATTGTTTGCATGCAAGAGAACATTATCACCAATAGTAGGGAACTCAGTGAGCTCCAGAGGCAAAAGACACCTTCTCCAACATGCCACCTTTCTACAGACTATTCATCTTCTTCTTCGGAGGAAGAATGTCCTCGTGAAAGAAGGCAGCATGAGCGACCTGAAAATCTTGATCAATTGACCTTTGGATCTCGTGAAGCTGCTCGTTTATTAGGACCTGATGACCCGAGCTTGAAAGAACCTATGCTGCTGCCTATGCGTGGATCCCACGTTCTACACAGGGATCCTAATATTACTAATCCTACGCAACAACAACTTCTCCAACCCCTTCTTGATGTGAATGACCGGGAGTGGAAGGAACATAGTAGAGCAGCTGCCGCTAGAAACAGGAGGATATCTCCTAATCAGGAGCATAGGGGTAATCCGAATATTAGGGCTAGAGAACCTGAGCAAACATTAACAAATGTTGATGTATGGGCGATGGTGCGCCAAATCATGTCTGAAAGTCGACACTACACCAATGAGGACTGGGGCATTAAGTGAATTCACACCACCTACACAGATGATATATTGGACTTCCAGTTCCCTCGCCAATTTAACTTGCCACAGATGGATCAGTATTCAGGGAGAACCACCCAGGACAACGTATGATGAGGTATGCATGGTTCATGAATGCGGCAGCAGCTCTAGGCGCTATAAAATGCAAGGCCTTCCCGATTTATCTAGAAGACGTGGCATTAATGTGGTTCACCCGACTCCCTCCACGGTCGATATCAACTTTCAAATAATTGAGTGAACGCTTTATGAACCAGTTTCGGCTTCATGCTCGAAAATCTAAAAGCGTCATTGAATTGTCAAGGATTAAGCAGGCTCCGGGTGAATCTTTGAAATCGTGTTTAGACCACTTCAACCTAGCTGTCACCAAAGTCTGTGACCCTAATGAGCCCGCTATTTTGATGGCCTCAATAGAAGGAGTCGACCCGGACATAGAATTCAGGGATTATCTATCCGGGAAACCCCCCCCCCCCCACTAGGGAATTGTTCTACGAAAAGGCCAATATTTGCTTAAGACGAGAGGAAGCTCATACAAATAGAAAGAGAATGTCTGAAGGGGCCTCGAAGGAAGGTGTCCAAAGCAATGTTGCTGTGAAGCAATCCGGTGACAGTCCGGGGAAGGTTGAGGTGAACGTCGGCAACCAGAACGGAGGTAATAACAACAGAAATGGCAACGACAATAGAAGGAATAGAATTTGAGGGAACAGTGCCAGCAAAAGGCCAGAATTCCAAACTTTTGAGAACTATTCGCCATTGAGTGACACACTGAAAAATTTTATCTGGATACATACAACGTATTGCAATACAAAAAGCCACCACCTAGAGACTCAACCGAAAAGAGGTCGCTACGGGAAATTTTTGTTTGTTCCATGGAACCCATGGTCATTCTACCAATGAATGCCGCCATTTGAGAGATGTAGTTGAGAAATTGCTGCGGGAAGGGAAGCTAAATGAGTATAAGGTTGCTCCATGGGACAGGGGGTAAGGAGGTCAAACCCCAAACCAAAATCAGCCTACTTCAAAACCCATAGCCCAACATAAAGGTAAAGGGATCATTATCAATGCCATTATAGGCAGGCCCCATCTAGCTAGCCATAGTTTCAAAGCAATGGATTAGTACGTTAATGCTGCCAAGCACTTTGAGGTAGGAGAATGCAGTAACCTCGAAGACATCACTCCAGTGAAACAACAAAGGACAATGTCAGACGACCTCATATTCCGTGGTAGAGATGATACTAGAACTCAATCACCTACTGAAGACCAACTAGTAATTACCACAGCCATCGACCCCGCTTTAGTCCATAAGGTGTTGGTGGATAATGGAAGCTCGGTTAATATCTTCTTTAAGAAATCCTTTGAACAAATGAGGCTCGAAGAAAAAGACTTAAAGCCCTACGAAGGATGGATACGGGGCTTCAATGGGGCATCAACGGCTCCGATGGGCTATGTAGAATTACCAGTGAGGTTAGGACAAGGAGATTGCTAGAGAATGAGAATCCTGCCATTTGTAGTTTTGGATGTTGAGTCACCCTACAATTCCTTCTTGGGACGACCGGCCCTTGCAGAGTTTAGGTCTTGCACTACACCTTGGTGTCTACTGCTCAAATTCACGACTGATGCTGAAGTAGGAGTGATGAGAGGTGATCAAGCTTCGAGACGAGCTTGCTACATGATAGATTTGAAGATGTTAACGAAGGGGTTAGATATAGAACCCAAGGACGTTTCTCCCCCTTCGAACAAAAATTTAGCATAACAATTAAGGGGTCCAGCCTCAAGAGAGTCGCCCGGAGATGCACTCGAGGATATAGATCCCAGAGAGGATAGTGAACCAGAGGACCGAAAGGCGACTCCCAATGAAACTACAGTGGACATTTCCATTGATGATGCGGATTCGACAAAGGTATTGAAGATTGGATCGCAGCTAGATCCAATTCGAGCGAAAGAGTTGGTTGACTTTTTGAAGGCAAATTTAGATGTGTTTGCCTAGACTCACACTGACATGTGTGGGATTTCGCCTGTTATTATGAGCCATTCTTTGAGTATCAACCCAAAACACCCACCGATCAAGCGGAAGAGTCGGATGTTAGGCCCGGAGAAGTCAACAGCCTTGAAGGAAGAAGTGGAAAAACTGATGGATAATGGATTCGTCAAGGACTCGAAATATCCCGACTAGATATCGAATCCTGTCCTGGTAACAGGAAGTGGTGTACGTACATTGGCTTCTCTGATTTGAACAAGGCTTGCCCAAAAGATAGCTTTCCTCTTCCCAGGATTGATCAACTAGTGGATTCAACGGCCGGGCACTAGCTCTTATCCTTTATGGACGCTTATTCGGGATACAATCAAATTCCCATTCACATACTAGATCAGGATCACATAAGTTTCATCACATACATAGGATTATATTGCTATATGGAAATGCCATTTGGATTAAAGAATGCAGGAGCCATATATCAGCGCTTGGTCAACCGCATGTTTTATAATCAAATCTGAAAAACCATGGAGGTTTATGTGGATGACCTTTTCGTGAAATCTAGACAATCTTCTGATCATACAAAATACTTAGCAGCGATGTTTGGCATTTGCGAAGATATGGGATAAAGTTGAACTGTCTAAAATGTTCGTTTGGGGTTGCATTTGGGAAACTCCTCGAGTTCATCGTGAGTTCTCGAGGGATTGGTATAAATCCCAGTCAAATAGCAGCAAGAAGGAATATTGAAGACCGCGAAAGATTAAAGACGTTCAAAGCCTGGCAGAAAAAGTTGCTGCATTAAGCAGGTTTATCTCCAAAGCTACAGATAAGTGTGTTCCTTTCTTCGATTTGATAAAACGGGGGAAACCTAACATTGAGTGGACTCCCGATTGTGTGGAGGCTTTCCAGAATCTATTAGACTTATTAGAGAAGCCTCCAATGTTGTTAAAACCTGTGGAGCATGAGGATTTGTTTGTCTACCTGGCGGTATCGTCTCATGCTATCAGCACAGCATTGGTGCGTGAAGAAGACAAGGTCCAAAGGCCTGTATACTACGTAAGAAAGAAGCTAGCCACCGCAGAACGTAATTATCGAAGAATAAAGAAGCTTGCTTATAGCGTCCTGAATGCTTACCAAAAACTCTGCCATTAGTTTCAAGCTCATCCGATAGTTGTATACACTGATCAACCTTTAAGGGAAGTGTTACAAAGACCCCAAGCATCAGGGCGATTACATAAATGGAATATCGAGTTGAGCCAATTCGATTTGAATTTTCAACGGCGGAAATCAATAAGGGGCAGGCATTAGCCGATTTCATAGCAGAATTTACGATACCCGCAGAAGAAACGGTGGATGACAAGGTTGTTGCTTCTAAACAAAAGCTAGAGCTTAGTCCACGGAAGTTATATACGAACGAGGCCAAGAATGATCGAAGATCCAGCGCCGGAGTTGTTTTAATCACTCCTGAAGGAAGATCTATTTACGACGCCCTGGATTGGAATTTCATGTTACCAATAATGATTCCAAGTATGAAGCCCTGATTGTCGGGCTAGAGCTCGCCAAGGAATTAGGAGTAAAAACACTGGATATATGTTGTGACTCCAAAATTGTTGTCTGCCAGGTACGAGAGGTGTTTGTTACTAAAGGACCTCGACTTGTTACTTATGATAGAAAAGTAAAGGAGTTATTGGACAATTTGGAGCATTATAGCATAACACACATTCCAAGAGCAAAGAATCAGAGAGCAGACCGGTTGGCAAAACTAGCAAGTTCTGACAACCCCAAAGAAACTAAAATGGTCCCAATAGAGATATTGGAGTCACCAAGTTTCGACCTAATGGAAGTGGAACTAGCCCTAGAAGCCAAGCTAGAGAGCGAGTCTTTGATGACACCAATTAAGAACTTCCTCAAGAGCGGAATTCTCCCATTGAAGAAAAGCACGAAATCCTGCAAGATACGCTTTACAGGACGACGTCCTTTATCGTCAATGGTTTTCCATGCCCTACTACGGTGTACCGCACACGATGACACCAAACGTGCACTGTAAGAAGTACACGAAGGTGAGTGTGGGGGCCATACTGGGGGCCAAACCCTAGCAAAGAAAGTATTGCGGTATGGATATTTTTGGCCTACCATGAATAAAGACACGGCTGATTATTCAAGGCGCTGCGACAAATGTCAAAGGTTTGCCAAAATTACTGGAGCACCTCCAACCCGGCTTAAGTCAATGGTAAGCCTATGGTCGTTTGCTATGTGGGTAGTCGATATTATTGGAGTGTTACCCATCGCTAAAAGAGGAGCAAAGTACACGTTCGTCGCCGTGGATTATTTCACCGAGTGTGTGGAAGCCGAACCCTTAACCATGATCGCGGCAAGGATGGTGATAAGCTTTGTGGTCAAAAACATTATCTACCGATTTGGGATACCAAAGACTATTATAACTGATAATGGGACACAGTTCGACAACGTCGAATTCAAAAACTTTTGTCAAAAATACAAGATCGATAAAAGGTATACCGTTGTAGCTCACCTGCAAACAAATGGGCAGGTCGAAGCAATAAACAAAGTCATCAAATCTATTCTTAAGAAACGGTTGGAATGGGCCAAAGCCAAGTGGTTGGATGAGCTGCCGCTAGCTTTGTGGACCTACAGAACAACCTTTAAGACGGCAACTACTCCCTTTTCACTCTCCTTCGAATCAGAGGCAGTGATCCCGGTGGAGCACAAAGTCCCCTCTCATAGAGTAACATATTATGACCCAATGACGAATAGAGCACTCCTCCTAGAGTCTCTTGACATGGTTGAAGAGAAAAGATACGAAGCTGAATTACGTGCCACAAGACATCGACACCAAGTAGCACATTATTATGACCGGAAGGTTCGCTTCAGGACTTTCGAACCAGAGGACTTAGTGATAAAACGAATCTTCCCGCCTTCAACCCAATTGGGTCCAAAGTGGTAAGGACCATATGCCATCCAATGGAAGCTTGATATAGGAGCCTTCAAGCTAATGATCGTGGATGGCGAGGAGATTCCCAGAGCTTGGAATGCTCAGCACTTGTGGTGATACCTGAACTAGATATGTGATATATTCTTTTTGTCTTTATAGACTGTGTAAAAAGGTACGACTTGCCTTAAAAAGTCTGTTTATATGAATGAAGAATTATGAAGTGGATGTAGGATACAACTTAGCTGAACCACTATAAAAATATCGTGTATCATTTACTTTTCTGCATTACTTTTGTCTTTAGTAATTATTCTATCATGATTATGAAACACAAAACATTAAATTAAACTTGAAAAATTAGAGATAATTAGTGTGCAGGAGAAAACGAAATGATGGTTTGCATAATAAGATAGAAGGAATGGGAAAATGGCATTCCTAACTCTAACTCTCATGAATCGAGAGAGAGTATAAAGGACGGGAAGACGATGTCCCTTGTGGCATGAAGGTGCACCCCGATAAGAGACCGCCTCGATAGTACTCTAACCTGGTTATGAGGCAGGAGAGAATAATAAAGATGCTAGAAGAATAAGCATCAACAACAAAAGAAATTTAGCCCCGCCATAGAGTCGGAGGCAACTGAACGTTGAATATAATCAATCTCGAATAAGTCTTAGTTAGTAAGTCAATTCAAGATTGATTGGGGGCGTATATGCACACATATTCCCTTGATCATAACCTTATTGTATAACTCTGATATGACATGTTATTTATCTGCATTTTTATATAAATGATGAATTTACAAATATTTGACATTGCAGGGAACAAACTACTTTATTCACAAACACATGAATTTATATGGAAAAACTAAGAAAAATATGTGAGGGTCGTGCTTGATACAACAATAACGGATTGGTGGAATATCAAAACAAAAGACAAAACGCGTTTTCACTTAGACTTCGGAGTAGACTTTGCCTAGCTTCTTTGCATCCTTCAGCTTTTCCGTCTCTTCTTTCTCTGTCTCAGTGAAAATACGCTTTGGTCTCTTCTTCTCTAGGACTGTGAAACTGGGATCAATAGAAGATTTTTTAGCAGGTTCCTCGGTGATCGACCTAGTTGAAAGTTTAACGACTAACCTTCACCCAGGAGGTACTGTCGCAAGAGGCTTAAGATTTTTAGGATCTACCTCCTAAACTTTCAACTGCATATGATTATCTTTCTTGGCCTTCATCTCGACCATAGTTAGATCATTGACATTCCCTGCATCCCCAGTTGTAGTGACATCGGGATCTTCATCATGCCCGTCATTACCACCATCATCTTTCAAAGCCGCTATTATTTCATCATCGTGAGGAGTTTCGGTGTTAGGTGGAACGGAAGCCTTGTCGACGACCTCCTCTCCCTTGCCCTCGTCATCCTTTCTAGGTTCTGTAGCAGCGAATTCATCCTGTTTCCCCCGGGTCTCTCCAATGGACTTTCTACCTAGAGACGTCTTTTGCGAATCGTCGGTCCTCTCAACTATCTTAGTACCTACAGAGCGAGAAGCAACCGCTATTAACTCAGGAGAAAACATAGGGCTGTCAATTGTCTGCCCGATAACATGACCAAAGGTTGAAATAGCTTTGACGAATTGAGGCGAAAAGGTAGAAATACCTTCAGCAGACTTCTCGACTTGAGTGGCAATAACTTTGGAGGTAGACTCGATTATAGGAGACAAAAGAGAAGCCTTAGGGATTCCTGGCCTTTCCGGGTCATATCCCTCTACTCCAATGACCTCAGTTGTAGCAGAAGAGGAGCCGGCTTTGATGGTATTTTTTTCTTTGGCCTGACACTTCACTTCCTCCATGCAGCAACAATAAGTCTATGCCTTTCGGCCAAGCACGTTGGTTACTCACCCCTAAGGAATGTCTCCATAAGTTTATTTTCGTCAATCGAATCCACTCCGAGTTCTGCTTTCTCCCATTCGACCAGTTAGTCCCATGCATACACAAGGGGAGTGGGGTAGTCCTTCAGCCAAGCAAGGTCTCGGTGACGGATCACTTAAGCAAAGAATCAGACCATGATTTCACCACTCTCGTCAATCACCCTTTGAGCGTCTTTCAGCTATTCATTGACATCCTCAACTCGCTCGAAAGCCTGTTTACATTTCCTTCAGCAATAGCCGCCCTCGTTTCAGCCTTCAATAATTTAGCCTCAAGCTCTGCGTTCTTTTTGGCTAAATCTGCTTTCTCTTGAGCGAGACGAATATTCTCAGATTTGGCGTCCTCAGCCTGCTTCTTTAAATCTATCTGCTCCTGACTATGGGATTCAAGCTCGCAATGATAGCGCTTTTGTAATTCCTCGAGCTGCTTCTTATAATTATCTCCATCGCGTTGAACAAGAGTAAGCTTAGCATGGGCATCTTCCAGTTCTTTCTCAGAGTTTTCGATGTCCCTCGCAACATACTCAGCAGCGTCGGCCATGGTTTTTACATCTACCATCAGATCACTAACGATTTTAGAGAGAGTATTTGCATACTTCTTCATTTCTCTATATTGTTCATCCACAAAACCTATAGTAGCCTTGACCTCGTTGGCCCAATCAAGTTTTACCGGTTGGAGTTTTGGAAGGAGGTGCATGTTCCCGAATGGTGTTCGGGAAATTTCTACCTCAGAACTTCTAGTCTAGCCTGGTTCTCGTCATTATGAATAACCGGCCTTGTGGTAGTTATGTCAACAGTGCGATGAGATAGCTTCGTAGTGGGTTGGTTCTTTCCTGCATCCTTCCCCGATTCTGGTTGCCTCCCTTTTGGATCAAGAACCTTTCTTGAGGTATCATGCTGAGGAGTCGTGCCCTTAGATGGAGCAGGAGGCTTAGCGCTGTACTTATCTTTCTCATGATGTGAAGGATGGTTCTTGTGTTTTTCTGAACATTTGTGGTGTGGGGATCGAGAACGGGAAGGACGATAAGGCTTTTGAAGTCGATCCCTCCTATATTCTCTACCCCTACTTTCATGCCGATCATACTTCTCGTCGGGATCTATTTGGGACATACTCGAACGAATATCTCGCATATGATATCGCTGCCTCCCCATTTGACCTATAAGAAGAAATGAAGAATATTAGAGTCAACGTTAACATAAAACTCACGTGCTGTGACGTGCGGTACTAGAGTGCAATGTGTTTCCTAAAGTGGTGATTCCCTCCAAATAGACCAGAGCCCGGACTGAGGCCAGTATGAGTAGTCTCCTTGGACTTTACTGGGGTAACTTCTTCTTTAGAAGTGAAAGCAAGAGGATTGGTCGCAAAGTCAACTGTAGTGTAAAAGGTCTCGGGAAAGGGAAGATTTCCCAAATCTCGATATATAGATTTATCAACTGTAGTCTTATCCCCTAAAGAAATGACTGATGGTAACTCCTTTGGAGAAATTGGCCTTTCAGGGGTAGCTACATCTTCCGGAGTGATATATTTATCTCTGTCATTTTCAGCTATGTTCGCCAGTTCGTCATCCTGAGTCGAAGGAGGAGAAGGAGAGTCCCTAAGAGGTGCCGTGGGATTTTTCGATCTATCTCCTACCCCAGGAAAAATATCAACTGGGGGTATGTACACGTAAGGGCCTTCTTCATGCCCTATGCTGCGGGTTATGGCAGCAGACAATGCCGATGCAGATATTCATCTACCAAACAATCCTTGACGGTCAAGAATTTTTGGTCACTATTAAGTAATCGATTCAGACGATCGAATTGAATTGGAAGCTTCTCTTGTGGAGGATTAGGAATTGCAAAGAGAAAACAAGCAGCGCTTAGTAGATGCAAGATAAAACAAGGAATTGAAACCCGAAAAAATATGAGCCCTACTTGATTTAATCCATCTTTTGGCACATCCGGGTTGTTGCTTGATATAAAACCATTCAGTTTTTGGATCCCCAGCATTAATACTAAACACGACGGTGATAATTTTCCTTTTCGGCACCGATTCATAATATACAAAGGACGGGTTGTCGTTATTTCAATGCTTGATGTTGTAAAAGAAATGAACATCTTCAAAAGTCAACTCTTCACCAAGAATTTTCTTATAAGCTATATAAAGAGTGTACAGATAGGCGTAAGAGTTGGGAAGAAGCTGCATGGAGGCAATCCTTAATTGTCTTAAGAAGTCTATGATAAATGGTGGAAATGGAGGTATTGCTCCGACAAGGCACATTAATCTTGTAATGGCTATATACCCCTCCGGTGGATTGGGAGGACAATCTGTTTTGGATGGAACCTTAGTATCTCTTTGGAAAATCCCGGTGTTTAAACGTATCCTGGCAAGTCTGTCATTATTAATCATCGATTCGACCGAGCCTTTAGGCGATTCCAAGAAAACTGCATCCCTGAATTCATCGGGAACACGGTTATCACCTACCCCCTCCTTCTTCTTCTTCTTCGCCGAGAGAGACATCACCTCCAGAAGATGCTTCACTATTAAGAACTTCCATCTCGTAGTCTGGACCTTCACTATTCCATCCCGAATCTGTGGTGGAAGATACATCCTCGACAAGTGGATTTTCATATGATCTTGCAACATCTCTCCTTTCCTTTAATCTAGACGAGCATCTTTCTGCCATGGTTGCTAAGCTATTGAAGAAGCAATAATGGGAGCTAGAGTAAAGTTGTCCGTGTTCCACTGTGCATGTGTGTGAGCTAAAGTGTACAAGCGTTTATGCAATAACGTAAGTTAGATAAATAAAGAAGTGCAGTACAAAGATGAACAATGCAGTGGGATATTTATAAGCAGTCCAAAAGTGAAGTCAGAGAGGCTCTATCCTAACTGTCCATAAAGTCATCGACTACGACCAACATTGGTTAAGTTAACTGAATTATTTCTAACAAGTCCTCTTAGATCGGTTCGAAATTTAAATGGAAATAGCTTCGGGTCGGTTCAGGTTTACATGCTGTGATCGGGTCGGATCAAGCCCCCTTTGCTTTGTTAAAATCGGATCGGGTCGGATGTCCTGGGTGTTGTGGGATTGGATCGAGTGCCCAGATCATCAGTAGACAAGTTCGACTATTTCACTGCAACAGATCGGATCAGAGAAGTTTTTGAGAAGGTGATTATGACCGTTTCGGTTGACTCCGAACCGAATTTCCCTTATGCCTTCAAGCTCATCCTCCTAATTCAACTTTCCCTTTGCGATTGCCATCAGTTCCACCGACCCGACCCGGTTGAATAAATATGCTACATCTCATTTTTCTTTGTTTCCCACCTCGAACCGAACCCATCCCTTCTTTCTTCTTCTTCTCCGGCTTCAACCATTCCTCTATCGCAACCAATCTCCCAAGAATTAGTATACCCAACACCAGCTCTGAATTCCTCCGCAAGCCATCTCGAGGTGGTGATGAAACCACCAGCAATGATGATGAGGGAATGGGAAGTTCAACATTGAATTGACATGACCGACGAGCGAAATTACTTAAGTTTACTCCTAAAGTTGTATCTAAATTGATTAAAATGGAGTCGATTAAAGATTTTGGATCCCACCTGTCAATTCGATGGGAAGATTAGACAGAATTATAAAATTTGGGGCGCTAGGGTTCGTGCTGAACAAAGAAGAAGAAGGCGACGTAAAATAAAGAGAAAAGAGGGTTTCAGCAAATTTATATGAAACAATGGGGCTATTTGTATTCCTCGTGGGCACCCCAATTATTGGGCCATCCCATTGCGGAAGAAGCCCTTACTCCTTCAGCTTTGTGAGGCTGTGCGGGCTCATTTTGAGTCGGACCGGATAAATGTTGGATCCAAAGGATAGGTTAACTTAAAAAGCTAATCCAAAAGAAGAAGTAATAATTCGATAAGTATGCATTATCAAAAACTACCTTGAGGAGCTACCGGACGACAAATAAAGTTATCCAAGTTATTTTGAACAATGGAAACAATTTGTGCATTTGTATCGTATATTTATAGACAACAAGAGAAGCAACTCGGTGAAGTAGCACATCTCCACAAGTGAATAGATGCAGCTAACCCATGATACCAGTCCAGAAGTCAACAGACAGATTATTTCGAAGCACGCTTCATCTCCGATAAAAGCTTACTTCGAGGGGGTAAAATTTTAGCCCGCTTTGTAGTCGGGCTACCCAAAGCTAAGAGACTGTTCAACAATGAAGTTTAAAGAAAGAATTTACATCAGAAATTCAGATCGGGTCGGAGGGGTCCAACCCGAACCCTTTGGCTGTGTTATAGATGAGTCAAAATGATACATGATTGAAAGCATGACTGGATCGGACCGGAGGACACCAATCCGAATCCTCTATGCAGATCCCGATCTGAATCGAAGAACGAGGAGTAACAGGAGTTACAGCGCATGATCTCTGAAAAGGCTGAGCGGTTATTCCCACGTTCTCCCCATGCTTACCCACTAACCAGATGTGTTGTCACTACCTTATCCTATCTGAACCCGACTTTTATGGGATGGAAGCCATGTATACTCGAACCGAAACCGCCCCAGGGAGGTTTTCCACCTATAGATACACCTCCAAAGCTCATTTGAAGGGATCTTTTGACACTTTCAGAACTCATACTCCTCTACAAACCAAATTTCATCAAGATATTAAGATTACAACTATCTTCTAAAGCACATTTTAGAAGAGATTTAGTGAATTAATGCATTGTATGAGTGAAATTGAGTGAGAACCATTGTTGTACTTGCATTCAAGTCACCAATTCAAAGAGTAGAAAGTGGGCGTAGGCTCTTTAATGCCGAACCACTATAAACCTTGTGTTTCTTCTTTGTTTATTGTTTCATTTCACTACAATTATTTCTGATTTGAGTGTTAGATCCATTTTTGGATCTAACAATAATATTTCTGAAAATCCGCCAACATCCTTTGTCTTACCTTATCATAAATTTTGAATATATATTGAGCGAGATCATCGTGCCTTTTTATTTTTAAAGTTTTTGAAAGTTCGCATACTCCGCTACTCTGCTACGTACAATTATGTTTATTTTCGAGTGCCACTGACCGAAATAAAAATGCCTTTGTGATGAGAAATGCGTCATGATCCCAAAAATATAATAATATAGGTAGATTAGCTTATTCTGTGAAACCCCAAAATGCTAATATAGGGTGTAAAATACTCCAAATAAAAAGTTGCTCATTTTTCAAAATAAAAATTACAGTAAAATTATAAAAATTTAATTATACTTACGTCTCAAAGGTCTTGTCCAAAATCAAAACTAGTGTTTAATTATATTAAATAATCCATTAAGGCTTATAAACGCTCCACGATGACTTTCTGGAAATTTGATTTGGACATATCTTGCAATTTATAACACGAAATCTCAGTTTTTCACTACCATTAGAAAAATACATTTTATTAGATTCAAACGTTTCTTGTTTCTAAGAAATCCGACTTATAACGAATCATGTATGGTCATTTGAAGTTCAACATTCAATATTACGAACTACAGCAGCGTTATGGGCTCGTTTTGAATTATATTATAATGTATACGTTCGACGGTTGTTATAAATAAATTCGTTAAGACAACTCAATTCTGAACTGAATTAAATTTGTTAAATTATCCAATTCACATTATACTGCAATTTAACCATCCCCAACTGTTTCGAAAATTAAATATATCACTCCATTATTTTTATTTATTAAATAATCAAAATTATTAAATTCAAATCTTTTAAAATTATAAAACCAATATAATTAATTAAATAAATAAATTAGTATATTGCTAAAATTCTGGGATGTTACATTGCCCTTAAAAGAATTTCGTCCCCGAAATTACTAAGGTAGGGAAAATTGCTACAATCCCTATTATAATCAGGTTAAAATTCTTTATTTCACTTCTTATCTTTCAGTTTCAACTGAATCAATCTATTCCCATTAAATATTAATTTATTTTTATTAACGAAAATTTTCAAAATTCTGAAAATTTCCTAACAGCTTAAATTTTCGGAGAATTTTGTCAGCATCTCCTTTACACGGCTCATTCGGTACTACTCTAACTTGGATCTCTGGGCATTTTCCCATCCAAAAGAAAATCAAACAGCCAAACGGCTTGCCAAACAGGCTCATAAAAATCTCATACTCGTATAAAATATAAACATGTACCTTTTTGGTTGGGCATCCACTTCTAACACTTCCATTTGATATTCCATCAGCATATACCTATGCATTCCAAATATTGATCTCCACTCCACTTATCCACATCGAATCATTCTCTAGTACCCAAGCCAATTTTCAGTTCAAACTCCAATTCAAATTCCAATTCCAAATTCTTACTTAACAATTCAACTCTGTAACCATGTTCAATTCCATTCAAAAAATCTTATTTCATAAGTTCAATTACTTTGCCAAGTTAAATTCTATTCCAATACGTTTTCCATTTAACTGGCTTCAATTCAATTCCAATTTTATTTCAGTACCATTTTCCATCAAATTTAATTTCTCCTTATCTGTTTTTGTTAATCTCCATTTGATTTGACAATCATTACTTAACTTCTTAAGTAAAATTTATTTCCATCATTACAAATTCATCTTGTATACTTGCCTTAATTCAAAACAATATCGTCCTGGGATTTTTTAAGCAGCTTTTCCTTTCTAGAATAAATATTCCTTTTCAGGATTAAAAATAATTTGTTTTCTCAAAACAATTTCAAAACAATATCCTTTGGTAGTAATCCGTCAATTTAGAAACTCGAAAATGAATACTAATTACGTGGCCATCCATCATCGGTATTATTTTCTGGCTACCGAAGTGAGTTCAATACTATATCACATTCAAAAATTATTTATCAAACACTTTATCTTGAAATTTATTTCCAAATATCCTTTACAAATACTTGAAATACATTTCCAAATCTCTCCCAGGATTTTAAATTTTCCATATATTCAATTCAAAATTCATTTACAACACATTTCCAAGTTTCTAGAGTTTTATTTCAATCCTGGTTTTAAATTCAGATTTAGTTCAACTGATGTTGCATATTATACTTATATAATATTTCAATTGGTTATTTACATAACCAACTCAATTATAATCTTATTTGATTATAATAATGATCACACACCCAATGTATTATAATAATATCAAGATATATACTTCTTTTTGCATCAAAATATATTTTACTTCTTTTTTATATTAGAATATATTTTGGTTAAAATTATTTCATTTACCTATCTTTTTAAAACAATACTATGTCAAATTTCACTATCCAAGTGTTCATAAATCCCTATTGACCACGTCAGCTAAACGCGTCGATCTTGAATTTATATACCACTCAACAGATCAATCAACACAACATAAAACAGTTTTTATACTAATTTACAAATATGCGCTCATATATAAACACTCAAACTCAACCTAGAGTATTACTAACTCCATGTCTATTGAGTTACACCACATAGCCAAGGTAATCATTTAACCGTCAGCTCTAATACAACTGTAACGGCCGCGAAATTTTTGACCCCGTAAATCAACATCAAACACTTTGTTGATTGTTCAAGTATCGAAAATACTGGGTCATTAATAGAAAGAAGTTAGAGGATGAGAAATATAAGAGAACTAATAGAATAGAAGAAGAAGAAGAAGATCACAACTGAACTGAATCAGAGTAAACATGAAACTCACAGCGGAACGAATAAATTTTAATTATAACATAACTTTGAAATACAAGTCTGAATTTGTACTTACATATCATATTAGAGTATAACTCATATACATCACAGCGGAAATAATATCTAAATAACTAGTGGTGAAGCCTCCTGCTTCGAGCTCCTCCAAGTGGATCTGCAAAGCCTGAAACTCTTGACTGCCCATACAAATTTGGGCACCCATGAGTTTAGGGAAAACACAAACAAAATATACTCTGGGTTGGTGTGAGTAAATTTCAACCATATCGTTTAATCTTTGAAAATCCTTTTGGAAGAAAAAGGATAATAGTAAGACAAGCCTACACATAAACATGGACGGTTTTTACCTTACTATAACCCAAAATAATTTGATATCAACATCCAGTGATATTGTAATAATGTCTACTCAAATAAATAACCAAGTAGCAGAACGCTTGCATCTCATGCTCTACATATATAATATAAAATCAAAAACTACTGGGCACTTATTGGGATTTGTATTCCAACAGACAAGGTATGGGATCATCTTCCGATCAGTGTACTCTAGAAGATATACACTAGGGTTCAACAAGAACATCTTGCAACCTGGCCACACATGACCACCCATGCGTTTAACTTGAGTTTAACGAATTTATTGTAACTCACGGTTGTTGGCCATCCAACCATAATCCGAAGATGTAGAATCAAAAAGAAGAGAAAATATGAATTTTCTCTAGATCGGTGACAATACACCCTGCTTGGGTATGACCTAACTAGCCATGCTGCCCGCCCGATTTCTGTCATTTCCAAGTTGTGAGGCTAGAGGCTACGTCTATCTTTTCAGAACATCTTATCATCATTCACATTTAATGCCACATCGTCAAACCCCTCAATTTACTAATTGATTTCTAAAAATATCACGGATATAAAAAACTAAACAGAATGAATTCCTCCGCTACCAGACTTAATACCTTTAAGAGGTCAACCATACATGATTTGTTAGGTATACTCTGTCAGACACTCATCCATACAAGTTGTCCTGGGACTGGACAAACAGAAAGCACCATTCTTGAACAGAAAGACCCTTGAATTTCACTCCGTCATCAATTATCTTTAGCATAATCTAATTCACAATGCTTATGCCTATACGGAGTGGTTTTCAGATAATATATCCAGCCGATCTCTCCGTATTGACAACGATGGTGAAAAAACTTCGATAGTCAGTTATTTAACTATCGAAGTAAAAACAAACATTCATTAAAATGTACATCTAAACATCACACAACCATGGACACTTTTTATTTAACATTCGTTTTTATTATTCAAATTCCCATATCTTACCAGATATTTCTCAAACCCCATTATAGCCTTTTCACACTTATTGGAAAACATCCCTAGTTATTATAAACTCTTACTCTCCCATGTTCCAGAAAATATACATTATTAACGTTCGTAACATTTCCTTTATTTTCAAATTCCTTATTTTCTAAACTTGGATAATATACCCTATCTATATTGGAAAAATATTTCCAATTTCATTATAAATATTTTGATCTACCCAACGTTTACTTTTAAAACATTATTCACTTTAAAACATGAATATCATCCCTATTATAGAAATTTGAACACCTTTACCCAAAACTCTTTATTCAAGTAATAAATACTCTTATCTTGTTTACTGAAATCTCTTTCATAATTTTATATTCCCATTCCACTTTATAAACTCTATTTCTATGTCAATTTCTTGTTAAATCAATATCAAGTTTATAACTAAATATTGATTACATATCCTATTTAATTTATTGGTTTAAAACTAAATATTAACTATCCTATCAGATTATAATTAATAAAAATAATTTACTTTAATACGTTTGTTGGTCGCTCGCTTCCTTGAACAATTTCGGGTTCACATCGCACGACCCAAGAACGTTATGTCACTCACTACAATCAAGCATAGGCCTAGAGAAACTCTACGCTCATTTCTGGAAAGATTCAATGTTGCAGCAGCATCAGTTGATCGCCCTGAACCATCGATGGTACTGATGGCAGTGGTATCTGGTGTCTTGGATAACTCGGAGTTCAAGTAGTCTTTGTATCGAGATCCACCGCGCAATCTCGGTGAAATCTACCTTGAAGTGGATAGATTTCTACAGGAAAAAGATGCAACTTCTGAGAAACGTATTCTTGACATCAACATGGTTAAAGACGGAGAACCGTCTGATTCTGGAAATGGCAAAGGAAAAGCCGCCGTAAAAAATGACCGCAACACTCAGCCCTGGAGAGGGACAGATACAAAAAATACACTGAACTTAGTGCTTCATTATCTGACATCTACGTGGACAAAAAAGGTGTTGTCTCCTACCAAAGCCTCCCAGGAGCGAGCCGTCGCAAAGAGAACGCGATTTTGGAAAGCACTGCATATTCCAAGATATGGATGGTCATGACACGATTGACTGCAGACATATGCTTGATTTGATTGTGGAATGGGTTAGACGGGGAGAGCTTCCCGAGAATGTGAAACCACCAACAGCGCCTGCACCTGTGCTGCTACCTCCTGCTCCCCGGAGAGGGAATGGCCCTGGATCGAGCTCACGTGGGCTCATCATCAACTGATCTAGATGAGATCAGCTTTCATTTTCTGTATCTCTTGGGCTTTAAGTTTTGTTTTTACATTCATTAGGTTTTTCTGGTTGGTTGAATCGCAGTACACACGTACAGGGCTAGGATGTAGCCCCAAAGCGTGCTCTGGACTCGTGTTAGACTAATTAGGATTTTCTTTGGTTTTACATTTTGAATTGAATAAGGAAGGGTTTTCCAAGCGTGGATTATGTTTGGTGAATTTAAGTACCTTGTCAGGATATGGCAAGATACTCAATCTCGGTTAAAGTATGGCTTATACTTATTTTGAAACACTAGGTGTGGATTTCACCTAGGGTCGGACTATCTTACCAGGCTGTGGCAAGTATAGCTTTTTTTTTGGATATGAGTATGGATGAAACTCAAATTGCTAACTCGATTATGGTTTATACTCACTTTGGAATCTTGAGTATGGATTATACTTAAGGAATTGCAAACGGTCTTGTCAGGATGTGACAAAATAAATCGGGTATGGATTATACTTAGTTTGGACTTCTTGGTATGGGTTATGCGTAGAAAGTTTGGCCCTTGCTAGGATTTGGCAGGATGATTTGGACGTTCCTCAAGTATGGCTTATGCTTGGGAAAGTTTGAATAATACCGTCAGGATTTGGTATATTTGTTTTACTTCTATCTCTAAACAGATATGGATTTCTTGGATTATCCAGAAAACATCTTCCTTCAACCAGCAAGATATGTTCTAGGGGGAAATTTGTTGACACACTTTTTGGTAAAAGATGTAACACATGGAATATCTGGATAGCATCGCGCGCGGATATGGAGAATATCGTCTGAAGACTGAAAGCGATTTTGTTGAAGTGGCATCACAAACAAAGAATATCCCGAAACTCCTATCAAACGACCTATTTTAGGCTTGAAAATAGTAGTTACTGAGCTCTTCTTTATAACACTTGTATCCCTCTGAATTAGCTTCAGGTAGAGCTTTCGTTTGGGCAAAACGGACTTACAGTTTGGAAGTTACGCCTTTTTCCGTGAACGGGTGTAATCTAGCATCGACTGGCAGTCACTTGGATGAAATGATGAAGCGTCATTAGCTCGGATCATGTACCGGCTCGTGGGACCCACCTTGGCTTGTGGGATCCCCCTTGGACCGTGAATGAAACTGGCTCACCCCGTTTGGGCTCACCCCCCCCCCCCCCCCCCCCGGCTCGCCCAGTAGCCTGGCTCGCCCCCCTAGATCATGACCTGGTCGTGATGCACATAGGGGTCATGACCCCAAGACCACGACCTGACCCTCCTTGGAATCTAGCACAAGCTTCTTTCCACTCCAGCTCGTCATCCCGGTTCACCCACCATGGTCACGAACCGCCTGGGATAGACGCTCCTGCACATGATCTTGACCTATTCTTAAGGCTATTCCTATTCCTATAGACAAGTATCTCATTCCAAATGGCATATAAAGACTTGGAGAGGATTTCTGAACATTTTCCACTACATTTCGAGATTCTTGGGATGCGTGCCACGTGTCTCACAAACCGCTTTCAGCAAACGTCTATAAATACACCATTTGAAGGCAAATTGAAGGATCTTTTTGGCTCTAACTCCTCACGGCTTCCATCATTGCTCCCTACAAAACATTTTCAGTAGCGAAAGAGCTAAATTCCATGTTATAACACGAGGATTTCGTGTACAATCTTATGATTTCCTACTTCTTTTCATTGTAAACACGAGGATTTCATGTATAAACCAAGAGAATTGTACTTGCAACTTCTTAGGACTTAAGAGAGATAAAGTGGACGCAGGCTTGGTTTGAGCCGAACTACTATAAAAACTACGTGTGTCCTCTATTTTTGCTTTTTTCTGCATTTTTGTGATCGTTGATCTGCATTTGGGTGTTAGGCCCAGATTTTGGTCTAACAACATTCGACATCGTCGAATTATAGTTCCAATTCGTAATAGTGTTATTTAGTTCTAATCATATTCCAAACATCAAAATGATGTCATCGTTTTCTGAAATGATTCTCTAATTCGTCTTTCAAAACACATTCTTATATTTCTTTGAATAAACATCGTTACCTATTACTTTAGAATAAGTGGATTTCAAACCAAACTGTTTTCATTCCCTAGGGAATAGTGCTATATATAAAAATTTCGCTTAATCTTGGTCAACAACGTTAATTTATCGTTACAGTTCAAAAACTTGCAATATGCTGCAATATCCCCTTTATAACTAATCTTGACATCTCTTTCTATTACAAACTAATATCATTCCTCGACAATAGTGAATTCGTTCAAGTTGGGGTATTTTATTTACCTCTCAGACCTTGATCGACAATGTTCTTACCTTAGAACAAATATAAGTCCGTAACTCTGAACTCCTTATTAATTAAACAATATTTCTTGTTTTATTTTAAATATGGATTTATGATGCTGTATCCTTATTTTGAAAACTCGGTTGTTTATAATTATTTGCATTAGTCATTAACTCTTCGCTTCATCTTCCTTATATAAATCCATTATTAAACATTTCTCTTCGCTTCGTCTTCCTTATACAAATCCATTATTAAACATTACTCTTCGCTTTGTCTTCCTTATACAATTCCATTTAAAACCTCTTTTATCATAATGTTCTTCGTCTTTTGACAATTTACTTTTTATTTGAATTATTATACCCAATTCAAGTAAACATCTTATTACAAACTTAATATAATCTTAAATGAAATCCATTTAAGAAATAATTACTTTAATTAAATAGTAATTAACTTGATCATTTGCTGAAGTAAAACAGTCTACTTCATTATTAATAAGAAATACTAATTATGCTAGTTCGATAATTATTTAAACTTCATTAATTAAAAAGGTAATTAAGTCTTGTTAATTTTGATTAATTTATTTCTAAAATATTTTCATTAGATTAATTGAAGACCAATTAATCAAACAATCAATTTCCAATGAATAGTTGATTTAACCAACTTCTAACCATCAGTAAATTCGTTAACTGATTTTAATTACTTCTTACCATTAGATTATTTAACCATTTGTCTCCAAATATTTACACGCAGGATGGTTACAGCTTTATAACTTATTTAAATAACAGACAATTGTTTATATTTACTTTAATAAATGAACTATAAAACACTAATTTATAATAGAACCTCTAATTTAATTTAAACTTCGCGTTAGTTATAAAAATATAATTTTTATAACCAACTTCATTGATTTGCCTGACGGCCAATTTATTTCTTAACAAGAAGACGGGTTTATGGTTGACTATTGCCACTTTCTTGATCGATATCGTCGATTGATTAAATCAAAATAACGCTGAATTTCCACTTAACAACCTTATCCACACAGTGTTTCAATGTCATTTGGGTTCAAACAGTGCATTTGTAAATAATATAAAACAAACAGTACATATAAATATTGAGGAATTCGGTTAGATTCCTCCAACCGGTTTACTGCATCCACTGATGTTAGTCAACACAATTAACACTAATTCCATACTAGGTTATATTATAATTGATGGATCCATTATCCAACCAATGATGTGTACATATGCAATGATATATATTATTCAACCCATCCAATTGTAATCTACCTAAACGACCATCACACAACATTCAACCAATACTAAAATATAATTATACTATTTTAAAATAGACCAGAGTTAGTGAATTTACTCACCTTGCACGTTGACCATTAAAAAACGATTTGCGTCAATCGATTAAACCATACGTTTGGTTTTTGCCCGTGAAATTCCAGTAGTTATTTTCTCGACAACATAAATTCCACAACGCAGCGTTTCGTCGTTACGATTCCAAAGGATCGGATCACGTTCAATTCTATTCACGAATGAACGATATATAATTGTTTATGAAATAATATAAATTATTTTTATTAACAACATCCTTATCTAATTAATTACTGTTAGACCGAAATCTGGGCCTAACACCCAAATTCGATGTGAAAACCTCACAATCACAGATCGAATGTAGTAAATGCAGTAAAACAAGAGAGGACACACGAGATTTTTATAGTGGTTCAGCTCAATCCAAGCCTACATCCACTTTATAGTTTCTTAAATCCTAAGAAGCTATTACTATGCAATTTACTTGCGGTTTATACACAAAATCCTCATGTTTACAATGAAGAAGAGGAGATTAGGGAATGAATTTATACACGAACTCCTCGTTTTAAAGTGATGAGCAATGTCCTTGCTTGGTTGTAATGGAGGCCAAGTGTTGGAATAGCCAAAAAGCCCTTTTGTAATGGTGGAAAATAAGAGTTGGAAATGGTCCAACCGAGAAGCTCCCTCAAATCGCCATATGATGGTGTATTTACAGGCGTAAAGAAGCCCTAAGAAGATCCGGATGAATGACAAGTGTCCCCAATCCAATGCCTTGATAGAAAGTGGTGACTAAGTGGCAAAATGGGAGAAAGCCTCTCTAATTCGTGTAAGGCCATGTGGAAGGTGATCCATGAAAATAGGATGAAATGGTACCATAAGAATAGGTCAATTCTGAAGTGCAGCAGCAGGTCGAAGGGGGTCGGTTCGGTTCTCCATCCGATCCGAACCGGAGTGTCCAAAGCCAATCGTGCTCTTATGAGGATTTGGTGTGAAGCGGGTCGGGTCTGCCTTATCCCAATCCGAACCGAGGTAATGTCTCTGATCCGAAGACTGCGTGTCCAATGCTTCGAAGGTGGAGCGGATCGGGTATGATCCCTCCGATCCGTATATCCGATCCAATCCGTATATTCGATCCGATCCGTATATCTGATCCGAATGGGTTATGCCAATTCCAGATTCCAAGTTTCTGGTTCTGCACGCGTTCACGGAAACGGGCGCAACTTTCGAGCCGTAAGTTCGTTTTAGCCAAACGAAAACTCAAACTGAAGCTAATTCGGAGATCTACAAGAGTTACAGACCTCACCTCCGTAATTGCTGTTATTGAGCCCAAAAGAGATCATCTGATAGGAGTTTTGGGCCTTTCTTTGTTTGGGATGTGATTTCGACCAAATCGTTGCCTGTCTTCTGACGATGCTTCCAATACTCGAT
The DNA here is from genome assembly GCA_030737875.1 of Allium sativum. Taxonomy (NCBI): domain Eukaryota; kingdom Viridiplantae; phylum Streptophyta; class Magnoliopsida; order Asparagales; family Amaryllidaceae; genus Allium; species Allium sativum. The sequence continues at coordinate 266,409,692 of CM060920.1, read as the reverse complement.
CATGTTGTTGATCAGAGATTCCATGTGTGACTGCCTTGACTAAAAAGCGGGTCAACATTTTTCCCCCTAGAACATATCTTGCTGGTTGAAGGAAGATGTGTTCTGGATAATCCAAGGCCACGTCGGGCCTGCCAGCTGCAAGTATAATCCATACCTGCGAAGAAAAGAGAGCAAAAAGGTGTGTCAAATCCTGACAAAACTAATTACACTTTCGAGCATAAACCATGCTTGGACGTTTGTTTGAGCATAAACCACACTCAGGAGATGTTTGAATCATCCTGCCAAAACCTGACGAGGGACCTAACCTTCCGGGTATAAGCCATACCAAGAAGTTCAAACTGAGCATAAGCCATACTCGAGTTTTATTGAGTTCCTTTGCCCAATCCTGACAAGATCGTTCGTTGTTCCTGATTATAATCCATGCTTAAGAATCCTAGTGAGTACAATCCATACTCATGTCGGGATAGAGCTAAACTTGCCAAAACCTGACAATATAGTTTGTCCCTAGGCATAATCCATACCTAGGGGTCCGAGATAATTATAAGCCATACTTTAATTGAGATTGAGAATCCTGCCACAACCTGATAAGACACTTAAATTTGCCAAACATAATCCATGCTCTCCTTATTCAATTCAAAGTACAAAACCAAATAAAATCCTGATTGGTTTGTTATCAAGTGCAGAGCACGCGTTGGAGCTAAATCCTAACCCCGAACGTGTGTACTCCTATTTATCCAATCGGAAAACCTAAAGAAAGCAAAGAAACATGTCTTAAATCCTAAGAAATGCAGGATATCCAGGCCGATCTCATCTAGATCAGTTGATGATGAGCCCGCGAGAGCTCGATCCAGGGTCATTCCCTCTCTGGGGAGCAAGTGGTGGTAGCAAAGGTGCTGGCGATGTTGGTTGTTTCACATACTCGGGTAGCTCTGCATGTCTAAACCGTTCCATAATCAAGTCTCGCAAGTGTCTATAGTCACTTGTGTCGTGACCGTCCATTTCATGAAATATGCAGTATTTTCCAGAATCGCGTTCTCTTTGCGATGGCTCCCTCCTGGGAGGCTTTGGATAGTAGACGTCACCGTTTGTGTTAACATAGATGTCAGTCAAGGTTGAATTGAGTTTGGTGTACTTTTCATATCTGGGCCCTCTACGAGGCTGAGCGTTGCGGTCATTCTTGACGACAGCTTTTCCTTTGCCTTTACCAGAATCAGACGGTTCTCCGTCTTTGAGCATGTTGACATCGAGGATTTTCTTTTCGGACATTGCGTCTTCTTCACGCAGAAACCTATCCGATTCAAGGTAGGATTCGCTGAGATTCCTTGATGGGTCTCGGTATAAGGATTTTTTGAACTCCGAGTTGTCTAGAACGCCGGATACTGGCACCATCAATACCATAGATGGCTCAGGTCGATCAACTGATGCTGCTGCAACGTTGAACCTTTCCAAAAATGAGCGTAGAGTTTCTCTCGGCCTCTGCTTGACTGTGGTGAGAGACATGACATTCTTAGATCGAGCAATGTGGACCCGAAACTGTTCAATAAAGCGAGTGACCAACATGTTCCAGCTGTTGATCAATTCAGATTGCAGCTACCGAATCCACATAGCAGCTATATCGGTCGAAAAGAGAGGGAAGCACTTTACCATGACGTTTTCCGATGCCGATTGAACTTCCATATGACGTTTGTAGCGCATTAGGTGCACGGTAGGATCTGTCCTGCCATTGTAGGGCTCCAGTTGTGGAAGTTTGAAGTCTGGTGGATTGCGGGAATTCCTGATTTCCTGAGTGAATGGGTTGTGATTGACATCATCCATGTCATTCTGATAAGTGCGACCTCTAGAGAGCCATTCAATGAGATTTGCGAGCCGATCTCCTTCAAAGAGCCATTGCAAGCTGCTAAGTTCCGAACTGGTGCCCTCAGTGTTGAGTCTAGTAGAGTGTGGAAGTGTGCGGGGATCTTGGAAGGCCATTTGGTTCGGTTCGGAGGTGCCCCCTTGTTGCGGCTCGGAGAAGCGACGAAGCTCATGGAGAGATGCACGGTTCGGGTCGGATGTATCGATCCGATCAGGTTCTCCAGTTCTGAACCGGGGAACTTGATGCTGAAGCTGTGTGGTATTGGCGATCCGAACTGGTGCGGAGATTGGTCGTTCTTGCCCTGAATTACTGAGATTGGCAACGTCTTCATCCAAAACATTGAGTGGCGGAGCTGCACGCTGCTGTGGGGGATTACCCACGAGTTCATTCAGATTTGTTCACTCTCCAATTCGGATCGGATCCGAACCAATCCGGTTTGAAGCTACTACTAGGGCTGATTCTATTCCATTTCCCTTGAGTTGTACGCTGCTGCTCGGCCTTCCTTCCATCCGAGCGAAGAATTAGTTAATCATCTCCTGTTGTTTGCGAAGGAGGTCATCTTTCCTTGCCATCTGGGCTCTCAATTCGGTGAGAATGCCATCCATCTCTTCTCGCGTCAAGTATGCTAACGGGTTTTCATGTGAGGAAGCTTCATGGCTTGCCTCATTTCTCGTGCCTTCGCCTTCAACATGGGAAACCGTTCGCTTAGCCATCGATCCAATAGCCAAATAATCCAAGCAGAAGTTGAAGTTGTCGTGTGCCTCCCTACCTGGCGCGCCAAAATGTTAGGCCGAAATCTGGGCCTAACACCCAAATTCGATGTGAAAACCTCACAATCACATATCAAATGCAGTAAAATAAGAGAGGACACACGAGATTTTTATACTGGTTCGGCTCAATCCAAGCCTACGTCCACTTTATTGTTTCTTAAATCCTAAGAAGCTATTACAATGCAGTTTGCTTGCGGTTTATACACGAAATCCTCGTGTTTACAATGAAGAAGAGGAGATTAGGGAATGAATTTATACACGAATTTCTCGTGTTAAAGTGATGAGCAATGTCCTTGCTTGGTTGTAATGGAGGCCAAGTGTTGGAATAGCCAAAAAGTCCTTTTGTAATGGTGGAAAATAAGAGTTGGAAATGGTCCAACCGAGAAGCTCCCTCAAATCACCATATGATGGTGTATTTATAGGCGTAAAGAAGCCCTAAGAAGATCCGGATGAATGACAAGTATCCCCAATCCAACGCCTTGATAGAAAGTGGTGACTAAGTGGCAAAATGGGAGGAAGCCTCTCTAATTCGTGTAAGGCCATCTGGAAGGTGATCCATGAAAATAGGAGGAAATGGTGCCATAAGAATAGGTCAATTCTGAAGTACAGCAGCAAGTCGAAGGGGGTCGGTTCGGTTCTCTATCCGATCCGAAATGGAGTGTCCAAAGCCAATTGTGCTCTTGTAAGGATTTGGTGTGAAGGGGGTCGGGTCTGCCTTATCCCGATCCAAACCGAGGTAATGTCTCCGATCCGAAGACTCCGTGTCCAATGCTTCGAAGGTGGAGCGGATCGGGTATGCTCCCTCCGATCCAATCCGTATATCCGATCTGATCCGTATATCCGATCCGAATGGGTTATGCCAATTCCAGATTCCAAGTTTCCGGTTCTGCACGCGTTCGCGGAAACGGGCGCAACTTTCGAACTGTAAGTCCGTTTTAGCCAAACGAAAGCTCAAACTGAAGCTAATTTAGAGATCTACGAGAGTTACAGACCTCAGCTCCATAATTGCTGTTTTCGAGGCCAAAAGAGATCATTTGATAAGAGTTTCGGGCCTTTCTTTGTTTGGGATGTGATTTCGACCAAATCGTTCCCTGTCTTCTGACGATGCTTCCAATACAGGAGCATGTTGTTGATAAGAGACTCCACGTGTGACTGCTTTGATTAAAAAGCGGGTCAACAATTACCATTAACCTCTCTCTCTTGTCACCATTTTACCTTCAATTCGGCTACTTGAAAGCTTCCAGCTCTGTGTCTTACACCCATCTAAGCTCCATCTTTGCGATACTGAATGTCAAACAAAACTTCACCGTTACTTAAATGGCTTGCATTCCAGACACTTTCCAAAACTTGTGTGCTTTGTTCTCCCATATTTCTGTGAACCCTGACAACAAACACACCATTACCCTTCATCGCAAAAATGTGCGATACGTATTCCCTTAACACCTCACCAGAACCTTATTCCCATTCTAATGGAACTGCATACTCAAGGCACAGTAGTATGTTGCTTCCTATGCTTACTACACACATCCGAGACCCATTCCCTTACTGTTTATGGTTTCTTCACTTCATGAAAGTCTGTTACTCCAGCTTTTAATGTTTCATAACCATCCTACTGCCTCACCACTCACTCCACTTTTCCACATGTGCTTCTCGTCAAAAACTATACCATACATGATCCACTTTCCACCTTACTTTAATTTGTGACATTGCACCTACGGCGGAATTTGTACAGAGAAGTGTGAACCCTTGGCCTGCTGCAAAATCCTTCACTCCATCTGTGCCATCTCCAATGTAAAATGCGCTACTACCATACATACCGTATATTCTCCCAAAAAACAATACACGCTCCCCATACTGCTCCTATACTGCACAAAGACAGCACTACTCGCATTGCACTTCGCTTCTTCCATCTCCATGCAACCGCGTGTCTCCATCTCCAACCACACCGTTACTTCAACATTCCCATACTTCTTCCTATTTCAAACCAACGCCCATGCCTTTTTTTAATATGAAAGGACCAAACCCAAAACATGATTCACATCACGTTCCTTGTATTCCTCTTTCCTTCCATGCGCAACCAGCTGTTGCGTAACCAATTCTTCCCCATGTTGATGCTCTTTCCCACTTCATGCACAGTTTCCTTCTTCATCCTTTTACAATCCATCGCAAGCACCTGTACAATATTACTCCACTTCTCCATACCGTCAATCGTAAAAGCCCTCCTTCCCTTAATACAGTGTGCTACGTTTTCTTTTCTTCTAGCACCTGCTCACGCAAATATGCCCAAAACTCCTCCATGATCCAATTCTGTTTCTTCTTGTCTTCATGGTTTCAATGCCATGTCCTTCTTTTCATACAAACGTCCCTTATCCCCTAACTAATGGATGTTTATTAACAGTGAACTGAATTTTATTTTAAGTGTTTAACCCAAATTTACAATTTTAGAACAATTTAGAAGAGGATGAGGACTTGGGTTGATGAATAGGTAAGGGAAAACCGGTTTTATAATGCGTGATATGTGATTTCTAATGGAAGGAAACACAGACTTAAATATGTTTATTTTAGTCAAAATCTCACTATCAACCTGACCCTGAATTGTCGCAAGATGGACAACCATACCATGCCGTATTTGAATTTGATTTGTCTTGGCACTTCTCTACAGTTTTTACTTCTGAACGAAGTAATAGGAATATGGGAATTTCTTAGTGTTTGTTCATATTAGGCTTGCGCTTTCTTCTGTAGGGCGTGGGTGAAAAGAGGTTGTCTGTCCAATTGCTTAACAAGTGAGGGAAAGAAATAGGAAGCATTCATGAAAAGGAACGTGAATATGGTTGTAATAATATTTTTGAAAATCCGCCAACATCCTTTGTCTTGCCTTATCATAAATGTTGAATATATTTGAGCGAGAAAATCGTGCCTTTTATTTTTAATGTTTTTAAAAGTTAGCATACTCCGCTACTCTGCTACGTACAATTATGTTTATTTTCGAGCGCCACTGACTGAAATAAAAATGCCTTTTTGATGAGAATGTGTCACGATCCCAAAAATATAATAATATAGGATGATTAGCTTATTCTGTGAAACCCCAAAATGCTAATACAGGATATAAAATACTCCAAATAAAAAGTTGCTCATTTTTTAAAATAAAAATTACAGTAAAATTCTAAAAACTAAATTATACTTACGTCTCAGATATCTTGTCCAAAATCCAAACTAGTATTTAATTATATTAAATAATTCGTTATGGCTTATAAACGCTCCACGATGACTTTCTGGAAATATGATTCGGACATATCTTGCAATCCATAACACAAAATCTCAGTTTTTACTACCATTAGAAAAATATATTTTATTAGATTCAAACGTTTCTTGTTTCAAAGAAATCCGACTTATAACTATATGGTCATTTGAAGTTCAACATTCGATATTACAAACTGCAGTAGCGTTACGGGCTCGTTTTGAATTATATTATAATGTATACGTTCAACGGTCATTATAAATAAATTCATTAATACAATTCAATTCTAAACTGAATTAAATTTTTTAAATTATCCAATTCATATTATACTGCAATTTAACCATTCCCGACTGTTTCGAAAATTAAGTATATCACTCCACGATTTTTATTTATTAAATAATAAAAATTATTAAATTCAAATCATTTAAAATTATCAAACCAATATAATTAAATAAATAAATAAATTATTAAATTTCTAAAATTCTAGGACATTACAATATATGAATGTGTAGCATTTTAGTTTTCTACCTATGTTTTACAAAAATACTTTGACTTCATTGTTTTTTAAATGCATGTATTTTATATGTAATTTAGATTCCATTAACTAATCGTAGGTGCATGTTTTACTTTCTATAAACCATGCTTTGTATAAAATTAGCTTATCTGCAATGCATGTTTCAACAATCAGATAGAAACATAAGTTTCCACTTAAATAGACACAGCTTCACTTGATACGAACATCTGGCTTTTTGCTAACTTTCTACTGGCATGCCTACAGTTAATACCAGCCAGGAATACAAGTTACTTTTCAACAAAATTAACACCGTAATGCTTGACTGCTTGTCATTTTTAATAAACCGAGCAACGGTTAAAAGGCGTGTTAAGTTGTAGTGAGTCTTTTAGCAAGAACAGACTCAACTGTAAATCTACCATTCTTCTTCTAAACAATTATCTCTTTCATCCTAACTATCCATTTCCACCCTTGTTCTTTACCAATTATGGATCAAGACAAAGAAGCATCCAGTTCAAGTACATCATCTCCATAGAAAAAGATTTTAGCCGAAACTGTAGATACATTATTAGACCAATGCAAGCAGTTGAGGGAAAAGTTAGAATCTATACAAAGTTTGGATACCCTACCTTTCTATTCAAGTACCATATATGCTGCAGTTGAGGCAATCCAAACAATGATCAATAGATTCAACCCTATTTTCAAGCTGTGCAGGTTGATGAAATCGAAGCTTGTGAATACTGTTGTGAGAAAGCTAGTGAAATTTACAAAGAAATCATAAAATTGTTATCAAATATCATATTGATGGATTCTTCAACCAAAAAATCTGGTGGTGATTCTAAGAAGGTTCAAATATTTTGGAAGAAGCAATGCAGTAAAAACATTGATAAGATTGAGTCTCTAATCAAGAATCCATCCTTGAGGGTTTATTCTACTTGGTTGGGTACGTGCACATATGCTGGATGGAACATTGAATGGAGTTTCTGGAAATTTGTCTAGTGTGGATTGTATTCTGAGGCTAAAAGAATCTAAAGATGAGCAGGAATTTATAACGATAGCAGAGGAAGTTTTCCAAGGTTGCGAGAAGAGTTATAGGCAAATTGTGAATGAAAAGCTAGATATAGCTCTTTAAGTGATAAACGACCAGAAAGATCGAATAGAAGAACCAAGCCTGAAGACTTCACAAGAAGAAGAAGCTTTGGAGAAATTACAGGAGGCTGATATGCCGAAGAGATATAAAGAAGGTATCACAATGACAAATAAGAACTTACAAGAAGAGAACACCCAGTTGATGAATTTTGAAGATGTAGCAGTAGCCTTGGGGGGGATTACAAGAAGATGACATGCTCATGACATTATTTCATGAAGAAATTATCGCGATGCTAATGAACCCACGAGATTTCCGTTAGAAATGGTGCAGCTACACGCAAGCAGCCCATGTTTTTTGCACGGGGTTGCCACCAACCGCCACCTACTGGGCCACCAACCAGCCACCAACCCCACCAACCACTTCTCACCTTATATATACATCCATCTTCTTCATAACTTTCATTCCATCTCAATCCCAATAAAAAGAAAAGGAGAGCAAGCTTAAGAGTGAGATCGAGTGTTGAGTGAAAAGTGTTTTGTGCAATCACTTTGTAATATTCTCTTAAACATATGATCTCCAGCAGCCCGGAGACGTAGGCATAATTGGTAGAACTCTATTATCATAGTTTGTGTGTCTTACCATTCTACATTTTACTGCTTTACTCCACAAATCTAATTATAAGGAAATTTGTGTAATTTCCCAACAACTGGTATCAGAGCCATAATTTGTTAGAAAAGAAATCAAATTCGAGTGGGCGCAATGGCGGTAGATGAAGGAAGGCTGAAAATCGAGAAGTTTGATGGAGAAGACTTTGGCTTTTGGAAAATGCAAATTGAAGATTACCTATATTAGAAAAGTTTTATCAACCTCTCTCAGAAAAGAAGCCAGAGAATATGAAAGATGAAGATTTGGCTCTTCTTGATAGACAAGCTCTTTGAGTTATTCGATTGATGTTATCTCGCAATGTTGCTTTTAACAAAGCAAAGTAAAAGACAACGGCAGGTTTTATGGCGACTCTCTCCGGTATGTATGAGAAGCTGTCGGCCTCTAATAAAGTTCATTAGATGAGGCGAATGTTCAATTGGCGGATGATTGAAGGTGCATCGGTAGATCAACATCTCAATGAGCTAAATACAGTTACTTCTCAACTAAATTCAGTCGAAATTGAATTTGATGAAGAAGTACGAGCGTTGTTACTTTTTTCTTCCCTGCCAGAAAGTTGGAATGCTACTGTCACACCAGTGAGCAGTTCATCAGGAAGTAATAAGTTAAATTTGATGATATCCACTATATGGTTCTCGGTGAAGAGATCCGACGAAGAGATCTAGTGAGTCGTCAAATTTTTCAATTTTGCATACACAATCAAGAGGAAGAAATTCAACGTGAGGAAATTGACATAGCAAATCAAACTACCGAGGTAGGTCAAAGGATTGGAGATTTAAATCCAAAAATACCAACAATTCCCACAGCTCAAAGACCGTTGAGTGTTGGAATTGTGGAAAGAACGGGCACTAAAAAAATAAATGCAGAAATGCACCAAAGGATCAAGAGGCGAAGATAGATGCAAATGTTACTTCTACCTCAGGAGGAAATGAGGCGTTGATATGCTCTTTGGAGAGCAAGGAAGAGTCTTGGGTGCTAGACTCTGGAGCATCGTTTCATGCCACTTCGCAGAAAGAATTCTTCAAAAGGTACGCCTCTAGAAATGTTGGAAAGGTATATCTTGGTGACGATCAACCTTGTGATATCCTTGGTAAAGGTTCTGTGAAGATTAAGCTAAATGCGTCGGTTTGGGAGCTAAAGGATGTCAGGCACATACTGGACTTGAGAAAGAATTTGATCTACGTAGGACAATTAGCTAGTGAAGGTAACACTACGACATTCCATGGTGATGATTGGAAAATATCAAAGGGTGCAATGACGATTTCTCATGGTAAGAAGAATGTACTATTTACATGATAGCATGAGCATGATGTTCAATCACTGTTGCAGCTAGTAATGAAAATTCCAACATATGGCACTAGAGGTTAGGCCATATGAGTGAAAAGGGAAAAAAGATTATGCACTCGAAGGGAAAACTTCTAGATCTACAGTTCGTGGAAATAGGAACGTGTGAAAATTGCATATTTGGAAAGTAGAAGAGAGTCAACTTTCAAATAAATGGCAAAACCCCAAAGAAGGAAAAACTGGAGCTTGTTCATTTCGATGTTTGGGGGCCAACAACCATCTCATCCATTGGTGGAAAGCATTACTTCGTTACTTCCATCAATGACCACTCGAAAAAGGTATGGGCTTACTTTATAAGGCATAAATCTTAAGTGTTCGAGGCTTTCAGGATATGGAAAGCTATGGTTGAAAATCAGACAAATCTAAATGATCAAAAAGCTTAGAACTGACAATAGAGGTGAATATGAAGACATCAGATTCAAGCAGTGACGTTATGAGCATGGGATTAAAATGCAGAGAACCGTACCGGGTATGCCTCAACACAATAGTGTAATTGAGCGTATGAATCGAATGTTGACAGAAAGAGCCAGAAACATTCATATACAATCAGGTCTACCAAAGCAGTTCAACGCAGAAGCAGTCAACACAATAGCTTATTTGATCAACAGAGGTCCTTCGGTTCCATTAAAGCACCAAATACCAGAGGAGTTATGGAGTGGAAAAGAGGTATAACTATCACATTTAAAAGTTTTCGGTTGTATAGCATATGTGCATATTAGTGATCAAGGCAGGAATAAACTTAATCCCAAATCCAAGAAATGCACTCTCATCGGCTATGGTGAAAATGAGTTTGGCTACCGCATTTGGGATGATGAACACAAGAAGGTGATTCATAGCCGAGATATGATTTTTAACAAAAGGGTAATGTATAAAGACTGACATAAAACAGAATTCAATGACTCAACGCAAAGTTAGCCAGCATTTGCAGATTCAAATGACATTCCAGATAGTCTCATAACAGAACCGACTATAGCAAATCCACAACCTAATGATATCTTTGATTTGAGAAGTGTGTACCAGTCTTACACACTACAACATCATACTCCAGCTTCTGTATTGAGAAGGACTGCTCAACCTCATGTACCTAACAAATGATACATGAACTATTTGTTGCTGACAGATGCAGGGGAACCTGAATGCTATGATGAAGCTTCTCAGATTGAAGATGTTAGCAAGTGGGAGCATGCTATGAAAGACGAGATGAAGTCTCTTATCCCCAAATAGACATGGAAACTAGCTGAGTTACCCATAGGAAAGAAGGAACTTCATAATTAGTGGGTATATAAGGTGAAAGAGGAGCATGATGGTTCCAAGAGATACAAAACTCGACTAGTTGTCAAAGGATTCCAACAGAAAGAAGGAGTGGGCTACAATGACAATTTTCTCCCATTGTGAAGCTAAATACTATTAGGTTAGTATTAAGTATTATTGCTACTGAAGACCTTCATCTTGAATAGTTAGATGTGAAGACCGCATTTCTTCATGGAGACTTAGACGAGGAGATATACATGCACCAACTAGAAGGTTTCTTCGAGAAACGGAAGAAGAACATGGTATGTAAACTAAAGAAAAGCTTGTATGGCCTGAAACAAGCCCTAAGACAATGGTACAAAAAGTTTGATGGATTCATGCACAAGGAAGAGTTCCAGAAGTGCAATGCTGATCATTGTTGCTACTTCAAGCGATATAGGTCTAGTTATATCATTTTACTGCTTTATGTTGATGACGTGTTAGTAGCAGGATCAAATATGGATGATATCAGAAGGTTGAAGCAGCAATTGTCAAAAGATTTTGACATGAAAGACTTAGGTCCTGCAAAGAAGATTCTCGGAATGCAAATCACTAGAGATAAGCAAAAAGGACACTTGCAGTTATCTCAAGTAGATTACATCAATCGTGTTTTGCGGAGATTCAACATGGATGATGATAAACCAGTCAGTACACCATTGGCCAATCACTTTCGCCTATCCAAGGATCAGTCCCCTCAAACAGAGGAAGAGAGAAATTTCATGATTGATGTTCCTTATTCCTCGGCTATTGGAAGTTTGATGTATGCCATAGTCTGCACGAGACCATACATTGGCCATGTAGTGGGAGTTGTTAGCAGGTTTATGTCATATCCAGGGAAATCTTATTGGGAAGCAGTCAAATGGATTTTGAGGTATCTATGAGGCATCGTACAGAACAGTCTGTACTTTGGTAAACGGCAGTTAATAGCTCAAGGCTACGTAGATGCAGACTTTGGAGGCAAAGTCGATCATCGAAGAAGCACTATAGGTTATGTATTCGGTTGGAACTACAACTGTAAGTTGGATGTCACATGTATAGAAGATTGTCGCTTTATCCACTACAGAAGCTAAGTATGTAGCAATCACCGAAGCTAGTACAAAGATGATATTGCTTCAAGGTTTGTTAACTGAGTTGGGATTCAAGTAGGAAAAAAATATCTTATACAGTGATAATCAAAGTGCAATACATTTGGCGAAGAATTCGGCATTTCATTCCAGAACCAAACATACTAGGCTTCGTTATCACTTCATCAGATCTCTACTGGAAGATGATGTGTTAATACTGGAGAAGATCGAAGGAAGCAAGAATCCAACAGATATGTTGACAAAGACGGTAACTATTGACAAACTGAAGTTGTGTTCAACTTCAGTTGATCTGCTAGAGTAAAAAGAGTAGAATGTTTGTTGCATTGATAAAAGTGTGAAGACAAAGTGAAATCAGTCTTCAAGTGGGAGATTGTTAGAAATGGCGCAGCTGCACCCAAGCAGCCCATCTATTTTGCATGGGGCTGCCACCAACCACCACCTACTGGGCCACCAACCAAGCCACCAACCCCACCAACCACTTCTCGCCTTATATATACATCCATCTTCTTCATAACTTTCATCCCATCTCAAATCCAATAAGAAGAAAAGGAGAGCAAGCTTAAGAGTGAGATCGAGTGTTGAGTGAAAAGTGTTTTGTGCAATCACTTTGTAATATTCTCTTAAATATAAGATCTCCAACAGCCCGGAGACGTTGGCATAATAGATCGAACTCCGTTATCATAGTTTGTGTGTTGTACCATTCTACATTTTGTTTCTTTTCTCCACAAATCTAATTATTAGTAAATTTGTGTAATTTCCCAACATACTGGTATCAGAGCCATAATTTGTTAGAAAAGAAATCAAATTCGAATGGGCGCATTGACGGTAGATGAAGGAAGGGTGAAAATCGAGAAGTTTGATGGAGAAAACTTTGGCTTTTGGAAAATGCAAATTGAAGATTACCTATATCAGAAAAAGATTTATCAACCTCTCTCAGAAAAGAAGCCAGAGAATATGAAAGATGATGTAACGACCCAAATTTCGAACACATCGGAAATCGTGCCATTAATAAGAATAAGAATAGATAGAAGATAGAATCACAGAAAACATCAGAATCTCACAGCGGATTTTTTTTTACAAAAGATAATACTTCATAATATTACACAGTGGAACATGTTACATCAGAGCATCATATCTCTAGTGATACAAGCTATTCATAGTACATTCTTAATTGTACATATCATTGACGACTAACTTTATAATTATACAGTTGATAAGATAAGTAGATCAGCCCACAGAAAGTTCCATTCCAGCTTTCCAAATTTTATCCAATCCTGATTCACTTGTTTATTCATAACAAGTGTTATGAATACCCAAGAGTTTAAGGGAAACACAGAAAAATAAACTCCGGGTCAGTCAGGGGAGTGTATGAGTAAACAGTTTAAAACAGATTTAAAGAAATCAAAATATTTCATAAGACCGCGCCGTGAATACGGAACGGGTTTTTACCTTATGAGAATAATTCACTTTGTATACTTTAAATCAGATATTATCATAGTGTCTAGGTGTTTTTCACAAATAAATTAGAATCTAAGAGAATGCTTGCATCTCACATTCTTCTATATAGTATACAAATAAAAACCGCTTGGCGCTTATGGAAATTGGATTTCCGACTATAACAAGGTATGGGACCACCTTCCGATGATGTATCTCTAGAGGAAAATACACCTGGGTTCAACAAGAACATCTTGCAACCTGGCCCACACATGACCGACCACTCATTTCTCTTGAGTGTATCGAATGTATATCACCAATGGTTGGGCTCAAACCATCGTTTCCCGAAAAGGGACAGCATCGAAATAGATCAAAGAAGTAAAAGGAATTTCTCTAGATAGGTGATTATACATCCTAATGGGAGCGACCCACATAGCCATGCTGGCTGCCCGATTTTTGTCATTTCCTGAGTGTGAGGCTTGAGGCTAGACTTACATGTTCATCATCACTGTTTATTTTCTTTGAATGCCACATCGTCCTATCCGTCAGAAATACTCATTCGATTTCCCAAATATATTACGTGCAATAAAGCTAAGAGAAACGAATTTCTCCGCCACCAACGTAATATACTTACGAAAATTCGATGTGTAGAATCTAACTGACATATGTTGTCAGACACACGTCCATTCGGGTTTGTCCTGGGATTGAACAGACCAAAAATATTATTTATATTCATCTTGCACATCGTTGTCTTCACTTTGAAAATCTCTGACGCGCGACGTATAATCAAATCAAAGTGGAATATTTATTCCGGTCTCTTTGAAATGATTAACGAGCACATTTTTTTTAAATCATTAATCTAACATGATTATGACCTAATTTACGTATACAATTACAGTCGAATCAAATAGTATACGATCATCTTGTATATATCTGGCATTTTGATCATCTCTTAGAATTGGACAATTTTAGTGTGCGCGCTGCAAGGGGTTTTTCTTTCCATCTTGTTCGTTAAATTTTAATACTAACCACTTACATTCTTCTTTAGAAAAATTATTCATAATTATTTGTTAATCTGCTTATTCATAAATGAACTTATAATTTATATTTCAACTTTTATTCTTGGTATTGTTCTTGCCAATTTCCCTTTTATTTCTTATACTTGATCTATTCTCCTTTCTTCTATAGACTAAATAAAATTTCTCTTTTTTTAAAAATATGATTTATAATTCTCACTTTATAAAGTACAGAACTGTACAAGACCAGTTTCTTGTATCAGGGAATTCATACTTCAGTTTTAAAACTGACAACTCAGCGTATGTGTTACATACGATTTTTTTTTACCTTGTTTGTTTAAAATTTAAATATTTTATTAGAAATAAACTCTAGATTAAATTACAAACTAAATTTATAATTTAAATAAAATTACAGTTTCTTGTGTTGACTTCTCGACTTCTGTCAAAATTGTATCTGATCTTTTTCACTTGATCGACTTTCTTTTGTTGACTTCACAGTTTGAATATTTCATTAGAAAATCATTTCTAATTATAGTTATAAATTAAATTTATAATTCAATAAAAAGTACAGCTTCTGTATTTCAGTTTTTTTTTTGACAAAAACTGTATTAAATCCCGATTCACTCTCTCTTTCTTCTCTTGCTATTTTAAATAAAAATTCTATTTTTATTTATTTATTTATACCTTTCTTCTGCTGCTTCTATGCAGACACGACGAGATGTGCCAATCCAAACAACTCCACACATAAGTTTCAGCACCTTACACCAAAGCATTTTTCCCAACAAACAATTGCTCTTGCAAAAATAAGAGCACGCCCAGTATACATAAGGCAAAGCATGTACTTAACCAATCCAAAAGGTAAAGATCGAACTTCAAAAAAAGAAGAAGGAAGAATGTTCTAATACACTTCCAATCTACAGTTGCCCAAAAATTGCCAGTGAGCTAGTCACTGTTTTATGTTTTGTTTTAAGTCACATGTTGTATTGCAGATTTGATTTAACTAAAAATACCCCTTTTTAGTAGCATATATGGAAATATATGTAAATTTTTGAAGTTCACTATATTTTTATTTTATTCTTCTTTACATTATTTGTTGATAACCTCATTTGCTTTGCTGGTCAAAACACTTCATGGCCGATCACTTTACTGGTATCCCATTCTACTTCTTTATTCTTCTTTACTTTGGTTCTTTCTTCTGTTGTTCCCTTTTATATATATTTTTTATTTTTTTTCATATGCACCACCGTGAACTGGTGCATGTGCACCACCGTGAACTGGTGCATGTTCATCGGCAATCGGACCACCCTGTGGCTGCCGAACCACCACCCGCCAACCTCATTTTTACCCACTGTCGCCATTGATCAGTCATCATGTCCTCAAACCCTTGCTTTCCCGAAAACCCCCTTCAGCCATTACTAAATGGAACCGCAGATACCAGGTGACCTCGGAAACACCCCCTTCCCTCGCACACCTCTAGCCACCGACGACCTGCCACCGCCTCCGATCTCCTCTCCAGTCCCATGCGCACCTCCTCTCCGAACCATACTCCACTCGATCCAATGTTGGGCCCATCCGACACCTCTAATTTCCATGAACCAGAACACAGGCAAAATCCAAAATTTTTATTTGTTCTCTTATTTTATACAATGGAAAAATAAATTTATATTTTTCTGATGATCCCCAAAACCCCACACTCCCCTGGAGTTAACGCCCTGACTCATGGCCTCCCCCATCGCCGGAATTTGATCGTAGTTTCATTTTCTGATCAACCCAAAATTCTCTTAACATACGGATTTAAAAATCTTGGAACTATTGTTAAAAATCATCATTTGCTGCCGTGATTATGTTTACAAACTCAAATCAGGTTTCTAAACTGTTTGAAATTTCATGTTTAGTTTAGGTTCCAGAGAATACCCTGCTTCTCTGTTAAACTGTTTTCTATCAAAAGGGTTTTGATACCATGTTTTTTTTTCTAGTTTGTATATCATACATATGTATTAGATTTACTTGTATGTTAACCTAGTGTAAGCCAAATGGTATAGTTTTCTTCTAAGATGATGTTCTGTGTTTTATAGACAAAGCAATAGGATCCTTAATCAATGTTTTAACTAAACCCAATACACATTCTAATCTATGTGAGTACTTGTATGAATGTAACAGACAAGAACAAAGGGTCTTTAACACTCATAACATATTGTTGTTGACAGATGGTGATGTTAATTATAACATGAACTTGCAGATCAAATTTACAAACACAAAACTGTTCACTGTAAACATTAAAAAAGGAAATTTAAACAAGTTTAACTCACCTTTCAAAGCTTAAAACCTTTAGCTTGCCTTCCACTGATCTAACTCAAAAGACTTGTGTTTGTGTGAGGAAATGAGTGTGCTTAGGGTCTATTTATAGTGGTGGAAAATATAAAAATATGGTGCATTTTAAAAACACAAAAAAAAAATAGTTTTCAGATTTGGTTTGTTGACAAATGAAAGACAATTCAGAAAAATCCTTTTTTTTTCTTGCCAAATCAACACAGCATCACTTCCAATTCATATGTCTTACCTTAGCAAATCCTCACCTGAAAACCACCTATGCAAACACCACTTTTCTCCCTATTGGTTCTTATGAATTGTCACCTTAAATACAAATGATCTTTCACAAATCTTCCTTGTTTTTAAACAAATTAAAATATCCATTTTTGTACAATATAAAATCAGTTTTGCCTTGGGTTTTTAAACCAAAATCTACTCATGAAAACTTGATGTAACATGAACACATAAATATATTTACTTGCCTTCAAAGCAATTGCAAAATCTGAAAGTTTTTGTACCTTGAAGATCTCGGCCATGTGATGAAAGGGACATGAAAACATCTTGAAAAAAAATTCTATGTTTTGGAAAGATCTAGTGTAGGTAAGATGCTTGATTGCTATACAAGATTTTATAAATCTTTATGCACATGTTATATCATGACAAAGTGAACATGCTTTGAAAAATGCAAAGAAAAGTCATTTTCAGAAAAATTTTGAGAGAAAAGAAAATGATTTGAAATCTGAAAATACATGATCTAAATAGATTTGCCATGTGACCACTATCTCTTTAGATCCTTTTAACTTAGCTAATTACTAGTGTAGGTTGCATGCTTGAATATTGTTCATGAAACATGCTTGAAAAGGAATGGTATGTTGATATTTTGGTGATGTATAACTTGAACTTGCTTTTGACAAGAAAATGGCCTTTGGCTAGTTTTAATTCAAATTTAAACAAGTTTTCCCATTTCAAGAATTTGCAAAAACCAAACTCTAAAATACTTTGAAATATAAAGAACAAAATAGGTAAAATAAATTGGCATTAAAAACTTGCTATATAAAAGTGTTATCTTTATACACATGAAAAAATCATTTTAAACAAACGCTAACAAATATGTGCTATCTTACATACAATGTGTCAAAACTAGTTTTAGCAAGTGTTGTGATATATGCATATGTAAATGTTGTCATACATGTATTAACATGTTTTAGAATTTTTAAAGTATGAATTTAACCCGTATTTATAAACACGAACTTATGGTAATCTATTTATCTGCGTCAGTGATGTGTAAAAAGTCCGGGGTCATCACATTCTACCCCCCCTTAAAAAAAATTCGTCCCCGAAATTTGTAAACAGTAGATTAGAGGTATCGACTTATATATACAAACACACATCAAAAATATCCTATCAAAAATATCTGCCCAAATTCCCTCTTTAACTTAACGGTCTATTTACTTAACTCCGTGAAGTATTACCCAAAATCTTCATTCACTTGGTTAACGATCTCCATTTAGTGACTCGTAATTATGATTTGATTAACCAGTTCACATTCCCTGAGTTCATATCCAATGAATACTTATGTCCAACCTTAATTTCAGGGAATCCAAATTTTAATACGATTTAAAATTCTAACCCGATTTTTGGTATCAATATGATTGGATATTATTCTAACCATATTTAATTTATCTTAAGGCTGACCCTAGTTAATTAACTACTTTTATCTAAAAAGAGTAAGGTACCTTCTGAAGCTCCTTCTATTTTCACATTCTCAAAAGTTGATGACTTATCCATTAAAGCATAGACCTTTGGTTGTTTTGCCTTTTTCATAAGTGGACAGTGTTTAACCAAGTGCCCAGGCTGATGACAGTTATAGCATGAAAGCTTTTAGGAATAGCATCACTTGTTCCCTTTGGTTGAGGTTGCTCTGGCTGCCGAGTTTGTTGTGGCTTTTCCGCTGCTGGCTTTGTACAAAATCTAGCAATGTGTCCTTTCTCCTTGCAGTTATGGCATTGTGTATCTTTATAACGCTCTTTGGCCTTCTCCCCCATCTTTGGTGCTCCTTTGTTGTTCCAGTTCGGATTATATTTCCTTTTGTTGGAATTCTCGCCACTGGGTTCTCTTGTCTGCTATTTTGTAACTGGATTCTTTCCTTCTAGTGCCTCATAATGAACTGCCATATCCACCAGATTGAAAAATGTAATCTTGAGATGCCCAATCATTTGAACTTGCAGGCTATCCTTCAATCCTGCAATGAACATTTCATTCTTTTTGATTGGGGTATTGATCAGTTTTGGCCTGAAACAATAAAGTGAATTGAACTTGTTCTCATATTCTGATATTTTCATGTTCCCTTGCTTGAGATCGATGAAATCCCGATACATTCTAGTCTTTCCTGCAGCAGGTAGAAACTGTGCTTCGAAAGCTTCTTTGAATTTTTCCCAAGTGAAATCTTCCTCAGGAACATTTGTGGTCTGAGCATCCCACCAAATAGCAGCAGCTTCTTAAAGTTGCCACGAAGCTAAGTGACATTTCTGCTAATCATTCAATTTCAGTCCTTTGAAAATCCTCTCACAAGACCTCAACCATGCTTGGACTTCAATGAAAGATTCCGTCCCTTTAAAAACTTTTCCTCCCAGAGTCGTATATTCTTTACAAATAGTTGCAAAGCTTTTATCCTACTGGACTAGTGCAACTTCCTCCACAGTTTCTCCTTGATCCATGGATCCAGTATTACGACCAGTAGTAGTGTAAGTTCCACTAGCTCGACCTCTTCGACCTCGATTACTCATTTTTATCACCTGAATATAACAGGTCGTCATTCGAGACTTGATTGGATATAACTAACTTAGGTATCCAAGTTGATTTATTTTAAATTTTCAAAAATACGCTCTCTCACACTCACCCAAAATCTTGGTAATTAGTAATCTAAGCTCTGATACCAACTGTAACGACCCAACTTTCAAACAAATCGGAAGTCGTGCCATTAATAAGAATAAGAATAGATAGAAGATAGAACCACAAAAAAACAACAGAATCACACAGCGGATTTTTTTTTACGAAAGATAATACTTCATAATATTACACAATGGAACATATTACATCAGAGCATCATATCTTTAGTAATACAAGTTATTCATAGTACATTCTTAATTGTACATATCATTGACGACTAACTTGCAGACTTATAATTCTACAGTAGATAAGATAAGTAGATCAGCCTACAGAAAGTTCCATTCCAGCTTTCCAAGTTTTATCCAATCCTGATTCACTTGTCTATTCATAACAAGTGTTATGAATACCTAAGAGTTTAAGGGAAACACAGAAAAATAAACTCTGGGTCAGTCAGGGGACTGGTATGAGTAAACAGATTAAAACAGATTTAAAGAAATCAAAATATCTCATAAGACCACGCCGTGAATACGGAACGGGTTTTTACCTTATGAGAATAAATCACTTTGAATACTTTAAATCAGATATTATAATAGTGTCTAGGTGTTTTTCACAAATAAATTAGAATCTAGAAGAATGCTTGCATCTCACATTCTCCTATTTAGTATACAAACAAAAACCGCTTGGCGCTTATGGAAATTGGATTTCCGACTATGATAAGGTATGGGACCACCTTTCGATTATGTATCTCTAGAGGTGAATACACCTGGGTTCAACAAGAACGTCTTGCAACCCGGCCCACACATGACCGACCACTCATTTCTCTTGAGTGTATCGAATGTATATCACCAACGGTTGGGCTCAAACCACTGTTTCTCGAAAAGGGACAGCGTCGAAATAGATCAAAGAAGTAAAAGGAATTTCTCTAGATAGGTGATTATACATCCTAATGGGAGCGACCCACATAGCCATGCTGCCTGCCCAATTTTTGTCATTTCCTGAGTGTGAGGCTTGAGGCTAGACTTACCTGTTCATCATCACTATTTATTTTCTTTGAATGCCACATCGTCCTATCCATCAGAAATACTTATTCGATTTCCCAAATATATTACGGGCAATAAAGCTAAGAGAAACGAATTTCTCCACCACCAACGTAATATACTTATGTAAATTCGATGTGTAGAATCTAACTGATATACGTTTCAGACACTTGTCCATTCGGGTTTGTCTTGGGACTGAACAGACCGAAAATATTATTTATATTCTTCTTGCACATCGTTGTCTTCAGTTTGAAAATCTCTAACGCGCGGCGTATAATCAAATCAAAGTGGAATATTTATTCCGGTCTCTTTGAAATGATTAACGAACACATTTTCTTTTAAATCATTAATCTGACATGATTATGACCTAATTTACATATACAATTACAGTCGAATCAAACATTATACGATCATCTTGTCTATATCTGGCATTTTGATCATCTCTTAGAATTGGACAATTTTAGTGTGCGCGCTGCATGGGGTTTTTCTTTCCATCTTGTTCATTAAATTTTAAAACTAACCACTTACATTCTTCTTTAGAAAAATTATTCATAATTATTTCTTAATCTGCTTATTCATAAATGAACTTATAATTTATATTTCAACTTTTATTCTTGGTATTGTTCTTGCCAGTTTCCCTTTTATTTCTTATACTTGATCTATTCTCCTTTCTTCTATAGACTAAATAAAATTTCTCTTTTTTTTAAAATATGATTTATAATTCTCACTTTATAAAGTACAGAACTGTACAAGACCAGTTTCTTGTATCAGGGAATTCATACTTCAGTTTTAAAACTGACAACTCAGCGTATTTGTTGCATACAATTTTTTTTTTACCTTGTTTGTTTAAAATTTAAATATTTTATTAGAAATAAATTCTGAATTAAATTACAAACTAAATTTATAATTTAAATAAAATTACAGTTTCTTGTGTTGACTTCTCGACTTCTGTCAAAATCGTATCTGATCTTTTTCACTTAATCGACTTTCTTTTGTTGACTTCAAAGATTGAATATTTCATTAGAAAATCATTTCTAATTATAGTTATATATTAAATTTATAATTCAATTTAAAGTACGGCTTCTGTATTTCAGTTTTTTTTTGACAAAAACTGTATTAAATCCTGGTTCACTCTCTCTTTCTTTTCTTTCTATTTTATATAAAAATTCTATTTTTATTTATTTAATTATACCTTTCTTTGGCTGCTTCTATGCAGACACGACGAGATGTGCCAATCCAAACAACTCCACACATAAGTTTCAGCACCTTACACCAAAGCATTTTTCCCAACAAGCAACTGCTCTTGCAAAAATAAGAGCACACCCAGTATACATAAGGCAAAGCATGTACTTAACCAAGCCAAAAGGGAAAGATCGAACTTCAAAAAAAGAAGAAGGAAGAATGTTCTAATACACTTCCAATCTGCAGTTGCCCAAAAATTGCCAGTGAGCTAGTCACTATTTTATGTTTTGTTTTAAGTTCTAGGTTGTATTGCAGATTTGATTTAACTAAAAATACCCCTTTTCAGTTGCATGTATGGAAATATATGTAAATTTTTGAAGTTCACTATATTTTTATTTTCTTCTTACTTATTCTTCTTTACATTATTTGTTGATAACCTCATTTGCTTTGCTGGTCGAAACACTTCATGGCTGATCACTTTACTGGTATCCCATTCTTCTTCTTTATTCTTATTTACTTCGGTTCTTTCTTCTGTTATTCCCTTTTATATTTATTTTCTTCTTTTTTTCATATGTACCACCGTGAACTGGTGCATGTACACCGGCATTCGGACCACCCTGTGGCCGCCGAACCACCACGCGCCAACCTCATTTTCACCCACGATCGCCATTGATCAGTCATCACGTCCTCAAACCCTTGCCTTCTCGAAAACCCCCTTCAGCCAATACAAATTGGAACCGCAGATACCGGGTGACCTTGGAAACACCCCCTTCTCGCTCACCTCTGGCCATTGATGACCTGCCACTGCCTCTGATCTCTTCTCCAGTCCCATGAGCACCTCTTCTCCAAACCATACCCCACTCGATCGAGTGTGGGGCCCATCCGACACCTCTAATTTCCGTGAACCAGAACACAGACAAAACCCAAATTTTTGATTTGTTCTCTTATTTAATACAATGGAAAAATAAATTTATATTTTTCTGATGATCCCCGAAACCCCACGCTCCTTTGGTGTTAACGCCCTGACTCACGGCCTCCCCCATCGTCGGAATTTGATCGTAGTTTCATTTTCTGATCAACCCGAAATTCTTTTAACAAACGGATTTAAAAATCATGGAACTATTGTTAAAAATCATCATTTGCTGTCGTGATTATGTTTATAAACTCAAATCAGGTTTCTAAACTGTTTGAAATTTTGTGTCTAGTTTAGGTTCCTAGTGTAAGCCGAAAGGTATAATTTTCTTCTAAGATGATGTTCTGTATTTTACAGACAAAGCAACAGGATCATTAATCAATGTTTTAACTAAACCCAGTACCCATTCTAATCTATGTGAGTACTTGTACGATTGTAACAGACATGAACAAAGGGTCTTTAACACTCATAACATATTGTTGTTGATAGACGGTGATGTTAATTATAACATGAACTTGCAGATCAAATTTACAAACACAAAACTGTTCACTGTAAACATTAATAAAGGAAATTTAAACAAGTTTAACTCACCTTTCAAAGCTTAAAACCTTTAGCTTGCCTTCTACTGATCTAACTCAAAAGACTTGTGTTTGTGTGAGGAAATGAGTGTGCTTATGGTCTATTTATAGTGGTGGAAAAATATAAAAATATGGTGCATTTTAAAAACGCAAAAAAAAAAGCAGTTTTCAGATTTGGTTTATTGACAAATGAAAGACAATTCAGAAAAATCCTTTTTTTTCTTGCCAAATCAAAACAGCAACACTTCCAATTCACATGGCTTACCTCAGCAAATCCTCTCCTGAAAACCCCCTATACAAACACCACTTTTCTCCCTATTGGTTCTTATGAATTGTCACCTTAAATACAAATGATCTTTCACAAATCTTCCTTGTTTTTAAACAAATTAAAATATCCATTTTTGTACAATATAAAATCATTTTTGCCTTGGGTTTTTAAACCAAAATCTACTCATGAAAACTTGATGTAACATGAACACATAAATATATTTACTTGCCTTCAAAGAAATTGCAAAATCTGAAAGTTTTTGTACCTTGAAGATCTCGGCCATGTGATGAAAGGGACATGAAAACATCTTGAAAACAAATCTATGTTTTAGAACGATCTAGTGCAGGTAAGATGCTTGATTGCTATACAAGATTTTATAAATCTTTATGCACATGTTATATGACAAAGTGAACATGCTTTGAAAAATGCAAAGGAAATGTCAATTTCAGAAAAAATTTAAGAGAAAAGAAAATGATTTGAAATCTGAAAATACATGATCTAAATATATTTGCCATGTGACCACTATCTCTTTAGATCCTCTTAACTTAGCTAATTACTAGTGTAGGTTGCATCCTTGAATATTTTTCATGAAACATGCTTGAAAAGGAATGGTATGTTCATATTTTGGTGATGTTTAACTTGAACCTTCTTTTGACAAGAAAATGGTCTTTGGCAAGTTTTAATTCAAATTTAAAAAAGTTTTCCCATTTCAAGAATTTGCAAAATCCAAACTCTAAAATATTTTGAAATATAAAGAACAAAATAGGTAAAATAAAATGGCATTAAAAACTTACTATATAAAAGTGTTATCTTCATACACATGAAAAAATCATTTTAAACAAACGCTAACAAATATGTGCTATCATACGTACAATGTGTCAAAACTAGTTTTAGCAAGTGTTGTGATATATGCATATGTAAATGCTGTCATACATGTATTAACATGTTTTAGAATTTTTAAAGTATGAATTTAACCCGTATTTATAAACACGTACTTATGATGAAGCGACCCGAACTTCCCCGGTCTCCGAAGAGATGAGAAAGAACGAATTACTGTGAGGACAAGACAAAATAGGACGCAAACGGAAGAACATTTCATTGTTATTACAACAATTCCATCAGATACAAGAATATACAGAGTATAAATGAATAAATTACATTCGATAAATATCAGAGATTACACTAAATTACATAGCAGCGGAAAATAATACAAAAGCACAACTAGAAGTGATGCACGGATACAGAGCTTTCCGAGCATCGTTCCAGCTGTAAACCAGGTTCCTATGAATATAAATCTGCAAAACCAAAACTATTAGCTGCCCGTGCGAAAAATAGGGGCACCCAGAGTTTAGGTTAAAACAATAAACTCCAGGTCAGTCATGTGACTGGTGTGAGAACTAAAACAGTTATTAATATTGGTTTTAAAGTTAGGTAAATCAAGGGACCACGCCGTATAACACGGAATGGGTTTCCTCCCAAGAATACCAGTGCATAAAACAAACAGCGCAATGCTAAATAAAGAAAAATGAAGCTGTTATAAGACCCAGGTCCCATCACACAATGCAACGCAAGCCGGAGGATAGGGTTTTCCCTTATAACATCCAAAGCATGCTTGATACGTTTAAAACACATTATTTGATACTACAATAAGTGTATAGTGTCAAAACAATTCAAATCATAAATATCAATCATAGGCGGCATGGGTACCATCTATCATGTCGCCATACTAGTTCTACAATTAAAACCGCAATACACGTATTGGAAATTGGATTCCGTCATGAGTCGAGGCAAGGGGCAAGCTCCTCTCCGCGTTCGAGACACTCTAGCAAATGCCTCAGGACCCCACTATGATCCTTGGAATCGGCTGGGCCGGTCCTCTCTTACTTTTGAGGATTGGCAATTCCTGAACACACGTTTCCCGGTCCTTACAGACCTATATCCGAGGTGCCTCGTATCCAACAACCACACAGGTGAAAAGTATATAAATGTCAGGGCTGGTAGGTCACTGACACCACCCTAGCTAGAAAGAATCGTCGTGCTCTCCCAGCGGTCCGTCTCCCGTTTTTGACTCATACCGAGGTGTGAGGCTCGCGAATTCACGTTATACACAAAGCTACGCCACACAGGCCGTGCTTTGATCATCAACCACAAGACTTTGCTTTTCAACAGAAGCCTTGATCAATTGCCACTTACGCATGCCACATTGGCAATTCACTCCATGCGACTGATGTCCATCGATATACAACCTCTGAGCTCGTACGTCTCAGAGAAGGGCGTTAAGCAAGAGAATAAATTCTCCGCCGCCAAACAGATGTATATTTAATAGAGATCAATCAACACAGAATAAAATCCAATGTCAGACACACAATCCATTTACAAGTTCGTTCTGGGTCTGAACGAAACCGGAGGCACTTTCCTCGCATATCCATCGATTTCCATGTACGTCTGGATGATCACCGACTGTTTCCCTCATCTTGGGTGTACAGCCCAATCAAGATCATCAGTAATCACCCAAACGATGTGAAGACTTCCGGTCTTCAACCACCGTCTTCATCTTCGACATCTCGTCGAATCGGTTATTCAGAATGGGTATAACCCGGCCTTTCTGAATAACCCACGTATATAATTAACAAATGTTACACAAACACAATGAACGCCCCATTCCAATTCAGAATATTCTTTTACTCACAAAATCACATTCTTAGGGAAAGGTTCCCATTAATTTTATCAAAGATAAATTCTTCTAAATTTATTCTTTAATCTTCCTTTGGATATCATTTCAAACTAGTCGGGATTAGCGAACCACACCGAAGTAATTATTTGTTTTATTTCCCAATCCCAACCTATATCTCCCATGGAGCAAAACTGGTGATACTCCATATCTAACACCACGGTGTTATCGGTAAAATTAATTACCATTTCACGTTCAAATCTAATTAAAGATTTAACTATCGCTTTGGAGTAAAACTGGTGATACTCCACTCTCGATCGCTTTTCAGATTTGATAATTTAAATTATCAATTCACATTTTAATCTAATTAACGATTCATTAAAACTCCACTTAGTTTTAATCTTCTCAAAAATCAATATTCTGCCTTTAACTGGGTTAAAGAACCAATGTCATCAAAAACACGATTCACGACAAACCAAATCACATTTGACATTAAATACAAGGCTCTGAATAGAAAATATATCGACTTATATTCAATATCAAATTCTGAAACCAACAAATATCGTATTGGAAATAACGATATATAACATATCTTTCAAATTCCCATAACAATATCTGTATAGTCACGAAATCCAACATCGAAATATCCCGAAGATAATTTCGATTCAGCTCCAGTCCAATCCACGTATTGGAAATTTTGATTATTTTTAAAATCACTTTCAAATTCAATTTATTTATTTATTAAAATAAATTGATTTTAATTCTAGTTCAAAACTAGTTCATTTCGATAAAAATCTATTTTTACCTTCTAATGTGGAATTTTCCAGCCCAATTCTTTCCCATTCACATATTATAATTTTACACAAATTATAGATATTTTTGATAATTTTATCAAGGCCCGTACAGTCGATTTCCAACAACGGCCATCGAACTGCACTTACAGCGACCTTTTTCGAATTTGATTTGGACATAATTTCAAATCCAACCGTTAGATTTCAAATTTCTAATATTCATTGGAAAGCTCTTTTCGATACGAACCCAACGGTTCCGGTTTTAGGAGAATCCGACGGTCGGATCTCCCGCAATGTCCTTTCGAAATAAATGGTCGAAATTCACGAACTGCCGCGGCGCGGCGCGTTCTATTCAGGCCATTATATTATACATATAATATATATTTCGTCGATTTCTATTTAAAACGAATTTTATAAATCGTTTCAAAATTGTTTCAAAAGCAATTTCAACTTTCTTTTCAATTCAAATCAAAATTGAATTCTTCTTTATAAATTCGTTTTTAAATTCATTTCTATTCAATTCAAATTTTAATTCAATTTGAATTCATTTCAATTCACTTTCAATTCAATTTGAATTCGTTTTCAATTCAATTCATTTCGAAATCGTTTTCAATTCAATTCATTTCGAAATCGTTTTCAATTCAATTCATTTCAAATTTCAATTTCAAAATATTTAATTTCGAAATCACTTTTCAATATTCATTAAAAAACGAATAAAATCGATATAAACATCGTTCGCGTCAAAATAACGCATCTCTAATCAACACGGCTTTATATTTCAATAATTCGTTATTCTATTCATCAAATGAATATTTATTTCATTCAACACATGAATCTATATTTCTTTCAACACACGACTAATCTCAACACATGAGTACTGTCAACACATCACTATTTTTGTTATGTAAAATATTTTATAAAACTATGGTATCTATCGTTTGATTTTCAATTAGACTCCTACTGAGAAGTAGTTCTAATTTTAAATATGATAAAGATGTAATTTATTTTATTTAAAATATTTTACTCAACACATGAATAGTTTCAACACATGACTATTTTTATATTCAACACATGAATTTTCTTTTCTAATATTCATTATTTTCCCGATTGGAATGAGGCCCAATCAATCACCATATAATGTTAATTATATGGATTCCATACAACACATGTATATAATAGCATTGAAAAATAATCAATCATCAACCAAAGTGCACTACACTGTATAAGCATCAAATATAGATATCTGACGCTTATAACAGCCTGTCAATCAATCGATCGACATATTTAATCAATCAGGATGAGTGAACTTCAAATTTCATCCCAACACCTGTGTGGGGTTTCAAACAATCAAACACAGATTTTATTTGTGCAGTTGGGCGATGTGTAAAATTTATCGTCCCAATCAATGTCCTTCAAATAGGTGTACATAAACAAACCGTCCGGTTTGTAAATGAATATTTTATTTTATTCACTTCCACGTTAAAAATTATATTTTTAACGATAAAATATTCTATTTCAACACATGAATTTCTATTCATTTCATTTACACAATAAAAATGATATTTTTATTTTTCTAACATATTTTAGAAAATTTCGGCGGCATAACGGCACGATACTAGAAACGGGACGAGGCCTAGCCTTATCCCCGGTCTAGTGAAGGCCCACGCCATTCATACATCAATCAAATCAATTTCAATTCACCCAATAATTCAATTCAAACCAATTAGACTAACCAACTACACAACCAAACAATTTAACAAACAAGCCATCCATGGTCTGTGGATGACGAGTGTCGGGTGCTACTAAACACCGTCTGCATCCTAGTATATATATATATAACTAGAAAAAGAGAATTTAGAGTGAGAAGTTCTCACCGAAAGCTATCCAACTTCACGACACTTCATTTAGAGAAATCTTCTTCATCCTCGCCTTTTCTTCTCCTTTGTTGCCCGTAGCCACTACATATAGAAATCACACATTTTTATATTTCGATGTCTTTAAAATAAAAATCACATTTTTATTTATTCACTTTCAATTTAAAAATCATATTTTTATAATCACTTCATATATATAAAAATCGAATTTTTACTTCGCTATTCAATATATAAAAATAAGCATATTTTCACTACGCTACTATATAGATAAAAATTATATTTTTATCACGCTATTTTCTATATAAAGATTTCGCCTTTTTTTAAAAATAAAGTTTTCGCCTTTATAAAAATAAAGTTTTCGCCTTTTTGAAAATATAGATTTCATCATTATAAAAATCATCACTTTACTTCAACGTATATAAAATAAATATCAGATTTTTATTTCGCTACATATACAAAGATGATATTTTTATATTCTCTATCCTATAAAGATTATATTTTTAATACTTTAAAAATATAAAAATCATATTTTTACTTCACTACTCTTCTCAAAATATCGTCTTTTCTAATTTAAAAATCTCCCCTTCTCTAATTTAAAAATTGAAATCTTATTATCATAACCATATATAGATTATATTTTTATATTGCTACTTTACAAAAATCACATTTTTCATCTTCTACAATATAAAAGATCATATTTTTATTATCTATATAATATGAAAATTATATTTTCAACCTTTACATACGATAAAAATTATATTTTTAACTTCCTTATCATATAAAAATCATATCTTTAACTTTCCTATCGAATAAAATTCAGTTTTTAAATTTTCCTATCGAATAAAATTCAGTTTTTAAATTTAGAAAAATAAATAAAACTTGAATTTAAAACTTACATGGTTTTCAAATGGGGAGGAGGGGTCCTTGCGCTCGGTAGAGGGTTGTCGGGGTTGTCGGCTAGGGTTTCAGGCGGGAGGGGGTGCGGGCGATGCTGGGGAGGGCACCTGAGGCGGTTGTCTTCATCGAAGGGCGGAGGGAGGAGAAGAAAGGAGGCGGCGGCAGGCAGGGCGGTGCGGTGGGTTGTGGGTGTCGCGGTTTTTACAGAGGAGCGAGGAGAGAGAGAGAGGATCGCGGGAGAGAAAAGCAGGAAGAGGGGCGGAGGATCGGAGGGGGGGTCGGCGCCAGGGCGCGGCGGCCCTGGTGGCAGCGGCGGTGGCGGCTTTGGTCCCCCCGTCGTTCGCCCTTTTTTTTTCGTTTCTGAATGCAAACGAGAGGGGGGGGGGTTATATATTTTTTTATTATTATTTTAATTAATTTATATTTCAAAAAGTTGACTTTTACATACGACCTCGAAACGAGGCTCACCGCCTGTCGTCCACAGCATATTACCCCTATTCCGAACACAATGGGATATGTATCGCAGGTTGATTTGATCGTTTGAATCAGTTTCCGTTAAATTTACATTTAAATCACTATATTGAATTTTAAACGTACATTTCGAATTACCGGGGTCACATACTAACTAGAAAAATTCCAGAAAAATATTTTCTAGCTTCGTATTGACGATACGGTCCTAACAAAACTAGTTTCGTCGAATTCTGAGACCGTTAGAAAAATGGCCAATTTCCAGTCGATTAAAATCAACTGAAATGGTCAAAACACGTTTTCCTTTGCCACGCTCACATATTGATTCGAAAAATTATGAAATTTGGAATCTAGCAATAATTTGACACTGCGGATCCAACAAAAGTGGTTTCGACGAAATCCGAGGTCATTTGCAAAATGTCCATTTTTAAGGGCCTGAATTCCATAGCGACTATTCAGAATTTTCAACTGGACATATCTTTTGATTCCCGCTATGAAATCTCAATTTGTCGGATTCGTTGGAAAGATATCCACAATTAGATTCCATTATTTTTGGTTTCACTAAAATCCGGATTGTTTTGCACCCGATACATTCAATTGAAGTTTGAAATCGAATTATCGAACTACCGCGCCACTTTCAATTCTATTTATAATTATATATAATTATTTATATTCTAACGACGACGTATATAATATATACGTCGAATTCTATTCAAAATAAATTTCTCGTCGATTTTATTTAAAATAATTTATTTTAAATATTCAAATTCAGCTAAAATTGCCAAAATAAAAATTTTAAACTGGCCCAGATTTTCGGGTTATTACAATCTCCCCCACTTAAAACTTTTCGTCCCCGAAAAGGAACAAAGTCGAAAGTGGATTGATTAATAAGTTCTACACTCGATCTGGCTTCCATTCTCCAACTTTTCAGTTTCTGAAAATTTTCAAAATTTCAAAAATTTGGCTAACACCCTAAATTTTCGAAAAATTTCGCCATAACCTCCCCTGCACCGGGAGCATCGGGGAATTTCAAATAGCTTCCCCGGTCCTTCAGATCTCAAAAAGAAAAAGAAAAGGCCAAGCGGCTAGCCAATAGGCTCACAAAATCATCATCACCCAAACAAAACAGGAAATTATGTAGTAAACATGTACCTATTTGTCGGGCAAACAAATTTTATTCTCCGGCTCTAGCCTCCTTGCTATGACCTGTTCAATGTAAGTATAGGTATATGCAAGCAAATGCGACCAATTTTCAATATAGTTCAATATTTGATTCAATTAGGCTAAATGGTTAAAATTAGCAAACAATTAAATAAACAACCCAAACATCAATCAATTAGTGGATTAGAGTTTCAAATTCATAATTTTTGATATATATACAGAAAATCATGTTTTTGATGCCAATTCACAACAATGTGTTCTAACTATATAAGTTTGGTTCTCACACCAGTCTAATGGAAATATATAGAAATCACACCTACGAAACACGAACATAAATACTGATAATGCGGCCGCATTACCAGAATTATCTCCGGGCAACTAGAATGTGATTCTATATCTATCTAATATATTAAAACTTCGAATATACGTTCATGACGCGTATATGCAAAATCTTTATATATTGGATTGTCCATATTCAAAATAAATAAATATTCAAATACGTTTAAAATGGTTTAAATTTTCAAAACAAAAATTGTTTTCAATTGAAAAATATACTCTTCACACTCGTTCTAGGATACTACTGATCCTATCTCTAACGAGTCATTCTAATTGGATATTACTAATCCAATATCTGATGAATTCTTTCATATGGTTCTAATGTGCCTTGTTCTCGAGCTCTGTAAACCAAAGCTCTGATACCAAATGAAGCGACCCGAACTTCCCCGGTCTCCGAAGAGATGAGAAAGAACGAATTACTGTGAGGACAAGACAAAATAGGACGCAAACGGAAGAACATTTCATTGTTATTACAACAATTCCATCAGATACAAGAATATACAGAGTATAAATGAATAAATTACATTCGATAAATATCAGAGATTACACTAAATTACATAGCAGCAGAAAATAATACAAAAGCACAACTAGAAGTGATGCACGGATACAGAGCTTTCCGAGCATCGTTCCAGCTGTAAACCAGGTTCCTGTGAATATAAATCTGCAAAACCAAAACTACTAGCTGCCCGTGCGGAAAATAGGGGCACCCAGAGTTTAGGTTAAAACAATAAACTCCAGGTCAGTCATGTGACTGGTGTGAGAACTAAAACAGTTATTAATATTGGTTTTAAAGTTAGGTAAATCAAGGGACCACGCCGTATAACACGGAACGGGTTTCCTCCCAAGAATACCAGTGCATAGAACAAACAGCGCAATGCTAAATAAAGAAAAATGAAGCTGTTATAAGACCCAGGTCCCATCACACAATGCAACGCAAGCCGAAGGATAGGGTTTTCCCTTATAACAGCCAAAGCATGCTTGATACGTTTAAAACACATTATTTGATACTACAATAAGTGTATAGTGTCAAAACAATTCAAATCATAAATATCAATCATAGGCGGCATGGGTACCATCTATCATGTCGCCATACTAGTTCTACAATTAAAACCGCAATACACGTATTGGAAATTGGATTCCGTCATGAGTCGAGGCAAGGGGCAAGCTCCTCTCCGCGTTCGAAACACTCTAGCAAATGCCTCAGGACCCCACTATGATCCTTGGAATCGGCTGGGCCGGTCCTCTCCTACTTTTGAGGATTGACAATTCCTGAACACACGTTTCCCGATCCTTACAGACCTATATCCGAGGCGCCTCGTATCCAACAACCACACAGGTGAAAAGTATATAAATGTCAGGGCTGGTAGGTCACTGACACCACCCTAGCTAGAAAGAATCGTCGTGCTCTCCCAGCGGTCCGTCTCCCGTTTTTGACTCATACCGAGGTGTGAGGCTCGCGAATTCACGTTATACACAAAGCTACGCCACACAGGCCGTGCTTTGATCATCAACCACAAGACTTTGCTTTTCAACAGAAGCCTTGATCAATTGCCACTTACGCATGCCACATTGGCAATTCACTCCATGCGACTGATGTCCATCGATATACAACCTCTGAGCTCGTACGTCTCAGAGAAGGGCGTTAAGCAAGAGAATAAATTCTCCGCCGCCAAACAGATGTATATTTAATAGAGATCAATCAACACAGAATAAAATCCAATGTCAGACACACAATCCATTTACAAGTTCGTTCTGGGTCTGAACGAAACCGGAGGCACTTTCCTCGCATATCCATCGATCTCCAAGTACGTCTGGACGATCACCGACTGTTTCCCTCATCTTGGGTGTACAGCCCAATCAAGATCATCAGTAATCACCCAAACAATGTGAAGACTTCCGGTCTTCAACCACCGTCTTCATCTTCGACATCTCGTCGAATCGGTTATTCAGAATGGGTATAACCCGGCCTTTCTGAATAACCCACGTATATAATTAACAAATGTTACACAAACACAATGAACGCCCCATTCCAATTCAGAATATTCTTTTATTCACAAAATCACATTCTTAGGGAAAGGTTCCCATTAATTTTATCAAAGATAAATTCTTCTAAATTTATTCTTTAATCTTCCTTTGGATATCATTTCAAACTAGTCGGGATTAGCGAACCACACCGAAGTAATTATTTGTTTTATTTCCCAATCCCAACCTATATCTCCCATGGAGCAAAACTGGTGATACTCCATATCTAACACCACGGTGTTATCGGTAAAATTAATTACCATTTCACGTTCAAATCTAATTAAAGATTTAACTATCGCTTTGGAGCAAAACTGGTGATACTCCACTCTCGATCGCTTTTCAGATTTGATAATTTAAATTATCAATTCACATTTTAATCTAATTAAAGATTCATTAAAACTCCACTTAGTTTTAATCTTCTCAAAAATCAATATTCTGCCTTTAACTGGGTTAAAGAACCAATGTCATCAAAAACACGATTCACGACAAACCAAATCACATTTGACATTAAATACAAGGCTCTGAATAGAAAATATATCGACTTATATTCAATATCAAATTCTGAAACCAACAAATATCGTATTGGAAATAACGATATATAACATATCTTTCAAATTCCCATAACAATATCTGTATAGTCACGAAATCCAACATCGAAATATCCCGAAGATAATTTCGATTCAGCTCCAGTCCAATCCACGTATTGGAAATTTTGATTATTTTTAAAATCACTTTCAAATTCAATTTATTTATTTATTAAAATAAATTGATTTTAATTCTAGTTCAAAACTAGTTCATTTCGATAAAAATCTATTTTTACCTTCTAATGTGGAATTTTCCAGCCCAATTCTTTCCAATTCACATATTATAATTTTACACAAATTATAGATATTTTTGATAATTTTATCAAGGCCCGTACAGTCGATTTCCAACAACGGCCATCGAACTGCACTTACAGCGACCTTTTTCGAATTTGATTTGGACATAATTTCAAATCCAACCGTTAGATTTCAAATTTCTAATATTCATTGGAAAGCTCTTTTCGATACGAACCCAACGGTTCCGGTTTTAGGAGAATCCGACGGTCGGATCTCCCGCAATGTCCGTTTGAAATAAATGGTCGAAATTCAAGAACTGCCGCGGCGCGGCGCGTTCTATTCAGGCCATTATATTATATATATAATATATATAATATATATTTCGTCGATTTCTATTTAAAACGAATTTTATAAATCGTTTCAAAATTGTTTCAAAAGCAATTTCAACTTTCTTTTCAATTCAAATCAAAATTGAATTCTTCTTTATAAATTCGTTTTTAAATTCATTTCTATTCAATTCAAATTTTAATTCAATTTGAATTCATTTCAATTCACTTTCAATTCAATTTGAATTCATTTTCAATTCAATTCATTTCGAAATCGTTTTCAATTCAATTCATTTCGAAATCGTTTTCAATTCAATTCATTTCAAATTTCAATTTCAAAATATTTAATTTCGAAATCACTTTTCAATATTCATTAAAAAACGAATAAAATCGATATAAACATCGTTC
The DNA here is from genome assembly GCA_030737875.1 of Allium sativum. Lineage (NCBI taxonomy): Eukaryota > Viridiplantae > Streptophyta > Magnoliopsida > Asparagales > Amaryllidaceae > Allium > Allium sativum. The sequence goes on along the minus strand of CM060920.1, from coordinate 266,374,447 downwards.
GCGTCAAAATAACGCATCTCTAATCAACACGGCTTTATATTTCAATAATTCGTTATTCTATTCATCAAATGAATATTTATTTCATTCAACACATGAATCTATATTTCTTTCAACACACGACTAATCTCAACACATGAGTACTGTCAACACATCACTATTTTTGTTATGTAAAATATTTTATAAAACTATGGTATCTATCGTTTGATTTTCAATTAGACTCCTACTGAGAAGTAGTTCTAATTTTAAATATGATAAAGATGTAATTTATTTTATTTAAAATATTTTACTCAACACATGAATAGTTTCAACACATGACTATTTTTATATTCAACACATGAATTTTCTTTTCTAATATTCATTATTTTCCCGATTGGAATGAGGCCCAATCAATCACCATATAATGTTAATTATATTGATTCCATACAACACATGTATATAATAGCATTGAAAAATAATCAATCATCAACCAAAGTGCACTACACTGTATAAGCATCAAATATAGATATCTGACGCTTATAACAGCCTGTCAATCAATCGATCGACATATTTAATCAATCAGGATGAGTGAACTTCAAATTTCATCCCAACACCCGTGTGGGGTTTCAAACAATCAAACACAGATTTTATTTGTGCAATTGGGCGATGTGTAAAATTTATCGTCCCAATCAATGTCCTTCAAATAGGTGTACATAAACAAACCGTCCGGTTTGTAAATGAATATTTTATTTTATTCACTTCCACGTTAAAAATTATATTTTTAACGATAAAATATTCTATTTCAACACATGAATTTCTATTCATTTCATTTACACAATAAAAATGATATTTTTATTTTTCTAACATATTTTAGAAAATTTCGGCGGCATAACGGCACGATACTAGAAACGGGACGAGGCCTAGCCTTATCCCCGGTCTAGTGAAGGCCCACGCCATTCACACATCAATCAAATCAATTTCAATTCACCCAATAATTCAATTCAAACCAATTAGACTAACCAACTACACAACAAAACAATTTAACAAACAAGCCATCCATGGTCTGTGGATGATGGGTGTCGGGTGCTAATAAACACCGTCTGCATCCTAGTATATATATATAACTAGAAAAAGAGATTTTAGAGTGAGAAGTTCTCACCGAAAGCTATCCAACTTCATGACACTTCATTTATAGAAATCTTCTTCATCCTCGCCTTTTCTTCTCCTTTGTTGCCCGTAGCCACTACATATAGAAATCACACATTTTTATATTTCGATGTCTTTAAAATAAAAATCACATTTTTATTTATTCACTTTCAATTTAAAAATCATATTTTTATAATCACTTCATATATATAAAAATCGAATTTTTACTTCGCTATTCAATATATAAAAATAAGCATATTTTCACTACGCTACTATATAGATAAAAATTATATTTTTATCACGCTATTTTCTATATAAAGATTTCGCCTTTTTTAAAAATAAAGTTTTCGCCTTTATAAAAATAAAGTTTTCGCCTTTTTGAAAATATAGATTTCATCATTATAAAAATCATCACTTTACTTCAACGTATATAAAATAAAAATCAGATTTTTATTTCGCTACATATACAAAGATGATATTTTTATATTCTCTATCCTATAAAGATTATATTTTTAATACTTTAAAAATATAAAAATCATATTTTTACTTCACTACTCTTCTCAAAATATCGTCTTTTCTAATTTAAAAATCTCCCCTTCTCTAATTTAAAAATTGAAATCTTATTATCATAACCATATAAAGATTATATTTTTATATTGCTACTTTACAAAAATAACATTTTTCATCTTCTACAATATAAAAGATCATATTTTTATTATCTATATAATATGAAAATTATATTTTCAACCTTTACATACGATAAAAATTATATTTTTAACTTCCTTATCATATAAAAACCATATCTTTAACTTTCCTATCGAATATAATTCAGTTTTTAAATTTTCCTATCGAATAAAATTCAGTTTTTAAATTTAGAAAAATAAATAAAACTTGAATTTAAAACTTACATGGTTTTCAAATGGGGAGTAGGGGTCCTTGCGCTCGGTAGAGGGTTGTCGGCTAGGGTTTCAGGCGGGAGGGGGTGCGGGCGATGCCGGGGAGGGCGCTTGAGGCGGTTGTCTTCATCGAAGGGCGGAGGGAGGAGAAGAAAGGAGGCGGCGGCAGGCAGGGCGGTGCGGTGGGTTGTGGGTGTCGCGGTTTTTACAGAGGAGCGAGGAGAGAGAGAGAGGATCGCGGGAGAGAGAAGCAGGAAGAGGGGCGGAGGATCGGAGGGGGGGGTCGGCGCCAGGGCGCGGCTGCCCTAGTGGCAGCGGCGGTGGCGGCTTTGGTCCCCCCGTCGTTCGCCCTTTTTTTTTTCATTTCTGAATGCCAACGAGAGGGGGGGTTATATATATATTTTTTTATTATTTTAATTAATTTATATTTCAAAAAGTTGACTTTTACATACGACCTCGAAACGAGGCCCACCGCCTGTCGTCCACAGCATATTACCCCTATTCCGAACACAATGGGATATGTATCGCAGGTTGATTTGATCGTTTGAATCAGTTTCCGTTAAATTTACATTTAAATCACTATATTGAATTTTAAACGTACATTTCGAATTACCGGGGTCACATACTAACTAGAAAAATTCCAGAAAAATATTTTCTAGCTTCGTATTGACGATACGGTCCTAACAAAACTAGTTTCGTCGAATTCTGAGACCGTTAGAAAAATGGCCAATTTCTAGTCGATTAAAATCAACTGAAATGGTCAAAACACGTTTTCCTTTGCCACGCTCACATATTGATTCGAAAAATTATGAAATTTGGAATCTAGCAATAATTTGACACTGCGGATCCAACAAAAGTGGTTTCGTCGAAATCCGAGGTCATTTGCAAAATGTCCATTTTTAAGGGCCTGAATTCCATAGCGACTATTCAGAATTTTCAACTGGACATATCTTTTGATTCCCGCTATGAAATCTCAATTTGTCGGATTCGTTGGAAAGATATCCACAATTAGATTCCATTATTTTTGGTTTCACTAAAATCCGGATTGTTTTGCACCCGATACATTCAATTGAAGTTTGAAATCGAATTATCGAACTACCGCGCCACTTTCAATTCTATTTATAATTATATATAATTATTTATATTCTAACGATGACGTATATAATATATACGTCGAATTCTATTCAAAATAAATTTCTCGTCGATTTTATTTAAAATAATTTATTTTAAATATTCAAATTCAGCTAAAATTGCCAAAATAAAAATTTTAAACTGGCCCAGATTTTCGGGTTATTACATATGATAATCTATTTACCTGCGTCAGTGATGTGTAAAAAGTCCGGGTCATTACAGATGAAGGTTGGGCTCTTCTTGATAGACAATCTCTTAGAGTTATTCGATTGACGTTATTTCGCAATGTTGCTTTCAACATAGCAAAGGAAAATACCACGACAGGTCTTATGGCGGCACTCTCCAGTATGTATGAGAAGCCGTCGGCCTCTAACAAAGTTCATTATATGAGGCGATTGTTCAATTTTAGGATGACGAAAGGTGCATCGGTAGCTCAACATCACAATGAGCTGAATACAGTTACTTCTCAACTAAGTTCGGTTGAAATTGAATTTGATGAAGAAGACGAGCGTTGATACTTTTGTCTTCCCTACTAGAAAGTCGAAATGCTACTGTCACAACATTGAGCAGCTCATCGGGAAGCAACAGGTTAAATTTGATGATATTCGCGATATGGTTCTCAATGAAGAGATCCAACTAAGAGATTCCGGTGAGTCTTCAAATTTTTCAATTTTTCATACACAATCAAGAGGAAGAAATTCAACACGAGGAAATTGACAAAGAAAATCAAACTACTGAGGTAGGTCGAAGGATTGGAGATCTAAATCCAAAAATCCCAACATTTCCCATAGCTCAAAGACCGTTGAGTGTTGAAATTGTGGAAAGACTGGGCACTATAAAAATCAATGCAGAAGTGCACCAAAGGATCAAGAGGCAAAGGCAGAGGCAAATGTTACTTCTACCTCAGGACGAGATGAAGCGTTGATATGCTCTTTAGAGAGCAAGGAAGAGTCTTGGGTGCTAAGATCTGGAGCATCGTTTCATGCCACTTCGTAGAAAGAATTCTTCAAAAGGTACGCCTCTGGAAATCATGGAAAGGTACATCTTGGTGATGATCAATTTTGTGATACCGTTGGTAAAGGTGCTGTGAAGATTAAGCTAAATGCGTCGGTTTGGGAGCTAATGGATGTCAGGCACATACCGGACTTGAGAAAGAATTTGATCTCCGTAGAACAATTAGCTAGTGAAGGCTGCACTATGACTTTCCATGGTGATGATTGGAAAATTTCAAAGGGTGCAATGACGATTGCTCATGGTAAGAAGAGTGGTACTCTTTACATGACAACAGGAGCATGATGTTCAATCACTGTTGCAGCTAGTAACGAAAATTCCAACATATGGCACCAGAGGTTAGGCCATATGAGCGAAAAGGGAATAAAGATTATGCACTCGAAAGGAAAACTTCCAAGTCTAAAGTCTGTGGAAACAGGAATGTGTGAAAATTGTGTATTTGGAAAGAAGAAGAGAGTCAACTTTCAAATAAATGGCAGAACCCTGAAGAAGGAAAAACTAGAGCTTATTCATTCCGATGTTTGGGGGCCAACAACCATCTCATCCATTGGTGGAAAGCATAATTGGCCGAACTCTATTATCAAAGTTTGTGTGTCTTACCATTCTATATTTTATTTCTTTTCTCCACAAATCTAATTGTAAGGAAATTTGCATAATTTCCCAACAATTTCGACTTACAACTTGAATACTTAGAAGAAGGGGAAGATACCCAGAGGGAGAAATACTTACAAGAAGGAGAATTCGAGGAGAAATTACAAGAAGTAGAAACCTACAATAAACTACATGACGATGAAAGGTTGAAGAATTCAAAGGAGAAAATTTTGGCTGTAAAGGATGAGATCAAGAATGAAAAATGCAGTTCTGGATTTGAGTGAACATATAAGATGGTTTTCATCCTGAAAAGATTCATGGAAAAACTGTGATATCTCTTGCTTCTTGATTTAGACATGAACTGTGCGTGTAAAAATGCCACAGCATTTTCTTTTGATTTAGACATGAACTTCTCATATTTTTTTTACATGTCAGTTTTTGTTACAAGTTTCTACTGGTTGATTGATTGTTTTTTTAATGTGATAAATGCAAGTTGAAGCTAAATTACAATATGGAGGTTCTTTTTTCTTCTTTTCTTCCTCTTTTGATAAATTAGGATACAGTGTTTTTTGGCCTTGAATCACATTTCTCTGATCAAGCCATAATGTACGAAACCTTATACAATCAAAATGCAACTGTTGTTTGTAGTGCATAGGAATTTATATGTTCTTAAAAATAAAGTAATAATATCTCAGTGAGATCCATAACCGTGCCGCTAGGTCCTGTTACTTTTATAAAAATACACAAATCTTTGCTTCAAAATTAAATGCATGCTAATTTTACTTTGTAGTCCATGGCAGCATGATTATGACTGCAATTTTGTAGGAGCACAAAATTAAAAATTGTGATTAAACAGGGTAGTAGGCGTTGAGTTGTCAAGCCTTTAATGGTTTAAGATTGGTAATTTTTGGTAGGGCTTTTCCTTAGCAACGTGAGTCATCTTGAGTACATTACATTACTTCCCTATGCATGTCCTAAATAAATAAAAAGTGAAAGCATATTATAAGTTGATTTCTTTACATCTGGGCCCGTCAAACTCTACCCTAACCCATTTACCCGACTCGTTAACTCTAACTTTAAAAGGGTTGGGTTTGACCCATTTAAAATATTAATTTATTTGACCAATCAATTTAAGCATTCTAGTAAATGGTTCTACTTTGATGCAACCCATGTACAGCGTAAACCATTCACCTTACATTAATTTGCACTTAGCATAAACACATAACCCTAATTTTATTTTATTTTTCCCCAAATCGCGATAAAAAAGGGATCTTCGACAAAGAGAGCGCCATATTTTCAGATTTTAACGAAGAGAGGCGCCAAATTTACCGTCGCTCCATCCCAATATTTGAATCCAGAGTCATTTCTTCTTCTTCTGAAATGATAAACAAATATCAGGTACATTATAATTTTGTTATGGCTTCTAATTTTTGTTGTAATAACTCAAAATAAAATATAATTTGTTTATTGAAGAATAATCTTTCTACATTTTATTTTAATAACGTTTTGATAAGAAGATCTACAGTTTAGCAATAATTTGGACTTGAAGCTGAACTTGTTCATGGAAGCTCACATTTTGATGTGTATTCTCTCGATTTGACTAATATTTTTAACTATTATGGACAGTATTATATATTATGATATAAGTGAACATTTTGCATAAGCTGCATTTGTTGTTTGTCTTAAGCTCACTTATGGTTTGTTCTTTCCAACTGGTACTGAAATATTTGTTGAATAGATAAACTTGATCGTGTTCTGAATGTTTTGACTTTAAAAACTTGCCTATTGCCTTTGTCATAAACTACTTTGAAGTAGGCTAGTGGGTTGATGATTTGGAATGCAAGTTGTTGTGGGTTAATTGTTTTGACCTTTTTGCTGGTATTAAGTCTTTATGTTTGAAGTCTGGTTATTACTTTAAAAGGAATTTTTTGATTCTTCATACAATTATTTTTGCCAATCAACCAGTCAAATGATGGGTGTGGATCTAATCGCTGATTTTATTTAACATCGTTTCTGAAAGTACAAACTGATTTTCTATTGGAAGGAAAGAGTCAAGTGTAAGTGGAGAAGATAATCAAAGCCAGTTGAATTATTTATCAGAAGAAACGGCTAATATCAAAGAGAAGCTGTTGTGTTTAATGGAGGTCTCTAAAGCTCTTTCAACAACCGGTATGTTTTCTACACCATTTGAGGACTTCTTCATATGTACTGCCACACTTTAACCTCCCTTGGAATGATTGTACAATATTTTATTTATACAGATTCACTCAATTTCATTTATTTTCTTGCAAACCAATGGTTTGTAAGACTAGAAGATTTAAAACGATTTAGTTATTTTCTTTATTATTATTACTTATGTGTTTGCTTTTCTTCCATCCCTGTTTCATTTATTCGACATTTCAGGTCCAAAGTACAACCAAAAAGAAAAACCTACTAATGAATCAAAGTGATTGTGACCTTGAGCTTAGTTTACGGGTTGGTACAAGATCAAGTAGGTGCATATATATAGCCGATAAATCTCAGTTTAATGATTTTGAAGTGTACCTAATAGTAGTTACACTATTAGAGTGGAGGAAGGAACATGTAATCGACCAGTGACAATATTTTACAATGGCACGATGTCCTTTTTTTATGCTACTAAGTTTCAGGTTTGTGTTATTTCTCCATTTCTTTAGTGGTGTTTGTAGTCAATTTACTTCATTTTCGTAATAAGTTTACATTTATATGTTGCAACAATATCCTTTAGCTTTCAAACTATCATAATATTTCATTTAACAATATATGATCATTATCGTACTATTTCATTTAACAATATATGATCATTATATCAAGATATTTGTTTGCGTCAAATAGGACAAAGTGATAACAAGCATGACGAAAATGGCCGTAAGGCCACAACTAAACAGTTCAGGATCGTTAATGAAGAGATCGCTGCAACGATTTCTGCACAGTAGGAACAATCGGAATGGATGGAATATGAATCGAGTACAGTATCTTGACAATTATGAATAGATGTTCAGTATGATGCAACATTGCAATGCGTATGGTCCATTTGATTTTACAGATTTACAGTTGTATCTAGGTATTATCTTTTTTTCAATGTCGAAAGCCTCCTGATATAAGGAAAAATCATTTGGCATCCAAAACCATAACTTCAAGTCACTTGGATTTATCTAAACAAAAAGCTCAAGGTACAGTACTTCTTTTAAGGATTTTGAAAATATTTACATCGAAACTCAGGAACAAAAATCCCAAATATGCAAAGTTGATTTTATAAAATTTATTTTGAAAATAGGCTTTATTGATTTCCAAAGGAACTTGCACTACTAGAAAACATTCTAATTTCCTATGCAAAATTTCCTACATCTTTCCTACGCCATAAGGCAGGACGTAGGAATGGCGTAGGAAATTGGTAGGCTGAGTTCACGACGTAGGAAATACGTCAACCATCTCTTATGTCTTATCTACGCCTATAGAAGGCGTAGAAATTTTCTAATTTCATACAAAATATTTCCTATGTTTTTCCTACGCCATAAGGCATGGCATAGGAAATTGATAGGAAATTTCCTATGCTTTTCCTACGACATAAGGCAAGGCGTAGGAATGACGTGGGAAATTGATAGGCAGAGTTCACGGTGTAGAAATCTTCTATGTTATTTCCACGCCATTGTAGAAATCTTTCTAATTTTATATGGGAAATTTCCTATGTCTTTCCTATGCCATAAGGCGGGGCATAAGAATGGCGTAGGAAATCGATACGCAGAGTTGTGTATGAAAGGCGTCAACCATTTCTTATTTCTTACCTACACCTGTAGAAGACGTAGAAATCTCCTACGTCATTCATGCCATTGTAGAAAACATTCTAATTTCATTCACGAAATTTCCTATGCCATAAGGTGTGGCGGAGTAATGACGTAGGAAATTGATAGGCAGAATTCGCGACATAGGAAAGACATCAACCATCTCTTATGTCCTACCTATGCCTATAGAAGGCATAGAAATCAATTATGTCATTTTCCACGCCATTATAGAAAACATTCTAATTTCATTCAATATGAAAGAAAATATTTAATAACTAATAGTGATACCTAAATATCATTTAATAATTTATACCTTTAAATTCTATTTATTTATTATAGTTTAATCTTCATTAATTAATAGTGATACTTAATTTACTATTTAATCTATATTTAATTACTGATAACTAGTAATTATTATTGATAATTGATAATTTTTGATATGTCATAATCATTACTACTTAATTATAATTACAATTGAAGATTAATAATTTATATATAAAACGAAAAATTTAATAATTTATTTTTTAATAACCAATAATTATAAATTACCGGTAAATAATTAATACTTAATAATTGAGAGATTAACATTCAATAAGTAACAACCGATTGATACTTAATATATAATGGTTAAAAAACAATGTTTATTATATTTAAGATTTGATAATTAGTCATTGTATTTAATTAATGTTTAAATAAAAGTCAATTTTTGGAAGGGTAGGCACGGACATACAAGAAAGCACAGATCTGCATAGAATGGTCCCATTCATCACCGTTCAAAACAAACCAATCCAGCGACGAGAAAGACTTCAAAACATTTATCTCGGATCTCTGTGTTGTACCTTGCGTTGTAATTCACGTGACCCTTTCACTTTATCCCCAATTCTTCTCCTCCTTTTCTATTTCCTCTCTGAAACCAAAACTTCTCTTCTTTCGAACTTTACCAGTTGAAAATTTAACCCAGGAAACTTCTTAATTCCATAAGGTTTGTCTATTGCAAACCAGAAATCGTCATCGCTGATTTCCTTATCGTTGCCAAATTAGGGTAGCCGCCTTTGTTAGAAATTGTATTTCATTTCAGATCTGGAATTCATCGATTACTGTGTTGCTATCGTAAGGTTCGATCCACTGCTGAAGTTGAGATATGCTCTAACAAGATCTGAAATTCATGTTGTTATTTCCATCAACAGGTAAATGTAGCCGTCACTTCTCTGAGTCAGCCGTAATTTCTCCGAGTAAATGCAATAATCTATCTGAAGTGTGGAGGTCTAACTAGGTAAAGTTTAACCAATATCCAATAACTCATTCCGCATTGAAAAAGCATACGATGAAATCATTAATCTGCTAATCCTAATCCAATATATAATTTCTCCATTCATAGACCATCCTCAATCCCTAATTCTAATTATGTCTTCAAGATACGATAAAGGTGAGAATAGAATAGAAGAGACGTTTCCGTATAATCAGTTTATCAATCAGTATGTTTTACAGATATTGTGGTTTTCCATGGAGTAGTCATTGATACAACTCGTAAGGGTAATCCAATTTAGTACACTGCTAAAAAAATATGCAGCTTTATTTCATCAAAAAATTGTTATTTAATCTTTTGATGTTGAACTCACTATAGTTTTAGTTTCATCTTTCAATTGTTCGTCCCTTTTGATATAGCCTGTGATTTTATAATATTGTATAAATTCTCAACCTCAGCTGTAGAAACAAACCCATTGTAGAGGATAAAATTATTGCTGCTACTGAGAGAAAGGGAAGGAGGGCGAAATACAATAAGATTTCTATAGTTGAGGTTGATGATGAAGAAAGTCAGGTTTTAAGAAACGTAAGGAGATGGTTGTTGATGAAGAGGTCTTATCCTTATTTGTTTTGCTAGCCTTCCTACTGCGCAGCCTTTTGCTGTTCATTTGATTTGTATTTTTAGGTTGAATGCTATTCATTTGACTTAATCTTGCAACTATTATCCGGCTTTGGAAGAATTCCAATGCATGGTAACATCCTAGAGTGATATAACTGAAAGTCTGAAAAATTCAGTTTGAATCATCTCTTTTGTATTTCCATCCTATACTGAATAACTTAGGTTTCCTTTTATTTTTTTTCTTTAGGCATATAATTTATGACTCGATAAAAATGATTCTTGAGTTAGCACTACTTCGATTTTAATAAACTACAATATTTCAATCATTTTCATAGTTATAAACAACATTTAGGATAAAATTTAGCTATCCCTACACTGTAATTTGTAGAAACATTAATGATGTTCTACAATATATGTAATTGTCCTTATCCCTATTTGAAGCTTTTAGACCATTAAGATGAATTTATACTTGCATTCAAATGATAATATCATTAATTATAGTAGTAACTGAATTCTTTAATATAATTTGTTTTATGAATCTGTACTTTTCCTTGTTGGCAATGAAAATGGCAACCATGACTATTGTTTATAGTTTGCAAAGGATTACCATATAACAATGATTTTGTTGTTGTTTTTTTTGTAGTGTCCCGAAATTCCGATACAATTTGAGTTGACCAAATAACACAAGCCCAACCCAAATTACACTGGAAACCAGAAAACTAATAGAAAGAAAACAGAGTGAGGATAGATAAACTTAGAATAGAAGAAGAAGAAGAACATACAAATTCAGAGTAACACGAATCTCGCAGCGGAACGAACAACATATAAAAGATAACATATCCTTGAAATAAAATCAGTATATGTATATAGTAACATTATCAGAGTACAACACTTACAACCCAGCGGATTTAAACAATAGCTATATAATCCTAAAGCCTCCTGCTCCAAGTTCTCCAAGTATATCTGTAAATCCTGACTACCTGACTGCTCATACAAATTTGAGCACCCAAGAGTTTAGGGAAAACAAAACAAAACAAACTCCGAGTCAGTCATGGGACTGGTATGAGTAAACAATTTAAAACAGTTTGGAAAAATAACGATATCTCATAAGACCACGCCGTATAACGGAACGGGTTTTTCCCTTATAAGAATCCAAATCAATTTGATTTAACTTTCAAATCATTTTGAAAGAAACAATGATCTTTTATATCAAAACTCTTTTGATATTATAATAGTGTCTATCAACCACAATATAATAAGCATCTTGCAGAACGCTTTCGTCTCACGTTCCACATATATAGTATACAATCAAAACCGCGAGTACTTATTGGGTAATGGATTTCCAACTATGACAAGGTATGGAACCACCTTCCGATAGTGTACCTCTAGAGAGGAATACACTGGGTTCAACAAGAACATCTTGCAAACCGGACACACATGACCGACCACTCATTTTGCTTGAGTGTATCGAATGTATATCACTAACGGTTGGGATCAGCAACCGTTTCCCGAATGGGACAGCATCAAATAGATTAAAGAATGGAATGAATATCTCTAGATAGGTGATAATACACCCTACTTGGCAAACAACCACTTAGCCATGCTGTCTGCCCGATTTTTTTCATTTCCCGATTGTGAGGCTAGAGACCACACTTATCTCTGACAGATCACACATTTATTCACTTTGAATGTCACATTGTTATACCCACCAAATCACAATTTGATTTCCCCAAAAATACAATGGGTATACAGCTAAGAGAAACGAATTCCTCCTCCCCCAAACATATCTATGTTTGAAAATATCAACTTACGCGATCTATTAAATATACTCTGTCAGACATTCTTCCATACAGATCGTCCTGGGACTGGACAAACTGAAGGCACTATTCTATAAACAGGACAGCCCTTGCATAACTCCATCTTCAATTATCTTCATCATATTTGATCGCAACGCTAATGTCGTACGGAGTGGTTTTCAGATAATATATCTGATTCCGGTCTCTCCGTATTGACAAGGAAATGTTCAAAAACTTCGATAGTCGGTAAGTTAACTATCAAAGAAAAACACGTGTGCAAACAATGATATTATTTCCAGATGGAAATTCTATTGATCAATCATCAATCAACCTTTTCTCCTTTTTAAATTAATTTATCATTAATTTATTCAGTTACCTGTTTCCATATATTCAACATTCCCTATTTTCTAAATTTAGAAAATATACGTTATTAATTATTGGAAAAGATTTCTATCTCTTTTTCATGTATCACTGTCATTCCAGTATTCTTTATCATCGAACATTTCATTTTCAAAGATTAGAAAATGTCTCTGATATATTTGGAAAATGTTTCCAAAACTCATTCATTGGATTTAATAGATGTTTAAATAAAACATCGCTATGCAAACTCAAAACATTAAACTCATTAACTAAATTCACTGAACCATCCTTCACTGTCGAACCTTAACCATTCCTTAGTTAAAAACGAAGTCAATCAAGTTGGGGTATAACTACCACTCAGAACTTAACTGAACAACATTTCTAACTTCGAAATAGACAAAGTTCACCTTCCAAATCTTTAACAAACTTCCTTACATAACTCTCGGATTCTATTTACAAATCCACTTCTTTATTGAAAACACTGATTATAAATATAGCGTTATAATTCCTACGTCTGAAATTTCTAACTTCAAAATATAGTTCCTTAATTTAAATAAATAACTAAATAAAAAATTTACTTATAAATTATTAAATCTTGACTAAAAGCGGAAAGTGTACCTACCCAAATTCGATATAATCGAATTTCAACATATAACTCTCTTTCGAATAATCTCTATTCGATAACTCCTTTTTGAATAAACTATATTCGATTAACTCTCTTCGAATAACTAATATTCGATAAACTCTCTTTTGAATAAACTATATTCGATAATTCCTTTCGAATAAACTATATTCGACTAACACCTTTCTTCGAATAAACTATATTCGATTAACTCCTTTCGAACAAACTATATTCGATTATTCCCTTTTAACTCTATTCGAATAACTAATATTCGATAACTCCTTTTTAAATCTTTTCGAATAACTAATGTAACAACCCGGAAATTCTGAGCCAATTTAAAATAATTATTTTGGCAATTTTAGCGAATTTTGATTATTTAAAATAAATTATTTTAAATAATAACGACGAGAAATTTATTTTGAATAGAACTAAAACATATATATTTATATAGATCGTCGTTAGAATATAAATAATTATTTATAATTATAAAAGGAATTGAAAATGGCGCGGTAGTTCGATAATTTGATTTCAAATTTCAATTGAACATACCGTGTGCAAAATAAACCGGATTTTAGCGAAACCAAAAATATTATAATCTAATTTAGAATATCTTTCTAAAAAATTCAAAAAATCAAAATTTCATAGGGGGGATAAAAAGTTTTTTCCAGTTAAAAATTCAGAATAATCGCCAAGGAATTTCAGCCCTTAAAAATGGAAATTTTGCAAACGGCCTCGGTTTTCGACGAAACCACTTTTATTGGATCCGGTATGTCAAATTATTGCTACATTTCAAAATTCGTAATTTTTTGAATCAATATGTGAGCATGGCGAAGGAAAACGCGTTTTACCATTTTTAGTTGATTTTAATCGACTGGAAAATGGCAATTTTTCATACGGTCTCAGAATTCGATGAAACTAGTTTTGTTAGGACCGTATCGTCAATACGAAGCTAGAAAATATTTTTCGGGAATTTTTAGAGTTCTTATGTGGGCCCGTTAAATTGAAATGCGCGTTCAAATTCAATATATAGAGTTATATGTTGATTTTGATGAAAACTGATCGAAACGATCAAATCAGCTTACGATATATATCCCATTGTGTTCGGAATTGGGGTAATTAGCTAGGGATGACAGGCGGTGGCTTCGATTTCGAGTTCGAAAATAAAAGTTGCTTTTTGAAATTAAATAATTAAATAAATTAAAAATAAAATACCCCTCTCTCTCCTCCTTATTTCCTCTCACCCCCCCCCCGATTTCGTTTTCAACAGAAATAAAAAAAATGGAAGGGGGGATCGCGATCTCGTCGCCCGCCCCCCCCCCCCCCCCCCGGGTCGGCCTTCCACCGCTGCCCAGGGCGGCCGCCACCACCTAAGCCGCCCCATCTTCTTCTCCCTCTCCTGCTCTACCTCCGTTCTCCTCTTCCCCCTCCTAAAACGCACGAAACCCCCCCTCCAATCCTCCACCGCAACGCCTACCTCGTGCCCCCTCCTCTTGTTGCTGCCGCCGCTGCTTCTTCTTCTTCCTCCCTTCAGCCCTCTTCTCCTTTCTTCCTCTAGGCACTGTGAGTTTTCTTTATATTTTAATTATTTGAAATATTCAGTTTTGTTTAATTAAAGTAGCTTTGTTTATTTTCTGATTTTTAAAATATAAATATAAAGAAGGGATTTTTAGATAGAAAAAGATTAGATTTTTAATGAGAGGAAAGGTCGGATTTTTATATGCGATGTTAACGAAGAAAGGTTGGATTTTTATCCAAATAAAGATAGGATTTTTATTAAGTAAACATCGTTATAAAAGTGAAAAGATTATATTTCTATTTATAAAAATATGATTTTTATATTTTGGAAAGAATAAAAATTCGATTTTTAATTTATTGAAGAGATAAATAAATGATTTCTATAATGAAATCGCGAAAAGCTCATGTCTTTGAAGTAGGAAAGATATGATTTTTATATTATCAAAAGTATAAAAATATGATTTTTATCATATGTGAAAAATAAAAATAAAATTTTTATTTATATAGTAGTGGTATAAAAATAGGATTTTTTTATACATAGCAACAATATAAAAATATGATTTTTATATAGGTAGTGGCTACGGACGATGAAATAGATAAAAGGCGAGAACGGCGAAGATTTCTACATATGAAGAGTCGAGGCGTTTGGTTTAGCTAGTCGGTGAGAACTTCTCACTTTAAATTTTCTTTTCTAGTTAAAATATATACTAAGATGCAAACGGTGCTTAGTAGCACCTGATACCCGCCATCCACAGACCATTGATGGCTTGTATGTTTGATTGTTTGTTGTGGTGAAAATTTATTGTGTGTTGTGAGATGGAATAAAATATTTAAATAGTTAAAAATATTTTATCGTTAAAAATATAATTTTTAACGGGTATGTGAATGAATAAAAATCTATGTTTGATGATTTGAAACCCCACACGGGTATTGGGATAAGATACGGCATACACTAATCCCAATAATTAGTTGTATGTCGATCGATTGATTGACATGCTGTTATAAGCATTAGATACCTATATTTGATGCTTATACAGTGTAGTGCACTTTGGATGATGGTTGATTACTTATCGTTGCTAATATATACATGTGTTGTATGGAAACCATATAATTAACATTATATGGTAATTGATTGGGCCTCATTCCAATTGGGGAAATAAAGAATATTATAAAACAAAAATAATCATGTGTTGAAAATAATCATGTGTTGAAAATAATCATGTGTTGAAAGAAATATTTTAACAATAAAATTTACATCTTTATCATATTTAAAGTTAGAAACTAACCGGAAAATAGATAAGATGAGTGGTTTCCTGGGTACTGATCTGGTATTGGTTTCGGCCTTCGGGGTGAATACGTAGGGAATCATTCTCTTACTACGTTACGGTTGGAGTCTGATTTAAAAATCAAACGATAGGTACCATAATTTTATAAAATATATTAAATAACAAAAATAGTCATGTGTTGACAGTGCTCATGTGTTGAAAAAAAAAATATTTATGTGTTGAATAGAATAAATATTTATTTGTTGAATATAATAACAAATTTATTGAAATATATAAAGCCGTGTTGATTAGAGATGCGCCATTTTGACGTGAGCGATATTTATATCGATTATATTCGTTTTTGCAATGAATATAGAAAAAGAAGTGATTTCAAAATATAATATTTTGAAAATATTATCATTTGTATATTGATGATGTGGAATATTCAATTTTGATTCGAAATTGAATATGAAGTTGAAATCGTTTCAAAAATGAATTTAAAACGATTTATAAAATACGTTTTGAAAAGGAAATTGACGAAATATATATAATATATATATTATATACATATAATGGCCTGAATAGAACGCGCCGCGCTGCGGCAGTTCGTGAATTTCGACCATTGACTTCGAATGGACATTACGGGAGATCCGACCGTCGGATTCTCCTGAAACCGGAACCGTTGGGTTCGTATCAAAAAGAGCTTTCCAATGAATATTAGAAATTAGAAATTTAACGGTTGTATTTGGAATTATGTCCAAATCAAATTTGGAAAAGGTCGTTGTAAGTGCAGTTCGATGACCGTTGTTGGAAATCGACTGTACGGGCTTTGATAAAATTTAATAATAATTTGTGTGAAATCATAAGAAATGATTTGGGAAAAACTGGGATGAAAAATCCACATTTGAAAAGATAAAATTAGATTTTTATCAAAATGAACTAGTTTTGAACTAGAATAAAAAAAAAATCAAATTATTTTTGAAATAAATAAATTGAATATGAAAGTGGTTTTAAAAATAATCAGATTTTCCAATATACGAATTGGAAATGGATTTGAATCGAAATTGTCTTTGTAATATCTCGATGTTGGATTTCGTGATTATATAGATATTGTTATGGGAATTTGAAAGATATATTTATATCATTATTTCCAATACGATATTTGTTGGTCGTAGAATTTGATATTGAATATAAGCCGATATATTTTCTATTCAGAGCCTTGTATTTAATATCAAATGTGATTTGGGTTTGTCGTGAATGGTGTCTTCATTAACACAGTTCTTAAGCCCAGTTGAGAAAAAGATTAAATCTTTCTACTTTAGATTTAATGGGGTGTACCAATTAAATGATATTTAATTGGAATTAAATTTAAATTGATTCTTGGGTTTATCGTGAGCAGTGTTTTGAACAACACCTGTTCTTTAACCCGGTTAACAATAGAAAGTGATTTTGGGTTTATCGTGAATCGTGTTTTAGGTGACATTGGTTCTTTAACCCAGTTAAAGATAGGATATTGATTTTTGTGAAGATTAAAACTAAGTGGAGTTTTAATGAATCTATAATTAGATCGAAATGTGAATTGTTAATTTAAATTATCAAATTTGGAAAGTGATCGAGAATGGACTATCACCATTCTGCTCCAAAGCGATAGTTAAATCTTTAATTAGATTTGAACGTGAAATGGTAATTAACTTTACCGATAACACCGTGGTGTTAGATATGGAGTATTACCAGTTTTGCTCCATGGGATGAATAGGTTGGAATTGGGAAATAAAATAAATAATTACTTCGGTGTGGTTCGCTAATCCCGACTAGTTTGGAAAACCATAATATGGTTTGAAATGATATACAAAGGAGGATTAAAGAATAAATTTAGAAGAATTTATCTTTGATAAAATTAATGGGAACCTTTCCCTAAGAATGTGATTTTGTGAATAAAAGAATATTCTGAATTGGAATGAGGCGTTTGTTGTGTTTGTTTAACATTTGTTTATTATATACGTGTGTTATTCAGAAAGGCCGGGTCTATACCCATTCTGAATAACTGATTCGACGATATGTCGAAGATGAAGACGGTGGTTGAAGACCGGAAGTCTTCACATCGTTTGAGTGATTACTGATGATCTTGATTAGGCTGTACACCCAAGATGAGGGAATCTGTTGGTGATCGTCCAGACGTACTTGGAGATCGATGGATATGCGAGAAAGTGCCTCCGGTTTCGTTCAGACCCAGAACGAACTTGTAAATGGACTGTGTGTCTTACATTGGATTTTATCCTGTGTTGATTGATCTCTATTAAATATACATTTGTTTGGTGGCGGAGAATTTATTCTCTTGCTTAACGCCCTTCTCTGAGACGTACGAGCTCAGAGGTTGTATATCGATGGACATCAGTCGCATGGAGTGAATTGCCTGTGTGGCACGCCTAAGTGGCAAATGATCAAGGCTTCTGTTGAAAAGCAAAGTCTTATGGTTGATGATCAAAGCACGGCCTGTGTGGCGCAGCTTTATGTATGGCGTTAATTCACGAGCCTCACACCTCGGTATGAGTCAAAAAGGGGATAGTGACTGCAGGGAGAGCATGACATTTCTTTCTAGCTAATGGTGGTGTCAGTGCTTAAACTGGCTGACATTTATATACTTTTCACCTGTGTTGTTGTTGGATTGCGAGGCGCCTCGAATATATGGTCGATAACTGGCACTATGTGAGCCGACGTACAGACCATTATATATAGGTCCTATAGGACCGGGAAACGTGTGTTCAGGAATAACTAATCCTCCAAAGTTAGGTGAGGACCGGCCCTGAAGATCCAAGGATCATAGTGGGATCCTGAGACATTTTCTAGAGTGTCCCGAATCAGAGAGGAGCTTGCCCCTTGCCTCGACTCATGACGGAAATCCAATTTCCAATACGTGACTTGCGGTTTTATTTGTAGAGCCTAGTATGGCGACATGATATATGGTACCCATGCAGTCTATGATTGATATTTATGATTGAAATTGTTTTGACACTATACACCTATAATAGTATCAAATGATTTGTTTTAACGTACCAAGCATGTTTGGCTATTATAAGGGAAAACCCTATCCTCCGGCTTGCGTTGCATTGTGTGATGGGACCTGGGTCTTATAATAGCTTCATTTTTACAAAAAGCATTGCGCTGTTTTGTTATATGCACTAGTATTCTTGGGAGCAAACCCGTTCCGTGTTATACGGCGTGGTCCCTTGAATCACTCTCTTTTAAAGTAAAGTTTTAAATAACTGTTTTAGTTCTCACCCTAGTCACATGACTGACCTAGAGTTTATTGTTTTAACCTAAACTCTGGGTGCCCTTATTTTCCGCACGGGCAGCTAGTAGTTTTGGTTTTGCAGATTTATATTCACAGGAACCTGGTTTGCAGCTGGAACGATACTCGGAAAGCTCTGTATCCGTGTATTTCTTTCAGTTGTGCTTTGTATTATTTTTCCGCTGCTATGTAACTTATTGTAATCTCTGATATTTATCAAATGTATATTTATTCATACTCTGTATATTCTTGTATTCTGATGGAATTGTTGTAGTAAACAATGAAATGTTCTTCTGTCTGCGTTCTTTTGTGTGTTGTTCTCAAGGTATCCGCTCTTTCCTTATCGGGGAAGTTATGGGTCCATACAGTGGTATCAGAGCTTTGGTTTACAGAGCTCGAGAGCAAGACACATTAGAACTGAACAAAAGAATTCATCAGAGATTGGATTAGTAATATCCAACTAGAATAACTCGTTAGAGATGGGATCAGTAGTATCCTAGAACGAGTGTGAAGTGTATATTTTTCAAATAAAAACAATTTTTGTTTTGAAAATTTAAATCGTATCATACGTATTTGAATAATTTATTAGTATTGAGTTTGGACAATCGGGTATATAAAGATTTTGCATATACGCATCATGAACGTATATTCGAAGTTTTAATATACTAGATAGATATAGGATCACATTCTAGACACCCGGGGATGATTCTGATGATGGTGTATCATCATTAGTATTTATATTCGAGTTTCGAAAGTGTGCTATCTATATATTTCCATTAGGCTGGTGTGAGAACCAAAATATAGCTAGAATACATTGTTGTGATTTGGCATCGAAAACATGATTTTCTGTGTATATATCAAAAATTATGAATTTGAAACGTTAATTCACTAACTAATTGATGGTTGTGTTGTTTGTTTATTTGTTTGATATTTTTAACCATTTAGCCTAATTGAACCAAATAGCAAAGTTTATTGAAAATTGGTCGCATTTGCTTGCATATACATGTACTTACATTGAACAGGTCATAGCAAGGAGGCTAGAGCAGAAGAATAAAATTGTTTGCCCGACAAATAGGTACATGTTTACCATAATTTACTGTTTTGATTGGGTGATGATGATTTTATGAGCCGATTGGCTTTTTCTTTTTCGTTTGGATTGAAGAAGGCCATGGGAGGCTATATGAAATATCGCGAAGTCCCCGGTGCAGGGGAGGTTACAGCGAAATTTTTCGAAAATTTAGGGTGTTAGCCAAATTTTTGAAAAATTTGAAAAGTTCTTAGAAACTGAAAAGTTGAAGAACTTAAGCCGTAAAGAAAACAGTGGAAGTTGAGTTGATTAATTAAACAACTTTCAGCTTCGTTCCTTTTCGGGGACAAAAAGTTTTAAGTGGGGGAGATTGTAACAACCCAAAAATTCTGAGCCAATTTAAAAAATTTATTTTGGCAATTTTAGCGAATTTTGATTATTTAAAATGAATTATTTTAAATAATAACGAGGAGAAATTTATTTGGATAGAATTAAAACGTATATATTTATATGGATCGTCGTTAGAATATAAATAATTATTTATAATTATAAAAGGAATTGAAAATGGCGCGGTAGTTCGATAATTTGATTTCAAATTTCAATTGAACATACCGGGTGCAAAATAAACCGGATTTTAGCGAAACCAAAAACATTAGAATCTAATTGAGAATATCTTTCTAACGAATCTGAAAAATCAAAATTTCATATTGGGGATAAAAAGTTATGTCCAATTAAAAATTCAGAATAGTCGCTATGGAATTTCAACCCTTAAAAATGGAAATTTTGCAAACGGCCTCGGTTTTCGACGAAACTACTTTTGTTGGATCCGGGATGTCCAATTATTGCTAGGTTTCAAAATTCGTAATTTTTCGAATCAATATGCGAGCATGGCGAAGGAAAACGCGTTTGACCATTTTAAGTTGATTTCAATTGACTGGAAAATGGCCATTTTTCAAACGGTCTCAGGATTCGATGAAACTTGTTTTGCTAGGACCGTATAAACAATACGAAGCTAGAAAATATTTTTCGGGAATTTTTAGAGTTCGTATGTGGGCCCGGTAAATTGAAATGTGCGTTCAAATTCAATATATAGAGTTATATGTTGATTTTGATGAAAACTGATTGAAACGATCGAATCAGCTTACGATACATATCCCATTATGTTCGGAATGGGGGTAATTAGTTTGGGACGACAGGCGGTGGGTTCGATTTCGAGTTCAAAAATAAAAGTTGCTTTTTGAAATTAAATAATTAAATAAATTAAAAATAAAATACCCCTCTCTCTCCTCCTTATTTCCTCTCAGCCTCCCCCCTCCCAGATTTCGTTTTCAACAGAAATTTAAAAAAATGGAAAGGGGGATCGCGATCTTGTCGCACCCTGCCCCCCCCCCCCCGGTCGGCCTTCCACCGCCGCCTAGGGCGGCCGCCGCCACCGAAGTCGCCCCCATCTTCTTCTCCCTCTCCTGCTCTTCCTCCGTTCTCCTCTCCCCCCCCCCTCCCCCAATCGTCCACCGCAACGTCTACCTCGCGCACCCTCCTCCTGTTGCTACCGCCGCTGCTTCTTCTTCCTCCCTTCAACCCTCTTCTCCTTTCTTCCTCTAGGCACTGTGAGTTTTCTATTTATTTTAATTATTTGAAATATTCAGTTTTGTTTAATTAAAGTAGATTTGTTTATTTTCTGATTTTTAAAATATAAATAAAAAGGAGAAATAAAAAGAAGGGATTTTTAGAAAGAAAAAGATAAGATTTTTAATGAGAGGAAAGGTCGGATTTTTATATACGATGTTAGCGAAGAAAGGTTGGATTTTTATCCGAATAAAGATAGGATTTTTATTAAGTAAACATCGTTATAAAAGTGAAAAGATTATATTTTTATTTATAAAAATATGATTTTTATATTTTGGAAAGAATAAAAATTCGATTTTTAATTTATAGAAGAGATAAATAAATGATTTTTATAATGAAATCGCGAAAATATTATGTCTTTGAAGTAGGAAAGATATGATTTTTATATTATCAAAAGTATAAAAATATGATTTTTATCATATGTGAAAAATAAAAATATAATTTTTATCTATATAGTAGCGGTATAAAAATAGGATTTTTATATATATAGCAACAATATAAAAATATGATTTTTATATAGGTAGTGGCTACGGACGATGAAATAGACAAAAGGCGAGAACGGCGAATATTTCTGCATATGAAGAGTCGAGGCTTTTGGTTTAGCTAGTCGGTGAGAACTTCTCACTTTAAATTTTCTTTTCTAGTTAAAATATATACTAGGATGCAGACGGTGCTTAGTAGCACCCGACACCCGCCATCCACAGACCATGGATGACTTGTATGTTTGATTGTTTGTTGTGGTGAAAATTTATTGTGTGTTGTGAGATGGAATAAAATATTTAAATAGTTAAAAATATTTTATCGTTAAAAATATAATTTTTAACGGGTATGCGAATGAATAAAAATCTGTATTTGTTGATTTGAAACCCCACACCGATATTGGGATAAGATACGGCATACACTAATCCCAATAATTAGTTGTATGTCGATCGATTGATTGACAGGCTGTTATAAGCGTTAGATACCTATATTTGATGCTTATACAGTGTAGTGCACTTTGGATGATGGTTGATTACTTATCGTTGCTATTATATACATGTGTTGTATGGAAACCATATAATTAACATTATATGGTAATTGATTGGGCCTCATTCCAATTGGGGAAATAAAGAATATTATAAAATAAAAATAATCATGTGTTGAAAATAATCATGTGTTGAAAGAAATATTTTAACAATAAAATTTACATCTTTATAATATTTAAAGTTAGAAACTAACCGGAAAATAGATAAGATGAGTGGTTTCCTGGGTACTGATCTGATATTGGTTTCGGCCTTCGGGGTTAATACTTAGGGAATCATTCTCTTACTACGTTATGGTTGGAGTCTGATTTAAAAATCAAATGATAGATACCATAATTTTATAAAATATATTAAATAATAAAAATAGTCATGTGTCGACAGTGCTCATGTGTTAAGAATATTCATGTGTTGAAAAAAAAAATATTCATGTGTTGAATAGAATAAATATTCATTTGTTGAATAGAATAACGAATTTATTGAAATATATAAAGCCGTGTAGATTAGTGATGCGTCATTTTGACGTGAGTGATATTTATATCGATTATATTCGTTTTCATAATGAATATAGAAAAAGAAGTGATTTCAAAATATAATATTTTGAAAATATTATAATTTGTATATTGATGATGTGGAATATTCAATTTTGATTCGAAATGGAATATGAAGTTGAAATCATTTCGAAAATGAATTTAAAACGATTTATAAAATACATTTTGAAAAGGAAATCGACGAAATATATATAACATATATATTATATACATATAATGGCCTGAATAGAACGCGTTGCGCTGCGGTAGTTCGTGAATTTCGACCATTGACTTCGAATGGACATTACGGGAGATCCGACCGTCGGATTCTCCTGAAACCGAAACTGTTGGGTTCGTATCGAAAAGAGCTTTCCAATGAATATTAGAGATTAGAAATCTAACTATTGGATTTGGAATTATGTCCAAATCAAATTTGGAAAAGGTCGTTGTAAGTGCAGTTCGATGGCAGTTGATGAAAATCGACTGTACGGGCTTTGATAAAATTATTAGAAATAGTAATAATTTGTGTAAAATCATAAGAAATGATTTGGAAAAAACTGGGATGAAAAATTCCACATTTGAAAAGATAAAATTAGATTTTTATCAAAATGAACTAGTTTTGAACTAGAATAAAAAAAATCAATTTATTTTTGAAATAAATAAATTGAATCTGAAAGTGGTTTTAAAAATAATCAGAATTTCCAATATACGAATTGGAAATTGATTTGAATCGAAATTTTCTTTGGAATATTTCGATGTTGGATTTCGTGATTATACAGATATTGTTATGGGAATTTGAAAGATATATTTATATCGTTATTTACAATACAATATTTGTTGGTCGTAGAATTTGATATTGAATATAAGCCGATATATTTTCTATTCAGAGCCTTGTATTTAATATCAAATGTGATTTGGGTTTGTCGTGAATAGTGTCTTCATTAACACTGTTCTTAAGCACAGTTGAGAAAAAGATTAAATCTTTCTACTTTAGATTTAATGGGGTGTACCAATTACATGATATTTAATTGGAATTAAATTTAAAATGATTCTTGGGTTTATCCTGAGCAGTGTTTTGAATAACACATGTTCTTTAAATCGATTAACAATAGAAAGTGATTTTGGGTTTATCGTGAATCATGTTTTAGGTGACATTGGTTCTTTAACCCAGTTAAAGACAGGATATTGATTTTTGTGAAGATTAAAACCAAGTGGAGTTTTAATGAATCTGTAATTAGATCGAAATGTGAATTGTTAATTTAAATTATCAAATTTGGAAAGTGATCGAGAATAAAGTATCACTAGTTCTGCTCCAAAGCGATAGTTAAATCTTTAATTACATTTGAACGTGAAATGGTAATTAACTTTACCGATAACACCGTGGTGTTAGATATGGAGTATTACCAGTTTTGCTCCATGGGATGAATAGGTTGAGATTGGGAAATAAAATAAATAATTACTTCGGTGTGGTTCGCTAATCCCGACTAGTTTGGAAAACCATAATATGGTATGAAATGATATTCAAAGGAGGATTAAAGAATAAATTTAGAAGAATTTATCTTTGATAAAATTAATGGGAACCTTTCCCTAAGAATGTGATTTTGTGAATAAAAGAATATTCTGAATTGGAATGAGGCGTTTGTTGTGTTTGTGTAACATTTGTTTATTATATACGTGGGTTATTCAGAAATGTCAGGTCTATACCCATTCTGAATAACCGATTCGACGATATGTCGAAGATGAAGACGGTGGTTGAAGACCAGAAGTCTTCACATCGTTTTAGTGATTACTGATGATCTTGATTGGGCTGTACACCCAAGATGAGGGAATCAGTTGGTGATCATCCTGACGTACTTGGAGATCGATGGATATGCGAGGAAAGTGCCTCCGGTTTCGTTCAGACCCAGAACGAACTTGTAAATGGACTGTGTGTCTGACATTGGGTTTTATTCTGTGTTGATTGATCTCTATTAAATATACATTTGTTTGGCGGCGGAGAATTTATTCTCTTGCTTAACGCCCTTCTCTGAGACGTACGAGCTCAGAGGTTGTATATCGATGGACATCAGTCGCATGGAGTGAATTGCCTGTGTGGCACGCCTAAGTGGCAAATGATCAAGGCTTCTGTTGAAAAGCAAAGTCTTATAATTGATGATCAAAGCACGGCCTGTGTGGCGCAGCTTTATGTATGGCGTTAATTCGCGAGCCTCACACCTCGGTATGAGTCAAAAAGGGGATAGTGACTGCAGGGAGAGCACGACATTTCTTTTTAGCTAATGGTGGTGTCAGTGCTTAAACTGGCTGACATTTATATACTTTTCACCTGTGTGGTTGTTGGAATGTGAGGCGCCTCGAATATATGGTCGATAACTGCCACTATGTGAGCCGACGTACATACCATTATATATAGGTCCTATTGGACCCGGAAACATGTGTTCGGGAATAACTAATCCTCCAAAGTTAGGTGAGGACCGGCCCTGAAGATCCAAGGATCATAGTGGGATCCTGAGACATTTGCTAGAGTGTCTCGAATCGAAGAGGTGCTTGCCCCTTGCCTCGACTCATGACGGAAATCCAATTTCCAATACATGACTTGCGGTTTTATTTGTAGAGCCTAGTATGGCGACATGAGATATGGTACTCATGGCATCTATGATTGATATTTATGATTGAAATTGTTTTGCCATTATACACCTACAATAGTATCAAATGATTTGTTTTAATGTACCAAGCATGTTTGGCTATTATAAGGGAAAACC
The DNA here is from genome assembly GCA_030737875.1 of Allium sativum. Classification (NCBI taxonomy): domain Eukaryota; kingdom Viridiplantae; phylum Streptophyta; class Magnoliopsida; order Asparagales; family Amaryllidaceae; genus Allium; species Allium sativum. The sequence goes on along the minus strand of CM060920.1, from coordinate 266,348,224 downwards.
CTATCCTCCGGCTTGCGTTGAATTGTGTGATGGGACTTGGGTCTTATAATAGCTTCATTTTTTCAAAAAGCATTGCGCTGTTTTGTTATATGCACTAGTATTCTTGGGAGGAAACCCGTTCCGTGTTATACGGCGTGGTCCCTTGAATTATTCTTTTTTAAAGTAAAGTTTTAAATAACTGTTTTAGTTCTCACACCAGTCACATGACTGACCTGGAGTTTATTGTTTTAACCTAAACTCTGGGTGCCCTTATTTTCCGCACGGGCAGCTAGTAGTTTTGGTTTTGTAGATTTGTATTCACAGGAACCTGGTTTGCAGCTGGAACGATACTCGGAAAGCTCTGTATCTGTGTATTTCTTTCAGTTGTGCTTTGTATTATTTTTCCGCTGCTATGTAACTTATTGTAATCTCTGATATTTATCGAATGTATATTTATTCATACTCTATATATTCTTGTATTCTGATGGAATTGTTGTAATAAACTATGAAATGTTCTTCTATCTGCGTTCTTTTGTGTGTTGTTCTCAAGGTATCCGCTCTTTCCTTACGGGGAAGTTACGGGTCCTTAAAACTAATATTCGATTAACTCTCTTCGAATAACTAATATTCGATTAACTCCATTTAACTCTATTCAATTAACTCTAACTCGATTAATTCTAATCGATTAACTCTTTTTGATTAAACTCCTTTTGATTAACTCATTTCGACTACTCCTTTCAACTAACTCATTTTGACTAACATTTCGATTAACTCATTTATTTACCAAATAAACCCCTTTTTGATAATTCTATTTATTTATCAAATAATTCCCTTTTTATAAATATTTCTTTTATCTCTATTTATTTAACAAATAAATATTTCCTTTTCAATTCTATTTGTTTAACAAATAAATATTTCCTTTTCAATTCTATTTATTTTCTACATATTTCCTTTTCAACTATATTTGTAAATGTTTTACAAATATTTCCATTTTCTATTTGTTTTACAAATATTTCCCTTTCTATTTTATTTGTAAATGTTTTACAAATATTCCCTTTTCAATTCTATTTGTAAATATTTTACAAATATTTCTTTTTTTGATATCTTATTTATTTTCCAATTATCTCCTTTTCTATTCTATTTGTTTCACAAATATTTCCTTTTCTATTTGTTTTACAAATATTTCCTTTTCTATTCTATTTATTCGAAAAATAAATATTCCTTTTCAATTCTATTTATTTAACAAATAAATATTCCTTTTCAACTCTATTGATTTTATAATTATTTTCTTTTATAAAATCCTTTTCCTTTTATACATAAAATCCATTGATTTTATATAAATGATTTATTTTCAAAATACACTTTGAAAATCCCCTTTTCTATATCCCAGTATTTCTTACAGTATTTAAAATACCAAATAACAGTGATCGATATCATTCAAAACACATAATCAACAACAGATTATATATCACATCATATATTACAATATATGAAAAGAACAATACTATAAATATTGCGGAATCCAGTTGGATCCCTCCAACCTGTTTCCCTGCATCCACAGATGTTAAACAATTTAATTAACATCAATTTCATTTCACTATGAAATATTCTGCTAAACAGAATCAATATATAGTTAACGATTTATATATATGTCGTTATCTATAATTTCAACCAATCAGTCAGCAGTTCAACCTAACAGTTAGCACACAACAATCAATCATCATTTATCAGTTCTAAAAATACGTTATAAAAATATAACTAATATAGTTGGTGAGTTTTACTCACGTTGTCCGATCATCGTTAAATAACGATAATTGTCGCTTGATTCAGATGGACAATTTATTTCACTATAAATTGCAATGAACTTCGATTCAATCCCCTTTAGTTCCATGGTGTTGTCATCGTCCATACGATCCCAACGTGATAGACCGTTCGAAATTCTGGTGCAGTATGAACGAGATATTTAATTTACAAGTTTGCATATATATTTGATTAAATTAAACTTAAACATTAATTTAAATTCTGGGTCTTACACTGTTCAACCCGGCCCATATCCCACTTGAAAACCCGACCTGATAAACCTCCTTTCTTCCTCCAGCTCTAAATCCCAAGGCTTTAGCTTCTTTACAACACAAATGTCGCGTATTCTTCCATCTGTTCTTCCCCATTCCATTACGATTTCACAAACTGAACATACCAAGCTGCTTCTCTCCTCAAACACCACTTCTCCATCACCGAATTACCACACTCGCACCTTATATGTGCATCGCGGCTTCCAGGCTAGCGAGGCCCCTCCACCAACTGTCGCGACATTATTCTCTGTCGAATACCCTAAAAACTTGCCGACACATCCCATTTTACCTCCTCAGTTCGAACCCACCATCTAAACCTTGAATTGCTACCTCAAACTTCAACAAATCTGAAACCCAACTAGGACAGCAAAACTTCCAGTTTCCAGAACTTGCGTTGCATATGGGAAAACTGATATGGGTAGGAAGCTCAACTCACAAGGATCTCATATATATTAATTTTGTGATTTATAACATTTTATTTGAATTCTTTTGAATTTTTGAAGATCGAAAATCTTACTGAAAGAGGAAAAATAACCAGCGGCGCATTTTCTTTTTGTTTACAGGAGGATTAGGTCTTAAGGAATTATAAGGGGGGTATTATATAGGGTTTCTTTTTTTGATTTAGAGGATGACTTCTTTCCACCACTACAAGAAAATAATATATTGATAGCAAGCAAGGATTGCATGATAATTGACATTGCAATAGTTAAGTATACTAGTCATTAGTTAGAATAAACCATGACTTAGAACATTAAACTATGACATTGACTAATGCAATAGCAAATAACTCATTGATTAACATTAAACCATGACATAAATGCTGCGTAGTAGCAAATGATAGGGCATAAATTTTGGCCGCCTTATTTTCTATCGTTCCCTCTCAATTTTGGCCGCTGAAATATTCTTTTTCAGGTTCTTCACAAAACGTAATTTTCATGCACCTTCTAATTTCACGCTTCCCTCCAATTCCCTCTCTTCGACAAAATCCAATTCCTAATCTAATTTCACGCAATCCATCCCTTCGACATTCCGCATCGATTCTTGATTTGATCGCTTCCCTCTAGTTGTCTATGGAGTTCGTTCCACTTTGATTCTTTGACCGTCACTTGATTTTAGGTATTAAATTGCAAACTCGATTGTTTTTTCTTTCTTTCTGTAAGTCAGTGTTTACCATCGCATAATGACTATCATATTGGAGAAAGTCGGATTTGGGATTTATCCAAATGAGGTATTTACTACAATGCTTTCAATTAAGATCCTAGAGAATACTCAGAGCATGCTTTTAATTATGTCCCAAATCTTAATCCATGTATCCTAGAGTTCAAGTACTAATCTCTTTATGGTTATATAAAGCCAATCATGCCAGCTATTAAATAGATATTAAAAAATCTTCATATCTACTGTAGTCCTCAAGTTATATGGATTTGAAGCACGTATTTCATTCGTAAATGCTGCTATTTAATAACTGTATTCATGTATTACACATTATTGGCTTGTTTTTACTGATATGATTTTTATTTTATTTCCTTTCATAGCTGAAAATTGGATGAATTAATATCTACAGATCCAATTTTCAAGCTATGGTGGCTACCGATAGTTACATTTGAGTGTGAGCTTTGGAATATTGTCAAAGGTAAAGCATGCCAATCTGAATAAAATAGAAGAAATGTAAATTCCCTTTTAGGTTGTAGAACTTTTAATTATTGGTACTCTTTAGTGTTATAGTCAGTGCGAGCTATTAGAATGATAATGTACTATACTCAAACCATGTACAGAATTATAGACTGCATAGTATCTCTTCCTAATAGCTTTTGGGCTGATAAAAATTATTGACATGTTGCAATCTGTCATTCTGCATGCTTATTTATAATCGAAAACATACTCTTTTGTTTAATGTGTGATATAAAGATCCAAACATTTTATGGTTTTTAACTCCTTTGTTTGTCTCCTTTAACATACACATATCTTTGTCAATGAAATTAACGTTTTATGTTGTTTTAGGTTGTATATGTTATGGTCTAGTGGTTTCCATCACTTCAGCATATCTGCATTAATTAATTGCTGATTTTATTTGGTATTCAAGATTTCTATGATCTTATTTTCTGTTTACAAAATTTTGACTGGAAGTCTAAAATTACTTTGTTTATCATTGTCATGTTGATCTGAGCGGCAATATAAGTTTCAAGGTGCGTTCCAATGTGATACCAATGCCGATATTCTACTTTAAATAAACTGGCAATCCACTCTAACTGTTTAGCTTTGTCTATAGGGTTATCTGCAACATTAATGGTAGACTGATTATCACAGTTGAGTTGAATAGGGGATTCAAACTTTGTCTTCAATTTCTCTAATAAGCATTTGATCCATACTGCGTCATATATTCCATGGATCATGGTTCTATACTTTGTTTATGCATTGTTTCTCGCAACCACCTTTTGCTTTTTGCTCCGACACGTTATCACATTGCCTCATACACTTGTACAACACCCAGACCTTATTTCTTCAACCGAATCAACCCAATCTGCATTTGTAACACTTCAACTTTTCTTTCAAATTTTTTTCCAAAAAAGATGACTTTTCTTGTTGTTTGCTTGTGATACCTCAGAGGTCCCTGAGATGAATCATGCATATATTAATCGACCTGACTAATTGTAAAGGTAGTGTAAGGTTAGTATATGAGAGGTAGATAAGCTTCTCTTCAAGCTGTTATACCGCCTTTTGTAATCTGGACGACCTTTGAACATCTTCCTATTATCTCTAAGTTCGATTGGAGTCTTGTTGGGCTTGCTACCAAGCATACATGTTTCTTCTAAATGGTCAAAAGTGTGTTTACTTTGGGACATAGAATACTTCTTTTGCTTCTACCAAATTCTGTTACCAAAAACACCCGAGTACACCCAGATATATGACTTCGATGCCTCAATTTTTATCATAGTTACTGTTCGATGCCTCAAATTTTATCTTATCAGGCTTTGAAAGTGTCTTTTGAAGTTTTATGCAATAAGACTGTTGGAGGAAGCAGCACCAGTGCTGAACTGTTGGCAGCATTTTGTGATAATATACTGAAGAAGGGTGGAAGTGAGAAACTAAGTGATGAAGCCATTGAGGAGATGCTTGAGAAAGTTGTGAAGCTGCTTGCATGCATAAGCAATACAGATCTATTTGCGGAGTTTTATAGTTAATTTATAATCATTTAAGCCGATTACTTCAAGTTTTATCTTTGAAAATTAAATTATTGATGACAACAAATCTGTAACAGGAAGAAGCTCGCACGAAGACTGCTATTTGATAAGAGTGCATGATGATCATGAGAGGAGCATTTTGATGAAGCTAAAACAACAGTGTGGATGGCAATTTACTTCTAAGATGGAGGGCATGGTCTGTCTTTCGATTTGTTGTAGCATATGGATCCCACATAGCACAAAATGAATATATGTTAATGATACATTTTTCTATTTATATGACTGATTTAACTTTGGCAGGCGAACGCCAAACTAACTTTGAGGAGTTTCTGCTTAGTAAACCATCGGTGCATCTTGGAATTGATTTGACTGTTACAGTTTTGACCATTGGATTCTGGCCAAGCTACAAGTCTCATGAGATTAATCTTCCTTTTGAGATGGTAAGAAGTCTCATTCTTACAGAGTTACACTGACAGAATTATGAGCTATTTTGCTTAGGTCTCCCTTGTGTTCACAAATAACCATTACTTTTATAACTTGTCCTATTGACTGAATTCTTGTATTAGAGCATTGACCGAATTTCATAAAATTTACTTTGTCGAATAGCTTGATTTTGTATTAATAAAAACTGAACACTGCGATATGTAGTGTCTATGCTAAAGAGAGAAATTCAATTATAGTTTCCTATTTAAACGGTTATATGTGACATTTCTGTGTTTTAGGTTAAATGTGTCAGTGCATTCAAGGATTTTTATGAATCAAAGACTATAAACCGTAGGCTTTCATGGATTTATTCCTTGGGTACTTGGAATGGTCTTGGGAGATTTAGCCCCAAACCCATTGAGCTGGTTGTTACAACCTATCAGGTTCCTATCATATCCTGTCCATTACGGAAGAAGACTTTACAATTTGTATTATCAAGACAAGATTATTGCATGTTAACCATTCACAACGCAACTATTTGTATTTCGTAGGCTGCAGTTCTGTTGCTATTTAACAACACTTATAGGTTGAGTTATACGGAGATTACTACTCAGCTGAGCTTGTCGGATGATGACGTGATCAGATTACTCCATTCTCTTTCTAGTGCTAAATACAAAATTCTTATTAAAGAGCCAAGTACTTGGTCAATCAGTCCGACCGACCAATTTGAATTCAATTCAAATTTCACTGATAAGATGAGAAATATTAAGGTATTGTACATTTCTTGACTGTCTAGTGTCATGCTACAAATCACACATCTTTTATATAACATATTCTTGTTCCTATGATGTGTAGATTCTGCTACCACCGGTTGATGAGATAAAGAAGGTGATTGAAGACATGGACGAGGATAGAAGATATGTTATCGATGCCCCAATAGTCTGAATTGTGAAAAATAGGAAAGTGCTGAGCTAACTTAGTGCTAGTATGCGTCGACCAACTTAACCGCATGTTCAAGGTATGTGACTCCACAATTTCTTTTTATTTGAGACAACTTGTAAAATATATCCAATATATAAATGGATCATGGGGCTACATTGGACTGATTTACCCTAGTGAATGGCCTGAATCTAGAGGGCAATCGTATTTCTCATGTAAAATTATATGATTATTCTACTATCACATAATATTATAAAAATTCCACTTTACATGGCACAAAAAAGAATATGGATAAAAGCAAATATTTCGGGTTAATTGTCAAGAGAGTCTAGTATAGATAATCTTTCACCAACGTTGAGAAACATTTAATTCATGTTATCTTACTTTATTGATCAAAACATTTTATCAAATGTTTAGACAAAACAATTTTACAACTTAGTAAATCCAGATTCATAAATAATGCTATACTGCATAATGATTTTTTGCATTTACTATACAACAGTTTTATCTTTGTTAAGTTCAGACCTTGAAATCTATTTTTTTCTGGAGAATACTTTTTTCATAGGAAGCAATATTAAATCCGGTTTTCGTATGGACACTTAAAAAAGACGGCGAAAAGAGAAAATTTAGAAGCATGTAAAAATGAGGAACATGTCCGTGTTTAGCATAGGGCCTTCTTGGCTTAACAAAATTTATTATTCTGGCCATCGGGTATAAAAGAAAAGTACCTTCTTGGCTTAAGGAAATGTGTATACATACATACATACATACATATATATATATATATATATATATTCATATTAATATGAATGTTTATGTGAACGTTAATTAAACTATTGTGTTATCTGTGCAGCCTTTTAAATCTTTTGGAGTGATATGAGTCCTAGTTCTTTCTTCTTACACATACTAAATTATTGCAGGAGAATAAGGCAAAATAGAAAGCACCACAAAATGCCATACTCTTATAATAATCGATGTATGTTTCAGGCCAAGCTCAACACATTTGGAAACATCTTCTTTTGACAGAGCTGTGTGATACCGGTATGCAATATAGGTAAAATTGTTTTGTAATATTTTATTTAATGATTTATACTTGGAGGCTTGGTGCAGCTATCACTGAATATCGTTGACAGGTCTATTATTTCATTAATCTACCAAAAAACATAAGCTTGTGCATTTGTAAAAGGTGTCTTGTCTTCAACTGTATTGTTGATCATGAGAAATCTAATGTAGTTTGGGACCACTTCAGTTGGAGCATCAGCTCATTATGTCCGACACTTTTATAAAAAATCCCATGGGCATGTAGCTGGAAGGATTGGAAGGTGCTTTACTATACATGCTAGTATGTTTAAATTGATGCCTCTAAAATTCAGTTTTTTTGGTGTTTTGCAGCTGGGTAGTTAATGGACTAGTATTTGTTGAAAAATTGACATATCAGTTCTGACTAATACCTATATTGAAAAATGATAATTGAAATAAGGACACCATCTTTATTTATTTATTTTCCCATATGGGTATAATCCTTCTTGCCTTGGTTTTGTTAGTCGGTAATGAGTAAATAGATATGACTGACATTGTACATTTTTATTATAAATCAATACACATATTATAGTATATATTTTTATGTTTCTTAAATAGATAATGTTGTTTGATACAAGTTTATTGGTACTTTATAGTGAATCTCATAACTGAAATACTGAATTGCTCAAGTGAGTTTGTCGCAATGCGATTTTCTAAACGATAAGAACCAATGATGGACACAGTACCCCCACTGATTTTTTTAATTGTATTTAAAAAAAGAGGGGAGTACTAATGGCGACCGAAAAACAAAAATTCGCTTGGCAACTCGATCCATAGCCGCTCCCCACATTTTGCCCTCACCAGTTAATTAGAGCACGCGCTCCCTCCCCCGGTCCCCCCGACCAGACTTCACCTTCTGAAGCCCCAAAACTGACATCACCGTGCCATAGTTTCGAACCTTTGTTGGATGATGACGGATTTCAAACGGTTGAAAGCAGACGTAATCAGACCAGAAAGCAACTCTACAACCAAGATGTTGGTCGTACTATTTCTCCCTAATTCCAGACCAGAAAGCAAAAGTCCCTTGTCTTCCATTGCCAGCTCCAGATGAATCGGGACCGGGAAATGCTACAAACTGTCATCAAACAGCTAGGTAGAAGTTTCCAATGAATTCTAGTCGAGCTTGGAATGAGGTGGTTACGTAATATATAAAACTTTTTCTATTTTTTCGCCCCCACTGAATGAGATTCCTGCGTACGTCACTGATAAGAACACAACATAAATATGATGACTTTTTTAGTTATGTGCATTCTAAGAACTATGAATTCTAAGCTAAACATCAAAAAATAATTTAATCGACTATAGTTTTATGTATTTGATATTGCAGTTTTATTACCATTTTGTTTATTCAGTGTTGTTTGCTGTATGTAGACTTGAACGTCTTTACTGGATCAGGTTCCTAAATTTAACATGATGCCTGCTGAAGAGTTGTACTTGTAGGTAAGTTTTTTATATTTTTAAAGCTCAATTCAATATGGTTTGTTCATTGATATTTGATTAACTTTAAGAGCAAAATTTGGACAATGCAGCCTAAGTATGTAATAGGGAGTTTTCAGAGTGACACATAATAGAGAATTTATTGGTGAACAAACCTATTTATTAAAATTATGGTACTATTTTCATCTATGCTGTAACACTAGATTACCAGCCATGTAAATTTTGTTTCATGTTAATATATATATATATATATATATATATATATATATATATTGCATTCTATTTAATCTAAACCAAGGACCTCATAATTTCTTACCTAAATTCTTTTATCCATTACCTGATTTAATTTAGTTCCTTAACAGTCAAATTTGTTGTCAAATTTTTGAATTCATCAACATAAATATTAGTTTAAGGGCACGGCGTCGTCACAAAAACCAAGCAGTGCTCTGTTTTGATTTGATGAAATTGAGAAGTCCTCAGTTTTGATTCGAGACAGAGCATAAGCTCGGTTAGGTGTCAAAACTGAGCATAACTTAGTTTTGACAATCTGAGCGCAGCTTGGTTTAGCAAAACTGTACTCCACACAACTTGGTTTTAAGCAAAGGAAGCAATGTTGAATATTAGAGAATTTCCGGAGCAAGATAAAGTTTGGTGAACTAAAGGATTTGCATGGAAATCCAGGCTTGTTGAGCATTGGCATTGTTGTGTAGAATAACAGCAAAGGAAGTCGACTCATTGATGAGAATCAGTGTTTTGTCTTGAAGCTTTAGCAAGGTGGCAGAAATCGAATGGGAGCATGTGGATGTGGAGGAGGTGCAATACGTGCATGGTGTTATTGAGTGGAAAGATGATATTACAACATTGATATTTGTTGTATTTCGGGCATTTTATGACTGGATGAAATGTCTGATAAGTGGTTAGTTAATATGTGTATTTGGAGCTTTGGGGACATATAGAATGGAAGCTTTATTATCTGCCTTATGCTGATTTTGTTATTATTTCTGTGAGCAAGTTTTGTATCTTAATTGATTTAATTAAATGTTTTATGCTGATTTTGTTATTACTCATGTTATAGGCTGCTGTGATGTTGCTTTTAGAAGCTTGAAGTTTTGTGAGGAAACCGACCGATGCACGAGAAAGGTTTGTTTTTAAAATTTGGGAATGGGACTCCACAGATAACTTGTTTTAGTTGCATTACATTGTCTATATTAGTGAGGGTGTTGTAGTTGATAGGTAACAATTATGAAATCATAAAACATTGGTATTCGTTTCTTTTGACTTATATAGGTCATTTTTCACTTTTTGAAAATTAAAACCAGTTCATTTTTACATTCAAAAGGGTAGAAAGTGACTTATGTTGATTCAAATGGAACACTAGTGATCTCTGTATTCCAGTTTGCTACATGTTCTCATTTTAGCAGAAGCTGTAAAACGACTGTAACTTGCCTGAGTGGATAAGCAGAACAAGTAGCAAAATTTAATAGGATGTCTTGATCATCATCAATCAGCTTGAAATAATATATGTTGTCTTAAGCTACTAAAAACCTCATCTAGTATAAATAATTGCTAATGACAACCCATTGAAAACTACTGTTATTTCATCTACTCAGATCAGTTTAAATTTTATATATGCATACTCATAGTTACTTAATGTTATTGTTATCTCAAGTCGTTATATTCAACAAAATAAACTGAAAATCACGTCTTTGGCCAATGCATCTTTTGTAATTATACATGTTTGTATATACTCACTAGTATATGTATGTTTATTCTTATTCTTGACAGGTGTTGTATGAATCTTTTGAGGCTGATACATGATGTCACACCCATTCTTCTTCAAATCGGTTATGCTTGTCGGCGTTCATGAATATTTTTAGTATGTATCGTCTGGTTTTGTTATAGTCGTATGTATTGTCAATATTTATGCTTGAATTTATCAAGTATGAAATATTATGGGTATATATATTTTGTGATTTGGTTTGTGACTTCATTTGTATACTTAGATTAATATGACAAATATGTTTTTTTTTTGAATTGTTATAATATATTATCAGAATTAGAAATTGTAAAATTTGAATGTTATGGCAGTAACATGTTGCAATAGAATGTTTTGAATGTTTTTTATAGCAACAAAACGATGCTACAGTAAATTGTAGTGAATTTTCCATGGCATGGTTCGATGCATCACAAAAACTTTTAATAGCTTATTCATATGCTATAACAATAAGGGATGTCAACGTATTACACCATTTAAATGGAGTTTCCATGGCATTTGGATGCGTCATAAAAACCTTACATAGCATGCTTCATAAGCTATAGAAAGCAGTTGCACCAATATGGCATGTTTAAGATGGCAATAAAAGTACGTTTTGTATTGCAAAAATTACACGTTATAATATCTACTAGATTTTTAATAACATGTTGATATATGACGTTTATAGAATCGTCATAGAAAGTTTTTATGGTGGTTTTTAAACGTCATAAAAAGGTCCTTTTGTTGTAGTGCACGTTTTCCTTTTGTTTGTGGCTGCCGTTCTTTTTGCTGTAGAAATAATTTAGATTTTAAGGAAGGTAGGTGAAGGGATTTTATAGGCAAAAGGAAGGAGATATTTTCCTTAGACATTTCAGATAATTTCTTTTATAAGATCCATTTATATTCACTCGAGCGTTTAAGCTCGCCACGACCACATAACAAACCGGAATCCCATGAAATTTGTTATTCTGTTATGTTATAATATTCTGGACTAAAAAACTCTAGTTTCGTCGAAAACCGAGGTCGTTTGTGAAAATGCTATTTTTCTAAGACCCTAAATAAATCATTTAAATATTGATATATTTAAACAAATAAATTAAATATTTATAAATAAATATTATCGTATATATTCACAATAGAATACCATACAACTCCAGAATATTCATATCTGGGTTAATAACTTGATATTTCAAATCCGGGTTAAATCGTTGTTCGATTTATAATGAAATTCCTTATATATATATATCATTATAAATTATAAAGGAATTCCATAGCGACTTTTCTAAAATTTGATTTGGACATAAATCAAAATCTACACAATGAAATCCCGATTTTTTTCTTCCATTGAAAAAATATACTTCCCCAGCTCCGAACGTTTCTTGATTCACAGAAATCCGATTTAAAACGGACCCTGTATATTCAGTTGAAGTTCAAATCGCCAAATAACGAACTGCGGTGCCATTTCAAGCTCGATTTTAATTATAATATAATTATACGTTCAACTGTCATTCAAATAATATATTCGTTATTCTAATTCAATTCTAAACTGAATTAAATATCACAGATGATCCAATTCACACCATATTGTGAATTCCACTATTTCTGACTATTTCGGAATAACAAATATATTATTCTATTATTTAAATTAATTAAATATTCAATATTATTAAATTAAACAACCCTTCAATTCTCTAACCCATTATTTAAATAATTAAATAAATAAATTATTTGATCGTATAGATACGGGACATTACATTCTTCCCCCCTCAAAATAATTTCGTCCTCGAAATTGCTAAGGTAGAAAACAAACCCTATAAACTGGTTAAAAATTATTTTTACTTCTTTTTTTTCATTTTCACTGTACCAATTAATTTCAACTAAATTATTAATTAATCCTTACTAACGAAAATTTCCATAAACTCCGAAAATTTTCTAACACCCGAAATTTCTGAAAAATTTCGCCAGCACCTCCTTTGTACTGGTCAATCGGTACAACTACAACTCGCCTCTCTAGGCCTTCTTCAACCCAAAAGAAAATCAAACACCCGAACGGCTTGCCAATTTGGCTCATCAAAATCTCATACCCAATCAGAATATAAACTTGTACCTTTTTGTCGGGCATATCATTCCATCTTTCATATCTGCTACTAATTCAACATATACAAATGTTATCCCAATCAAACTCAAATCACTTTTGACTCCAACACAACCATTCGCTTATATCCAAGCCAAATATCATTTCAAACTCGAATTTCATTTTCAATTCCAAACTCTTAACTTGATTATCAAATTACACTTCAAATTCGAATCTCACAATCCAATTTGACTTGATATCAGTCTAATTCAATTCAATTCAATTACCACTGAACTGCCTTTATTTCAATTTCAAATTTGCTTTCACAAATTTCTATTTAATTTTTTTTATTTCAAATAATCTTTATTTCGGAGTTTTTAAACAACTTACCTTTTCGAAAACAAAAACCAAATATTCGCTTTTTGAAATCAAAACAACTTGTTTTCTCAAAACAATTGAAAAACAAAATCTTTGGTAGTAATCCGTCACTTACCACTCGAAAATGAACACCGATGATGTCCGGATCAACATCGGAATTTATTTTCCAGCGATCGAAAGGAGTTCAATACTATATCACTTTCAAAACCATTTCTAAACATTTCCAATTTGAAATATTTTTCAAAATACCATTTACAATGCTTTTAAAAAAAATCTCCCAGGATTTTAAAATTCTCATATATTCAATACAAATCCATTTACAACACTTATTCAACCACCAAGGGTTTGAAATTTCAATTTTGATTTAAATTCAGATTTAATTCATCTGATTTCACGTATTTAACTTATATGAATTTTGTTTGGCTATTTACATAACCATTTAATTTATAATCTTACTGGATTATAATAACAACCAATATATCCAATATATTATAATTCCAATGTATATATCTTCCCTATATCAAAATATACTTTGGGTAAACTTATTTTCATTTACCCTCTTTTCAAAACATATCGTGTCGACCCATCGTATTCAAGTGTTTAGAAACTCCTACCGATATAGTGGATCAAACTGATCGACCAGAACCTATAAACAACTCAACCAATAAATCTCCACAATATAAAACCACTTATATCAAATAACAAATACTTCACTCGTATATACACTCAACTCAATCTAGGGTATTACTAACCTCGTCTCTACTGAGTCACGCCACATAGCCAAGGTAGTTAATTAACCTTAAGCTCTGATACCATTGTAGTGTACCGAAATTCCGGTACAATTTGAGCTGACCAAATAACACAAGCCCAACCCAAATTACACTGGAAACCAGAAAACTAATAGAAAGAAAACAGAGGGTGAGGATAGATAAGATAGAAACTTAGAATAGAAGAAGAAGAAGAACATACAACATCAGAGTAACACGAATCTCACAGCGAAACGAATAACATATCCTTGAAATAAAATCAGTATATGTATATAGTAACATTATCAGAGTACAACACTTACAACCCAGCGGAAATAAACAATAGCTATATAATCCTGAAGCCTCCTGCTCCAAGCTCTCCAAGTATATCTGTAAATCCTGACTACTTGACAGCTCATACAAATTTGAGCACCCAAGAGTTTAGGTAAAACAAAACAAAACAAACTCCGGGTCAGTCATGGACTGGTATGAGTAAAAAAATTAAAATAGTTTGGAAAAATAACGATATCTCATAAGAACACGCCGTATAACGGAACGGGTTTTTCCCTTATGAAAATCCAAATCAATTTGATTTAACTTTCAAATCATTTTGAAAGAAACAGTGATCTTTTATATCAAAACTCTTTTGATATTATAATAGTTTCCATCAACCACAATATAATAATCATCTTGCAGAACGCTTTCATCTCACGTTCCACATATATAGTATACAATCAAAATCGCGAGCACTTATTGGGTAATGGATTACCAACTAAGACAAGGTATGGAACCACCTTCCAATAGTGTACCTCTAGAGAGAAATACACTGGGTTCAACAAGAACATCTTGCAACCCAGCCACACATGACCGACACTCATTTTGCTTGAGTGTATCGAATGTATATCACCAATGGCTGGGATCAGCAACCGTTTCCCGAATGGGACAACATCGAATAGATTAAAGAATGAAATGAATATTTCTAGATAGGTGATAATACACCCTACTTGGTAGCCAACCACTTAGCCATGCTGCCTGCCTGGTTTTTGTCATTTCCCGGTTGTGAGGCTAGAGGTCACGCTTATCTTTGACAGTTCACACATTTATTCAGTTTGAATGTCACATTGTCATACCCGCCAAATCACAAATTGATTTCCCTAAAAATACAACTGGTATACAGCTAAGAGAAATGAATTCCTCCTCCAACAAACGTATATATGTTTGAAGAGATCAACTTACGCGATCTATTAAATATGCTCTGTCAAACATTCTTCCATACAGGTCGTCCTAGGACTGGTCAAACCGAAGGCACTATTATGTAAACAGGACAGCCCTTGCATAACTCCGTCTTCAATTATCTTCATCATATTTGATCACAATGCTAATGCCATACGGAGTGGTTTTCAAATAATATATCTGATCCCGGTATCTCTTTATTGACAACAGAAATGGTCAAAAACTTCGATAGTCGGTGAGTTAACTATCAAAGAAAAACACGTGTGCAAACAACGATATTATTTCTAGATGGAAATTATATCAATCAATCATCAATCAACCTTTTCTCCTTTCTAAATTAATTTATCATTAATTTATTCAGTTACCTGTTTCCATATATTCAACATTTTCTATTTTCTAAATTTAGAAATTATACGTTATTAATCATTGGAAAACATTTCCATCTCTTTTTCACGTATCGCTGTCATTCCAGCATTCTTTATCATCGAACATTTCATTTTCTATGATTAGAAAATATCTCTAATATATTTGGAAAATGTTTCCAAAACTAATTCATTGGATTTAACAGATGTTTAAAACATCGCTATGCCAACTCAAAACATTAAACTTGTTAACTAAATTCACTTAACCATCTTTCACTATCGAACCTTAACCATTCCTTAGTTAAAAACGAAGTCAATCAAGTTGGGGTATAACTACCTCTCAGACCTTAACTGAGCAACATTTCTAACTTCGAAATAGACAAAGTTCACCTTCCAAATCTTTAACAAACTTCCTTACACAACACTCAGATTCTATTTACGAATCCACTTCTTTATTGAAAACACTAATTATAACTATAACGTTATAATTCCTACTTCTGAAATTTCTAACTTCAAAATATAACCTTTATTCCTTAATTTAAATAAATAACTAAATAAACAATTTATTTATAAATAATTAAATCTTGATTAAAAACAGAAAGTGTACTTTCCCGAATTCGATATAATCGAATTTCAACGTATAACTCTCTTTCGAATAATCTCTATTTGATAACTCCTTTTCGAATAGATTAACTCTCTTCGAATAACTAATATTCGATAATCTCTCTTTTGAATAAACTATATTTGATAATTCCTTTCGAATAAACTATATTCGATTAACACCTTTCTTCGAATAAACTATATTCGATTAACTCCTTTCGAATAAATTATATTTGATTATTCCCTTTTAACTCTATTCGATAACTCCTTTTTAACTCTATTCGAATAACTAACATTCGATTAACTCTCTTCGAATAACTAATATTCGATTAACTCCATTTAACTCTATTCAATTAATTCTAACTCGATTAACTCTAATCGATTAACTCTTTTTTATTAAACTCCTTTTGATTAACTCATTCCGACTAACTCCTTTGAACTAACTCATTTGGAATAACTCATTTCGATTAACTCATTTATTTACCAAATAAACCCCTTTTTGATAATTTTATTTATTTATCAAATAATTCCCTTTTTATAAATATTTCTTTTACCTCTATTTATTTATCAAATAAATATTTCCTTATCAGTTCTATTTAACTAACAAATAAATATTTCCTTTTCAATTCTATTTATTTTCTACATATTTCCTTTTCAATTATATTTGTAAATGTTTTACAAATATTTCCCTTTTCTATTTGTTATACAAATATTTCCCTTTCTATTTTATTTTTAAATGTTTTATAAATATTCCCTTTTCAATTCTATTTGTAAATATTTTACAAATATTTCTTTTTTTTAATATCTTATTTATTTTCCAATTATCTCCTTTTCTATTCTATTTGTTTCACAAATATTTCCTTTTCTATTTGTTTTACAAATATTTCCTTTTCTGTTCTATTTATTCGACAAATAAATATTCCTTTTCAATTCAGTTTATTTAACAAATAAATATTCCTTTTCAATTCTATTGATTTTATAATTATTTTCTTTTATAAAATCCTTTTCCTTTTATATATAAAATATATTGATCTTATATATATAATTTATTTTCAAAATACAATTTGAAAATCCACTTTTCTATATCCTAGTATTTCTTACGGTATTTAAAATACCAAATAACAATGATTGATATCATTCAACGCACATAATAACAACAGATTGTATATCACATCATATATTACAATATATGAAAAGAACAATACTATAAATATTGAGGAATCTAGTTGGATCCCTCCAACCTATTTCCCTGCATCCACAGATGTTGAACAATATAATTAACATCAATTTCATTTCACTATGAAATATTCTGCTAAACAGAATCAATATATAATTAACGATTTATATATATGTCGTTATCTATAATTTCAACCAATCAATCAGCGGTTCAACCAAACAGTCAGCACACATCAATCAATCATCATTTATCAGTTATAAAAATACATTATAAAAATATAACTGATAGAGTTGGTGAGTTTTACTCACATTGTCCGATTATCGTTAAATAACGATAATTGTTGCTTGATACAGACGGACAATTTATTTCACTATAAATTGTAATGAGCTTCGATTCACTTCCCGTCAGTTCCATGGTGTTGTCATCGTCCATACGATCCCAACGTGACTGACCATTCGAAATTCTGTTGTAGTATGAACGAGATATTTAATTTACAAGTTTGCGTATATATTTTATTAAATTAAACTTAAACATTAATTTAAATTCTGGGCCTTACACTGTTGAACCCGACCCATATCCCACTTGAAAACCTGACTTGATAAACCTCCTTTCTTCCTCCTGCTCTAAATCCAACAGCTTCCTTTCAACACAAATGTCGCGTATTCTTCCATCTATTCTTCCCCATTCTGATATGAATATGAGTAGGGATAGAGCAGATTAAGGAGCAAATAGAAAATTAGTTGGAGGAACAAGACGACATTAGAGAAAAGTAGTAATTCTGGAAATATTCTCTATATAATTTCACCATTTCGGAGTACATTTATAGAAAGATTCTAACAACTTTGCCTATGTGTAAAGTTGGCACTACCCCTATAACTACTTTTGCAGAAAAGAAAAGAGAGAATTCATAACAACCGAATTACATGAAAATAAAAGAAAATAAAATACGGCAATTACAACTTGCACGTTTCTGCTGCTGCCATCATTCCAGAAACCTCCTTGGTGTTCTGATGGTTCTCTTAGGTCGTGCATCCTTATTTTAGGTAGTTGGTGAAGTATTGTGCGTATCACAAAGAGTGTTTTGAATTCTCTTAGATCTGCCCAGCTACATCACTGCAAATCTACATTACTCCTTTCCCCCTAAACTTCACACCAAAGCAAAAGCTGCAGATCTAAATTAGCATATATATGCCTACGAAAATCTGCAAACTTATACAGGGTATTGCTTTAGCTTAGCCATGAAGACACATGCCCTTTAAATACACACCGAACCAACTACGAAACCCATTATACAAAAGCTTTTAATGGCTTCGAAATTTGTCAAAAATGAATATATCCTCCACGGGAAAAAAACTTCAAAACAAACCCAACACTAATCTAAAAATCTCCAAAAAAAATAAATTTAGGATCCTACTAAGATTCTATACATCCTCGGTTAGGTATTTATAGGTTCAGTGCAAATTTTTATGGATGTCTTTTACAGCAGAGATACATAGGGGTGGTCGAAACCTTGTTTGATGATGTTGTGGATAATATGGAGGTTACCGTGGTATTTATAGTGGAGAGTAGTTTCCGTTGTGAGTTTTTAGTAGACTAGTTCAATGCTTATATTTGGCGATGGTTATTGTGTACAGCAGGTAGGGTTTGGAAACGCAAAGAAGTGGGGGAGTTGATGGTGGTTTCCGTTTCGATTTTTCATGAGGGAGTGGGAGAGAAAGAGCGGTTCGAAGGAAGTGAGATGGGTTCAGGAGGTTGTAGATTTCTTCGGAGAAAAAGAATTAAGCTTGACGGTCTAGTTTAAACGATTGGGAAGAAGTTAGGTAAAACGGGAAGAGGTTATACAGTAAAATAGTGGGGTTCGGGCCATTTGGGCTTCGGCTTCAGAGATTAAAAAAAGAAAGAAGAAGAAGGCCCATTTGTAATATAAGGTAGAAGTTGCATTGGAGTTTGAAAACGTGGCTAGTGGCTACTGTAAGGGTGCGTTCTTAACCAACGCGAGCGGGGTATTTGAGCATGGCTTTTGAGCGTGGCATTTGTGCGTGGTACTGTAGCGAACGGGGAATGTGTTTTTAGCTGCGAACGTGGTATTTGAGCGTGGTATTTAATTATTAAATTAATGGTTTTGATTTAATTAAATTCTAATTACATCAAACAAAACGACAACATATTTCATAAAATAAACGACAACGTTTTTCATAAAACATAAAGAACACAATGGTACTGGAATTAAAACAAGTACATGAAAATCTAAAATAAATGACGATGAGGTAATTGACTCAACTCAGCTGAAATAAACCCACATATGCCCTCATCGGTAAGCTCCCGAACAATATCCACATTCCGCTCGTCATTGCGGAAAATCGTCAGAATCTCCTAAAGGTCCATACGTGTACCCGATCTCTGAAGAAGCTCCAAGCAACGAGCAGCAAGTTGTCTCGTATCGTCGGTCATAAATGAGCTGGCACGCGCTACCTGTCTGCACGTAGAGGGCTGACCAGAAGGGGGATCATCCGAAGCCATACAACCAGTATAGAAACCCGCGTCGGCAGGGGAGAAAGAAGCAGCTGGCACAGACGCTGGTGGAGGTGCTGGTGCAATAGGAGGTGCAACCGCAGGTATCGGATACGCACAAATATCTTTCCACAAACAACCCTCGAACATAATGTCCTGCTCTCGGAACTTCAAAGGCGAGTTCCTCCTGAACCATTTGTAAGGTCTGCCACCGCCGGTACTCCAAAAATCATCTGGACCGTCCAGATAATCGAACTCTGCATTCCATACACCGCCGGGTGTTCGTAGCAGTCTATCCCAATCGCGAAAAGAGCGCTTCATGTTGTCTCATTTATTTTTGATCTGGGTTTCTGTGAAGTCCAGATTATAACGGTCATTCATTGTTGCCGCGACCGTTGAGTAGAACCCACTGACACCTGTATCGCGAGCGGCTATAAACTCAACGCAAATATCTATGAAAGCAGACTCCCAGTCGTTTGTCCAGTTTGCAAATGGCTGCGAGGTAGCAGAGGTGGAAGACGAAGCCATCTGCATAACCAAAATATTTTTTTTTGAAAAAAACATATGTTATAGGAAATTGGAAAATATACACAACCGTATAAAAAATTACCGTTTTTGAAGCTTGAAATTGCTCAAAAAAATTGAAATTCGGGGGTTAGGAGGAGAGTAATCGGACTGAGGTGGGGAGAAAAGGGGGAGGCGGTGCGGTTTTATAGAGCAGGAAAGGATACATTGGAAAATCAACCGTTGGCGTCCGACGCGTCGGACGCCAACGGTTGATTTTCCAACGTTCAAGAGTCGCGCTATCTGGAAGGGGGAAAAAGTACTTGCGTCCGACGCGAAAAAAAATGAGAGTGCCTAAATTTGACTGCGAACGCACCCTAAATAAGAAGAGAAGAGCGGGTTCAGGAGTAAAAGTTAGGAAGAAAAACTTTATTGGAGAAGTTGATTTTTTATTTTTATTTTATATGCGGACGTGGGTATATGGTGATGGGTCATTTAAACTAGATAATTCCTCAAATGAATTTATATTTTAGTTTTAATTTATTTAAATAACTCGTTAACTTGTTGATTTAATATCTGGAAAAATGCAACACAACCCTTTAACCCAACCCTTTTAACTCTTTTTAAATTGGGTTGGGTTGGGCTAATTTAGTTACTTTTTACTGTGGGTAATAACCCTTCAGACTGTTAAAAAAAAGCTGCACCCCGTTACCTATTACCCATCCAAAACCCTAATTATCCCGAATTTCATTTCTAAAAAAACACGATGTCGGCTTTTCTTTCGCTTCTAAATCCATAAGCCGCTAATTCTCTTCTAATAATCAATCTGGACTTCGCTCGAGACTATAAGGATCTATCTTCGTCTCTTCGTGGTTCTTAGAAACGATTTAATCTGCTCTAACCAACCGAAGGTTCAGTTTTTTGTTCGGAAAGAATTATTTATGGAAAATAATCGATTTAATCCTAATTATCCAGAATTGCATTTACAGTGAACCCTATCTCTTGCTGCAATTTCTGGATCGATTTCTGCAATTTCTGGATTGTGTGGTTTCTGCCTTTTAAGACTTGGTAAAAAATTCGATCTCGGCTTTTCTGCAATTTCTAGATTGTGTAGTTTCTAGCGATAGGTTTGTTTAAAAAAAGTTGCGCTAATGCAACATTTATGTGTGTCATCATTTTCGTATTTTGAGAACAATCACTATAATGCTGTTACTAAACCATGCCACTGTGCGGTTTATATTTTAGTGTTGACAACAGTGTTTTAACTAATGTTGAATGCTTGGACATTGAACCATATATACTAACTCTGTGTACTTTGTTTAAAGAGAAAACTAGTCAAGTTAATGTTATATATTAAAACTGATATTTGGGCAACGTGTAAGTGCGGTAGCCTTCTATATGCAAAATGCAGATACATATTGTTCTTTCCATTTAGCTTCTTTTAATGTAGCAACAGATTATGCTAGAGTGTATTACAGTTCATAATAGTTATTTTATTATTATAGTAAAGCAATATATGTTTGCACTTAATAGCGTTGTTAGAAAATTCACCTACCAAGGTTCTGACATCAATAAAATTTTGTTGTTTACCAGCGATAGACCTTTTATTTTCTTAACCGGTTATTCAAAGCTACATGTGTCATTTATGCAAATAATTTGTTAATCAATTTGTACATTTACAATATTATCAAAAAGAAATGTTGTTATAGTAAATATACCGTATTTATAGGCGTATAAGTACTAACCGGAATCTTATGTATGCGTGTTGCAAATATATATAGTGCTTACATCTTTGCTTCATTTGGCTTCTTTTAACCACATTGATAGACTTCATCCTAGTTCATTATCTTTGCTTTGTTATTATTGAAGAGCAATATATCATTGTGCATTCGGTGGCATAATTAGAAAATTCATTTGTTGTGGCTACAACTTCAATGAAAATTTTGAGATTTTTGAATGATTGAGGTGTTCTTTTCCGTAACTTTTATTTATAGCTACAAACATTTTTCAATGAAAATCTAATGTATGCGTGTTGCAAACATTTTTCAGTAACCATCGTTTGGGTTACTATGGTTCCTTGTTACTAAACTATGTTTGATAACATTTCACCCACCCTTTCAATTTGCATTCTATTTGGAGTTATTTTTTTATATATAAATAAATAAATACTGATAATCTGAATTCAAAAGTGTAATGTTCTTGTTCTTTTTATTTGAAAATCTGTTCTTTATGTTCCAGTACATGCTCTTTCTTCTCTAACTCATATTTTTTTTGTCCTAAACATTGCTTTCCTATTTCCTACTATAATGACCCAGATTTTCGCGATACTGAGTAATCGACATAAACTCAATGTTGACTATATAAGCATCGGAAATACCAGACAGTTAACAGAAAGAAGTTAGAGGGTGAGAATAGATAAGATAGAAAATTAGAATAGAAGAAGAAGGAGAATACAACAACATCAGAGTAAACACGAATCTCAAAGCGGAACGAATAAAAAAAATATAACTTTGAAATAAAACCAGTATATGTATACAATAACATTTATCAGAGTACAACACTTATAATACAGCGAAAATAAACAATTGCTATAAAATCCTTAAGGCTCCTGCTCCAAGCTCTCAGTATATCTGTAAAATCCTGACTACTTGACTTCCCATTCAAAAATTAGGTACCCAAGAGTTTAGGGAAAACAAAACATAAATAAACTCCGGGTCAGTCATGGGACTGGTATGAGTAAAAAAATTTAAAACAGTTAAAATAAACAATATCGCATAAGACCACGCCGTATAACACGGAACGGGTTTTTCCCTTATGAGAATCCAAAACACAAGATTTATCATTCAAAATCCTTTTGTAAGAACTGATAATCTTTATATCAAAACCATTTTGATATTATAATAGTGTCTATCAACCACAATATAACAATCATCTAGCAAAACGCTTTCATTTCATGCTCCACATACATAATATATAATCAAAAACCGTGGGCGCTTATTGATTAAGGAATTCCAACTAGAAAGGTATGGGTCCACCTTCCGACAGTGTATCTCTGGAGAGGAATAAACCGGGTTCAACAAGAACATCTTGTAACCCAGGCTAAACATGACCGGTCACTCATTTCGCTTGAGTGTACCGAATGTATTATCACCAATAGTTGGGATCAGCAACCGTTTCTCGAAAGGGACCTCATCGAAATAGATTATAGAAGTAAATGAAATTTCTCTAGATCAGGTGACAATACACCCTAATTGGCAGCTAAACACTTAGCCATGCGATCTACCCGATTATATACCATTTCCTGGTTGTGAGGCTAGAGATCATAACGTACAGATCACACCTTTATTTACTTTGAATGTCACATCGTCATACCCACCAAATCACAAATTGATTTCCCCAAAAATATTACGGGTATACAGCTAAAAGAAACGAATTCCTCCGCCAACAAACATAAATACATTTGGCGAGATCAACTTACGTGATCTATTAAATATACTCTGTCAGACTTTTGCCATACAGGTCGTCCTAGGACTGGACAAAACGAAGGCACTATTCTGTAAATCCATCTTAGGAAATTTTTACCTAGGATTTACTGAACAGATCTTGCATAACTCCTTCTCCAATTGTCTTCATCATATTTGATTTGCAACACTAATGCCATACGAAGTGATTTTTAGATAATATATCTGATCCCGATCTCTCCGTATTGACAACGAAATTGGTCAAAATCTTTGATAGTCGGTAATTTAACTATCAAAGGAAAACATGTATACAAACAACGGTCATATTCCCAAATGGAAATCTTACTGATCAATCATCATTTCATTTCCCAATTTTCCATTTATCGTTTCCATATATTCATAAATTCCTTATTTACTAAAATTAGAAAATATACGTTATTAACTTTGAAAACGTTTCCATTTCTGATTCACGCATCAATATCTTCCTACCTCTATTAGTCTCTAACTGTAAACTAGTAAGAGAACAACTTCCCAAGTATAAACCCCCGAAGGCCGAAACCAACATCAGATCGATACCCAAAAAGCCATTCAACTTGACTAATTCCCAATCAGTTTCTAATTTCAGTAGTTCCATTTAAATTCCTAATTCATACCCCAAATTCCTTTATATAATTCCATTTATTCTATATGAATCTTTTTATATAATTCTATTTATTTTATATAAATCCTTTCACATAATTCTATTTATTTTATAAAAATCCTTTTATATAATCCTATTCATTTTATATAAATATTTCATTATAATTCTTTGCATTTTATAAAAATATTTCATTTTCAATATTCACTTTGAAAATTTGCTTTTATACATTCTAGTAATTCATATGGTATTTAAAATACCAAATAACACGACCAGTGTCATCATAATCAATCACATATTTTATATCACATCATATATCACAATATATGAAAACAAACAGTATTATAATATTGAGGAATCCAGTTGGAGCCCTCCAATCTGTTTCCCCGCATCCACAGATGTTAAACAATATAAATAACATCGATTTCATTTCAATATGAAATATTCTAATAAACAGAATCAATATTTTATTAATGATTTATATATATCGTTAGCAATAATTTCAACCAATAAATCAGCAATTCAACCAAACAACAATACACAACAATCAACCATCATTTACCAATTCTAAAAATACGTTATAAAAATATAACTGGGTAGAGTTAGTGAGATTTACTCACTTTGGTCGCAGTTGACGGTTCTACTTTATTTTCGTTAGAAATCAAACAGTCATTTAATTTTATCACGAAATTCCAGTTGCGCCATTCTCAACCACATCTTCCACAATGCAGATTCCGTTGCTACGATTCCTAAGTGATCGGTTTCGTCTGATTCTGGTAATATGAGAAAGTTACAATTTACACAGGTTTTTATACACTTGACTGTCATTAACCATTTGTTAACTTAACTAAATAATATTTAACCTTAAATATCTTAATCACATGTTAGGCAGATCCAATCCTTAGTTCCTCAATCACTGTAAGAACACAATGCTGCAGCTCTCCATCAAACATACCATGTTGTATCCTTTGCTTAAACGTGGCACAAACATTTATTCTGACTCCTAATGTTCATTTGGAAGTAACTACAATTGGACTCCGGACCCTTATACTCCTACCAACAGCAATCCCGGACAACACTCCTTCACTAAAACTTGTCACCTGAACCATCACTCTTACTTTCAGAAAAACTCAACAGAAAACTTTGAACTTCATTCACATCCCTACCTTTGCTCCATCCCTTCTCTATTTGTAATGACCTGCAAATCCGTACTATCTGAGTTGACTAATAA
Organism: Allium sativum; assembly: GCA_030737875.1. Lineage (NCBI taxonomy): Eukaryota > Viridiplantae > Streptophyta > Magnoliopsida > Asparagales > Amaryllidaceae > Allium > Allium sativum. Next base: position 266,322,445 of record CM060920.1, on the reverse strand, counting down.
CATCACACGTCCAACCCAAATTGCACAGAAATACGAATCATTATCAGAAAGAAGTTAGAGGATGAGAAATAGAAAGAAAGAAATATTAGAATAGAAGAAATTGAAGATCACAAACTCATAGCGGAACGAATAAAATATATTATATAACATAACTTTTGAAAATACAAACCAGTAACTGGACATACATACCAGTATCGGAGCATAACCGTTATTCCTGGAATAGTTATAAATACCTGTTTCCAGATACAACACAATACACAACGGAGATATGATAGTCTATAGCTAACTGGTGAAGCCGCCTGCTTCCAGCTCTTCCAAGTGAATCTGTAAAATGCCGACTACTCGACTGCCCGTACAAATTTGGGCACCCAAGAGTTTAGGGAAAACAAACAAAATAAACTCTGGGTCAGTCATGGGAATGGTGTGAGTAAACTCCATCCATCTGTTTAACTTTCAAAATCTTTTCGAAAGAAAAGATAATAGTAAGACCAGCCGACACATAAACATGGATGATTTTCTACCTTACTATAACCCAAAACACTTTGATACAAAAATCCAGTGATATTATAATAGTGTCTAAATCAAATAAATAGAATCTAGCGGAACGCTTGCATCTCACGCTCCACATACATAGTATAAAATCAAAAATCGCATGGCGCTTATTGGAGATTGGATTTCCAATATGACAAGGTATGGAACCACCTTCCGATCAGTGTACTCTAGAGGCGATACACTGGGGTTCAACAAGAACATCTTGCAACCCGGCCCACACATGACCGACCACTCACTTCGCTTGAGTGTATCGAATGTATATCACCAACGGTTGGGATCAGCAACCGTTTCCCGATTGCGACAACATCGAACAGAATAAGGAATTAAATGAATCTCTAGATAGATGATAATACACCCTAATGGGAGCGACCCACATAGCCATGCTACCTGCCCGATTTTTGTCATTTCCCAGTTGTTGAGGCCTGAGGCTACGATTACTTTCCATTCATTGATAGCACAATTACTTTGAATGCCACATTGTCAGATCCGTTAATCACTAATTGATTTGCACAAATATTCTGGATGTTATGCTAAGGGAATAAATCCATTGCAACCATATATATTTATACAGACCAACCCATTAGATCATTGGAAATACTTTGTCAGACATTCGTCCATTTACGTTCGTTCTGGGATTGAACAAAACCGAAGGCACAATTCCTGTAAATAGAAAAAGCCCTTGCACTTTACTCCCTCTTCGATTACCTTCGTATAATCTGATTCGCAACGCTACTGCCAATACAGAGTGGTTCACGGATAATAATCCAACCGGTCTCTCCATATTGACAACGATGGTCAAAAACTTCGATAGTCTGTGATTTAACTATCGAAGAAAAACAAGTGTTCATCCAACATATCAAACAAATCACTGGGCTCTTTAATTAATATTTCATTAATTAAATCTCTTCTCCATTTCCTTATCAATATTTGTTAACCAAATATTTTCAATAACCATACTGGCCCTTTACGCTATTTGAAAAATCATTTCTGAATATCGCCCTCCTTTATTTTCTGTATTTAGAAAATATATTATATTCACAATTGAAAACATTTTCAATCACTTATCTCTTTCCCGACTACTTTAATTATACTCAGGAAATATTTACTTTTATATTCCCAAAATTCGATCACTTAGGTTCAAATGGATGCTGTATAAAACATCGTTACAACAGCCCAAAATATTTTATTCAACTAACTCTTTTTCAAACACTTCTCTTCGAGACTGGATCTTGCTATTTATCAATTAAAAATGAAATCAATCAAGTTGGGGTGAAATTACCTCTCAGACCTTGACTGAAAACACCCTCAACTTCAAAACAGACAAAACCACTAACCTCGAATAAACATACTATAAAACCCCATTATCCATTCGTAAAACTTGTATATGGTTCGCTTTCTATTTCTAATTTATAGATTTCCTTTCTTGTTTAAAATATTCTATTTTAAATTCGTTTCCTTTTGGAATTTAATATATATCGATACGTTGATTTCTAACTATCAAATTATCTTAAAAATATTCTAACTTCTTAAATTCCCGGAAAAATTCGCCATAACATCCCTTGTACCGGGAGCTTCGGGATATTTCAAATAGCCTCTCATGGCCCTCACCAATCCAAAAGAAAAAGGAAAAGCCAAGCGGCTTGCCGATACGGCGCATAAAATCTAATATATGAATTTAAACGTGTACCTTTTTGTCGGGCACATAAATTAAAATCTTCATATACTTCATCCCAAACCTGTCTCCTGTATATCTATACCTGTCCAATCTATTTCAACTTCATACACTCGTTTTGACTCAACTCGTTAAATTAACTTTTTAACTAACTCTTTGCCTATTTCACTTGTATATTTGAATATAACACGTTTCAAATATATTTTAACTTGCGTATCAACTAATTGCATTCAAATTTCAATGTAAGTTCTATATTCGATTTCGAATATACATTTACAAATCCAATTCACCTTTCAAAGTTCGACTTCAATTCAAAACTCGATTAACTAATTTCTCTTAGACTTAGTTAATTCTAATAATCAAAATATGATTATTGTTTCAAAAATCAGTTCATTATTCTACTTGAGTTCACATATAATTTACAACTCAAATCTGAAATTTTCTAAATAGAAATTTGGATTTTGTTCGCTTAAAATCTTTTTTATAAAATTAAATAAACCATTATGGTTTTTAAATGGTTATGGCGCTGTTTTTCTGAAAATTTGATTTTGACATAACTCAAAATACATGCGATGAAATTCAGATTTTTCTCCTCCATTAGAAAACTATTATCAAATGGGTCCTGACGTTTCTTGTTTCAAAGAGTTCCGACCTCAATTGAGTCTTGTACATTCAATTGAAGTTTGAATCGCCAATTTACGAACTGCAGCGCTGTGGCGAGTTCGTTTTAATTATATTTATATATATAAATGTTTTAAAACTTCGTTTATATAAATTCAACTCTATTCTGATATATTTTTAATATATATCAAATCCATTTTCCAATTCAACATAATATTTCTGATCTATTTCACTTCTAGAACTTCTATATTCAAATTTCAATTCACTTCTATTTTTCTCAAATTCTATATTTGAATTTCCTTTATTCAAATCCCATTTGAATTTCTTCGTTCAAAGTCTATATTTGAATTTCCTTTGTATTTCTTATATTCAAACTCCATTTGAATTTTCTATTTTCAAATTCCCTTTGAATTTTCTATTTGAATCCTATATTCAAATTCCATAGTTTAAATTTTCATTTGAATTCTCTATTCAAATTCCATCGTTTAAATTCCATTTAAATTTTATTTGAATTCTATATTCAAATTACATTTGAATTTCTACATTCAAATTTTCTATTTCAAATCTCTAATTCGAATTCTGTTTGAATATCTCTTATTCAAATTCTATACTCACATTTCGTTTAAATTTCTATATTCAATTACTATTTGAAAAATTAATTTTGAAATTCCTACTTGAATCATGTACTCAAATTCCAATTCAACTCTATTTGAATTCTATATTTACACCATTTCACTTCTATTTCCAAATTCTATATATTAAATTTCATTTGAATTTTCTTTATTCAATTCCATTTGAATTCCTTTGAATTCAAATTCTATTTGAATTCCTTTAAATTCAAATTCTATTTTAACTCTATTTGAATCCCATATTCAAATTCTATTTCAAATTCTATTTTGAAATTCTATTCTGAAATTCTATTTTGAAATTCTATTTTGAAACTCTATATTAAATTTTTCATTTGAATTTCTATATTTAAATTCTACATTTGAATTCCTTTATTCGTCCTTAAACAAGTCTCAGTTTCGATTTCTTTTGAAAATGATATTTCTACTTATGGGGAAACAAATTTCCCTTTTCAAATTTCACACTTGTATTTCTATTTCTGAATTATCCAGTGATAATTCTTTTCACTTCATTTATAAACTTCGTTTATAAAAGAACTATTCATAAACTTTGTTTATAAAGGAACCACTTGTTTTATTTTCTAAACAAGTTTATATTTCGAATCTATTTAAAAATTCAAATTCTATTTTACAAAAATAGAATTTCCCTTTTAAATCCCGAATATTCTTTTTCATGATATTTTAAATATCAACACTTAGGCCCAGTGATATTCAAACACCAAACAACCAATTATTTATTTCAGGTTTTCTAACACATCGTATATGACAATACATATGCAAGCAAATAAACAAACAGAAAGTATATTTTTGAGGAATCCAGTCGGATTCCTCCAACCTGTTTTCCTGCATCCACAGACGTTAGTCAACATAGTAATACCCATCCTGCTTCGTGGCAGGATTTCGCGGTATAAATGGGGATCCACTTATATACGTGGGCGTATGGTCATCCGCTAATGATACTACGGGCATCCGTTAATGATACTATAGGAACAATCCAATCACCAAACCAATATATATATATAGTAGTCACCCTAAATAACTAATATATATTTAAATAATAGCCACAAAAATTCATTCAAGCAATCAAGCAACCAACAGTTTATTTTTGACGATAAAAATAATTTAAATAAAATACTTAAGTGAGAATTACTCACCTGATTTTCATTTCCGAATATCCTGTTAAATTCCGAATTTCATAGCTACGAATCGTCTCGACCGAAGATATCTAACACCTACGATGATTTGATTTTTATTTACCGATTAATCATTAATTTATTTAAATAACGACTAGAGTAAATAAATAAATTAATGTATGAATTTAAAATTTTGCACCAACATTTAGCTTATCGCCTTTGTACAACACTCGACCAACCCCGAAGCTCACTTAATAATCGTTGATGTGCTTCCACCACAAAATTTCAAAACATCATCAACCCCTTCTGACTAAACAAGTTCATTCTCGTTGCCTTGTTCATGTTCAATTCAACAAGACTTCCTACAAACAGCACCACAAAACGAGTGATTCCACTTCCAGTCAGCTACCCTCACTTTCCCCCAAAACAAACACCAACTGCACCTCTCAAATTCCTCCCGCTCGACTTTAACCACCACAGTTCACCACCAAGCAGCGTTGACTTCTAGAATCGCTCACCAGAGCAAACATCGACATCCCAACATTTCATTTCCCCAAATCCTCATCCAAAAATCCTCAGACCGATCCCTAATCTTCCCTTAGAAATCGCACCTGCCAAGTTCAAACAATATCACACCTACCCAGATCCAAGATTCCAGAACTGGAATCCCATACTTCACACTCCTTCATTCAACCCAATTCTACAATCGAACAATACTTCTTCCAGAACACGACGCATAGATGATCGAACTCCTCCATCCCCTAATCGCAGGTGGTTCAGCGTTCGTCTCCAGCTTCAGAAAATCGAGCGGTCTTCGATTTAAATGGTTTTGAAACACGTTCCCATTCAGTTGATTTCCGGTTTTTTTCTTCTTGCGGTAGACTTTGATTTGCTTTAATTGACAAAAGAATGAAGAGGAACGGATTGAGTTGTTTCGGGTTTTAGAGAATTACTAAAGCTTTGGAATTTCTTCTATTTACGTTTGTTGAAGGAATGAAGAATGGTAAAGGAAGGACGCGATTTATAGATGAATTACTTGATCATCAAGGAAATTTTGTCTGCGCAAAAGTACATTATATTTAATGTGATTAGATTTCTATTTGATTTGATTTGAAATAAAGAGATTTTTATTCTTTTTACAATGATATCGATTTGATTTTGATCCTATCCACTGATCAAATAAATCGGAGTTCACAATTAAAAATTGTGAATCGCTATTTTAGCGTACCGATCGTTGTTAAAATGTTATAACGCTATTTTGAATTCAACAAAATAGATTATATAATTTAATTTGAACGTAAATATAAATAACCAAAATAAATTAATATAATTTAAATTCAAAAACAAATAAATTCCTTGATAAATTACTATTATCGTTTAATTTCTTTTAAAAATTCATATAAACCATTTTGACTCCATTTCAAATTGAATTACTTAAGATCCTCGTATTATGATAATTATATCGATAAATTCAATATAAAAATCGATTTATATTATCAGCTCAATATTTAAAATAATATTAAATACTCAAAATAAATCGACCAGAAAATCACTATTATACTCGACCCTCAACCTACACAAGAAATTAGCTAACACTATAATTTAAATAATGGTAAATTAACCCGACTACTATTTAAATTCACGTCCTTACCAGTAGACCCAACTTCCACATCGTTTAAAGATCGAACTGCTGAAGATCCTTCTTAATAACACAGCCCATTCGATCAACACTTCGAATGTGAAATCCCTACAAACAGTGTGTTTCACCGTACTACCACCATTTACACCGAGCTCAGGAGCTCCGTATATCCACGCTAACACCATCGTTTAAAACAATCCTCTTTTCCCTGCATTTCAAATACACAAAGCCTTCAAAACAGTGCTATTTCCCCTTCGCTACATGAATAACGACTTCGTACAGTAGCCTATTGGAAATCGCGACAGAAATCTCCTCAACATCGTACGAGATTTTTCCGATCAGGCCGCCGCATCACCAGAATCCCAACACTATCGTCCAATTATCTCTGCTCTGTCTCAACCTCCTGATGCCCTAGCTGCTGTCGCGGTAAATAAAAACGCCAGGAGGTGTATCACATCCCATGAAATCAGTATAGGAAGGAAGCCCTTGGTTCAAGAATTCTAACGGATCCAGTAGAGAATGATTTCATGAAGTGTTATTTTTGTTATGATTTTTGAAACCTCACGAAATGTTTTTTCCTGGAAGAACACATGGCGGCTACGAGTTTGTTGACCCAGGAAAAATAAATTTCATGGTTTAAAGAAGTAGTGGGTATTTATAGAGAAGAAATATATTTTTTATATTCATTATTTTATTAATTTATTTAGTACCGCTACTTGTATTTGTCTTCTAAAAATTCGTACGATCACATACGATATCCAAATCTAATGAAAATGGACATATACTTACAGTTCGACATTACGGACCCAAGAAACTGGTTTCGTCAATTTCCGAGTCCGTTTGCTCACACAGCGTATTTTTAAAGTCAGATTATCGATTGTATTTCACACAAAAATCCCGTACGGCCACATATTGACTCCAAAAATTATAAAAATTGAAATCTAACAATAATTTAATATTCTAGATCTAAAAAAATTCGTTTCGTCGAAAACGGAGGCCGTTTGCAAAACTGGATCTTTTTAAAGCTCTAATAAACCCATTTAAATATTAATATATTTAAAAATAATTAAATTAATATTAATAAAATTAATATTAACGTATATATATTCACATACAATACCATATAACCCCAAAATAAATATATCAGGATTTATAACTCGATATTTCAAAATTTCAGATTATATCAATATTCGATTTGTATTTGAATCCTTTTATAAATCGTTATAAATTATAACTGAATTCCATAGCGTTATCGAATTTGGGCATAACTCACAACCTACATGACAAAATCTTTATTTTTCTCTTCCATTAGAAAAATATACTCCACCAGCTCCGAACATTTCTTGTTTCACAGAAATCCGACTTAAAACGGATTTTGTATATTCATTTAAAGTTCGAATCGCCAAATTACAAACTGCCCCACCATTTCGAGCTCGATTATAATTATACGTTCAACTGTCATTTATATAATGTATTCGTTAATATAATTCAACTCTATACTGAATTAAATAAAATAAATGGTCCAATTCACACAATATTGTGAATTCAGTTATTTTCGACTAATTTAAAATTATAACATATTATTATATTATATATATTAATTATATATTCAATATAATTTAATTAAATAACCAATGAAATTTCTAAATAACTATTTAAATAATTAAATAAATAATTTATTATCTGTTAAAAATACGGATCGTTACATTCTTCCCCCCCTTAAAATAATTTCGTCCTCGAAATTGCTAAGGTAGGAAACAAACCCTATTAACTGGGTAAAAATTATTTGTTTACTTTTTAACTCCAGTTTTAACTGAACCAATTTATTTCAATTAAATATTAATTCATTCCGAATAACCAAAATTTTCAAAACTCTGAAATTTTTCTAACACCTTAAATTTTCGGAAAATTTCGCCACCACCTCCTATGTACAACCCAATCGGTACAACTACAACTCGCCTTTCTAGGCCTTCTCCAACCCAAAAGAAAATAAAACAGCCAAGCGGCCTGCCAACTCGGCTCATAAAACTCATACCCAATATAAATTGTAAACTTGTACCTTTTGGTCGGGCATTCATTATATCTTTTCCATCTGCTACCAATTCAGCATATACCAATATCATTCCAATCAAACTTCGATGAATTTATCCTTACCACAGTTCTTGGCTTTATACCCAAAACAAATTCCAATCCAACTCAAGTTCCATCCTCGATTCCAAATTATTAACTCATCATTCCAATAACATTTCAAATTCCTACATCATAGATCCAATGTTTTTCAGTATCATTCTAATACAAATCAATTTCCATTTAACGGGCTTTAACTCAATTTCAATTTGTTTTTTACAAATTTCTGTTTAATCTGTTTTAATTTCTAACAATCCTTTCCTTGGAGTTTTTAAACGGCTTTGCTTTTCTAAAACCAAATATTCCTTTTTGGATTTCAAACAACTTGTTTTTCTCAAAAAAAATTCAAAAACAAAATCCTTGTTAGTAATCCGTCACTTAGAAGCTCGAAAATGAATACCGATGATATCCGGATCATCATCGGAATTATTTCCCAGCGACCGAAGTGAGTTCAATACTATATCATTTCAAAACTCAATCTTAAACATTTCCATTTTGAAATCTATTTCAAAATATTATTCGTAATGCTTGTAAACAATTTATAATCTCCCAGGATTTTAGAATTCTCATATATTAATTCCAAATCCATTTACAAACACCTTTCCAAATTTCCAGGTTTTTAATTTCAATTCAGAAATAAATTCAAATTTAATTCATTTCGTAACACTTATACGAATTTTGATTGGTTATTTACACTACCGTTTCAATTATAATCTTATCTGATTATAATCCCAACCAACACATCCAATATTATAATATTTCCAATATTTTTTTTTTGTGTATATCAAAATATAATTTGGATAAAATTATTTCATTTACCCTCTTTTCAAACCATACTGTGTCGATCCGTTGTATTCACGTGTTTATAAACTCCTACCGATACAGTGGATCAAACTGATCGATCCGAATCCATAAACAACTCAACCAATAAATCACCACAATATAAAACAATTTTTATGAAATCTACAAATACGTTCTCTCGTATATATACACTCAACTCAATCTAGGGCATTACTAACCCATCTCTATCGAGTTACGCCACAGAGCCAAGGTAATCACTTAACCTTCAGCTCTGATACCACTATAACAATCCGGATTTTTGCGATCCTGAGTAATCGACATAAACTCAATGTCGACTATCCAAGCATCGAAAATTCCGAATAGTTAATAAAAAGAAGTTAGAGGGTGAGAATAGATAAGATAGAAAATTAGAATAGAAGAAGGAGGAGAACACAACAACATCAGAGTAAACACGAATCTCACAGCGGAACGAATAAAATATAACATAACTTTGAAATAAAACTAGTATATGTGTACAATAACAGTTATCAGAGTACAACATTTACAACATAGCGGAAATAAACGATTGCTATAAAATCATGAAGCCTCCTGCTCCAAGCTCTCAGTATATCTGTAAAATCCTGACTAATTGACTGTCCGTACAAAAATTGGGCACCCAAGAGTTTAGGGAAAACAAAACAAAATAAACTCCGGGTCAGTCATGGGACTGGTATGAGTAAACAATTTTAAAACAGTTAAAATAAAAGATATCTCATAAGACCACACCATATAACACGGAACGGGTTTTCCCCTTATGAGAATCCAAAACACTTGATTCATCATTCAAAATCCTTTGGGAAGAACTGATAATCTTTATATCAAAACCCTTTTGATATTATAATAGTGTCTATCAACCACAATATAATAATCATCTAGCAGAACACTTTCATTTCACGTTCCACATACATAATATACAATAAAAAACCATAGGCACTTTTTGGTTAATGAATTCCAACTGGCAAGGTATGGGACCACCTTCCGACAGTGTATCTCTAAAGAGGAATACACCGGGTTCAATATGAACATCTTCTAACCCAGGCTAAACATGACCAGTCACTCGTTTCGCTTGAGTGTACCGAATGTATTATCACCAACGATTGGGATCATCAAACGTTTCTCAAAAGGGAAAGCATCGGAATAGATTATAGAAGTAAATGGAATTTCTCTAGATCAGGTGAGAATACACCCTAATTGGCAGCTAACCACTTAGCCATGCGACCTACCCGATTTTATCCAATTTCCTAGTTGTGAGGCTAGAGGTCATAACGTACAGATCACACTTTTATTTACTTTGAATGTCACATCATCATACCCGCCAAATCACAAATTGATTTCCCCAAGAACATTACGGGTATACAGCTGAGAGAAACGAATTCCTCCGCCACTAAACATAAATATGTTTGGAGAGATCAACTTACATGATCTATTAAATATACTCTGTTAGACATTCTTCCATACAGGTCGTCCTGGGACTGGACAAACCGAAGGCACTATTCTGTAAGTCCATCTTAGGCAATTTCTACCTAGGATTTACTGAATAGCTCTTGCATAACTCTGTCTTCAATTATCTTCATCATATTTGATTCACAACACTAATGCCATGCAGTGTGATTTTCAGATAATATATCTGATCCCGATCTCTCCGTATTAACAGCGGAATTGGTCAAAATCTTTGATAGTCGGTGATTTAACTATCAAAGGAAAACATGTTTACAAACAACGGTCGTATTCCCAAATGGAAATCCTATCGATCAATCATCATTTCATTTCCCAATTTCCCATTTATCGTTTCCATATATTCATAAAATCCTTATTTTCTAAAATTGGAAAACATACGTTATTTACTTTGAAAACTTTTCCATTTTTGATTCGCTTATCAATATCTTCCCACCTCTATCAGTCTCTAACTATAAATTAGTAAGAGAAAAACTTCCCAAGTATAAACCCCGAAGGCTGAAACCAACATCAGATCAATACACAGCAAGCCATTCAGCTCAACTTATTTCCAGTCAGTTTCTAATTTCAGTAGTTCCATTTAATTTCCTTTATATAATTCTATTTATTCTATATAAATCCTTTTTTATAATTCTATTTATTTTATATAAATCCTTTTATATAATTCTATTTATTTTATAAAAATCCTTTTATATAATCCTATTCATTTTATATAAATATTTCATTATAATTCTATTCATTTTATAAAAATATTTCATTTTCAATGTTCACTTTGAAAATTTCCGTTTATACATTCGAGTAATTCATATGGAATTTAAAATACCAAATAACATGACCAGATTTCCTTTTATACATTCCAGTAATTCATATGGTATTTAAAATATCAAATAACATGACCAGTGTCATCATAATCAATCACGAATTTTATATCACAATATAGGAATCCAGTTGGATCCCTCCAACTTGTTTCCCTGCATCCACATATGTTAAACAATATAAATAACATCGATTTCATTTCAATATGAAATATTCTAATAAACAGAATCAGTATTTGATTAACGATTTATATATATTGTTAGCAATAATTTCAACTAATAAATCAGCAATTCAACCAAACTACAATACATAACAATCAACCATCATTTATCAATTCTAAAAATATGTTATAAAAATATAACTGGGTAGAGCTAGTGAGATTTACTCACTTTGGTCGCAGTTGACGGTTTTGCTTTATTTTCGTTGGAAAGCAAATAGTCGTTTGATTTTATCACAAAATTCCATTTGCATCATTCTCAACCACGTCTTCCACAATGCAGATTCCGTTGTTACGATTCCAAAGTGATTGGTTTCGTCCGATTCTGGTAATATGAGAAAGTTATAATTTATGCAAGTTTGTACACACTTGAATGTCATTAACCATTTGTTAACTTAATTAAATAATATTTAACCCTAAATACTCTTAATCACATGTTAGGCAGACCCAATCCTTTGTTCCTCAATCATTGTAAGAACACAATGCTGCAGCTCCCCATCAAACATACCGTGTCGTATCCTTTGCTTAAACATGGCACAAACATTTATTCTGACTCCTGATGTTCATTTGGAAGTAACTACAATTGGACTCCGGACCCTTATACTCCCACTAACAGCAATCTAGGACAACACTCCTTCACTAAAACTAGTCACCTGAACCATCACTCTTACTTTCAGAAAAACTCAATAAAAAACTTTGAACTTCATTCACATCCCTACCTTTGCTCCATCCCTTCTCTATTATACTCGACCCTCAACCTAAACAAGAAATTAGCTAACACTATAATTTAAATAATGGTAAACTAACCTGACTACTATTTAAATTCACGTCCTTACCAGTAGACCCATCTTCCACATAGTTTAAAGATCGAACTACTGAAGTTCCCTCTTAATAACACAGCCCATTCGATCAACTCTTTGAACGTGAAATCCATACAAACAGTGTGTTTCACCGTACTACCACCATTTACACCGAGCTCAGGACCTCCGTATACCCACGCCAGCACCATCGTTTAAAACAATTCCCCTTTCACTGCAATTCAAATACGCAAAGCCTTCAAAATAGTGCTATTTCCCCTTCGCTACATGAATCGCGACTTCGTATAGTAGCCTACTGGAAATCGCGATAGAAATCTCTTAAACATCGTACCAGATTTTTCTGATCAGGCCGCCGCATCATTAGAATCCCAACACTATCGTCCAATCAACTCTGCTCTGTCTCAACCTCCTGATGCCCTAGATGTTGTCGCGATAAATACAAACGCCCGGAGGAGTATCGCATCCTATGAAATCAGCATAGGAAGGAAGCCTTTGGTTCAAGCATTCTAACGGATCCATTAGAGAATGACTCCCTAAAGTATTATTTTTGTTATGATTTTTGAAACCTCACGAAATGTTTTTTCCTGGAATAAGACATGGCGGCTACGAGTTCGTTGAGCCAGGAAAAATAAATTTTAGGGTTTAAAGAAGTAGTGGATATTTATAGAGAAGAAATATATTTTTTATATTCATTATTTTATTTATTTATTTAGTACCGCTGCTTGTATTTATCTTCTAAAAATTCATATGATCACATACGATATCCAAATCTAATGAAAATGGACACACCTACAGTTCGACATTACGGACCAAAGAAACTGGTTTCTTCAAATTCCGAGTCCGTTTACTCACGCAGCGTATTTTTAAAGTCAGATTATCGATTGTATTTCACACAAAAATCCTGTACGGCCACATACTGACTCCAAAAATCACGAAAATTATAATCGAACAATAATTTAATATTCTGAATCCAACAAAATTAGTTTCGTCGAAAATGGAGGTCGTTTGCAAAACTGACTATTTTTAAAGCTCTAAATAAACCCATTTAAATATTATATATTTAAAAATAATTAAATTAATATTATCGTATATATCTTCACATACGATATCATATAAGCCCAAAATAAATATATCAGGATTTATAACTCGATATTTCAAAATTCCAGATTATATCGATATTCGATTTATATTTAAATCCTTTTATAAATCGTTATAAATTATAACTGAATTCAATAGCGATTTTTTCGAAAATTTGATTTGGACATAACTCACAACCTACATGACGAAATATCAATTTTTCTCTTCCATTAGATAAATATACTCCACCAGCTCCGAACGTTTCTTTTTTCACAGAAATTCGACTTAAAACGGATTCTGTATATTCATTTAAAGTTCAAATCGCCAAATTATGAACTACCACGCCATTTCGAGCTCGATTATAATTATAATATAATTATATGTTCTACTGTCATTTATATAATATATTCATTAATATAATTCAACTCTATACTGAATTAAATAACATAAATGATCCAATTCACACAATATTGTGAATTCAGTTATTTTCGACTAATTTAAAATTATAACATATTATTATATTATGTATATTAATTAAATATTCAATTTTATTTAATTAAATAGTCAATTAAATTTCTAAAGCACTATTTAAATAATTAATTAAATTATTTATTATCCATTAAAATATGGGTTGTTACACCTACACTACTATGAATTCCTTCAACCATTGCTTCCCTACAATTCCAACAACATGTAATGTCCCAGATTTTTCGGACTTTGTTAATCAATAAATTACTGATTGTATCAATGAACGATTAATTATAATCAGAGTTAATACTTGAGAAATATTTTGATATTTTTAATCCTATATATATGTTATATATATTTATCTGTTATAAATTATTTAGCATATATATATATATATGAAATAAGGATATAGGTGATGTTTTTTTCATGTTTATAATTTTATTTTGTTTCACTTATAATTATCTTGTGAAAATATTGCAATACTTTTTATATAAGAAAACAAAGTAGACAAATGAAGATTTTAATACCTTTGGTACTTAAGCTATGTACATATATGTACCAACTGCTTGTTATATCTGTGCATATACATACATGAACTCAACTAGCATCTAAGCAATTGTTCCTAACTGCATAGTGACAACTCATGTTGTATATAAATCTAGCTGAATTGATTGAAATCAAATAATGACGGTATGAATTATACTCATGCATGTGCTGCAAGTTGAGGCTGACAATACATAGCTGAAATCACAGCTAATATACTAGGCAAGTTTTTCTTCTTTTCCTATCAATCAAAAAAATGTAGACTGCCTCACTTTTACTTAAGAACTAAGTATGTTCTTACTTACACATGGCCTTGTTTATATACTATTTTTTATAGCCTATATCTAAGAAATCAACAAATATCATCTATGACAGACTATACTTTCATATCAAAGAAGAGTAGCTAGTTTTTCGTAGGAACCAAGCACCTATTTTTTGAATTCATGCATGTGCTTTGTACACATAATTGTGTACTTCATCAGACCTGGCCATATACGTCTGGGATTAGAGAATTAGACATGAAAAGCCATTACACTACTTTCAATCAACACACACTCAGCTGAACACATAGCTTCAACTACTCTGTTCCTACACATAGTTTCAGCTACTTTGTTCCTTCCATAGGCCAGCAATTTAATATCCATTTGTTTAATCCATTTTTCCACCTATAAATACATATCCACACACACTCCCTCATGACTCATACCCATCGCTCGAAACAAATTTGAGGCAAGGTGTAACAAATCGTATTTTAATAACGTTTTGTAACCATAAATCAAGGCAGAATTAATTTTTAAAATAAGAATCAAGGGCAACGGGTTACGCCATTACGTTCGACTCGAAATTCTGCTTGGAAACGAGTCCATGTTTTCGAAAATCGGAGTCCGTATGACCAAGTTATGACCCTTCAAAGTTTTAAAATTTTCAAGTTAAAAAAACAGCTCAGAATTCGAATTCAAATTTCGAATTCAAACCCCAGAACGGACTAGGCGGTAAATTTCCCGCCCAGGACCAGGTCGACCTGGGGATCGACCATAGTGTTGACCTGCCCAGGACCAGGTCGACCATAGAGCCGACTTGGGTGTCGACCTGGTTGCCGAGCCCATTTTTGAGTCAGAGTTCACTCTGATGTTTCTAGTCCGATTTCTGTCTAAATTCGTTGGCCTGACCCTATATAAACAGTCCCTAACTCTAATCTCTCTACACAAATTCTCTCTGGTCTTATGCTACTAAAACTCTGGTTGAAAAGTTAGAGAAAAAGGTATTGCTTCTTCTCCAACAAGGCTACGTGTAGAGTATTGCTGTTTGGGGGATTTCTGTTAGACTCGAGATTCAACATCGCCTCTTTGTTTTCTAATTCTCAAACCACGATTTGTAAGCCCAAGTTATTTTTAAATTGAAATTGAACCTAAATATGATAATTATCTTGGATCTGTCATTGTATATCTTGGGTCTATTATTGTTCCTTTTGGATCTATTATTTTGGATCTACTATTATTCACCTGGGATCTATTCATCTTGAATCTTGACTTGTGGGAATATTTATATGAAATTGATTTGGGGCCTAAACATGTTGTAAACCTAAACCCCTCATGTACATGATGTTAACATGCCTGTGATGTTGAATTAGTGGTTATCCACAAGTTTGGGGTTATTATCTTATATCAACTGTTACCATGACTATCACCGTATTTTGCTAGGTTAGAAATTTAAGACCACTCTTCCATATGCCAGTATTGTTGTAGTCATTTATCTCAAGTTATACCATGCTTGACTTATAATCACTTTTGCCACCTTATGCCCGTTCTTTCTATATTATTCCCTAATTAGATTTGGTTGTGTCGATTCGAATTCACGTGCGATGGGAATACGATTTGGGTAGTTTAGGCAAACCTGAATTTACTATAAACTTGAAACATGAACATTGTTATAACTTGAACCTGGATATGGACATGAACTTGACACGATTTGACATGAAACATAGCATGAAAACTTGACATGAATTTAGACTCGAAACTTGAACCTGGACATGACACTTAGAATAAACTTGAAAATGGCCAACTCGAGGTTGGGTTGAGTTTGCAGTGTAAATCTGCCCGGAACCGCCCGGCGAATCCAGTGACTGCAAACAATAGGATCCAATGTGGGTAGTTGGTCATATCGCACCTAAAACCCGAGGTTAGACTATATTGTGGTGTAAATCTACCCGGAACCGCCCGACAAATTGAGTGACCACAACAACTAGTCTAATGTGAAAGGTTGGGGGTGCATAAATGAATTTATGCTACAGGGTAGGGTTAAGTCATGAACCACTTAAATACACTTAACTAATTTGACACGATGATTTGATAGGGTTAAGTCATGAACCGCTTGAATATACTTAACCAATTTGACACGATGATTTGATAGGGTTAAGACATGAACCGCTTGAAAACACTTAACCAACTTGATACATGATTTGGACAGGGTTAAGTCACGAATTTGAATGACAATGCTTAACCCATTAGAAACCCTAGTTACGCGGTCCTTTTCAGCAGTAACCCACTTAGAAGTATCACGATACCCTGGGACTAGGCAGGGTGGTGCACGATTACTGGGCTGATTGTAAGCGACCAGAACGACGGCTGAGTAGGTGCGCCATTGTAGGTTCAGGCGGACTATGGTCGTGCACGTAGTCCGGAGTTGAAAAAGTAGGCATTGGGCACCAGTAGGTTTACACTGTGCGTGCTTGATTCGTGTCGGTGGTTGCACCCTAGGGCTTGATACACCCTATGGTGGACCTAGCACAGGTGACTACATTTCGTGATTGGGCCATATGACACAGACACATGACGAGCTAGAACTTGTAAGGAGTTGATCGATTATTAGGTCGTACTGTAGGACCCCGTAATGGGTCATTTCATGATATTGGGCCAAGGGATCATTTCATGGTTAATAATTGACATGGGTTAGAATATTAGTACAATTGGTGCAACGAATCTTGAATATGCGATGCTAGACTTGATTTATCTTGTTATCTTGCCAGACTTATTATCATCCCCATGTTTACTTTCCGTTTACTCATGTCTTGTTAACTTTACTAGTTTTTATATTGAAAGTCACTAGGACTTACCAGTCTTTATGACTGACCCTTTTTCTTTTGCCTCTTTTTCTTTCGTTCCCCCCTAGGTTCTCAGGGAGGAAACGCTAGATCTTAGCTTGGATTTAGCTTGCTTTCTGTCAGCTCATGTACGGTTTGGTCTTGAGCTATGCTATGGCCGCACTTCTGCTATTTTTGGGGAATAATTTACTTTTGTTATCTTAAGTTTATGCTTCTTTATTTAGAACTTGATGTAATGGAATAATTTGTACTTTGGATATATGAGGTTTTGACTCTTTTCTTGAAAGTAATGAAATTTGGTTTTTAATTTCTACTGCTGCTTTATTTATGTTCTGCCTTGTGATATCTCTATGTATGTTTACCTGGATAATACTCCACCAAAACTAGTGCATTCCCTTTGTGAGTGACCCTAGCGGAGGTGGGGTGTTACATTTGGTATCAGAGCAGAAGGTTACCAGACAGGGAAAAAGTTTTAAAAACCTTCTAAAACTATTTTCCAAAACCGTTTATAAAGAAGCATTTTTCAATAAAAGTTTTATGTTTAAAAAGGCTATTCCCCAAAAGCCATTAGCACTTTCCTTTGTTTCCCCGTTTGAATCTTTTTCTTTTTGTTTTTCGGCATGTCTGATCTTAACCTTCCTGAGGGAGTACCCGTACCTGGATGGTTCCGAAGGTACTTAGAAGCTAGGGCCAACGGCGCGGGCCCGGCAGACATCCCTCCTCCTCCTCCCCCAGTGGTCGCGGTTCCTCCTCCTCTTGGTACCGCCTTTGCCAAAATATGCAAGGACTTTAAAGCAATGGGCGGCAAGAACTTCATTGGAACTGAAACCTTCGTTGAGGCACGAAACTGGCTAAAGGAGACTGAAGACATGTTTATTATCTTCGATGCGGAGGATCATAGGAAAGTTCAGTTGGCAGCATGGTTGTTGAAAGAGGAAGCTGCATTTTGGTGGGAAGTCACCAACGCTACCAGGCCAGTTGAGACTTGGGCAGACTTTAGAGCGAGGTTTAGGCTTAAATTCTTATCGTCAGCAGAAGAGAACCTTCAGATGGAGAGGTTCCTAGCACTTAAGCAAGGGGACATGTCTGTTAGGGAGTACGTGAATAGGTTTAATCAGCTTGCTCGGTTCGGTTTGGACTTGGTCAACACGGCCCAGAAAAAGGCTGTACGCTTTGCTCGAGGATTGAACGAGCCAGTACACAGTTTGGCCATAACTCATATACCCATGGGGGTGACCTTTGAAAGTTTGGTGCATATGGCTCTACTTCATGAGGAAGACAAGAATAGCAAGAAGGATGTTAAGCCTAATGAGACTCAGAATAAGAAAGTTGACTTCAAGAAGGGAGGCAACAAGAATAACAAGGGCAACAACAATAATAATAACAAGGCACGTGAGACAAGGAAGTGTAACTTTTGTGGGATTACGGGGCATATAGCCAAGGACTGTAGAACGAAGAAGATAAAGTTGGGTGAATGCTTTCATTGTGGAGATACTGGACACATCAGCAAGGATTGCCCTAAGAAGCAAGGACAGGGGCAAGGGCAGACCCAGCGAGCAGGACCCTCTGGAGGGCAGTTGCATGCTCTCAACACCACTCCATCTCTTGACCAAGGTAGTAATATTTCTGTAGAAAGCCTTGTTTACATTTCTGACTTTCCTGTTCGAACCTTATTTGACTCTGGCGCATCACATACTTTTATTTCTTCTAATATTGTTTAAAATCTGCACCTAAGTACTAGTCTAGTTGAGGATCCCGTTAGTGTTTCAAATCCAATTGGGGGCTCTGCTCATTTATCTATGATGTGTATGGATTTGAGGATTTCTATCTTAAGCGTAGAATTCACGTGTAATGCTTATGTTTTCGGATTTATGGGATACGGTTTGATCCTAGGTATGGATTGGTTGTCCAATTATGGAGCCATTCTTGATTGTGAACGAAGGGTAGTGAGGCTCATGACTTGCCTTGGTAATACCCTTGAAATTTCTTGTAACCCTAAGGGTCTGGTCATGTTGTGTTATCTAGAATCTCTTGACTCGTCCATTGACAATTTGCAATCTGTAAGAGTGGTCCGAGAATATCCAGAAGTCTTTGAAGAGGTGTAGGGATACCACCTAAACACGAGATAGATTTCCGTATTTATCTTGTTGATAATGCCAAACCAGTTTCATTGCCCGTTAGGCACATGTCCCGGCGAGAAAGAAGAGAGCTCAGTAAACAAGTTGAGGAGTTGCTTGAGAAAAATTTCATAAGACGAAGCATTTCTGAATGGGGTGCTCCGGTGGTATTCTCTACTAAGGCAGATGATTCGCTTCGTCTATGCGTAGATTATCATGAGTTAAACAAGCTAACTAAGAAAAATAGACACCCACTACCAAGAATCGGCGATTTGTTTGACCAGCTTGTGGGAGCATCTATTTTCTCTCAACTCGATCTAGCCACAGGATTCCATCAGCTTAGACTGACTGAGGATAGCATTGACAAAACTGCGTTTAGGACTCCAGATGGGTTCTTCGAATGGCTCGTCATGCCGTTTGGATTAACGAATGCACCCGCGTACTTTGTAGATTTGATGAGGGTGTTTCGGGAGTTCCTTAACAAGTTTGTAGTGGTTTTGTAGACGATATTTTGATCTTCTCAAAGGATGAAGAAGAGCATGCTAAACATCTCAAGGAAGTCATGGATACGCTTAGAGCACACCAGTCAAAGGCTAAGTTCTCCAAATGCCATTTTTGGAGGAAGGAAGTTCGGTTTCTTGGACATGTAGTTTCTAAGCAAGGCATAGCCATGGACCCCACAAAGGTAGTTGCGGTGCAAGACTGGAAAGTTCCTAAGAACGCAACGGAGGTGAGAAGCTTTCTCGGTTTGGCAGGCTACTATAGGAAGTTCAATAAGGACTTCGCTAAGATTTTAGCTCCCCTTACTAGGTTAACGAAGAAAAACCTAGCATTTGCATGGGACATAAAATGTGAGATTTCTTTTCAGAGACTCAAGAGAGCCCTCACCACAGCTCCAGTTTTGGCATTACCCGACGGAAATAAGATGTTTACGGTGTACACAGATGCGTGTGGCACGGGATTAGGCGCAGTCCTAATGCAAGAAGGGAAAGTGATTTTCTATGGGGGTAGACAACTTAAAGTTCATGAGAAGAACTATCCCACACATGACTTGGAGTTGGCGGCGATCGTTTTTGCACTTAAATCTTGGCGCCATTATCATCTAGGGGAGAGGTTCGAGCTGTATACCGACCACAAATCACTTAAGTACCTCTTCTCACAGAAAGATTTGAATCTGAGACAACAGCGGTGGATGGAATTCTTGGCATCATATGACTTCGATATAGCTTATACCCCTGGCAAGGGTAACGTGGTGGCAGATGCGCTAAGTAGGAAAAGGTTGAACTTGAGCCCCTTGTTTGTTGAAAGGAAAAGTCTAGAGTTTATAGCAACCTTTGATTTTACACCTGTTGTTGTGTCAATGATTGTTACGTTAGCATCTCTTGAGTTATGACCTACACTTCTAGATCAAGTAGGGACTTCACAGAAGGAAGACCCACAGATAGTCGAAATCATGGACAAGCTGATTAGTGGTGAGACGTCAAGTCACCTCGGTAGGTATGCCATAGATGACAAGGGATGGCTAAGGATGAATGGAAGGCTATGTGTCCTACAGGTGGGAGACTTAGTAAGGAAAGTTCTCAAAGAGGCGCACCACTCGAAGATGACTATACATCCCGGAGGGCATAAGATGTACAGAAATATGAAACGCATATTCTTTTGGGCTGGAATGAAAAAGGACGTGGCAGAGTTCGTTTCAAAGTGCATGGTGTGCCAACAAGTAAAGGCCGAGTCGAAGAAGCCCGGTGGGCTATTACATCCTTTGGAGGTTCCGCAATGGAAATGGGAGAGTATCTCGATGGATTTCGTGGATGGACTGCCTAGGTCAAGGAAAGGAAATACTAGCATATGGGTCATAGTTGATAGACTCACGAAAAGTGCTCACTTCATTCCGGTGAAAAGCAAGAGGACCGCATCATGGCTAGCGTCTATTTACCTTCAAGAGGTAGTACGGTTGCATGGGGTTCCTTCTTGTATAGTTAGTGATCGTAACCCAATTTTCACTAGCCAGTTTTGGAATAGTCTGCAAGAAGCAATGGGTACACGACTGAGTTTAAGCACGGCCTATCGCAGACGGATGGACAAACCAAAAGGGTAAATAGGGTATTAGAGGATCTTTTGAGACTATGCATTCTTGACTTTGGTGGTACTTGGGAAGACCATCTTCCTCTCGTGGAGTTTGCATATAATAATAGTTACCAAGCTAGCATCGGAATGGCACCGTTCGAAGCCCTGTATGGAAGACCGTGCAAGTCGCCAACTTGTTGGTGGGAGACGACAGACTGGCTTATACTTGGGCCCGACATGATAAGGGACACTTTTGAGAAGGTTGAGTTGATACGAAGACAGATGAAAACGGCCCAAGATAGACAGAAATCTTATGCGGACAAGAGAAGGACAGACCTAGAGTTCGATGTCGGAGATATGGTCTTTATAAAAGTTTCTCCTTTACGCAATGTGGTTCATTTTGGAGCGGTTGGAAAGCTAGCACCAAGGTTCGTAGGACCGTTCCCTATCATTGAGAGGATTGGGCAGATGGCCTATAAGGTAGAATTACCTGAGAGGCTGGCCGGAGTACACAATGTCTTTCATGTCTCGCATCTCCGAAAGTGCTTACATGAATCATCCGAAGTGGTTGAGCCAAGCATCCTTGAAGGCGTAGAAGTCGAAAAAGAAGCAACATTGAGGCGAGTTCTGATTCGTATCTTAGGAACGGAGATCAAGAAGCTAAGGAATCGAGAAGTCAAGCTAGTTAAAGTACAGTGGAGTAAAGCCCAAGAAGACGCAACTTGGGAAACCGAAGAGAAGATACGCGCGCTTTACCCATTTCTTTTTTAGGGTACATTCTCGATCTCTTTTCCTATAAACTTGAAAACCTTTCTTAACATGCTTTTACTACCTATGTTTGCCTTGTTATCTTCTCGAACTTATCTTGAGAACCTTAGGTAGAACCATATGGATGTAAACATGTGATGGAAACATGTTATGGTTGATGTTTGCAAATGGTTGCAAGTGTTTGCAAGTAATTGCTAGTGGATGCATGACACACATTAGGCACTAGATCGTCTCAATCACATTTTCATGTTGCATATGCACGAGTGGTTATACTTGTACATGGATGGAACTTGTTATGTTATCACTTAGATGTTGCATATGAATGAATGTTATGTGCGCTCATGTAGAGATTATAAATTATGTTAGGAATTTGCATACATGTTGGACTCATTACACTAACATATTTTGTATTTAGGAGGTTTACTGAATCAGTAACCGCCTGATCTTTTGCATTAGATAAGTACATATACACACACATACTGCATATGTTCATACAGGACTTGAAATCTTTTAAGGACAATGGTTGCCTGTGGATGATGTTTTGAGTAGATGGATGAATGGATGGTAGGATATATTCTTTCTAACTTAGAGATTTCGAGGATGAAATCCTGTAAGGAGGGGAGAATGTAACAACCTGTATTTTAATAACGTGTTATAACCATAAATCAAGGCAGAATTAAATTTTAAAATAAGAATCAAGTGAAATAGGTTACGTCATTACGTTCATCTTGAAATTCTGCTGGGAAACGAGTCCGAGTTTTCGAAAATCGGAGTCCGTATGACCAAGTTATGACCCTTCAAAGTTTCAGAAATTTCAAGTTCAAAAACAGCTCAGAATTCGAATTCAAATTTCGAATTCAAACCCCAGAAAGGACTGGGCGGGAAATTTCCCGCCCAGGACCAGGTCGACCTGGGGGTCGACCATAGTGTCGACCTGACCAGGACCAGGTCGGCCATAGAGTCGACCTGGGTGTCGACCTGGTTGTCGAGCCCATTTTTGAGTCAAATTTAACTTTGATGTTTCTAGTCCGATTTCTGTCTAAATTTGTTGGCCTGACCCTACATAAACAGCCCCTAACTCTAGTCTCTCTACACAACTTCTCTCTAGTCTTGTGCTGCTAAAACTCTGGTTGAAAAGTTAGAGAAAAAGGAATTGCTTCTTCTCCAACAAGGCTACGTGTAGAGTATTGCTGTTTGAGGGATTTCTGTTAGACTCGAGATTCAACATCGCCTCTTTGTTTTCTAATTCTCAAACCACGATCTGTAAGCCCCAGTTACTTTTAGATCTAATCTTTAAACTTAATATGGACATGTTGTAAATTGAAATTGAACCTAAATATGATAATTATCTTGGATCTGTCATTGTATATCTTGGGTCTATTATTGTTCCTTTTGGATCTATTATTTTGGATCTACTATTATTCACCTGGGATCTATTCATCTTGAATCTTGACTTGTGGGAATATTTATATGAAATTGATTTGGGGCCTAAACATGTTGTAAGCCTAAACCCCTCATGTCCATGATGTTAACATGCCTGTGATGTTGAATTAGTTGTTATCCACAAGTTTGGGGTTATTATCTTATGTCAACTGTTACTATGACTATCACCCTATTTTGCTAGGTTAGATATTTAAGACCACTATTCCATATGCCAGTATTGTTGTAGTCATTTATCTCAAGTTATACCATGCTTGACTTATAATCACTTTTGCCACCTTATGCCCGTTCTTTCTATATTATTCGCTAATTAGATTTGGTTGTGTCGATTCGAATTCACATGCGATGGGAATACGATTTGGGTAGTTTAGGCAAACCTGAATTTACTATAAACTTGAAACGTGAACATTGTTATAACATGAACTTGGATATGGACATGAACTTGACACGATTTGACATGAAACATGGCATGAAAACTTGACATGAATTTAGACTCGAAACTTGAACCTGGACATGACACTTAGAATAAACTTGAAAATGACCAACTCGAGGTTAGGTTGAGTTTGCAGTGTAAATCTGCCCACTGCCCGGCGAAACCAGTGACTGCAAACAATAGGATCCAATGTGGGTAGTTGGTCATATCGCACCTAAAACCCGAGGTCAGTCTATGTTATGGCGTAAATCTGCCCGGAACCACCCGGAAAATTCAGTGACCACAACAACTAGTCTAATGTGAGAGGTTGGGGTGAATTAATGAATTTATGCTACAGGGTAGGGTTAAGTTATGAACCACTTGAATATACTTAACCAATTTGACACGATGATTTGATAGGATTAAGTCATGAATCGCTTGAACACACTTAACCAACTTGATACATGATTTGGATAGGGTTAAGTCATGAATTTGAATGACAACACTCTTAACCCATTAGAAACCCTAGTTACGCGATCCTTTTCAGCAGTAACCCACCTAGAAGTATCATGATACCCTGGGACTACGCAGGGTGGGGCAGGATTACTGGGCTGATTGTAAGCGACCAGAACGACGGCTGAGTTGGTGCTCTATTATAGGTTCAGGAGGACTATGGTCGTGCATGTAGTCCGGAGTTGAAAAAGTAGGCATTGGCCACCAGTAGGTTTACACTGTGCATGCTTGATTCGTGTCGGTGGTTGGAACCCTAGGGCTTGATACACCCTATGGTGGACCTAGCACAGGTGACTACATTTCGTGATTGGGCCGTATGACACAGACATATTGCAAGCTAGAACTTGTAGGGAGCCGATCGATTAGTAGGTCGTCCTGCAGGACCCCGTAATGGGTCATTTCATGATATTGGGCCAAGGGATCATTTCATGGTTAATACTTAACATGGGTTAGAATACTAGTACAGTTGGTGCAGCGAATCTTGAATATGCGATGCTAGACTTTATTTATCTTGTTATCTTGCCAGACTTATTATCATCCCCATGTTTACTTTCCGTTTACTCATGTCTTATTAACTTTACTAGTTTTTATACTGAAAGTCACTAGGACTTACCAGTCTTTATGACCGACCCTTTTTCTTTCGCCTCTTTTTCTTTCATTCCCCCCCCTCCCAGGTTCTCTGGGAGGAAACGCTAGCTCTCAGCTTGGATTTAGCTTGCTTTCTGTCAGCTCATGTACGGTTTGGTCTTGAGCTATGCTATGGCCGCACTTCTGTTATTTTTGGGGAATAATTTACTTTTGTTATCTTAAGTTTATTCTTCTTTATTTAGAACTTAATGTAATGGAATAATTTGTACTTTGGATATATGAGGTTTTGACTCTTTTCTTGAAACTAATGAAATTTGGTTTTTATTTTCTACCGCTGCTTTATTTATGTTCTGCCTTGTGGTATCTCTGTGTATGTTTACTTGGATAATACTCCACCAAAACTAGTGCATTTCCTTTGTGAGTGACCTTAGCGGAGGTGGTGTGTTACACAAGTAAAACTGTAGTAAGAACCAAGGTAGACCAGAAAAAAGCACTACAACAAAAAATACTTTTCGCAACAGGCCATATCTGTTGCAGTAGACCTATTGCAACAGGCCAGCGCCCGTCTATTTAGCCCGAGTTACAAAAGGTCGGTCCCTTTTCGCAACAGTTTTTTCCTGTTGCAATAAGATGTTGCAGTATACTTTTTTGCAACGGGCTTTTGTTGTTGCAATAGATCCTTTTGCAATAGTATATGCCCGTTGCAATAGATTCATAACTCGTAAAAAAAATATTACAGCTTACAGATATTACATATTAAATGTATTCGTTTTAATAATAGTGTATATCACAAAATGAAATAAACAAATAAAAATTTTATTTTAACAAAGTTTTAATAGTTCAAACAATTACAACAAAAATTTCTATAATTTTCATACATCATTCATGTACAACAATTTCTTATCTCACATAACACATTTTTTTCGAATAGAGTATTTTCTAATCATATTTCTGCTCTATCATACATACACTATAACAAGAGAATAAATATATCAGTTGCAAGTTTTGTCCTTGCACAGTCCAAAGAATAAACCAGTAGAAGACCATATAGGTCGGATGCACATGCTGATACCAAATTATTCATGTACCTCTTCCAATAACCATCCTCTTCTTTTCCAAAATCGAACATCTTTCTGAAGAAAACCTGAAAAATATATTTTTGAACTTAATTTATGATCTCAAATGCTTAAAACTTTGGTGCTTGAAATACGTTATTTGAACATGTACAATGTTATAATAATATCTTGAGATAACGCTAGAAAAGTAGAAAATAAAAAATAAAAATAAACCAACATCTAAGAGCAGTTAAGAAATTTAACAAACCTGAAATGGAAAGAGACGAAGAAGACTAGCACTGTTTCCTCCACACAATAAAAAGAATCCTTCCTTTTTAACTATTTGACCAAAACAATCATGGATTCTTTTGTAAGGTTCCAAAAGGCTACCAGATTTGATCAACTTTTCATCATTTTGCATCAAGAGCTTCACTCTTTTTAGCAGAGCTGTTGCCGTAATTAAAAGAGCTAAGCAAGCTCCTATGGCTAAAATACTCTTCGGATATACAGCCGGTTAGGTTGCATGAACAAGTGCATTTTTCTGCTCTCTTACTACTGCATCTGCCGCACACAACACTGCCAAAATGAAGTACATTAAGCCAGTCAATCAATAAGGTAAATTGACATGCATGAAGTTGTGATTGTTTATCTGAAAAACTGGTGGTTTCAAAGGACGATCATAGATATGGCAATTGGAGAATTTAGAGTCTATCCTCACAGTCAATTTGTTGCCTTCTTCTACCTTTGCTTCTTTTTCTTCTTCCATGATTTAACTTGTTAATTTCTTTGATGATGGAATCAGGTAGCTGATTATTATTTCCTACATGCCCATGTTATATATCTGTGTTAGTTCATTTTAGGGTACTGAAAAAGTTAATACCATTGAACTTCTAATTTGATGGAAAACTCTTTGAATTACATGTTGTTTCTTTCATTTCCAATTCAAATTTCGGTTCTCCAGATGAATATAATTAAACGCTTACGTGCTACCGCTTTTGGTTATGTCCACACCAACTATTTTGGGTTTTATGCAAAGCAGCTTTTCTCAGTTACCAATTTTTTGAGTCCATTGGCGATCCAGTTTATATGACAAAGAAGCCTTGTCGAAGAATAAATTTGAAAATAGAAAATTTGTATTAAACATTTTTTCAAACAACTTAAAATATGAAATAGTTTTCTGTATGAAACTTTTAATTATTATCTATATTACAGGTCACATGAAATTTAGAATTGCAATATACGCATTACCAGAAGCACCAATTCAAACGTCAGAACTACCCCATGCCAACACCATATCCACCACAATTTCCGCTTCCTCATTCTCCTACAACTCAGACTCTTCACCATCATCATCATCACTGCATCAATTTTGAACCATTCGGGCTACTTACCCTAGTACCAAAACTGACTGCACCGTATTCAACACAACAAACACCTAAAAACGATCAACTGCCTCAAAATGGCATTTCATCTTCGCAAGCTCCATCCTCCTCGTAATCTCTTCTCGCACGTGCGATTGTGACGATCCATCCTCACAAACAACCAAACAACAATCTCTACGCACGCTCCATCCTTTTAACTCACCCTTGAAAAATTCGCTTCTGTCGCACTTTTGTAGCCTCAGGTTGATCCTACAAGAAAGAAATTTTTACTTAATCGCGGTAATAGAAAAATATTAAGTTCTAATACTAAATTACAATTTCAATTTAAAGATCGAATTAGAACAAAATCGAAAAAAAAAACATAGCACGACATCGCGATATTAACTCAGTGAAAAGAAAAAAAAGAAAAAAAACGAAAATGGGAAGGAGCAGCAGGCAAACCGGAAATATAAACGAAAGATATGGATCGATTTAGTTCTCTATTCTATTTTCAGATTTTGTGGAAAAGCTGTGCGCCGCCATTGTTTTTGTGAGGAGCTAGGGTTTGTTTTATGAAACTTTTGAGTGATGCGGTACTGTGTTTTGAGGGTTGCGTTGTTGGGTTTTCTTTTCCTTGCCCGTTTGCAGATACGTGATCTGGATTTGGCAACAAAAAGGACAAACATAAAACTTAAGTAACAAACGGACGAACTTAAAACTTAATTGTTACTTATCCCATTTAACTATTAATGGTTGCCTATTACTTACATTAACTATTGAATAGTAGTCATTATATATATGTTTTCAATTGTTAATCATTGGTTATTGATTAACAATTTTTATATATATTATTAAATAGAAAAATATTCAACATTATTCTCAATAGTCATTACTAACTATAACAAATTATGAAATAGTAGTTATTTATATATTAAATTAATTAGACACTTTTCATTTTATATTAGTTATTAAATTTGATTATTATTTATTAAGTATTTAAAATTAATTATTTGATAATAGATTATTATTATTATTTTACTACATGTAATTAAAAAAATGAATATTAATAATTTACTAATTATTTAAATATATAATATAATTATTTCATATAGATAATAATTAGCGACTATAAATTATCTATTAATAATCACTTGTTATTTATTACTTTTTAATTAAAATAAATACTAGTTATATTTACATATTATAAAATATTATTTATTTATTATATAATATTAATTATTAATTATTATAATATAACTTCTTATTTACTAATTATTATTGATTACTTATTATTTCTTGACTATAACTGAATATTAATCACACATATCTATTGTTTAATTATTATTATTATTAATTATTAGTTATTAGATATTTAATATTAATTATTAAAAGTTATATCAATTATTAAATAATTAGTTCATATTTATTAATTATTAAAGTATTCATTCATATTAATTATTTTTTATTATTTAATACTTCTAATACTGCAACTAAATATTACTTATTAATTCGTACTTTTGTATTCAATGGTAATAATTGTTTACCAAAGATGGTGAAAAAATAATTTTTAAAAGTAAGTTTTTTGCAACTGGCATTATCAGTTGTAAAAAAATATAATTACCGCAAGCAGCGAAAACAGTTGCAGTAGATATATTTTGTGCAACAAGTTTGGAAATGCAGTTGCAAATAATATGTTTATTGCAACTGTTATGAAAGCGCAGTTGCTAAAAGTATGTTTTTGCAATGGGTAGAGATGCGCAGTTGCTAAAAATATGTTTTTCGCAACTGAAATAGAAGGTCTATTGTTAAATCTTATCTATTGCAACTGCTATATAAGGTCTATTGCTAAATATCATTTACTGCAACTGTTGTATGATGTCTGTTGCAAATAGATAGTTGCAATAGGGTATTTTTCTTGTAGTGAAGGAGAGAACAGAGAAGCATTGGTGAGTAAACACTCACTGTATTTCCACTTTAACTACGCCATGATCATTGATGCTTTTATATATGTATGCCTGTATGTACATATGAATAAGTTAAATCTATTTCAGACAAAATAATTGATGGTATTAGATTAACACTGTGATTTCTTTTGGTTGCTTAAACTTTTGTGTGCAATACTGGTAAACTCTTCTAACACTTAATAAATCATTATCTCGATTTGTAGTAGATAGTAGGCTCTGATTACTTCATGATCAACGTTTATCTAGATCTCTAATACATGTTAAAAAAAATACCCGTGTGTAATGAACCATATATGTATGGTTTGTAATATATATAGTAAGAAGAAGTGAAAAACTTAATGTATCAAACATCATGAAATCAAGTTTCAGATATGCAAATAAAAGTTTCAGTTATGCAAATAAATTTGTGTTACCAAATCATGAATTCAGGTAGGAAAATCACAATTTATAATGTTGGTATTAAGGAGAAATTTTGGGGTTGATCTGAAAAGGAAAAATGGCGGATTCTAGCGAACTATGTGATCATAAGGTATAGGGTTGAGTGAGGAGGAGCGGTAAGAGTCAGAGAATCAAAGAAAATTGCTAGCTAATTTTTCCAATGAGTAATTCATAAGTTTGATGTTGAAATTTGATTTTGGTTTTGGTTTTATACAACCGACTTTGAATCTTTTGACTGCGCAAAATGGGTGAAGCGAGTGTGCTCAAATTTGGTGACGAAGTCCGGCCAGGGTGCACCATCAAACTGATGAAGTTTGGCAGGTAACAGTGCAGGGTGGCGGTAGGTGATAAGGTGGAAGTGATGAGGATGTCTGTTTTTTTTGAGGAAGTAGGTTGAACATCGAAAATTTAACCGTAGTGATTGGAGGAGCAACAGAGTACATGGTCGAGATCAGGAGGTGGTGGCACGTTAGTAGGAGGGGTCACAATCGGAGAAAGTAGGGTAGGTGGCATGGGCATGTGCACATATGCACATGTGTGCACCTTACTGTAAGAAGAAAACTGGAAATAAAGAGAGGGATTAAAGCAAACAACAAAATGAAGGAAGTTGGGCAACACATCAATGTAAGAACCGGTGTACAGCTCGCTGATGGGTTTGGCAAGAGTTTAATCATGTCAGGAGAAAAATAAGGAGCAGGGGACTAAGCCAAGAGTAGAAAACATGTTTACTAAATTCCATGTTTTGAAACCGACATACCATCCCTAGATTATAACCATGTGGGTATTATTAAGTCAACTAATAAAATGACAATTTTAAAGTAAAGAATAATTAAAACTAAGGAGAATTCATTTTCCAGTTCATCATATTAAGAAGTTCTTTACATGCAAGAAAATATAACTTGTAGCTAAATATGTAAGGGTTTTTATTGATGAAAAGATGAAGATGCCCGTGAACCATCCTATTTAATCGAACTGCACTTCCAGACTTGGGTTTTTGTATGAAGTCACGCAAGTTTGTGGGAACATGCAGTATGCATCGCAGTGTGCATTGGTGCTTAGATAAATAGCTGGGAAGTGAATGAGACAGATGAATTATTTATTTTAGAGACATTTGGGGTAAGGGATTCAACTGATGCTAGCCTCCAGAGTGATATTTGCAGGGTTATCTTACTATGCGTCATTTATTAGGTTTGTTGGGCCATAAGAAGATGACAAATAAAAATGGTAAAATAAAGAACGTAAGTGGTATAGCAGCCGAATAGAAAAGTAGTAAATGGGAAAGAAGTATGAAGTAAATGGGAAAGAAGTTTGATGAGGGAAAAACTAGTAGCAGGCAACAAAATAACGATAAAAAAAGGGGGATTGGTTGTTTGGAAGCAAGACATGAAAGAAAGTGTACATTATCATTACAGGTGGATGGCAGTAGCATGAATTAGAGAAGGTGGAGTCTTATAAAATATAGAGGAGTTTATCTTGAATGGCATCCGATGCAGAATTGGTTCTCCCCTTCATTTTCGTATTAATGATGACCAATTAAGCTTTGAGAATGGGGATTTAAATGATACATATATGTCATGTTTAGGTAAAATAAAATGGGCTCAAGAACAATTAGTCAAGTTTAGATAAAACAAATGCAGACAAGAAAAAAAACCATGGTATAAATGTGGAAGACATCGATAAATGAAACTTTAGTCAAGCAAAGTATAGAGATTTAATGACTAAAGCAATTATTCGGCATAACTTACCATTTAATTTTGTGCAATATGAAAGTATTCGTGAATTGATTTCTTATTTAAATGATGATGTAGTACATTTATCAAGAAACACTTCGCGTTCAAATGTTATGAAACTTTATGAGAATGAGAAAGTAAAACTCAAAGACGTATTAGAATCATGTAGCGGGAGAGTGAGTATAACGTCTGATTTGTGGATTTCGATCAATACGAATGGATACATGATTTTGACTGCACATTTTATTGACAATTAATGGAAGTTACAAAAAAGATTACTCGGTTTTTGTTTGTTGCCACCTCCTCATTCTAGATCAGCCATATTTGGAAAGGTATCAGGTTTGTTGCTTAGTTGGGGAATAATAGATAAAATATTTTCATGTACATTAGATAACACATCTTCCAATGATAAGTTCATTGAACGATTAGGATTACATCTCAATTAAAGATGATCATTGGTTGTGGATGACCAGTATTTACATGTTAGGCGTGCTGCATATATATTGAATTTGATTGTGCAAGATGGTCTAAAATCTATTACTAATTGTCTGAGCAACATAAGGGAAATAATAAAATACATTAGAGGTTCTCAATCTAGGAAAAAAATTTGTTGAATGTATATCTAGTCTTTCTTTGGATAAGACTAAGAAGGGATTGCGTCAAGATGTTCCCATGAGATGGAACTCCACTTTTATCATGCTTAAAAGTGCAATATATTATGAACAGGCTCTTTATCGGCTGAAACATGTGAATTCTAGTTATACTTATTGTCCATCATTTAAAGAATGGGAGAAAGCGAAGAAAATCACACTTTTTTGGAAGTTTTCTATAATGCCACTTGCTTGTTTTCATGAACAAATTATCCGACCGTTAACTTGTTCTTTCAAGAAATTTTCTTAGTTCATTTAACTTTAAAGAAGACTTTAGATGGTGATGATTTTATGTCTTCTATGACATTCGATATGCTTAAAAAGTTTGATAAATACTGGAAAGATTTTAAAGTGTTTCTTTCTATTGCTTATATTTTCGATCCGCGTTATAAAGTAAATTTTGTTCGATTTTCATATGAAAGACTATATGGAAATAGCATTGAATTTGAAAAAGTAAAAATAAAATTGGAGGAGTTGTTTTTTGAATATTCAAAGAAAGTGCAAGAAGAGTCGCCTATTGAAGAAAATGTTAGATTAAGCACGACATCTCCAAGTTCATTTCCAGGACCTTATTCACAAGAACGTGAAGATATGCTGGAGCAATTTTATTCTTACCAAGATTCACAATTTGCTGGCAATTTTTCTAGATTCGAACTTTATTCATATTTAATGATGGGTTGGTTGATCGAAAAATAGAGTTTGATGTACTTTCATTTTGGAAATCACAGCAATATCGATATCCTATTTTATCCCTTATGGCAAAAGATATCTTGACTGCACCGGTAACTACTGTGGCTTCAGAAAGCTCTTTTAGCATTAGTGGTAAAGTACCTGACGAGTACCATGGTTCATTAAAAGAAGATGTTGTCGAAGCATTGTTATGTACAAGAGATTGGTTGAATGGTGCTACGATCGTGCAAACAATCGAGGATCTTACAGAAGATATTACGAAGTTCAATTCTCAAGAAGAAGAGACATCAATTCACAGTGTTAGGTATTTAGTACTCTGTGTGCACGAAAAACTATTTGCTTTCATATTATGTTATCAGTTTATAAAATTTAGCACTAAGTAGAGTATCCATGCTATTCACTTGTCATCTTACATATTATGTTATGCTTGTTTGTAGCTAGTTCTGGTGCTTTCATATTTCATCTTTTCACGGTAATTTTATCTTCTTAACTACATGTTAGATTACTTTTTTCAAAGCTTGGTTGAATGCATACATTTTGTATTATTCATTTGAATTATATACATTTAGAATTTTGATCCTGCTGCTTATATACATTTGAAGTTAGTATGATTTTTTAGAAAAGCTAATTAAAGAAGCTATGCACTTGTCTTAGTGGTAATTGTAAAACTGTCCATATATGCCGGTAATTTAAGATGGAATAATGTTTATCAGAGCAGCAAGTAAAGAATAACAGACCTTCTGTAGGGAGATATGAACTTCACTTACAAGGTTAATGTACAGAGTCTGTATCTCTGTTCTAAGAAAAATGGAAGCTACTAAAATCTCTCAGTGTTGGACGTTAAAAAATCCATGACATTATTTTGTACAAATTATCAGGTTTACCACTGTTTTTGTCTTGATTAGTGATATTTTTGTGCTTATATTAGCTTTCTTCTACAAACTTTAGCTGTTTTATGATTAGAAACAAGAGGCATGATTGAATTAGTTTAATGCAATGGCAGTTAGGCCATAATATGCTACTTGCATGTTATTTTTCAAAAAAGTTGTATTTTTGTTTTTTAGGCTAACTGACGAGCTCTTTTTATTTGCAACTAGTTCTTATGCTTTCATAATTCAATGATATGCACTAGTCTACAACATACATTCAGGTAATCTCATATTATGTTCTGCTTCTTCTTTTTCTCGGTTTACTCTTACTGAGTTATAAATGTTGGTCAAAAATATGCTTCTTTATCATCCAAGAAATCCACATACCTTACTTAGTAAATATTATCCAAATCAATTTCAAAACTGCTGTCTTTTTAAGGTCTTTAAAGTTTCAAACAAATGCTTCCTTCAGACTGGGCTCTCCACAACAATTCCCCAACTAGCTATTTTGTGATATCTGCCCCGCTGAAAGAAATCCGAGCATGTTTTTTTTTAGTTTTCTAAAGCACAGAATTTAGCGATGTACTATGATATATTCTGTACTCTGATGTAACATTATTATGATGTTTATAAAGGTATTTTGTTATTTGTTCTGATGTGTTATATGCCCAAACTTAGAGTATGCGGGATTTGAATGGTCTTGGTCGATTTAGCGGTCGATTAGGTCCGGGCGAAATCCGTATCGTTACACAGGGGATGATAATGCTTTGTATAAGTCCAGTTCTCCTTGTAGTTGATAACGAAGCACTATCCCTTCCAATGTAAAAAATAACTTTGCTACGAGTGGTGCACAATCCAAACATTTACATAGTCTGCAAAACACTGGTACTCCAAAGCATTTCACAGGAAGAGAACATCAAGCATGCCCAATATATTAAAAAGTTTATCTTTTTCAGTCACTTTTACGAAAATGTACCTTTCACTACAACAAAACCTACTTTTGACGGCAACCAATTTTAGCGTTTCAACACACATGCAGTAATCGCTCCATCCGCTTAAGCAATGTTTACGTTGAAACGCTAAGAAACATCGTACTTATTTTTGGCGCTAAGTCACTAATTATTTTGCTTTTCCCTCGTTTATTTTCCCCATGTCCTAAAAAACCAATTCACTTCAGCCGCCTTCCTCCTTTCTTTCCCCGTTGCTTCTTCGTTTATTTCCAGTATCAACCTTCGATTCCTTCATCCGCCTCCCTCTTTCTGGTGTATCTCCCATCATCCACCGTCGATCTGTCACTCGCAGGTATATTGTCGATAATCGTATTTTTTCAATTAGTTTTTATATGTGTGTTTCGATTTTACCCTTATTGATTCACTATTTTCAATTTTCAATTTTCAATTTTCAATTTCACCCTAATATTAGCATGCAATGGATAAGGGTTCGTATGGATTATATCTAAGTCATGGTTCTGTTGTTTAATTTTCAATTTCACCCTAATTTTTTTCGGTACAGTAATTAATCTGTTTTAGCATTATAGCCAATTTCTCAGTCAGTGTTAAATAATATTTGTCAGCTAATAAAGCAGTTAAATTATGTGGTTTGAATCAATGTGAGGTCATTGTTATTTATTTGTTTTTGTTTCTTTTGTTACATGGTCAGTAATCCGTGGAAGTAATCATTCTGAACTTTATAAGAAAGGGTATTTGGAGGCACTTCACTGAAGGTATACACATATATACCCTATAAATTTTCTTATATGATAATAGAAAGCCACTTTTTGTTTATATGATTCCGTGTTTCTCTTAATCTTGCATGCTATAATTGGGAATGACATGGACACCTACCCTTTATCAGTGAATTGTAGCAACAATGGCTCAAAAGAGACAGTTGATCACTTTGAAACATGGCATCCATTCTAAATGGCATGCATCGACTGTCGTAAAAATGTCATGGTTATTTGTGTTGTATTAATGGTAAATCGTGGTTGAATAAAATAGGTGGGGATAAAATGGTTCAACGATTGAAAAATGAGTTAAGGACTAGAATATGGTATATGGAAGAATGCTGGCTTGGTCAAGATTATTATTTTCAATTATAACATAAATAAGCACATTTCATGATGTTGTATAGGGTAATGGGTGAAGTGGACATACAATATAATATCTAGTACTCAATTATGGTTCTCGGCCTTAAGTAAACCATAAGGATCCTTTTGTACTCAACCCAAAATGTGTTCCCCCATAAGCAGTACATTTTGTGTGTGCACATATATATCATGTTTTGTGGTTTACAAGTAAAACATAGAAATTTCAAATTAACAACGGTAAACAATATATAAATAATTTTGACACTAAAAGTTAAACCTTAAATTTGAGTTTAAATCTTGATTTCATGCTTTCAAATTGAAGTAAAGAAATTAAATCGATTGTTTAACATGAAATTCAATTTCAGATGGTTCTTGTAGAATCAGTTGCTAATATAACTGTAAATTATTGATTTTCAAAATATAAATATTTTATATGAAATTTTTCTTGAAAACTTTATAAATAAAACATCCTTGTCAATTAAATTTTTTTCACACAAAGAGTAAAATCTAAAAGATATTTTATTTTGATGCTTGCGGTGATGTAACTATATATCGGTATAAGTGTGTACCCAGTCTTGCTAATATCCTGGGAAACCAGAAAAACTGGTATATACTTGTTCAAAATCCTTTTATTTTAAAAACTGGTAATCACTCTCCAGTCTCCACCTTGATTTGGTTCTTCTTTCACAACCGCTTCTCGTCGTCTCCAGTCTCCACCTTGATTTGGTTCAAAATCCTTTTGATGTTTTTTGTTCCCCCATCAGCAGTACTATTGGATGTCAACTGAAACAAAAAAAAAATGAATACTAGTGAGATATTTGATGAATCCTTTTCACAGTTATCAGTTCTCAACAATATATCTGTGTATGCATTAAAATACAATGGAGTAATGTGCTATTTTTCCACTCTTTTAGTATTAGCTGACGACTTTCGATATATATGATCATGTGGCTAATAAGAATGAGTTATATATTTGATGGCTTTGAATTTGACAATATTAATGTAATCCATTGGCTGTAAATGTTGATGTATATACATGTAAACAAATCCTTAAACTATTTATTTAGGATTCCAACATTATATGCGTTCAAATACCAAATCAAACTTTGATATTATATTCTAATAATATACAGTTATGTTTTTCAAAATTCACCAACCTGTGAAGTTAACAAAATACAGCAAACAAAAATCTGATTTGAATAAACTAAAAACATGATTTTTCAATATACATCAAACATGTGTTTTAACTTCTCTACATATGGATGTAACGATATCATTGATGACAATCTACATTGTTTATAGTCACTAGAAGACATGTTGGTATTGAAATTTTCTTGCTAACATTTACTTTATTCGATCTTGGTCAGAAATCGTCGAACCACGATGGTGAGTGTTAACATACGCTCTAATTCCTGTATGATTCCTGATAAGTTATCTTTTGGCAAAGGTTTACATTTACAACGTCGGTCTTTACACCATAATAATCTGTGATGCTATTGTTGAATAAGTAGCAATAAATTATTCGGATTAAATAATCCATCCATAAGAATGTGAAGCTTCAAGTTTTTGATATGATTACTTACATATTGGACGAACATAAAGAATGCTTACAAATATGTACATTGTAAATAGGATGAATAATATTCCAATGATTTCTGACCAACATTTCATTACTTTAAACTTACTTTTACTAATAAATTCTAATAGATAATTATCTTCTCATACAGTGATAAATATTTAATCATTTCAATGTTCACTATGGGCCTACAATTAATTTCTATAATGCACTTTACGATGTCCTCCTACTAGGATTCTTTGGCTTTATCTTAGCCATGGAAGTAAATTTATGTAATATTCCGCTTATGTAAATTTGTTCATTATTCGGGTTCCTCTTTCAGTTTTGGCCAAGCTATAAAACTCTCTCGCCTTCTAAGATTGTTCACATTGTTGTTGTCAATTACTTTCAAAGAAGAATTAACTTTTTAATTCTTTTGGCCAAGAGAAATTGGAGATCCAAATAAATTTTATTTCAAAATTTATTCACATTTCTATTATAGATTGTTGTGTAGAAATTAAAATACTTTGTTGTTTGTAAAAATTATTCAAATTTCCATTGTAGATTGTTTTGAAAAAATTGTTCAAGTCTATTTCAAAGAAGATTTAAGTTAAACATCCTAGCAGTTTACATGTCAGACAACTTGTTGTCGAAGAGTACATTTTGTTCTATATTACTTCTCTTGTAGCTCTTTTTCCATCTCTTATGTTATGCCAAAATTTTTAAAAAAATGCAGAACCTGTCTTTATTGTATTTTGACAGTTAAAACTTAGTTGATTGCAACTCAGTGTTAACTCTGAGTTCTAATGGTTAACCCAAATTTTTTTGCTCACTTCGTGAATACTCCAGTTTTACCGACTGATAGTATGTCAACGTAGGAAAAGAGTAATTAAGGTCTTATTACACCATTTCCACAACAAATGTTTTAATTGATTGTTTGTCGGTTTTTTGATTATTTTTTGTTCTTACTATCCCCACTAGTTTATCCATCAGCATGTTTTAAACTTGGACGCATGATCTATTGCCGTTACATATTCGAATAATTAGTTACACTGGTTTTGTTATCTCATTGATATCACTACAAAAATATGGTCACTCACATGAAACACGGGTGTTCTTTCTCTATAAGTTTGTATAAACTTAATTCTGCATTTTCCCCTATTTTATCAAGGACCCTGAGTGCTGTTAATCGTATAAATCAAGAACGTTTCTTCAATTTTAATGCAAATGTAACAACCCGTATCTTCAATAACCTGTTATAACATAAATCGAGGCAGAATTTAATTCAAAAATCTGAATCAAGGGAAACGGGCTATGCCATTGCGTTCGTCTCGGAAAAATACGCGAAATAGAGTCCGAGTTTTCGAAAACCGGAGTCCGTATGACCCGATTAAGGCCCAACGAAGTTTTCAGAAAATTTCAAAGTAAAAACAGATTTCAAATTCAAACTTGAATTTGAAAAATTGGGCCATTTTGGGCCAGGCGGGAAAGTTCCCGCCAGGGCACCCAAGTCAACAGCCCTGTCGACTTAGGAGTCGACTTGGTTGGACCCAAGTCGATAGCCCTGTCGACTTGGCTGTCGACTTGGTCCAGCCGGGCTGTTTAGCCTGGTGCACCATTTTGAGATTGTGTTGAGCTTGGGGGCTAGATTCGGTTTTGAGGGCTGAGATTGGAACTAGGGTTTAATCCTATGGCCTAAAACACTTGCCTAATCTATAAATAAGACCCTAACCTACCCTAAATCATCATTAATCTATCCTACAACTAAACTATGGCAAAATCAATCCTCTCATGGCCTCCACTCTCTTCATAAAATTCCTAAATAAATTTCTAAGTGATTTTCCATGCATACAAGTGTTTTCAAACTTGTATGAGCATCATTAGCTTGCATTCAAGTCAAGTTTCTATATTTGCATCATAAAGGAAGGGTTTTTATCATTTTGGCTTGCATTTTTGGGTTTAATAAGGGCTTTGTCATATTTTTGTGACTTCTTAAGCATTGTAAGCCCTATTCTACTTTCATACTTAAACTCTAAAGTTAAATGTATGATATGCAAGTTTATATGTGGGTTTACTATGTTATGAAATGCAAGTTTATCATGTTATGCAAGTTTGTTATGTTATAATATGCAAATTTACCATGTTATGCAAGTATGCTATGATATGAAATGCAAGTTCATCATGTTAAGCTATGCAAGTTATGTTATGCAAGTTTGATATGCAAGTTTGTCATATGATATGCAAGTTATGTTATGCAAGTTTGGGATGATCATTTGGTTCATGTTATCATGTTATGCAAGCTTATCTTGAGTATATGAACATAAAGCTTCAAGCTTTAAGCTAAAGGTTGCATTTTGGCAAAATGTAAGTTATCATATCTCTTATGATAACTTGCATGTGAGGCTAAATGCGAACTTATGGCCATTTCTACATGTCATTTATCACCATGTATCACCAATATGCTAAGTTTGGTTTTATGCATGCTTTTGAGGCCAAAATATGTAATATGCAAGTATATGAACACATGAACATTTTATATGCCACCATGTTAAACTTGTGGCTTCAACACCTTTATGTCATGATTATGCCAAGTTTCCTCTTTCTATCCTTTATGCGCTATTGCGATATGTAAGCGATGGGATTGCGTTGGGGGTTGGGTAAACGTAAAAGACATAAAACATGAGCTTGGGAATTTACCTATTAAGTTAGGTCTACCCATTGGGAATTTACCTATTAAGTTAGGTCTACCCAATTGCTTAAAAACTTGTAACATGTTTTGGAAACATGATGGACATGACACTTAGAAAAGATAAGTGTGGCCAACTCGAGGTTGGGTTGAGTTTGTAGCGTAAACCTACCCGGAACCGACCGGCTTAACTAGTTGCTACAAACAATAGGACCCAATGTGAGAAGTTGGTCATGTTGTACCTTGGACCCGAGGTTAGACCAAGTTGTGGTGTAAAGCTACCCGGACCCGCCCGGCTTAACTAGTAACCGCAATAAAGTCTAATGTGAGAGGTTAAGGCGCATTAAATTAATTAATGCCTCATGATTAGGGTTAAGTCATGGTCCACTTAGTACTTAACCAATTTAGGCTCGGTAGATTAATCGGGGTTAAGTCGTGAACTCATCGTTACACTTAACCAAGTTAATCCATGATTATCAAGAGGGTTAAACCGTACCTAACCCACTAGAAAAATCCTAGCAATGGGGGCCCGCTCCAGCAGTAATCCCAAGTTAGTATCATCATGACCCTAGGGACTAGGCTAGGGTGGGGGCATGATTACTGGACTGGAGGTAAGTGACAAAAAGCGACGGCAGAGGGTACGCCGGTGTAGTTCCTGGCGGACTCTGGTCGTGCACATAGTCCGTAGCCGGAGAAAACATGCACGGGTACCAGTAGATCGGGACTGT
Organism: Allium sativum; assembly: GCA_030737875.1. Classification (NCBI taxonomy): domain Eukaryota; kingdom Viridiplantae; phylum Streptophyta; class Magnoliopsida; order Asparagales; family Amaryllidaceae; genus Allium; species Allium sativum. Next base: position 266,281,024 of record CM060920.1, on the reverse strand, counting down.
GCACTCATGTTCATGGTGTCCAGGGGTTGACACCCTAGGGCTTGATACACCCGAAGGGTGGACCCGGCACAGTTCGACTACAATTATGTTTGGGCCGTATTGACACCAACACGTGACGAGTTAGGCTTAGGGAGCCGATCGACTAGACCGTTTGGTTGGACCTCGTATTAGGGCCATTTCATGTTATTGGACCGCGGGTTAGGGTCACTTCATGTTAATGGGCCAAAGTTTGGGCCAAGGGATCAATACTTGTTTATTCAAGTCACGTTAGTTTGCTAGTACACCCGTGGTGCAAAACCTTAATCCTGATTAGGCGATGACACCTTTATCTACCTTGTTAGTTAACCATCATGCCAGTATGTAGTTATCCTTATGATCATACCTGCTGCTCATGCCAGTTAACTTTATCAGTTTACATTGATTGTAGTAGGGCTTACTCAGTCTTTTTGACTGACCTGTTTTCTTTCGCCTCTTTTCTTCCGTTCCCCCCCCCCCCCCCCCCAGGTTCTCAGGGAGGGAATATTGGAGCTTAGCTGGATTTCTGACTGCTTGGTTGTGGGATTTAGCTCATGTAAGGTTTGACATGAAGCTAGCTGTGGCTATCACTTCTTTTGGGGATTAGTATTTATGTATTTCAGTTTTTCAGTTGATGTTGTTTTATCTAGACTGGTTTATTGGGAAAGTTGACATTATGATGTAACAGACTTGTTTTGAAATGGTTTAAAATCTTCCGCTGTTTTATCTATGTTATTTACTTTGTTTACGCATTTACATATGTTCTTGTTCTGCCTTGATATATCATTATGCATGTTTACCTGATTCAAATACCCCTCCAAAGTCAGAGTGCTTGCAAGAGTCACCCTGGCGGAGGTGGGGTGTTACAATTTGGTATCAGAGCATATGGTTTACGAGAAGGAACAAAAACGTTTTTAAAACTTTTGGAAAACTATTTTCAAAACCAAGTATAAAGTATTTTCCAAAGAAAAGTCTAGTTTATTTTAAAGGCTATTCCCCAAAAAGCCATTAGCAAAATTCCTTCGTTTTTCGCCATTCTGAATCTGTCTTTTTCTTCGTTTTCAGCATGGCCTATAACTTTGCTATTCCGGAGGGAGTGCACGTACCTGTTTGGTATAGGAGACTTTTGGAGGCTAGGGCGACCGAAGCCGGCCCCGTAGATGTCCCTCCTCCTCCTCCTCCAGTAGTTAATATTCCTCCTCCTGTCGCTAATGTTCCTCCTCCTCCTGTCGCTGAGGTTCCTCTTCCTCCTCCCCCTCAGCATCCTCAAGCCGACTTCGCAAAGACTTGCAAAGATTTCAAAGCAATGGGTGGCAAGAACTTTCAAGGCACTGAGACTTTTGTAGAGGCCAGAAATTGGTTGAAAGAGACCGAGGATTTATTTGCTATCTTTGGGATAGACGATCAGAGGAAGCTCTTGTTGGCGGTTTGGCTTATGAAGGATGAACCCGCTTATTGGTGGGAAGTCACCAATGGTACTAGGCCTGTTGAGACTTGGGCCGATTTCAGGGCAAGGTTCATGCTTAAGTTTCTATCTTCTGCTGAGGAGAATCTGCAAATGGAGAGGTTCATAACTTTGAGACAAGGAGATATGTCTGTCAAAGAATATGTGAACAAGTTCAATCAGTTAGCTCGTTTTGGCTTGGATATGGTGAATACTCCTCAGAAGAAGGCTCTTCGTTTTGCTAGAGGATTGAATGAGCCGTTGCAGGGATTGGCTATGTCGCATATTCCCCATGGGGCCACGTTTGAGAGCTTGGTTGATATGGCATTACTTCAGGGAGATGTCAAGAAAGAGGTCAAGATGAATGATACTCAAGCCAAGAAGACTGATTCCCAGGGAAAAGGAAATCAGGGAAATCCAAGTGGTCAGAGCAGTCAAGGCAATCAGAACAAGAACAAGAGTCAAGGCAACAAGGGGAACAACAACAAGGGCAATAACAATAAGGGCAAGAACAACAAGGGGAAGTGCCATTATTGCGGTTCAGTTGGGCATCTTATTAAGGATTGTAAGAAGAGGAAAAGGAAGAATGGTGAATGCTTTTTCTGCGGTGAGACTGGGCATTTCAGTAAGGATTGCCCGAGGAAGCAAGGGCAAGGCCAGGGTCAGACTCAGCGTGCTGGACCTTCAGGAGGGCAAGTTCATGCTCTCAGTACCGCTCCAGTTCCCGATCGAGGTAGTATTTCTGTAGAGAGCCTTGTATATATTTCTGATTTTCCAGTACGTACCTTGTTTGATTCTGGTGCATCGCATAGCTTTATCTCATCTGATCTTGTTGATAGTTTGCACCTTAGTACTAGCTTGGTAGATGATCCCGTCTGTGTCTCAAATCATATTGGGGGTTCCGCCCATTTGTCTATGATATGTGGGGATTTGAGGATCTCTATACTGAGTGTAGAGTTCTTGTGTAGTGCTTATGTTCTTGGTTTCAGGGGATACGGATTGATATTGGGCATGGATTGGTTGTCCAGATATGGAGCCATCCTTGATTGTGAGCATAGGGTTGTGAGGCTCGTGACTCGCCTCGGAAACACCCTAGAGATTTCTTGTGATCCGAGAGGTCCCGTCATGTTGTGCTATCTTGAATCACTCGACTCGTCAATGGAAACTCTTCAGTCTGTGAGAGTGGTTCGAGAGTATCCGGATGTTTTTGATGAAGTTAGGGGGTTGCCCCCTAAGCGAGAGATTGATTTCCGCATTTATCTTGTGGATAATGCAAAGCCGGTTTCTTTGCCCGTTCGGCACATGGCTCCGCATGAAAGGCGGGAGCTAAGTAAGCAAGTGAAAGAGTTGCTTGAGAAGAACTTCATTAGACGAAGTATATCTGAATGGGGAGCGCCTATGGTATTTGCTACCAAGGCAGACGGTTCTCTCCGACTTTGTGTTGACTATCGAGAGTTGAATAAGCTGACTAAGAAGAACAGACACCCGTTACCGAGGATTGATGACCTCTTTGACCAGCTTGTCGGTGCTTCTGTTTTCTCTCAGCTTGATCTTGTTACGGGTTTCCATCAGCTCAGGGTAGCTGAAGATAGTATAGACAAGACTGCGTTCAGAACTCCAGATGGATTCTTCGAATGGCTTGTCATGCCGTTCGGCTTGACTAATGCACCCGCATATTTTGTGGACTTGATGAGTAGGGTGTTCAGGGAGTTCTTGAACAAGTTTGTCGTGGTCTTCGTAGATGATATTCTGATCTTCTCTAAGGATGAGGAAGAGCACGCAAGGCATCTCATGGAGGTGATGGATACGCTTAGAGCGCATCAGTTAAAGGCCAAGTTCTCCAAGTGTCACTTTTGGAGAAGGGAAGTTAGATTCCTTGGGCATATAGTATCTAAGCAAGGCTTAGCGGTGGATCCCGCTAAGGTAGTTGCAGTTCAGGATTGGAAGACTCCAAGGAATGCAACCGAAGTGAGAAGTTTTCTAGGTCTTGCGGGTTTTTACCGGAAGTTCATCAAGGACTTCGCGAAGATTTCTACTCCTCTCACTAAATTGATGAAGAAGAATTTGGTTTTTGCTTGGAGCATAGAATGCGAGCTTGCTTTTCAGAAGCTCAAGAGAGCCCTCACATCAGCACCTGTTCTAGCTTTGCCCGATGGAGGGAAGTTATTTACAGTATACACCGATGCATGTGGCACGGGGTTAGGAGCTGTTCTTATGCAAGAAGGAAGAGTGATATGCTTTGGCGGTAGACAACTCAAAGTGCATGAGAAGAATTATCCCACTCATGACTTAGAGTTGGCAGCAATAGTATATGCACTCAAGGCTTGGCGCCATTATCTTCTGGGAGAAAGATTTGAGCTTTATACCGATCACAAGTCATTGAAGTATCTCTTTTCTCAGAAGGATCTGAATCTGAGACAGCAAAGATGGATGGAATTCTTGGCGTCCTACGATTTTGAGATAGCTTATACCCCTGGCAAGGGGAATGTGGTAGAAGATGCATTGAGTAGAAGAAGGTTGACCCTAAGTCCTCTATTCGTTGAGATGAAGAATTTAGAGTATGTGGCAACCTCTGATTTCTCTTTGGCGATTGAGTCGATGACCGGTTCTTTAGCATCTCTGGAACTCAGACCTACCCTTCTTGATCAAGTTGGGGCTTCCCAGAGAGAAGACCCTCAGATTGTGGAGACTATGGATAAGCTAATTCGAGGAGAGACGTCTAGTCATCTCGCTCGATATTCTATTGATGACAAGGGTTGGCTGAGGAGAGACGGAAGGTTATGTGTTCCAATGGTAGAAGATCTAGTAAGAAGAGTTCTTGAGGAAGCGCATCGCTCTAAGTTGACTATACATCCGGGCGGAGATAAGATGTATAAAGATATGAAGCGCATTTTCTTTTGGCCTGGGATGAAGAAGGATGTGGTAGAATTTGTCTCTAGATGTATCATTTGCCAGCAAGTTAAGGCCGAGTCAAAGAAGCCCGGTGGGATATTGCATCCTCTAGACGTTCCACTATGGAAGTGGGAGAGTATCTCCATGGATTTTATCGATGGGCTACCAAGGTCAAGGAAAGGGAATACGAGCATTTGGGTTATTGTGGACCGACTTACAAAGAGTGCTCATTTCATTCCGGTGAAGAGCAAGAGGACCGCATTTGGATAGCGTCTGTATATCTTCGTGAGATTGTGAGACTTCATGGAGTCCGTTCTAGTATTGTCAGTGACCGTGACCCAATCTTACAAGTCAATTCTGGAATAGCTTGCAAGAAGCTATGGGCACGAGGTTGAATCTAAGTACTGCTTATCACCCACAGACGGACGGTCAAACCGAAAGGGTGAATAAGGTACTCGAGGATCTATTGAGGCTTTGTATTCTGGATTTTGGTGGTACTTGGGAAGACCATCTCCCTCTCGTTGAGTTTGCATATAATAATAGTTATCAGGCAAGCATAGGGATGGCACCATTTGAAGCTTTATATGGGAGGCCGTGCAAGTCGCCTACATGTTGGTGGGAGACTACAGATAAGCTTATACTTGGGCCTGATATGATCAGAGATACATCCGAGAAGATCGAGTTGATTCGGAGACGGATGAAAGCGGCCCAAGACCGACAGAAATCCTATGCTGATAAGCGAAGAACTGATTTGGAGTTTGATGTTGGGGATATGGTTTTCGTGAAGGTTTCTCCTTTGCGGAATGTGGTCCGATTTGGAGCTGTTGGGAAGTTGGCACCGAGGTTTGTTGGACCATTCCCTATTATAGAGAGGATCGGGCAGATGGCTTATAGAGTGGAGTTGCCCGAGAAGCTTGCCGGAGTACACGATGTTTTTCATGTGTCGCATCTCCGGAAGTGTTTACATGAATCAGCAGAGGTTGTTGAGCCGAGTGTTCTGAAAGATGTAGAAGTGGAGAAAGAGGCTACCTTGAGGAGAGCTCCGATTCGTATCTTGGGGATAGAGACCAAGAAGCTAAGGAATCGAGAGGTCAAATTGGTGAAGGTTCAATGGGGTGAAGCCGAAGAAGACGCAACTTGGGAAACCGAGGAGAAGATGCGTGGGCTTTATCCATTCCTTTTTTAGGGTACACTCTCAATCTCTTTTCTTTGTTAGTATATCTTTCTCTTTGCTATCCATGTTTATCTAGTTTATCATGTTAATCTTGTCATGAGAACCTTAGGTAGAAACCCTTTGGATGAAACATGTGTTTGAAACATGTTATGCTTGATGGTTGCAAGTGGTTGCAAGTGTTTGCAAGTGGTTACTCGTGGATGCATTATACACGTTAGGCACTAGATCGGCTCACACACTCCTCATATTGCATATGCATGAGTGTCTATGCTTATTCATGGATGAAAATTTTTGTGTTATCACATGGATGTTACATATGGATGTATGTTATGTGCACGCATATAGATGTTATACATTATGTTAGGAATTGCATACATATGGATTCATTTCACTAACATAATTTGCATTGATGATATTTGCATTAGAAAAGTACATATACACACACCTTTGCATATGTTCATACAACATTTAGAATCTTGTAAGGACAGTGATTGCTCGTGGATGATGTTTTGAGTAGATGGATGTTGAATGGTAGGATACGTTCTTCCTAACTTGAAGATTTCGGGGACGAAATCCTTTAAGGAGGGGAGAATGTAACAACCCGTATCTTCAATAACCTGTTATAACATAAATCGAGGCAGAATTTAATTCAAATATCTGAATCAAGGGAAACGAGCTATGCCATGGCGTTCGTCTCGGAAAAATACGCGAAATAGAGTCCGAGTTTTCGAAAATCGGAGTCCGTATGACCCGATTAAGGCCCAACGAAGTTTTCAGAAAATTTCTAAGTAAAAACAGATTTCAAATTCAAACTTGAATTTGAAAAATTGGGCCATTTTGGGCTAGGCGGGAAAGTTCCCGCCAGGCTGTCGACTTGGGAGTCGACTTGGTTGGACCCAAGTCGACAGCCCTGTCGACTTGGCTGTCGACTTGGTCCAGCCGGGCTGTTTAGCCTGGTGCACCATTTTGAGATTGTGTTGAGCTTGGGGGCCAGATTCGGTTTTGAGGGCTGAGATTGGAACTAGGGTTTAATCCTATGGCCTAAAACACTTGCCTAATTTATAAATAAGACCCTAACCTACCCTAAATCATCATTAATCTATCCTACAACTAAACTATGGCAAAATCAATCCTCTCATGGCCTCCACTCTCTTCATAAAATTCCTAAATAAATTTCTAGGTGATTTTCCATGCATACAAGTGTTTTCAAAATTGTATGAGCATCATTAGCTTGCATTCAAGTCAAGTTTCTATATTTGCATCATAAAGGAAGGGTTTGATCATTTTGGCCTGCATTTTTGGGTTTAATAAGGACATTGTCATATTTTTGTGACTTCTTAAGCATTGTAAGCCCTATTCTACTTTCATACTTAAACTCTAAAGTTAAATGTATGATATGCAAGTTTATATGCGAGTTTACTATGTTATGAAATGCAAGTTTATCATGTTATGCAAGTTTGTTATGTTATAATATGCAAGTTTATCATGTTATGCAAGTATGCTATGATATGAAATGCAAGTTCATCATGTTATGCTATGCAAGTTATGTTATGCAAGTTTGATATGCAAGTTTGTCATATGATATGCAAGTTATGTTATGCAAGTTTGGGATGATCATTTGGTTCATGTTATCATGTTATGCAAGCTTATCTTGAGTATATGAACATAAAGCTTCAAGCTTTAAGCTAAAGGTTGCATTTTGGCAACATGTAAGTTATCATATCTCTTATGATAACTTGCATGTGAGGCTAAATGCGAACTTATGGCCATTTCTACATGTCATTTATCACCATGTATCACCAATATGCTAAGTTTGGTTTTATGCATGCTTTTGAGGCCAAAATATGTAATATGCAAGTATAAGAACACATGAACATTTTATATGCCACCATGTTAAACTTGTGGCTTCAACACCTTTATGTCATGATTATGCCAAGTTCCCTCTTTCTATCCTTTATGCGCTATTGCGATATGTAAGCGATGGGATTGCGCTGGGGGTTGGGTAAACGTAAAAGACATAAAACATGAGCTTGGGAATTTACCTATTAAGTTAGGTCTACCCATTGGGAATTTACCTATTAAGTTAGGTCTACCCAATTGCTTAAAAACTTGTAACATGTTTTGGAAACATGATGGACATGACACTTAGAAAAGATAAGTGTGGCCAACTCGAGGTTGGGTTGAGTTTGTAGCGTAAACCTACCCGGAACCGACCGGCTTAACTAGTTGCTACAAACAATAGGACCCAATGTGAGAAGTTGGTCATGTTGTACCTTGGACCCGAGGTTAGACCAAGTTGTGGTGTAAAGCTACCCGGACCCGCCCGGCTTAACTAGTAACCGCAATAAAGTCTAATGTGAGAGGTTAAGGCGCATTAAATTAATTAATGCCTCATGATTAGGGTTAAGTCATGGTCCACTTAGTACTTAACCAATTTGGGCTCGGTAGATTAATCGGGGTTAAGTCGTGAACTCATCGTTACACTTAACCAAGTTAATCCATGATTAGCAAGAGGGTTAAACCGTACCTAACCCACTAGAAAAATCCTAGCAATGGGGGCCCACTCCAGCAGTAATCCCAAGTTAGTATCATCATGACCCTAGGGACTAGGCTAGGGTGGGGGCACGATTACTGGACTGGAGGTAAGTGACCAAAAGCGATGGCAGAGGGTACGCCGGTGTAGTTCCGGGCGGACTCTGGTCGTGCACATAGTCCGTAGCCGGAGAAAACATGCACGGGTACCAGTAGATCGGGACTGTGCACTCATGTTCATGGTGTCCAGGGGTTGACACCCTAGGGCTTGATACACCCGAAGGGTGGACCCGGCACAGTTCGACTACAATTATGTTTGGGCCGTATTGACACCAACACGTGACGAGTTAGGCTTAGGGAGCCGATCGACTAAACCGTTTGGTTGGACCTCATATTAGGGTCATTTCATGGTATTGGACCGCGGGTTAGGGTCACTTCATGTTAATGGGCCAAAGTTTGGGCCAAGGGATCAATACTTGTTTATTCAAGTCACGTTAGTTTGCTAGTACACCTGTGGTGCAAAAACCTTAATTCTGATTAGGCGATGACACCTTTATCTACCTTGTTAGTTAACCATCATGCCAGTATGTAGTTATCCTTATGATCATACCTGTTGCTCATGCCAGTTAACTTTATCAGTTTACATTGATTGTAGTAGGGCTTACTCAGTCTTTTTGACTGACCTGTTTTCTTTCGCCTCTTTTCTTCCGTCCCCCCCCCCCCAGTTTCTCAGGGAGGGAATATTGGAGCTTAGCTGGATTTCTGACTGCTTGCTTGTGGGATTTAGCTCATGTAAGGTTTGACATGAAGCTAGCTGTGGCTATCACTTCTTTTGGGGATTAGTATTTATGTATTTCAGTTTTTCAGTTGATGTTGTTTTATCTAGACTGGTTTATTGGGAAAGTTGACATTATGATGTAACAGACTTGTTTTGAAATGGTTTAAAATCTTCTGCTGTTTTATCTATGTTATTTACTCTGTTTACGCATTTACATATGTTCTTGTTCTGCCTTGATATATCATTATGCATGTTTACCTGATTCAAACACCCCTCCAAAGTCAGAGTGCTTGCAAGAGTCACCCTGGCGGAGGTGGGGTGTTACAGCAAATAACCATGACACATTTAAATGGTAGGTAAAAATGAAGCAGTTAATTGATTTTCAAAATATAAATATTTTATATGAAATTTTTCTAGAAAACTTTATAAATAAAACATCCTTATCAATTAAAGAAAACCAACAAGTAGTCAACAACAATGTCCAAAATGAAGACAATCCTGAAAATAATGATGCTCAAATCGAAGAAAACCAACAAGTAGTCAACGACAATATAATGCAGGAAGAAAGAAATAATGAAGGTGTTGAAGAGAGAAAGAGAAATGACATTATCGACGCGATTCCAAATGTGAAAGAAAAAAACTAGAGGACGAACTAAAGTCAAAAGGCTTCCTCTAGATATGTTAAGTCGAGTTGAAGTTGAGTTTAACGGACAAGGTGAACCAATAGGAGATGGATCGGTCAAGTTATCTTCTTATTTAGGTCCGCTTGTACGCGAGCATGTCCCTGTTACGTTAGATAATTAGAAGCATCTAAGCAATGAATTAAAATTCGTTCTTTGGGAATCCATTCAGGTATTTCCATAATTACTATATTTGACATTATCCTTAATTTTACTGATAGGAGTGATAAAAATGTTAGTCTAACGGATACCAGTTTAATTATTTCAAAACAGTATACTAAATGTCTGGCTATTAAAACTGGTGAAAAATGTTACAACGATATGAGTGGGTCTGACATATAAACATTTACTTACGAGGACATGTTTTAAACAATATTTTTTTACATATGAAATGAACACCATTGGAAATGTTTGATTAAAACTGCTACGTCTTTATTAAAACTGATGTCTTTTGTTTAATTTAAATGTTTGATTAAAACTGCTACATCTTTATTAAAACTGCTGTTTACAGGCCAGATTTAAATTAGACAAAGACTGGCAAAAGGTGCCTATATTTCAGCAAATGAGATGTATATTTAGATCTTCAAAAAGCATGTTAGTTCGCAATGTAGTTAATGCCAAAAACGAAGAGGAAAGACTTCAGCTTAAACCAGATAACATCAAAACCATGACGGAGTGGAAGAAGTTTATTAAGTTGAAAACAAATCCGGACTTTAAGGTGAATCATTAATAATATGTTTTTCTCTCTACAATCTTTTATGTCTATGAATGGTGATGTTAATTTTATGTATAATATTTGTGTGTATTTGAATATTTCAGATGCTAAGTGATAAATTCAAAGCTATTAGACAAATTAAGATGCCACACACATCTAGCCGTAGAGGGATGGCTCAATTGGCTGAAGATTTGGTAACAAAATTTAATTAATTTAGCATAATATTTATAAGTAGATAGCTAATATGGTTTGTTATTTTAATGATCATTTGAATGTAGAAAGAGGTGAGTAACAATTCCTCTTCGGTCTGCAGAGTTGATGTTTGGGTTAAATCACACGTTAGAAAAGATGGCAAACCAGTGAATGTCGCTGCTGTAGATACAATTGTAAGTTTTTTTATATAAGAATGTGATAGTTTGACGTTAGTATATAATATCAATGTTAATCTCTATAGGAAGAAAATAAAAAACATTGTAAATGCATCAAATTCGGGCTCAATAACCAATTACAAAGAAGATGCACTATCGCAAGTGTCCGGACCCGATAGACCAGGACGTTTGAGAGGAATGGGAAGAGGTATGACCGCCTCCAAGGCAACTTGGTTACAGGCTAGGGATAAACAGACAACCCAAATGCAAAATCAAATTTCAGAATTAAAGGCAATGGTTCAAGCGCTAATGAAAAATTAGGTAAATGCACCAATTCCTCTTTATGATTTCCTGATTTGGAGTTAGGGTCATTCAGTCAATAGATACTGCCAGGTAAATGCAAATTTATTTTTTAATGCAAATCTGGTCAATCAGGTAAAACTGGTTTCTAAGTAAGTAGTGCTCAGTGCAAGCAAATTTAATTTTTAGTGCATACCTAGTGGCTATCAAGGTTAAAATATATATCTAAGTAGCAACAACTGGTACTGTCGAAATTATTTCACATTATGTTGCTCATTTGGTATAACTAATAATTTTTTAGTGAAGCCGACAAATTGGGTTATTAAGCTTATTTCATTTATTTTGACTGCAATTTCTCAGTTTCACATCTGTCATTTCTTTTAGATCAGTAATAACATGTGAACAAATTAGGGTGGAAAATGTCAAAGACAATCCCATATATGAAGTCAACTACAGAAGCTCAATAAATAACTTTTTGATTATTGTTCCAATAATGATATCGCTGTACATGTATGGAGAACAAGTTTCTCAATAGGACATTATCAGTTTGAAGTATAAACACTTTGCAAAGGTAACTGAACATAAGCTTAATCAAAAAATTATCAAAACTGTGGATTGAGATCAAACATGTATTGAGCTAAATTTTGTGTCTTGGATCGGTGTCGATCCGAGACTTAGCTAAATTTCCAGTTCTAATCCTGTGTTTCAGATTCATATGAATCCGAGACTTGTTCAAAATCCCAATTTCGATCCTGCTCTTCGAGCTAATATGAATCCGAGACTTAGCCTAATTTTCAAGTTCTAATCCTACGATTCGGATTCATATAATCCGGGACTTGCCGAATTTTCAGTTTCGATCCTGCACATCGAATCGATATCGATCCCGTACTTAGGAAAATTCCTAGTTTTGTTTCTATGTCTTTATAGGTACTAATCCGATACTTAGACACAATTTGGGTTCGAAATTTCATTAGTCCCAAAGTGCAATCCGAGCGAATCTAGCTGTTCGTAGCTTCATATAATTATCTACACTCGATTTCCAAATTATCCAATGTACAAATTCAAAGCATAACGGTTTTAGGTGGGTTGTCAACACAAAATTACTGACAACCAAATTTACTATATCATTTCATATGTTTGTGTTGTTAATAGTTCAACCGAAGTATGTAGCAAAAAATCAACATCGTTTAATATTATAATAATTTCACCAAAGGGTAAGTGAAATATATTTGATTTAGAATGCTCTCGAAAAATAAGATATAATTAATTTATTAACCAAGCTATGACAGGTTTCCATCAAATATTTTTTTATTAATGATTGATTTGCTTAGAATACCAATCTAAAAATACTTGTCTCATGATTTACACATAAAAGAATACCATTTTCGCAGAAAATAACTTAACATTATATTGTGCTTTTTGTTAAACTATTTATTTAATAGAATTTTATAAGATATACTCATTCTATATCAATGAAGCAACAGGGTATCATAACTAATAATTATGCTAATAATTTTCAATCCATCAAATTGTTAGTGAATTACGTGCGCCACTAGAAGTGTCAAATTTAAATAACTGATAACATAATTGTAAACCCAAGTTCATAAAGAACCGTATTAAAAAAAAAATCTGAAGACACATCAATAAACCATGAAATTGTTTAGCATGAACACAAATGAAGCAAGCAAGCAGCTTCGATTTGATCATCGAATAAAAAACCATGCATTGAACGCTATAAAATTAAATATATAAAAAAAGTGTTCCTACAAGATTTGAAAGGGAATTTGTGGAAGGATGCAAAACATAGTGTTCGACAATTTGATGTGGATACCAAATTCTTGTGTTCTGCAATCATCGCAGCGCGCAGGTGTTGACAAGATTGACGCATTTTAGGAAACGTTCTCCCTTGTTACCAAAACAGAGCGACAAAAGCTAAGGATGTTTTTTTCTTTTTCTTTTTTGATTATTCAGGGAAAATCAAGTGAAGTCATATAACTTTAATGGTGGATCTAGTCTAATTTGTGAGCACCACATACATTGTTGGGCTTGACGCATATATACATGATGGGCTTTTAACATGTCTTCTTGAATTTCAAACACTAAATTTGACATCAAAGTCTGTCTGTATTATATCATTGTAAGTTCTTAGTAACGCTACATATAAGTTCAATTTGATTGGGAATAAAGCATAAACCAATATCATTGTCTTCAGCAATGCTATCGGGGTTTATATCAAACACAAAATTTGATTTTGCACTTGTATTACAAAATTTGTGTCTCATTTCATAATTATAGTAAACATATGGTTACTCACATTGTTGCAATATTATTTGATGAAACTAGTATAAAAGGTTACTCATATTATTGCAATATTATTGGTTTGACAGAATAAAGAAAGTTGGGGAGAAGTTAGCACACATCAAAAGGTAAAAATAATTTATATTAATATTGCGATATCATTTAAATTTGGGTCATAAATTCCATAACCATTATATTTTGTTTTGGTCAATTGTAGGAAAATCAGCACAAGATGCATGATACATGCGATTTATTGGATTGGTGTGGAAAAGATGAAATTGTTGCAGAAGGAAGAGTACTATCAAGTGATCCAAAGGAGCTTGTTCAGTTAAGTCCTTTAGGGTTAGATGCTAGGAAGATTATTATTGACATTTCAAGGAAACCAGATGCTTTTTTGTGAAGGTCATCATCTCGACACGCATTGGAGAAGTTGAAGGGGAGATAGTAGCATGGCCAGCTAGCAGAGTTGTTTTGCGCAATAAAGACCATTCTGAGAAAGAAGACAACGTGGTAAAATTTAAATTATTTAGCTCCTAATATTTATCCTGAATACATAAACAATTTGGCTCATTAATTTAATAATTTTTTTTAGAGTAAAGCTAGCAACACAGATCATAAATGCAAGCTGCATGATTTTAGTGAAATTGAAGAAATAGTTGTTAAAGGATGGATGCACTCAAGTAATCCAGCCGAACTTGTGAACGATCTTCCTCTTGGACCATCTGCAATGGCAGTTTGGATAGATAATCCAAAAAATAAATATGCTTATTTGTGGAGACCGACCAATGGTTTGACACGAGTTGGGGAAGCTATTGGTATGAAAGTGGCATGACCAGAATCGAGGGTAGTAGTGGAGCAGGTTAATACTGTATCATTTTCTACTCATACGGTTAATATTGCTGTTGTCGGAAAGGTTAGCTAATAATTACTTAACTCTTTCGTCGTATCAATTATTTAAGCATATGATAAAATTGTTTTTTTCTTAATTGATAGAGTGCAAATTTAATCGTAAACAACAAGTGCAAGCTGATTGATTTGGATCGAAATGGAGAAATTGTGGCTGAAGGACGTGTCTCTTCAATGGATCCAAGCGCATTGGTTCATTTTGTTCCTCTAGGGATAAATGCAGTTAAAGTTTGGGTTGATGTTGCAAATGCTCCAAACGCATGTCTATGGAGGCCAACATCCCATTTACAAAACATTGAAGATGCCATCGGCACTACAGTTGCTTGGCCTGCTGAGAAAGTCGTAGCAGATGCAAGTTCCGGTAAGTGCAATCTAACACTATTTTAATAAGAAACACATTTTCTCATATTCTCTTCATAAAAACTGAGATGAATATTTAGTTATACTTTATTTTAGAAGAACGAAAATTTTCCTTATCAATTAAAAGAACAAAAGAGAAAACAGTCCATGTCTGATTAATTGTCAAAACTAAAAAATACACAAATATGCTTGCACCCTGGTTTCATTACATACATACATATACGTACCCGTGTTTATTTAGAAGTCTAACTTTGCGTTATCAAATATTTAAAATTAAAAAAAATCACTTTATTTGCGGAAGAATTTGTAGATGAAAGTTTAGCTTGCTTCCAGGTCATCTAGAAGATGCATTTATACTCTGATTTGAACATTTCATTCACTACATATGTTTTGCATGATATGACCATAAGAGCAGCTTTCATGTAACTCACCTCACATGTATATCGGCTCAACCTGCTGTATACTCCTTTATGAATAAAATAGGATATAGTTTTCTATTCAAATTATGCTATGCATTTCTATCACTAGCAATAACATTGAGCTGGTTGTTTCAATTCTTCCAATAGGACATTTCAGTATAAAAGAAATTGGTGCATACATCTCCTTGCGTTAGTAGCTTTTCGTTAGCCTTTTGCTTGATGTCCATACCTTGTTTCTTTACGGAATTCTTTAATTTTCACTGAGATGCATTATGTTGCTTACGTAAGTTCATAAATATAATCAACAGTAGTGGTTATGGAATTATGTTCCCTCCCTTCAGTAGTATATTCTTTTGTAAATTTGGAGTAACATAGTTTCACTAATATTGTGCAATCACTTATTTCATGTACATCAGTATCAGTTTGAATGCATAATGCCAAATTTGAAATTCTTTGATTTTTTGCTTTACAGGTAGATAGACGACGTTGATGGAAAGCATTATTGCAATTAATTATCGTTCGAAGTTATCCTTGCTGCTAAGACGACATTTTGGTTTGTTAGAATGTGTACTTCTATTTTTTGGTTGCTACTAGTATGTTTGATATAACGGTACTATTTTATGAATTATTGTGGAAATATTGTGTATGTTTGATGTAAGAATATTTCATTTTGATTATAGAATTCTACTTGTTGGTTATGAATCATGAGGTCAATGTAAAATGTGTTGTTAACATGATGTATTGACTGTGAAATGTGGTACTGATATAATATGCAGGTTTTAAACTGTATAAGCTTTGAGAACTATTTTTGAGATTTTACAGCGTTTTAAAAGAGCCATTGAAATTTTTCTTGGCGTTTAGATAACGACGGTTATAAAACGCCATAAATAGTTTTTTTTTAAATTGATGTACAAACACTTATAGCAATTAAAAAATGCTGTAAAGAAATATTACAGCGGAAAATAAAAGCTGTAACATCTTTTCATAGGAAGTTCAAAACGCTAAGAAATAATTTTTATGACACCAAAAAAACACTGAGAATAAATTCTAACAAAATTAGCCTAACCGCCATGAAATGTATTAACAGCACGTAATGAACGCTGTTAAATAATACTTTTTATGGCGTTCTTTTACTGATGTAGTATTGTTCTGACTTTTAACTGCATGTTGATACACAGCTTACATAAAAACGCTGTTAATACTTTTTATGGCTTTTCTAAAATGCTGTAAAAAGTCCTTATTGTTGTAGCGTTTGCAATTCATCTGGTTTATTCGGAGGCCTGCATTATTCAGCAGTTAATCAAAAATGTTCTCATATTATGTTCTGCTTGTTCTTTTTAATTGTCTTCTTTATGTATCAATCATCATCCATGGTCCAGCCAGTCGACAGCTGCTAAAAGTAATCTAAAATCTCACCTTTTTCTATTGCATTATTCTTAAATTAACACATGAAGAATGACCATTCAAACATTGCGGTATCTGTAAATAATATATATATATATATATATATATATGTTTATATAAATAAGGGGATATAAGTTTGTACCTATGTATTTGAAATCCATTTTAAGGTCACTTCGCTTCACTTTTAAATTGAATGCATATGTTCTTGTTTTGAGAAACACGATGCTAGATCCTGCTATATATAAATTGTTTTTTTCTTTACAGATTTAGATCGCGTTTCGATAATTTAATCCCTTTATTGCTCGATATCGTCCATATTTGATTCAGCATGTGCAACTTTGATTAAGTGTAAACTTTTGTTTGGAATTTTTGAAGATGAGAAATAAACATTGTTTTTAGAAGCATTGCATGACGCTTCTGCATGTTGCTTAATTGCTTAAAACATGTTAGATTTTGAAAACACCATGGCCAACTTGAAAGCTTAAACAACTTGTTGAACTTATTCGTCCCCTGATCAAATTAATATAGCCGGAGTTTAAAGAATACTTATTCATTTCATATCAAAACTAAACGAAAGTCCTGAATCACTTATCTTGCATCTTTGCTAATAGTAATACAATGTGACTGTCTACATACTAGATTAGCAATATGTGGGCACCTGTAATTTGATTGTTTCATCAGACGAGCAGTGGTTGAATATGTTAAATTGACTTGTGCAATCAATTTCTTGTGTGTTTTAGTCTAGCGTTTATAATCACATATTACGTTAATAAATAACCACATATGATGTAGAAAACTTCCAGTATATCTCTGCAATTATATGTGTCTTTTGCATTATGAATTATTTTTTACTCTTGTGGATATTTTCCTACTAATATTTTCACTATCGTTTTCTCTCTGTTGCACTTGCAATTGAAAATTTCAGATGGTTATTGTTTCGAAGCAATTGCCATTTTTTCTGGCATAATCCTATGTCTCAATGGATATTGATTTAGTCCAGTATTGATTTCTAAGTTTCTTATTGTGGGTATTTGTGTTTTACAGTGTTGTAGAAGAAGTGAGAATTTAGAGAGAGATTCTAATGGCAGGAAGAGCAGCTCCAGCACCTAAAGCAGATGAACTACCGCCGCATCTAGTAAAAGATTAGTTGCCTAATGTTACTTACTGCATCATTCAATTCTTGTATTATATCATGTTGAAGTGGTTATCTGGTTTAGGATTTTAGTTCGCCAATGTTTTGAACTGTTAAGATTTTTTTGTATGTCTATAAAGTCAGTGGTTAACTGGTTATCTTCCTATTGATTTTAGTTCATCAATGTTCACCTTTTTTGGTAACTTGCTGAATGATTTAAGTATTTTGATTATTTTCTATTTTCTGGTTTGTAATTAAATAGACAAACTTTTAATCATGTTGAAATAGGTTAAACGGGTTGACCTATATATAAAACGGGTTGGGTCATATTGACCCTTTTAATAAATATATTAAAAGGGTTGGGTCAGTAAATGGGTTGGGTCAATTTTGATTTGACCCATTATGACCCGACCCAACCTGTTCAACAGGTCTACAGGCTACGTACTGGAGTTGATCCAGAGCGGTTTGGAACTCTGTTGAATTTTAATCGAATCAAAACTACTGATAAAATCAATGAACGTTTATTGTAATTTAACGATTAACGAACAAGCTGAGTAAACTCAATAACTTTGTCCAGTTTTATAATTTCATAAATGTTATTTAATGTAAATTAAAAATGATTGAATGTTGTGTGATGGTTGTTTGCATGAATTTCAAATGAATTGGTTGATATCATAAATATGGTTATATAAATAAATTGTTAATTCTATTTATCAGGATATTTCATATTGATATAAAATTTGTGTTAATTATGTTGATTAACATTTGTGGATGCAGGGAAATAGGTTGGATGGATCCAACTAGATTCCTCAACAATTATATTGTTGTTTTTCAAATATTGCATTATATGATGTGACAAATAATCTGGTGTTGATTATTGTGTGTTTGGGATGTTTGAACAACATTGACTTGAAATAATTAGTATTTATATACTGTAAAATATATTCGAATATAAAGGAAAAGAATTTGAGGTTTTAAAAAGGAAAAATCTATTTTTGAAATAAAAATTGAATTTGATTGGCTAGAATATAATAACTTGTTTAATTATATAAACCAAGTAGTTTGGGCTATGGATGAGATTTAAATTGTAACGGAATAATTATTTTTAAACAAATTTGAAAATATAAGAATGAACTGAGGAATGGGAAATTGGGAAATCTTTTCAAACTTAAACGATTAAATTTATCTCGGTATTCAAAACGTGGATAAAACTAAATGAAAACCATAAGGATTGGTAATTATAATTTAATGATGTCGAATGTTATTAAAATAATTATTTTTAGAAATTATATATTAACATAATTTAGAATTTGACAAGATGATTAATATTTGGTTTGAAACCAATAATTCATAATCGAGTATGTACTCGAGATTTAATTATAAACTTGATATAAATTTACAAGAAGTTGACTTGCAAATGAAATAGAATGTGTACGAATTTATAAAATAACTCGATAAACAATATGTGAACCTGTAATGGTATAAATAAATACTAATCAAGATTTGATTTGATAAAATGAGTCAGGATTTTTGTGAAGGAATGATATTTGCGTTTTAAAGTGTATAACGGTTTAAAAGCAAATGTTTTGCAGATTTAATTGGTAATACAAAGGGAATTGATAAATATTTAAAGTGATAAACTCAAAAGTGAATTTAGAAATTGAGTTGACCTGAACGATGAATTTATTCCAATGTTCAGGACGGTGATCGAATATAGATTATTCGAAAAAAATTATAAGTTTAAATTCCAATATATCGAATCCAAGAAGGCACTATTTACTTTCCGTTTTAATTAAGATTTAATTGATTCAATTAAATACTTTTTATTTATTCTAAATAAAGAATTAAATTTATATTTTAATATTTTGGAAGTAGGTATTATAACATTATCGTTATAACTAATGTTTTATACAATGTTCGTTAAATCTATATAAATGGATTTTGGAAATGTTTTCCAAATATAACCAGAGATGATTCTAAATATAGAAATGAAATGATTTTAAAGTTAATGTTATCCACCAAATATTGGGAAATAAACCCGATCGATATGGTTAGAGGAATGGACGGGTCGGCCAGGAAAATACGTGGTAGCCTGATCCAACGAGATGAAACCGACCGGTGCAATAATAGCGATACCGGTCGGTTTGTACTCAAACGCCCTGGTCAGATAGTCACAAGTCCCAAGCAAACCAAACCCCATGTGCAGAGAAAGGAAAACTCGCCTACCGATCGGCCAGAATTCATGTGTACCGACCGACCTCATTGAGATAACGCGCTTAACCCAAGCATTACAATACCGACCGGCCTAAGGACGAGCAACCAGCCGGCCATACTATGGAGTCCTTGCCAGGTCACCCGTGCAAAGCAGAAAGGGAACCATACCGATCGGTTGGACTCAGTCTAGACTGATTGGTACTTCCAACAACTGTCTACAGGTTGGTTTCTGGACGACAGTTGCCAGGCTGGCCGGTGGCAATTCCGTAAATAAAAGCAGATAGATCAGTGACTCTGAAGAGGAGATCACTCCATTTCTCCACATCTATAAATAGAGGTCCAACCCCACTCTAATGGGGGACGAATCCTATGACCCCGAAGGGCTGTTAAACTCAATTCTCCACTTTTACTCAGTGATTTCATTATCTCCTATCACCTCAAAGGGAAGATCCAACTCCGAATCCATCAAAGTTCATATGGGGATCTAGATCGGATCTACCGTTTTCCTTAATCGAAGACTTTCTCCATTTCTTTCTTAGTCTAATTCTAAGAGAGTGTAATGATGAATGTGAAGAGCGGATGTACTTGCCTCGTAACTCTATGTGCAATAATGGAATCATTATTCAAAGTGGACGTAGATCGCACTTGGTCGAACCACTATAAAACATTGTATCTCTTTACCTGATTTTTCTTTGTTGATTGGCTCCACATTTCATATTATCAAGCATTTTGTGAAGTACTTTGGGTACACTTGGTGTTTGTGCCATTTTTGATGCAAATATTTGGCACCCACCGTGGGGCCGATTCAATTCTCCATCCTCTCACATTATCTTACAAGGTTAAGAGCCTTGCATTGAAGGTCTGAACCCGTTTCGCGACAATCCGATTTATGTCCTTCCCGAAAGTCATGGGGAAACCAGGAAGACCATCATAGAAGGTCACCAATCAAAGCGTCGAAAATAATGATAATACCGTCGATCAAGAGCACGAGACTACTCCTCCTACCAACCAATTTGAATGTGGAGAAACTTCTAATGCTGGAGAAGCGGTGACAAGGAGAGAACTTGACAAAGTGGCTGCCGGATTAGAAAATCGAATGGATATTGAAAATAAAGCTATGATGAAGAAGCCTGAAGCAATGATCGTTAATCAAGATGCTATGGCCAAAGTCACCACGAAATTCGCCCGAGCAAAATCTATTCACACTCCACATACGGAAAACACAGGATCCTCCTCTTGGAGTCCAAACCAGCAGAATTCTATTCAAGAGATGACAAATCCTAACCATGAGGAAACTAAATTGCCTTCTCATAACCGCATTGACAAGGCGACCTCCCAACAAGTGCTTGGCACCGCCAAAGGGGCACCTCTCCCAGTGGGAGGTTCAGGACCTCGAAATCTGCACCGTGATCGTCTGTTTAAGCAGACATCCGGTAAGGAAGATGGCATACGCCCCGCAGACCAACACAATGAGGAGGAACGCATATAAGAAATGATTCACAGAATTATGGAAAGGGGACTGAAAAAGAAAAATGATGAGAAGGAATGGGAATTTGCTCCAACAAAGACTCCACTTACAGAAAGAATAAAGATGGCACCGTATCCGAATAAATTTAAGCCACCGACACTTCAGGCCTATAACGGGACGACCGACCCTAATGTGTTCCTATTCAAGTATGATCAGCACATGGATGGAGCCCGAGCCACAGATGAGTTGAAGTGTTTATATTTTCCGACCTACCTTGAGGGAATAGCCTCGCTTTGGTTCACAAAGCTACCTTCTATATTCGTGGATAACTTCGCCACACTGGCAAAGCTATTTCGGGAGCAATTAAGGATTCAAACCACAAAGGTACGAGATGTAATGGAATTGAATGAGCTAGAGCAAAGGCCGGGGGATTAGAACTTTCCTTACACAATTCAACACTACATCAGCTGAAGTTGGGAATTACGAGCCTCGATTGGCTTTGATAGCCTTAAAAGGGGCTGTGAATAAGAAAACTAAGCTCGGACGTTGGATTAAAAAGAAGAAAGCCGCTACCCTCGAGGAGTTGTTCGACAAAGCTGAAGAATACATAGGGGTGGATGAAGATCCTGCTTATGCTATGGATATCTCAGAAAGTACCACACAGCTGGAAAAGAAGAGTGGTGACACTGATAACAATCAGAAAGACCTTGGAGGTCAGAAACGGAGCAATGAAGGGAGAATAACCGAGCCAACAAAAGGTTCCATTAATTCAAGAGCTCGGAGCTGATGCCATTAAATGAAATAGTGGAGAATATCTTCATGGCCACTGAGGAGACTGATGATTACTCATTACCTAAGCAAATAAAGGTTAGCGATGCTGCCATTAAGTCCAGAAGATTTTGTCAGTATCATAACCAACTGGGGCATAACACAATGAGTGCCGACATATGAAGAGCTTAATTGAAGAACTTATAAGGAAAAATAGACTTCATCAGTACACTAAGAATCTACAGAATTCACAAGCATCCCAAGGCCATGGAACTTCTAACGGACAACCAAGTCAAGGCGAGAATGCTGCAAACTTTGTTATGCTAAGGCTGATCATTAACACCATTTCGGGAGGCCCGCACCCTGCCGGGAGAAGTTGGGGGGATCTTGCCAGATACGCTAAAGAGATGAAGAACCTCCCAAAGGAAGGAGAACTCATGATCATGAGTAAAGCTTTTTCAGCAAAGGTACCAAGGTTTTTTTGGGATGACATTGTATTTAAGGAACGAGACTCAAAAGGGTTGATATCCCCAACCGAAGATCCAATGGTGATAACCATAGGCTTGGGCCCTGCCATCATCAGAAGAGTTCTTATTGACAGTGGAGCATCCGTGAATGTCCTGTTCATTAATGCTTTTCACAGAATGAAGCTTTCTATGGGAGATGTAAAAGCTTGTCAGAAAAAAATTCATAGTTTTAACGGTCAGGCTGTTCAATCGATCGGAATTATCAACCTACCTGTTGAGCTTTGAGAAGGGGAGCAAAGGGTTACGCGAAAGCAGGATTTTGTCGTAATCGACGAGCTTTCAGCCTATAAGGCCTTCCTTGGGAGACCAACACTTGCAACATTCTGAATCACCATGGCCTCGTGGTGCCTAACAATGAAATTCCCCACTGAAAACGGGAGAGGCATAGTCAAAGGCGATAAGCAGGCAGCAAGAGAGTGCTATCTGGCCGAGCTTTCCGAATCAAGAAAAAGGAATTGAAGAAGGATGTGGGGCACCGCTCCGCATTCAAGACCATCCCTTATAGCAACTAAAGCAAGGCCCCCATATTGGCGAACATAGTGGAGCTCAGAAGGAGATAGATCCAAGAAAAACCAGTATGTGGGGAGGATCGGGCTGTTCCAGCTGAAGATACCATTTCTATTCCTGTGCATGATAAAGATCCTAACCGGGTTCTGAAAATAGGTTCTCAGTTGGGCTAGAGGCTAAGGAGGGATTTGATATTGTTCCCGAAAGCAAACTTGGACGTCTTTGCTTGGACGCACTCGGACATATATGGAATATCTACAGATACAATTGTTCATAAACTAAATGTTAGCCCCAGTGTCACTCCCGTAAAACAAAAGCGACAAACTCATGGGCCCGAAAGATCGATGGCATTGCAAGAAGAAGTAGATAGGCTTTTTAAAAACAACTTTATACGAGCATCGGCATATCCCAATTGGGTCTCAAATCTCGTTCTTGTCAAAAAGCCTAATGGTAAATGGAGGGTGTGCATAGATTACTCGAATCTTAACAAAGCGTGCCCTAAGGACAGTTTCCCCTTGCCTAGGATCGACCAGCTCGTTGATGCAACCGCTGGGCATGCATTGCTATCTTTCATGGATGCATACTCTGGGTATAAGCAGATTATGATGTACGAAACTGATGAGGAGAACACAAGCTTTATAACTGATAGAGGCATATACTGTTATAAAGTTATGCCATTCGAACTAAAGAATGTTGGGGCAACATATCAGCGTCTGGTAAATTCCATGTTCAAACCCCAGATTGGGAACACTATGGGGGTTTACGTAGATTGCATGCTGGTAAAATCAAAAAAGGCTGAAGATCACTTAGAAGATCTAGCGGAAATGTTCAACATCCTAAGAAAGTTCAGCACGAAGTTAAATCCTCTGAAATGCTCGTTTGGGGTATCGCCAGGGAAATTTCTTGGATTCATAGGTAATGCCAGGGGCATTGAAGAAAATCCTTCCCAAATTATGGCATTACGAAAGGTGCGAGAACCAAACACAATAAAAGAGCTTCAGAGCTTGAATGGGAAAATTGCTGCTCTTAATCGTTTTATCTCTAAAGCTACTGATCGTTGCATCCCACTTTGAGAAAAGGAAAGAAAGACTTTCAGTGGACTCCAGAATGTCAGGTGGCTTTTGAACAATTAATTCAACATTTGGTATCCCCACTGATGCTTTCTAAACCCAAAGATGGAGAAGAGTTGCTCCTATACATTGCTGTATCACCACATGCCTTAGGTGCCGCAGTTGTCCGGGAAGATGCCAAAATTCAATGGTCAGTTTATTACATAAGCAAGCGACTTGCTAGGGCAGAACTGAATTACTCAAAGCTTGAGAAGCTGGCATACTGTCTACTTATTGTCTCAAAGAAGTTGAGACCCTATTTCTAGTCTCATCCAATAAAAGTCCTTACCGATCAACCATTACGGCAAATTCTCTTCCGTCCAGAAACTTCTGGAAGGTTGCTAAAGTGGATCATTGAGCTCAGCCAGTATGACATTACCTATTACCCTCGAAGAGCTATCAATGGGAAAGCTTTAGCAGATTTCATTGCTGAATTCAAGGACAAAGGAGAAGAATTGAGGAACCTGCAAGAGCAATCAGTAATTGGAAGCTATACATTGGTGGTTCGAAAAATGATTACTGTTCAGGAGCTGGGATCGTGTTGGAGAATCCAGAAGGCCATTCCTTATGTTATGCATTAAGGCTGGAATTTCGGTGAACCAACAATGAGGCCGAATACGAAGCATTGATAAATGGGTTAAAACTAGCAAAAGAGCGGAATCTAAAAACCGTACGGATCTTCAGCGATTCCCAACTGGTGGTGGGTCAAGTCCTTGGGGAATTCTAGACCAAAGTAGGAAATCTTCCTTCCTATCTTACGAAAGCTATTGAACTCTTCAATAATTTTGATCATTACACCATATCTCACATTCCAAGAGAATAAAATACAAAGGCCAACTCTCTCGCTAATTACGCTAGTTCTTCTAATATGCATTTACTAGGACTAATACTTGTTGAACTCCTTACAACACCTGTCATTGAAGAGGTAGATGTCGACTGGATCATGGAAACAATGGAAAAACCTGAGCCCTGGATGACGCTGATTAAGGAATATATCCTCCACGGAACACTCCTGAAGGAATCGAAAAAGCGAAGGAAAATACTACGTAATGCTCCACTATATCTTGTTCAGGACGGGGGACTGTACAGACAAGGATTCTATATGCCATTACTCCGATGTGTATCTAAGGAGGAGTCAAAGGCAATCTTAGCAGAATTGCATGAGGGAGATTATGGAGGTCACATCGGTGGTCAAACGTTAGCCAAGAAGGTTCTGCGTTACGGATATTTTTGGCCTAGCGTGAACTTGGACGCAATGGCCTATGCCAAAAAATGCGACAAATGTCAAAGATTTGCAAAAATTCCTAGAGCACCACCTATTGAGTTGACACAGATGGTCAGCCCATGGCCATTTTCCGTCTGGGGCATAAATTTGATTAGGGCACTACCCACTGCAAAATCAAACATGAAGTATGCAATAGTGGCAGTCGATTACTTTACGAAGTGGGCTGAAGCAAGACCACTAGCCACTTTACTTCAAAGAAAGTGAACAACTTTGTCTTAAAAAACATTATTTGCAGGTTTGGCATACCACAAAAGATAATTACTGATAATGGGACTCAATTTGAAAGTGGTGAATTCCTGGATTTTTGCGCCAAATTCAAGATCAAGAAAAGTTTTTCAGTCGTTGCCCATCCGCAAGCTAATGGGCAAGTTGAAGCAGTCAATAAGATCCGGAAATCAACCATCAAGAAACGACTTGAGAAGGCCAAGGGTGGATGGGTTGATGAACTTCGGCTTGCATTATGGGCATATCGTACCACCCATAAAACTGCAACTGGACACACTCCGTTTTCATTGGCATTTGGATCTGAGGCGATGATTCCAATCGAAGTAGAGGTTCCAACTCATAGAAGGACCTACTTCAACCAAGCCGAAAATGAAAAACTTCAACTCGAAGTGCTTGACTAACTCGAGGAAAGAAGGAAAGAGTCAGAACTCAAAGTTATGGCACATCAAAGGAAAATAGCCCGCCGCTTCAACGCTCAAGTTAGGCGAAGGACCTTCCAAGTTGGGATCTTGTTCTTAAGATAATCATGACAGGAACAGGGGTGCTAGGACCCAATTGGGAGGGGCCATATGTGATAAGCCAGAAATTCTCAAATGGTACATTTGAACTAATGACAACAGATGGAATCCAACTCCCAAGAGCATGGAATGCTATATATCTCCGTTGCTACTTCTTTTAATGTTTTTGTCGTATTGTTTGCATCGAATGTGCCATGCAACATTGTTATAAGCTTTGTAAATATGGACCAAAAAGTTTCTTTACCTGCTTAAATCATATGCTTGCAAATTCCTTACTAAAATTTGATTTTGATTGCAAGTCCACTGAAAGGAATGACGACATTATCGTAATGTATCTAGTCCTGATGATTATTACAATATGTCCTAGCTGGATAGCTTAAATGTCCACCATTTAATGCTAAAGACATCATTTGTAATAAACTCAAAAAAATGAAAACATGGTTAAGCAAGGATACGACACCAAGGGTTGACCTATTAAATGGTATCAAGCCCTAGCAATAACGAGTTGTAGTAACAACCAATAAATGAGCTAGTATTAATCCCAAGAAATTATAAATCTAAAACCTCCTCGAGGGGTACTCGGTTAATCGTCGACGCCATTGATACATGGCCAGACAATGACACTAACACCGGGTTTCTAAAACCAAACACCTCTCCAGGGGGCACTCATTTAATCGTCGACGCCATTGAAACATGGCCGGATAACGACATAAACACTGAGTTTAAAAGACCTCTTCGGAGGCATCCGCTCAGATGTTGGATCTTCCAAATCCAACTATCATTTCTGGGTCTTTCAAACCCAGTTATTGACGGATTATAAAGACCCTTACTAGAGCATCTGATCATATGCCAAATCTTCCAAATTCGATTAATGACAGACCCAAAGACTTTCTTAAAGGCGCCCTACAAATTCTATAAGAAGCTGAGCTATTCAGTTATAACGAATAAAGGGTTTGCGAATGTGCCTTTCAAACAACGGTGTAAAAGAAGGAACTCATGTTCATAGAAAATGTGAAAATCCTGTGTTGCAAGCGCGAAAAGGAACGAAAAGTAAATCACAAATACGTGTTTCCCAAGCACAGAGTAATGTATAGCATTGAGCGTGTCGGGTCATGTCAGCTAATTAATTGTCACATATCGAAGCAATTTCAAACCAGAATGATGTGTTTTAGCAAGCAGGGGTCGATGAATTTCAAGACCATCAAGTGAAACAAGTTTGCAAAAAACATTTCGTTCGATTCATGTTCGAAATTTGCCGTACTCATACAGTCGATTTGCTATTAATATGGGCAATTAATGTTTTAAAAAAACTTAGCCTAGAGTTATGCAACGTTTCGGTCATTACAAAGCCGGTTGTAATGGTCCTACGACATATCTAGCGATACAATCTGCTATTTAAAGCCAAAATGTCATCATACAAGAATGAAATCATGCATTACTAGAAAACAATGACACCGGTCGGCTTCAAGCAGAAGATGACTGATCGGTCAACTCCTCCAGTAACCGATCGATCATATACCGATCACCTGAGTAACCACAGACACTAACAGATCGGTATCAGACACAAAGAGTGCAGGCTACGACGAGTAAAGGCATGTAAAAGAAAACAAGCTGTAAACTGAGAAACCTGGCAAGTTAAGCATTAACTGTCATGACCAACATCCTATCACTACCAAAATGGACCAGCAAACGCAATCACAGCAGTTACCATAGTCACATTGTACCAACATAAGCTAACATAAGAAATTAGAGGCGAGGACCGGAACTCGCTTAAGATAGCCGGTCTAAAGATAAAGTTTATAAAACCAAAAGCTTTCAAACACCAGGAAAAGAGGACTGCACGTCCGGATACTTACGAGGCCTCCCCACCTTCCTCTTCATTGGAGCAGCGCCTGACGGGGAGGCGAAAGAAGCTATACTCTTGCTAGTGGGACCCACCAGCTCAATATCTCCTTTGGGAAAGGAAGTAATTATAGCATCCCAGTTTCTCAGAGCTTAGATCAGCTTTGCTTTATCGGCCTCCAAAACCGCAATGTGTTCGAGATTCTCTCGATGAAGTTTCTAAAGGTCTCCAGCCAATGAATGCCAATCTTGAAGCTTCTTCGCTGTCTGATCTTTGAGTAGATCCATTTGTCTCTTGAATTGATGCAAAGTATCATCCATGCATCCAAGTAGTCTAGATTTAAAAAAAAAACGATGTTACTGGATGTTATTTGACGATTGGGGTGTGACACCCCTAAGTTGGAAGAAACCCCTTGCAAAGTCCAGTCGGGAATTTGTTCGGCAAGCTTAGCATTGCATGTTCCATGGTCGTAACGAGGCATGTTCACAATTGCTTGGAATTCTGGAAAGGTGGGTCTGATAGGTGAAGGAGAGTTCACTAGTTGCTGACTCCTTGCTTGGCTCTCCAAGTCAAAGAACCTCTTCGACCTAATCCCTTGGGAAGATAGTTCCGTCCTACGAAAAGGAGGAAAACACTTAAACATTCTCATAAATTTTCTAATCATTAAAATAAGCAGGTATGAAAAAGAAATTGGATGTCTCTTAGAAGCGACCGGTCGGCAGTGGTTACAACACAAGCCGACCAGCACCTCCAAAAGCTTACCAGAAGCACATAAACAACCAGCCGGTCGGAACCAGTCGCACGTTGAATAGTTACAGGACTGATCGGCATCTGGGATAAACCAGTCAACACCATTAACTCCTCAAAAGAACGAAACCAACCTATCGGTATTCAATACAAACCGATCATTTTTCCCATTCTCTCAGGAGTTAAATACTGACCGGCTGGTACCCATATCATCCATCGCTAATTTTAGAATCCGCGCCTATCGCTAAACTACTAGCAACTTCAATCATAGGAAATGATAAAATAGAAAACACGAGAATTAAACTGAAGACCAATATGGGTTGCAGACAAGTCAAGCGCATACATCTTCTAAAAACAAAATCTATCCGTACTGTAGAAGTTACAAGATTGAAAAGTTTCCAGGGCAAGTAAATTATCAAACAACAAGCGGGCATGAAACGTGGTAGGAACAAAAATGCCGTCCACAATCATGGTGTCAAAACGATTACACCCAATCTTATTTCAGAGCATCTCAACACTAAAGACTTACGCTCACCGAATTGTCACTTTTAGCAAATCAACTAACACCAAACCAGAACGACATAGTTCTCAGAAAGAAACGCAAATATAGCATCTCAATTTAGATCGAACGAAAGTAAAGCGAAATTAGAGAGGAACCTGGTGGCAGAAAAGTCAATTCAAAGCTCGAGAGAGGGTGAAGGATTAGCGAGGAGCCTAAGAGAGAATTAATGCTCCACTTTTGATGTTTTTGTTTTGATCGATCAAAATTTTTCTGCCATTAATTTTCTTTAGAAGGAAAAGGTAGAACAATGTGAAAATGATTATCCAAAGAGGGTATTAATAGAGAAGCATTGGGAAGCCCAATAGCCAGGGGAGATAAAAAGTCACGTTGATCAAACCACAAATCAAATCCACGAATTTCAAGAGGCATGCACCGATCGGCTAGGAAATCCGCCTGACCGGTCGGCCGACCAGGATTCCCTGTTTCAGCTCATCTACCCATTTACAAGTGCGTCGATCGAGATTCGTCGATTCGTAGTAAATTATTTGATGTCGAGGTCCACAATTTTACAAGAATAAAAGATTGAGAACCTCGAGGGGCAAACGTCATCCACCAAATATTGGGAAATAAAACCGATCAATATGGTTAGAGGAATGGACGGTCGGGCAGCAAAATAAAGGGTAGCCTGATCCAACGAGATGAAGACGACCGGTGCAATAATAGCGATATCGGTCGGTATGTACTCAAACACCCCGGCCAGATAGTCACAAGTCCCAAACCCCATGTACAGAGAAAGGAAAACTCGCCTACCGGTCGGCCAGAATTCATGTGTACCGACCGACCTCATTGAGATAACGCGCTTAACCCAAGCATTAAAATACCGACCGGCCTAAGGACGAGTGTAACACCCCGTGAATTCTATAACGTTAAGCTTCACAAATTAAAGTATAATTAATTCTAAATAAAAGAATTAAGGGAAATGGGTTACGCCATTGCGTTCCTCTCGGAATTCTGCTTGAGATAGAGTCCGAGTTTGCGCGAATCGGACTCCGTATGAAGGAGATATGGCCTTCGGAAGTTTTAGAATAAAATTTAAATTCAAACAGCTCAGTTTAAAATTCAAAATTCAAATTTCAGGTTCAAACTGGGTTGGATGGGAAAATTCCCGCCTAGGGACCAGGTCGACCATAGGGTCGACCATGGTGTCGACCTGGCCTCCCCAGGTCGACCATAGTGTCGACCTGGCCCCCCTAGGTCGACCATATTTTCGACCTGGGTGTCGACCTGCCTGGTCGACCTGGCTGGCTACGTCTGGCCCTGGCTCGAATTTCTGTGGCCCTGTGTGTCACTAGGGCTGACGTGTCACCTCTTGATTGGCTCTTTGAACTTTGTATGGCCTAGATTCCTCCTGTCTTCATCTGAGGCTCAAAACGATTTAAAAATCTATAAATATACCCTAAGTCTCAACTGAAAATTCACATAAAAAAATAAGAAAGGAGTCGTCATGCTGCCAGGGAGGGATTGAACATAGCCGTCAAGAGAGAAAAGCCTAGAGACGAATCAAATTAAGAAGAAGATAAAAGTTAAATCAGATTAATCAACGCAACGTTAGTCTATCCAAAGGAGCGCATCTCAATTCCAGAATTCAGAATCCAGAATTCAAGATTCTACATTCGTTGTAAGTATAGTGACCTTTCAGAATATGAATAAAAATTGTGATGTGATTTGATGTAAATGAAAATAGAATTATGTTATTGTATTCTATAAATTCTGTGTATTGTAATGGTTCTATCATGACTTGTGTATTGATGTTTGTGGCATAAATTGATTAATGCAAGCCTACTGAACAATTGTATATGAAAACAATGGCACTTGTAAGTTTGTGGCAAAAACTAGAAATTTATCCCTTTTTGTTTATGCCTATGGCATGTATTATATACATTCACAAAGTCTAAGTTAAGGCTTATGTAAACGTGTTCTAGATTTGAAACCTTTTATGCCTACATGACCCAAAACCTATGATATCATTTTCATGTTTATTTGCAAGTATAATTGGATCTATGTTAATTATCGTTTGGGTTTCATAAACTATGCAGGTTCATGTTTATTTGTAAGTATAATTGGATCTATGTTGAGTATCGTTTGGGTTTCATAAACTATGCAAGTTCATGTTGAAATAGGCTATGTGATTAGATGCTATAATTGGACATTTTGGTGAATATACAACATGCTAGTTTTGTGTTTGACATTATGCCAAGTTAAACATGTTTAAACACAAGTTTGTATAAACCTAAACTATGCCATTTCATATGTCACCTACTTAGTTATACTTTGATTTGAATGCAAGTTCACATGACCCATCATTTATGTTAGTATCGCTAAATTGCAAGTTCATGCGCCACACACCCTTATATGTTATAAAATATTACATGTTATTGTTTTTCCCCTTTTTTCTCACATTTATAAAGTTGGGCCGAATTGTGTCAAGCCCAACATTTGTTACAACGTTGCGAACGTATAAACGGGGGTAATAACGTTGGGTGTAAAACATGAAAAATATATGTTGGCATGGTTGGCACATGCCAACGACAATGACATTTAAGCGGTATGAATTGATATACCCAAGAATAAAAGATATGACATTAACATATATAATTGAGAAGTAATAAAATATGTAAATTTAGAAAACATGATATGCTTAACTCGAGGTTGGACTGAGTTGTGATGTAAACCTGCCCTGACCCGCCCGGTTGTCCAGTAGTCACAACAATACCTATCCAATGTGGGTTGTTAAGCATTGAGCCCAATAATGACCCGAGGTTAGACTGAGCTACGGTGTAAACCTGCCCGGAATCGACCGGCATATCCAGTAACCGTAGCAATACATGTCTAATGTGAGTGGTCAGGTGCTCCTAAGAGGCTAAGGATAGATGGTAGGGTTAAGTCAACTATAACACTTAACCAAATTCAACATTGACGGGTGGGGTCTGGTAAATAAAGACACTTAACCAGTTAACGTGTCTGACTAGAAAATCCTGGTAACAAGGGACCCGTTTCAACAGTAACCCAAGTTAGGTATCAACGGTACCCTGAAACTAGGCAGGGAGGGGCACGATTACTGGGCTGATTGTAAGCAGTCAAAACGACGGCGGTTGGTTCACAGTGTAGGTCTAACGGGGTGTGGGCGTGCACACACTCCGGAGCAGACAACCAGGGAACTGGGGACACCAGTAGTACAACCTATGCCTTCTAGAATTTGTGTCGGGGCCGCCACCATGGGTCTTGATACACCCCATGGTGGGACCGGCATAGGTATCTACAATTCTTGGGGGCCGTATGACACATGTTAACGCGGATAGGAGCCGATCTTTAAATAGAAATGGGGATCACTTCACCCTCACCATGGGGTGCCAGTTAGAATAAACTCAAGTAGATGCAGAGATATAGCATGGGTGCGATAGTACATTCGACACTTCCTTAGCTTGTGACACTTTCCTATTTTTAGTATATATCTATCATGCCCTTTTCTTATTCACAGACTGAAGAGTTACTAGATTTACTCAGGCTTTATGTCTGACTCTATTTTCTTTTCGTCTTCTTTTCTTTCGTTCCCCACCCCTCCAGGTCCACAGGGAGGAAACAGCTCAGCTCAATCAGGCTCTTTACAAGCACCAAGACCGTAGATGTATGATTTGGATCTCTTTTGCTCGGATTATGGCTTTGGATATCACTATGGGGATTTTTGTCACTTTATTTTTTGTTTTATGCTTCTTTAATAATCAAGACAAGAAATGAGGTTGTAATGTTGGAAATATTTCAAGACAATTATGGAATGTTTTGTTTTGAACACGTATTGATGAAATAAAAGTATGTTTGGTTTCCGCTGTTTAAAATATGTGTATTTATATCTGTCTTGAGTTTATCTTTGGCTTTTACTTATAAACCTCCACCAAAATTAAGGTATTCCCTTTTTGAGTGACCTTAACGGAGATGGGGTGTTTCACTTGGTATCAGAGCATAGGTTTACCAGACAAGATAAAAGTTTTTGAAATTGTTTTCAAAAAGAAAGTTTAAAGAAGCATTTTTCAAGAAAAAGTGTTATATTTATAACAAGACAAAATCCCCCAAAGCCATGTGCCCTATTTATCTCTCTATCCTTCGTTTTAAATCTTTCCTTTCTGTTTCAGCATGTCTGGAGACCTTAACCTCCCGGAAGGAGTGTCGATTCCCGGCTGGTTTAGGAGGTACTTAGAAGCAAAGGCCAATGGCGCGGGCCCAGCAGACATCCCTCCTCCAGTGGCCGCGGTTCCTCCTCCTCCTCCACCTCCTCATGGAAATGCCTTCGCAAAAACATGTAGAGACTTCAAGGCAATGGGTGGAAAAGACTTTTATGGGACAAAATCCTTTGTAGGGGCAAGAAACTGGCTAAAGGAGACTGAGGATCTGTTTGTCATCTTCGGGGTTGATGACAGGCAAAAGATACAACTAGCGGTATGGTTGCTTAAGGATGAAGCTTCCTATTAGTGGGAAGTTACCAATGCTCAGAGGGCGATGGAAACATGGGAAGATTTCAGGACAAGGTTTGAAATGAAATTTCTCTCCCAAGCTGAAAGAAGCCTGCAAATGGAGAAGTTCCTAACTCTGAAACAGGGGAGCATGACGATCAGGGAATATGTTAATCAGTTTAATCAACTGGCCAGATTTGGGTTAGACTTAGTAAACACCCAACACAAGAAGGCACTTCGCTTCGTCAAGGGTTTGAATGAGCCTCTACACAGCCTTGCCATGACCCATGTATCCACGGGAGCGACTTATGAAAGCTTGGTGGACATGGCGTTGCTACACGAGGAAGACCACGGCTAGAAAGAAACTAAGGTGGAAGAGAAGAAAGAGGGTCTACAAGCAAAGAAAACCGACTTCAAGAAAGGAGGGAAGAACAATAAGCCCCGTGAGAAGAGAAGGTGCAATTTCTGTTGCATTGTGGGACATATATCAAAGGACTGCCGAAAAAGGAAGGCGAAGATGGGTGGTTGCTTCCATTGTGGAGAGACTGGGCACCAAGCTAAGGACTGCCCAAAGAAGAAAGGGCAGGGACAGAAAGTCGGATCCACTTCAGGGGGTCAGGTTCATGCGCTACGGGCACCTCAGCAGGAACGAGGTAGTAATATTTCTGTAGAAAGTGTAATCTATCTTTATGATCATCCAGTTCGCACACTTTTTGACTCTGGCGCATCACACTCTTTTATTTCGTCTGCCTTAGTAGAATCTCTACATCTAGACACTAGCATGGTAGAAGATCCCTTAGTAGTTTCAAATCCAATTGGGGGCTCTGCTTACTTGTCAATGGTTTGTTTGGGTTTGAAAATCTCTATTCTCAGCGTTGAGTTTAGTTGTAATGCCTTTGTTTTGGGCTTCACGGGATATGTTTTGATCTTAGTCATGGACTGGTTATCCAGTAATAGTGCCATTCTTGATTGTGAGAAAAGAGTAGTTAGACTCTTGACTCGACTTGGAAACACTCTAGAAATTTCTTGTAATCCCTTGAATGTTGTTATGCTTAGTAATCTAGAGTCGCTTGATGCTTCTGACGAGAATTTGCAATCAGTTAGAGTAGTCCGGGAATATCCGGATGTCTTTGAGGAGGTGAAAGGCTTACCTTCGAGGCGGGAAATAGACTTCCGCATATATCTTGTGGATAACGCAAAGCCTGCAGCTTTACCTTTCAGACACATGGCCCCAAAGGAGAGAAAGGAGCTCAGTAAGCAGGTTAAAGAACTCCTCGAAAAGGGGTTCATTAGACGAAGCATTTCAGAATGGGGTGCTCCAGTGGTGTTCGCAACCAAAGCGGACGGTTCGCTTCGCCTTTGCGTCGACTATAGGGAGTTAAACAAATTGACCAAGAAAAATAGGCACCCTCTTCCCCGAATCGACGATTTGTTTGATCAGCTTGTAGGTGCGACGGTCTTCTCCCAACTTGATCTGGCAACTGGGTTCCATCAGCTGAGAGTAGCTGAAGACAACATTGATAAGACAGCGTTCAGAACCCCAGACGGTTTCTTCGAATGGCTTGTCATGCCTTTCGTCTTGACAAACGCACCCGCTTATTTCGTAGACCTAATGAGCAGGGTGTTCAGAGAATTCCTAAACAAAATTGTGGTTGTCTTCGTAGATGATATCTTAATCTTCTCAAAGAATGAGGAAGAGCATGCTCAGCATCTGAAAGAAATCATGGAAACTCTCCGTTCACATCAGCTAAAAGCCAAATTCTCCAAGTGCCACTTTTGGAGAAAGGAGGTAAGATTTCTGGGGCATATAGTGTCCAAAGAGGGGTTGGCTGTGGACCCCGCGAAAGTGGTGGCAGTGCAAGATTAGAAGACACCAAGAAATGCAACCGAAGTTCAAAGCTTTCTTGGGCTAGCCGGTTTTTACCAAAAGTTTATTAGGGATTTCACGAAAATCTCAGCCCCACTCACAAGGCTAACAAAGAAGAATCTGGCGTTCACTTGGGATTTGGATTGCGAGTTTTCTTTCCAACGATTAAAAAGGGCTCTCACAACAGCCCCAGTTCTAACTCTGCCTGACGGAAGAAAAATGTTCATATTATACACAGATGCATGTGGAACGGGACTAGGCGTTGTTCTAATGCAAGAAGGAAGGGTAGTAGCTTATGGCGGAAGACAACTGAAAGTTCATGAGAAGAACTACCCAACCCACGATCTTGAGTTAGCCGCCATCGTCTTTGCGCTTAAGTCTTGGCGCCATTATCTCCTAGGTGAGAGGTTTGAATTATAAACAAACCATAAATCATTGAAATATCTCTTCTCCCAGAAGGATCTTAACTTGAGGCAGCAAAGATGGATGGAGTTTCTTGCCTCATATGACTTTGAAATTTCCTATACTCCCGGAAAAAGCAACGTAGTAGCAGACGCGTTGAGCCGAACGAAACTGACCTTAAGCCCGCTCTTTGGGGAAAGGCAAAGCCTGGAGTATATAGCTAGTTTTAACTTTAGGCCCTCCTCGGATTTTGTACCAGGTTTGCTGGCATCTCTCGAAGTACGCCATACTCTCTTGGACTCAATAGGGGCTGCACAACGTGAAGACCCTCACCTTGTTGATGTGATTGATAAACTTATTAGGGGTGAGACTTCTAGTCACCTCAGTAGGTACGCCATCGATGATAAGGGTTGGCTGAGGTGAGATGGAAGATTATGTGTCCCACAGCAAGGGAGTTGACAAAGAAGGTTCTCGAGGAAGCGCATCATTCCAAGATGACCATACACCCTGGCGGTGATAAGATGTACAAGGGTATAAAAAGGACTTTCATTTGGAACGGCATGAAGCAGGACGTGGCAGATTTCGTTTCTAAGTGCATAACCTGCCAACGGGTCAAGGCGGAACAGAAGAAGCCTGGAGGGCTACTTCAACCTTTAGAGGTCCCACCGTGGAAGTGGGATAGCATTTCAATGGACTTCGTTGATGGACTACCTAGGTCGAGAAGAGGCAATACTAGCATTTGGGTAATAGTGGATAGGCATACTAAGAGTGCCCACTTTATATCAATCAAGAGTAGAAGGACTGCCGCATCTCTAGCATCTCTTTATCTCAAGGAAACAGTTCAACTTCATGGGATATCCTCCAGCATTGTTAGTGACCGAGACCCTATCTTCACAAGTGAGTTTTGGCGGAGTCTGCAAGAAGCTGTAGGCACACAGTTATGTTTGAGCACGGCCTATCACCCCCAAACCGATGGCCAGACGGAAAGGGTGAATAGAGTTTTAGAGGATCTTTTGAGACTTTGCGTTCTTCACTTTGGAGGGACTTGGGAAGATCACCTTCCTTTAGTAGAAATTGCCTACAACAATAGCTATCAAGCTACCATCGGTATGGCGCTCTTCGAAGCCTTGTATGGAAGACCGTGCAAATCACCAACTTGTTGGTGGGAGTCTACAGATAAGCTTATACTTGGGCCAGACATGATTCGAGAGACTTCGGCGAAAGTGGACTTGATACGTAGG
Organism: Allium sativum; assembly: GCA_030737875.1. NCBI lineage: Eukaryota > Viridiplantae > Streptophyta > Magnoliopsida > Asparagales > Amaryllidaceae > Allium > Allium sativum. Next base: position 266,243,879 of record CM060920.1, on the reverse strand, counting down.
AGAATGAAGACTGCCCAAGACAGACAGAAATCCTGCGCCGATAAAAGAAGGACCGACCTTGAGTTTGAGGTTGGGGAAAGGGTTTTCCTTAAGGTATCTCCTTTAAGGAACGTCGTTCTCTTTGGATCCGCATGAAAGCTAGCACCAAGATTTGTAGGACCGTTTCCTATCATTGAGAAGGTTGGGAAGATGGCCTATAGATTAGAGCTACCGGAGAGATTGGCCGGAGTTCACAACGTCTTTCATGTATCTCACCTCGGAAGTGTTTACATGAGTCTGCGGAAGTGGTGGAACCTAGCATTCTAGAAGAAGCCGAAGTGGAACGTGAAGCGACTGTGAGGAGAATTCCAACCCGCATCTTAGGAACTGAAGTGAAAAAGCTACGCAACCGCGAAGTCAAACTCGTTAAAGTTCAGTGGAGCGATGCCGAGGAAGACGTGACTTGGGAAACTGAGGACAGAATACGCGCTGCCTACCCTATTCTTTTTGAGGATACATCTTTGATCTCTCTTTTTCCTTAAGTTATGCTTTATCTATCTTTTTAGGTATATCTCCTCGGTCCTTTTCCTAACTCCTTAGGTAGAAAACAAATGGATACAAACATGTATTTGAAAACATGTTATGGATGATGGCTGCAAATGGTTGCTAGTGATTTCTAGTGGTTGCTCGTGGATGCATATACACACACACCCTAGGTTATATATCGGCTAAGTCATTTTATATTGCATATGCATATATGTATTCTCACTTGTATATGGTTGAAACTTGATATGTTGTCATATGGTTGTCGCATTTGTATGAACAATTGTGCACTCATGTAGAATTATGAGTAGGAAATTTTTTGCATACATAATGGATTCATGTCACTTACATGATTCGCATCAAGGAGGTCAACTGAATCAGTAGACCGCCTGATTTCTGCATTAGATAAAGACATGTACACACATTATGCATATGATCATGAAGCATTAGAAGTCTTTTAAGGACAATGGACGCCTGTGTTTGTTGGTTGACTAGATGGACTGTTGGATGGTAGGATATACATTCTTCTTAACTTGAAGATTTCGAGGACGAAATCCTTTTAAGGGGGGAGAATGTAACACCCCGTGAATTCTATAACGTTAAGCTTCACAAATTAAAGTATAATTAATTCTAAATGAAAGAATAAAGGTAAATGGGTTACGCCATTGCGTTCGTATCGGAATTCTGCTTGAGATAGAGTCCGAGTTTGCGCGAATCGGACTCTGTATGAAGGAGATATGGCCTTCAGAAGTTTTAGAATAAAATTTAAATTCAAACAACTCAGTTTAAAATTCAAAATTCGAGTTTCAGGTTCAAACTGGGCTGGGCGGGAAAATTCCCGCCCAGAGACCAGGTTGACCATAGGGTTGACCATGGTGTCGACCTGGCCTCCCAAGCTCGACCATAGTGTCGACCTGCCCCTCCCCCCCCTCCGGTCGACCATAGTGTCGACCTAGGTGTCGACCTGCCTGGTCGACCTGGCTGGCTAGGTCTGGCCCTGGCTCGAATTTCTGTGGCCCTGTGTGTCACTAGGGCTGACGTGTCACCTCTTGATTGGCTCTTTGAACTTTGTATGGCCTAGATTCCTCCTGTCTTCATCTGACGGCTCAAAACGATTTAAAAATCTATAAATACATTCTAAGTCTCAACTGAAAATTCACACAAAAAATTAAGAAAGGAGTCGTCATGCTGCCAGGGAGGGATTGAACATAGCCGTCAAGAGAGAAAAGCCTAGAGACGAATCAAATTAAGAAGAAGATAAAAGTTAAATCAAATTAATCAACGCAACGTTAGTCTACCCAAAGGAGCGCATCTCAATTTCAGAATCCAGAATTCAAGATTCAGCATTCGTTGTAAGTATAGTGACCTTTCAGAATATGAATAAAAGATTCTATGTAAATGAAAATAGAATTATGTTATTGTATTGTATAAATTCTGTGTATTGTAATGGTTCTATCATGACTTGTGAATTTTTGTTTGTGGCATAAATTGATTAATGCAAGCCTATTGAACAATTGTATATGAAAACAATGGCACTTGTAAGTTTATGGCAAAAACTAGAAATTGATCCCATTTTGTTTATGCCCATGGCATGTATTATATACATTCACTAAGTCTAAGTTAAGGCTTATGTAAACATGTTCTAGATTTGAAACCTTTTATGCCTACATGACCCAAAACCTATGATATCATTTTCATGTTTATTTGCAAGTATAATTGGATCTATGTTAAGTATCGTTTGGGTTACATAAACTATGCAAGTTCATGTTTATTTGTAAGTATAATTGGATCTATGTTAAGTATCGTTTGGGTTTCATAAACTATGCAAGTTCATATTGAAATAGGCTATGTGATTAGATGCTTTAATTGGACATTCGGTGAATATACAACATGCTAGTTTTGTGTTTGACATTATGCCATTTAAACACAAGTTTGTATAAACCTAAACTATGCCATTTCATATGTCACCTATTTAGTTATACTTTGATTTGAATGCAAATTCACATGACCCATCATTTATGTTAGTATCGCTAAATTTCAAGTTCATGCGACACACACCCTTATATGTTATAAAATATTACATTTATTGATTTTCCCCTTTTTTCTCACGTTTATAAAGTTGGGCCGAATTGTGTCGAGCCCAACATTTGATATAACGTTCGAACGTATAAACGAGGGTAATAACGTTGGGTGTAAAACATAAAAAATATATGTTGGCATGGTTGGCACATGCCAACGACAATGACATTTAAGCGGTATGAATTGATATACCCAAGAATAAAAGATATGACATTTACATATATAATTGAGAAGTAATAAAATATGTAAATTTAGAAAACACGATATGCTTAACCCGAGGTTGGATTGAGTTGTGATGTAAACCTGCCCGAACCCGCCCGGCTGTCCAGTAGTCACAACAATACCTATCCAATGTGGGTGGTTAAGCATTGAGCCCAATAATGACCCGAGGTTAGACTGAGCTACGGTGTAAACCTGCCCGGAACCGACCCGCATATCCCGTAACCGTAGCAATACCTGTCTAATGTGAGTGGTCAGGTGCTCCTAAGAGGCTAAGGACAGATGGTAAGGTTAAGTCAACTATAACACTTAACCAAATTCAACATTGATGGGTGGGGTTAGGTAAATACAGACACTTAACCACTTAACGTGTTTGACTAGAAAATCCTCGTAACAAGGGACCGGTTTCAGCAGTAACCCAAGTTAGGTATCAATGGTACCCTGAAACTAGGCAGGGTAGGGCACGATTACTGGGCTGATTGTAAGCGATCAAAACGACGGCGGTGGGTGCACAGTGTAGGTCAAACGGGATGCGGGCCTGCACACACTCCGGAGCAGACAACCAGGGCACTGGGGACACCAGTAGTATAACCTATGCCTTCTAGAATTTGTGTCGGGACCGCCACCATGGGTCTTGATACACCCCATGGTGGGACCAGCATAGGTATCTACAATTCTTGGGGGTCGTATGACACATGTTAACACGGATAGGAGCCGATCTTTAAATAGAAATGGGGATCACTTCACCCTCACCATGGGGTGCTAGTTAGAATAAACGAGAGTAGATGCAGAGATATAACATGGGTGCGATAGTACATTCGACACTTCCTTAGCATGTGACACTTTCCTATTTTCAGTATATATCTATCATGCCCTTTTCTTATTCATGTACTGAAGAGTTACTAGATTTACTCAGGATTTATGTCTGGCTCTATTTTCTTTTCGTCTTCTTTTCTTTCGCTCCCCCCCCCAAGGTCCACAGGGAGGAAACAGATCAGCTCAATCAGGCTCTTTACAAGCACCAAGACCGTAGATGTATGATTTGGATCTCATTTGCTCGGATTATGGCTTTGGATATCACTATGGGGATTTTTGTCACTTTATTTTATGTTTTATGCTTCTTTAATAATCAAGACAAGAAATGAGGTTGTAATGTTGGAAGTATTTTGAGACAATTATGGAATGTTTTGTTTTGAACACGTATTGATGAAATAAAAGTCTGTTTGGTTTCCGCTGTTTAAAATATGTGTATTTATATCTGTCTTGAGTTTATCTGTGGCTTTTACTTATAAATCTCCACCAAAATTAAGGCATTCCCTTTGTGAGTGACCTTAACGGAGGTGGGGTGTTTCAACGAGCAACCGGCCAGCCATACTATGGAGTACTTACCAGGTCACCGTGTAAAGCAAAAAAGGAAACATACTGATCGGTTGGACCCAATCTAGACCGATCGGTACTTCCAACAGTTGTCTATAGGTTGGTTTTTGGATGACTGTTGCCAGGCTAGCCGGTGGCAATTCCATAAATAAAAGCAGACCGACCAGTGACTCTGAAGAGGAGATCACTCCATTTCTCCACATCTATAAATAGAGGTCCAACCCCACTCTAATGGGGGACGAATCCTATGACCCCGAAGGCTGCTAAACTCAATTCTCTACCTTTGCTCAGTGATTTCATCATCTCCTATCACCTCAAAGGGAAGATCCAACTCCGAATCCATCAAAGTTCATATGGGGATCTAGATCCGATCTACCGTTTTCCTTAATCGAAGACTTTCTCCATTTCTTTCCTAATCTAATTCTAAGAGGGTGTAATGATGAATGTGATGAGAGGATGTATTTGCATTGTAACTCTATGTGCAATAATGGAATCGTTATTCAAAGTGGACGTAGATCGCACTTGATCGAACCACTGTAAAACATTGTGTCTCTTTACTTGCTTTTTCTATGTTGACTGGCTCCACATTTCATATTATCAAGCATTTTGTGAAGTACTTTGAGTACACACGGTGTTTGTGCCATTTTTGACGCAAACAGTTAATAATGGAATTCAGGAAATCAGAAACTAACTGGAGATTAGTTAAGTTGAATGGCTTTCTGATTATCGATCTGATGTTGGTTTTGGCCTTCGGGGTTGATACTTAGGGAATTGTTCTCTTACTAGTCTACATTTAAGGACTGATGGTTGTGAAAGAATAGTGATGTGTGAAAAAGGTATGGAAATGTTTTCCAATGTTAATAATAACGAATATTTTCGAAATATGGGAAACAACGAGTTGAGAATATATAAAAACGTTGTCCAAGAAATCATAAAAGGCTAAGCGGATTGGAAAGATATTTGAGTAAAGATATTTAAGGGAAATTGGGAAATAAAATGATTTTTAATAAATCTATGTAAAGGGGGCTCAGTGTTGATTAATGATTGATCAGTAAGGTTTCCATTTGGAAATACGACCGTTGTTTGTATGTATGTTATATTTTGATAGTTAAATAACCGACTATCAATGTTTTTGACCATTTTTCCATTGTCAATACGGAGAGATCAGAATCAGATTTATTGTCTAAAAACCACTCCGTATAGACATTAGCATTGTGAATCAAATATAAGAAGAAAATTGAAGACGGAGTATATCTAAGGGATGTTCAGGGGATCCGAGGTAGAAATTTCCTGAGATCGATTTACAGAATAGTGTCGTCGAACTGTCCAGTCCCAGGGCAACTTATATGGACGAATGTCTGACAAAGTAAATCTGATAGATCGCATAAGTTGATCTCTTCAAACATATTTATGTTGGTGGCGGAGAAATTCATTTCTCTTAGCTTTATACCCAAGGTATTTTTGGGGAAATCAATTTGTGATTGGGCGGGTATGACGATGTGACTTTCAAAGTGAACGGTAGCCAGATGTTCCAAAAGATATGTAATGACCTCAAGCTTTATCAACCGAGAAATAATAAAAATCGAGTAGGCAGCATGGCTAAGTGGGTCGCACCCAATTGGGGTATATTGTCACCATCTATAGAATATTCATATTTGGTACTTCTTTTCATTTATGTATCTCCTGGGAACGGTTTTGTTGGTATACCAACCGTAAGGTGACAATATATTCGAAACATTCAAGCAAAATGAATGGTCGGTCATGTGTGGCCGAGTTGCAAGATGTTATTGTTTAACTCCAGTGTATCTCCTCTAGAGTACACTGATCGAAAGATGATTCCATACCTTGTCATAGTTGGAAATCCAATCTCCAATAAGAGCCCGCGGTTTTGATTGTGTATTATGTATATGGAGCGTGAGATGCAAACGTTCTGCTAGATTATTATTTACTTTTATTAGACACTATTATAACATCAAAATAATATTGTTTTAAAATAACGTTTTGGGTTATAAACCATCCATGTTTATGTATGGACCGGTCTTACTATTATCATTTCTTTTTAAAGGATTTTTTTCAAAGTTAAACCAAGTGATTGGAGTTTACTCACACCAGTCCCATGACTGACCCAGAGTTTATTTTGTTTTGTTTTACCCTCTCTTGCATGCCCAAATTTGTATGGACGGTTAAGTAGTCGGGATTTTTCAGATATGCTTGGACGAGCTTGGAGCAGGAGGCTTCAGTTATATATAGAGTTATTTCCACTGAGATGTGATGCGATTGTACTCTGATAACGGTATGTAGATACAGTTATAGTTTTGTATTTCAAAAATTGTTATATAATATATTTTATTCGTTCCGATGTGAGATTCGTGTTTATTCTGATTCTGTTCTGTTGAGTTCTTTTTCTTCTTCTATCCTAACATAATTTCTTTCTATTTCTCACCCTCTAACTTCTTTCATCTAATGATCTCGTATTATCGATGCTTGACTAGTCGACATGGGTTTTATTCGATTTTCGGGGTCGAAAATCCTTGGTTCGTTACACATCCTAATTATCATTGTAGGATTCCACTACCTGTCTCGTACATATCCCAAACCACCCATTGATATTACCTTTTATCGTTTGTTCTGCATCTTGAGACTAGTTAGTCGTATTAAAGTTGTTCTTCAAGAAGTAAGTTACGTCATCGTCGATAATCGTTACACGAGCTGCCACATCATAGGTCATGAATGCTCCATCACCAAGCTCCAAGAGGCTCCCCTTTTCCCAATAGGAAATCACCCATCCCAAAATCCCATAGGGCTGAGATCAGTATATCCAACTCGGGTTCGGATCAGTATGACCGATCCAGGTTATGACCCTTTACCTTCCCCTTATATATTCCACTTGCATGAGCTACTACTCCACGCCCAGGTCGATCTGAAATAGTACCAATGTTGTAACTCGATCTTACCAACCCCAGTTGACTAGGAACTTTGCATGTAGCTTCTTGGGACCTTCCTTTCCATCCCTTAGAGTAGCATGTTGATCAAGGCAATACTAAATTGAAACTTATACTGCCCTACCCCACATGACTCCCCATTTCTTATCCCACATTTTTTCGTCGTTGCGCCCATTCAAGTATTCCTAAGAAAGCATTTAACATACAAAAACATACTCAAACAACACCAAGCTCAATCAAGACAATCAATGCACTAATCAAGATAAATAACATATGTTCATAAGGTAGAGCTTAACCCCTTCCCCTTAAATTCCGGGTTTAACAACATTACCCAAATCACCCCCAAACTTACATATATGTGATAATATGATTAATAATGATTTATAAGCATTTTCTATGTTTTTAAAAGGTGGCCATAGGCTAATAAAACTCAGTTAATGAGAAAAGGTACTAATCACTCACCTTAATAAACAAAGACTTCTAACCTATGTGAATAGTGTTTCACATTAATACCTAGTTGTTGCAGCAGTTTTTCTCTTTATTTAATGTTGATTTGACTTTAACCCTTCACTAATGATGAATTAGGCTAATTAAAGTAAGGTTTAGAGAGGGATTTGAGAGGTGGATGCCATTAATGGTTTAGGATCTACTTTTAGAGTTGTGTAATGAATAGGAGATGATTCTCCAACTCATTTCAGCCCCTTTTAACTCTATTCTCGAAATGGGTATTGTGCCCACCCACTAATGACCTTTTTCATCTGATTAAGATATCTAACCTCTTCAAACCTTATTTAAGTTATTCCTCCCAAATGGTAAGTTGGTTTGCTTAATGACCACTCTACGGAATGAGGAACTAACATCCGAATCCAATGGAAGTTATGATAACCCCAAACTCCCGTGACACGAAAGCAAGGATAATCATTTGAATATAACACATTTATAACGATAGCAGACTTCAGATAATGGTATAACACATTAAATCATAACAGTGGAAATTAGAAATGTCATCAACATCACAACGTAAGAGTGGCATAGTTACATGATACAACTTAGCATATAAAAAGTCTCAGCGAATAGAAATAAGTATAAAACATCATCAAGTACAGCATAGATAAATGATGTCTAAATGTTTCAAAAAAGAAATAAAAGATAGAGGTAATCTTCATCTTCTGCCAAGAGCATACTCCACTTCGGTACATATCCAAAATAACCTATTACTTATCACTTGGTTGCCCATGTAAAAATAAGGGGCACCCAAGTTTGCAAGTGAAAAAAAACTATGAGTCAGTCATGGGACTGGCATGAGAAATCTTTACATAACTTATCTGATAATAAGGAAAATCACAGGACCACGCCGCTAACGCGGAACAGGTTTACTCCATTGGATTGCCAGTTCATAAATTAAACAAATCTTTCAAAAACAACGAAATGCTTTTCAGAAAATGAAATCATTATAAGACTCAAGTCCCATCACACAATGCAACGCAAACCGGAGAATAGAGTTTTACCTTATAATGATCAAACATGCTTAGTACGTATAAAACAATATTTAATACTATTATTAGTGTCTAATCAGTTTAAAAACACATTCAAAGTAAATGTATCTATCCTAGACGGTATAGTATCACATCCTACGATATTACAATCAAATCCATAATATCATATTGGAAATTGGGTTTCAATCATGAGTTGAGGCTAAGGATGGCTCCTCTCGATTCGAGACACTCTAGAAAATGTCTCAGGATCACACCTACGGGAAACCCTTGGATCTTCAGAGTCGGTCCACAAATATTTTAGTGGATTGGTTATGCCTGAACACACGTTTTCCGGTCCTATTGGGCCCATCACTTGGCCAGTAGCGACCAATATATTGAGGTACCTCGCAATCCATCACCCACATAAGTAAAAATGTCTGGGCTCCATACCATGACACCACTTCTAGCTAGAAAGAAACGCATGCACTCCCTGTAGTCATGATCCCGTTTTTGACTCATGCCGGGGTGTGAGGCTCGCGAAGTAACGCTTATATACAAAGCTATGCTAAATAAAGTTGTGCTCTGATCACCAAACGCAAGGCTCTGCTTTACAACAAGAGCCTTGATCATTTGCATCTTGACATGCCATACTGACAATTCACGCCATGCGACTGATATCTATTAATATATAACCTTTAAGCTCGTACGTCTCGGAGAAGGGTGTTAAGCAAGAGAATAGATTCTCTGCCACCAAACAGATATATATTAAGTAGAAATCAATTCACACAGAACGAAATTCAATGTCAGACACACATCCATTTACAAGTCCGTTCTGAGTCTGAACGAAACCGGAGACACCTTAATCCTCGTCCCACTTATCCAATACGAGAGAAAGGTGCTCGTATATCTGAAAAATCAACAAGTACGTCTAGACAACTACCACTGTAACCCTTTATTGGGAGCTACCCAATACCGGGCATCAGTAGTCGTCCATTCGATGTGAAGATCGTTGGTCTTCAATCACCGTCTTCAATGTCTTTGGTTTAAATCATCGTATAATTATTTGAAATGAGATTGAACTTGGTTGTAACACCACGTTTCTCTTAAATTTGCATTAACTAAATATTAATGCATAAACCTCTCACATTAGGTCGGTAGCTTGTTACCGCTGGATGTGCCGGACGGTTCCGGGCAGACTTCTGCCACAAGCCAGACCTAACCTCGTGTCTAAGCATATTTTAATTATGCCTATGACCTCTCATATTAGACAGACAGTTTGCGGTTGCTGGTTAAGCCGGTTGGTTCCGGGAAGGCTTCTACCGCAAACAGAGTCTAATCTCGTGTCATAGCCAATTTATTCCGATACAGATTATACAGATATCAGACTAATTCTATTCATTTAACAGATTAAACTTCTTTACAGGTTACCGCAGATTAATCAAATTTCCATGTTTTACTCAATCTTAGATCGAGCCTACGCATTTTCATACCCAAATTACAATTATTTATCTTTCAACAGATTAGGCAATTCAACAGATAACAGATCTAGCACATAAGGTGATTCAACAGATTTAGCAGATAATAGATTTAGAATATTAGGAAATTCAACGGATTTAGCAGATTAGGCAATTCAACAGATAACAGATTTAGCAGATTAGGCAATTCAATAGATTTAGCAGATAATAGATTTAGCAGATTAGGCAATTCAACAGATTATATATTTCTAAAACTCTATTTACATATCTTACCTAATCATAAATTTAGCCTAAACTTACGTGCCTAAATCATGGTCATAATTCATAATGCAACATATGCCCAAATCTTTAGTTAAACTTTGCACAGTACAGAATATTCTCTAAAAGCCCAGATCATGATATACCATATGAATTATGCCAAATTATAGCCTTTAATGCCAAATATCCAAAAATCCATTTTTAGGCGTATTCACATTGATAGTTATCCTATTATAATATAGGTCACTACGCGTAAGTCACATAATCCTTTTTCACGTCACGAATCGTTACATACAATTTACCCCAAAAGTCTAGATCTTTAAATTATAACATCTAAAAATCAGATCTTAATTTTTTATATGCATTATGTCCCCAAGTTTCATGTTATCATACAATGATTCCTCTTCCTCCAAATTAAAGAGTATACACAGATCTAGATCTAATTTACAATATATGTCCATTTCTCAAATCAGTCAAAGATCAGTCATGTCCAATAATTATGCATTATCCATTATTTGTCCCAAAATTTAGCGTTCGTGCGTTAATCTCTTATGAGATTTGGCGCAGGCTCATCGTAGCCTGGCTATAAACAAAAGGAAGAAAAGAGGGAACAGATACAGAACAGTCACAATAATATTTACAAGATAGATCCACAGAAAAGTATGCATAACCTCAGATCCAGATTCACAAAAATGTCAACATAATTATTAAATTTCATATCTGAAAATAACAGTACTCACAAAAATGAATGATTCTTGTATTCTGGAATCTGTATTCTGAAACTGAAATGCTCGCCTTTGATGTAGACTAATCGTTTTAGATTTGATTCTCTTTTAATTCTATCCAGATTGGAAGAAGATGCATTAATCCTAGTTTTGATTCCAACAGAGTAGCGACGCCATTTTTATCTTTAATTAGAATAGAGGCAGAGTATAGGCAGAATGAAATTGTGTGGAGAGAAAGCCAGGTTTGGGGGTGTTTAAACAGCATAGGGGTCACAAATCTGGTCAGAACGGGCGTCTAAATACAGAAAAATGCATCTGTCCATGGATCTAGAAATAGGGGGAGGTCGACACTAGGGTCGACCTGGATCTTGGGCGGGAATTTTCCCGCCCAGGCCTGATGTCTGTTTTTGAATTTTGAAATCTTAATTTTTGAATTTCGGGCTGGTTTTTATTAAAACTTCTGAAGGCCATATTTTCTTCATACGTAGTCCGATTTACACAAACTTGGACTCTATTCCAAGCAGAATTTCAAGATGAACGCAATGACGTAACCCGTTTCCCTTGATTATCCTGTTACAATTTAATTATTCTCTGGTTTGTCACTCTTATATTCACAAAAAATTCGGGGTGTTACATTCTCCCCTCCTTAAAGGATTTCGTCCCTGAAATCTTCAAGTTAAGAAGAATGTGTCCTACCATCCAATCACCCATCTACTCAGCCATCATCCACAAGCATCCATTGTCCTTAGAAAACTTCTAATGTTGTATGAACATATGCAAAAGTGTGTGTATATGTTCCTTATCTAATGCAAAGATTAGGCGGTCCACTGATTCAGTTGACCTCCTTAATGTGAATTATGTCAGTGCCGTGAGTCCAACATGTATGCAATTTTCCTATTTGATACATATCATTTCTATATGAGTGCACAACCGTTCATTCATATGCAACATCCATGTGCTGAGTCAACCATTTCGCATCCATAAAAAAATTTAAAAATGCACATACATCAATATGCAGTATGAGAGTGTTTTTGAGCCGATCTAGTGCCCAGTGAGTGTATATGCATCCACGAGCAACCACTTGCATCCACTTACAACCATCAAAAATAACATGTCTCAAACATATGTTTACACCCATTAGTTTCTACCTAAAGGTCGAAGACTAGATCGATAGGATACATTTGAGTGATTGAAGTAAGTACGATTAAAACAAAAGCTCTGTTCCTATTAGACATCAGTTAAGAAAATAATTCCCTAAGTATCAACCCCGAAGACCGAAATCAATATCAGATTGACACCTAGTGAATTACTCCTAGTAAACAATGTCAGATTAGAAATCTACATCACGCTTTGAGTAAAAACCCTTAACCTTATCAGAAATATTCAAATACTTATAGACTACTAGTACACATCAGATTACCAAATGATTCTTAGGAAACTAAGCATGATAAAACCCCATCATATCCCACAAAAACCAGAATGTATGCATCACAGTCAACTTAACTCTTAACACAGATACCTTTAAACCCCAACTTATCACAATCAGATGGGTCATAACCCTTATGGGTTTGAGTCTACAACGGGATCAGAAACAAGACTAGTATTAAAGTGCAGAGTTTCAATTTCAGAATCAAAATGCTAGAATCAGAAAGAGTTTTAACTCCACAATCAGATAAGGAAATTAAACCTTCTACAAAAAAATTCTTATTTCTTTTCTATCCACCAGCCTCGCGAGCATTCGCCTGCCCTCCAGAAGTAGGTCCTGCCCTCTGCCCTTGTCCTCGTTTCTTTGGGCAGTCCCTAGTGAAGTGCCCCCATTTCTCCACCACTGAAGCAAGTGCCCTTCCTCTTCCTGCAATCCTTGTTCAGATGGGTTGAGCTTCCATAATTAAAGCACTTCTTCTCCTTCTTATCTTCAGTCTTCTCATCTTTCTTTTATGTTTCCATTTTGGGCCCCGCCTTCTTGTTCTGGGGTCCTTCAAGCTTTTCTCTTTCTTCTCACTTTTGGTTTCCTCTTCATGCATCAATGCCATGTCAACTAATTTCTCGAAGGTAGCACCCATAGGAATGTGGGACATTGCCAATCCGTGTAGTGGCTCGTTCAAACCTTTAGCAAACCTTAGTGCCTTCTTATGCGGTGTATTTACCAAATCTAAGCTGAATCTCGCCAACTGATTAAACTTGTTGACGTACTCTCTCACTGATAAATTCCCCTGCTTCAACGACAAGAACCTCTCTACATATAGACTCTCTTCCGCTTGTGAGAGAAATTTCATCTTGAACCTATGCCTGAAATCCATCCATCTCTCTACCGGACGCTCTCCATTTGTGACCTCCCACCAAAAAGAAGCTTCGTCCTTAAGCAACCATACCGCCAACTGTATCTTCTGCCTATCGCCCACCTCGAAGATAACGAACAAATCCTTAGTTTCTTTGAGCCAATTCCTTGCCTCGACGAAGGATTCAGTTCCATTAAAGTTTTTCCCACCCATGGCTCGAAAGTCTCTACATATCTTCGGGAAAGTATTCATGCGCGGAGGAGGAGGAGGAACCGCTGCAGCTGGGGGAGGAGGGACGTCTGCAGGGCCCGCATCATTAGCCCTAGCTTCTAGGTACCTCCTGAACCAGCCAGGTATCGGTACGCCCTCCGGAATGTTAAGATCCCCAGACATTCTAAAATGAAAGAAAAGAAAATATTCAAAACAAAGGATAGAAAGATAAGCATATGGCTTTGGGGATTATGTTTTTCAAAAATAAACTCTACTTTTGCAAATACTTCCTTTTTAAAACCTTTTTGAAAATAGTTTTCAAAAACTTTTTATCGAATCCGGTAACCTTCAGCTCTTATACCAAGTGTAACACCACATTTCTATTAAATTTGCATTAATTAAATATTAATGCATAGACCTCTCACATTAGGTCGGTAGCTTGTGGCCGATGGATGTGCCGGCGTTTCCGGGCAGACTTCTGCCACAAGCCAGGCCTAACCTCGTGTCTAAGAATATTTTAGTTGTGCCTACGACCTCTCACATTAGACCAACAGTTTGCGGTTGCTGGTTAAGCCGGTTGGTTCCGGGAAGGCTTCTAACGCAAATAGAGTCTAACCTCGTGTCATAGCCAATTTATTCCAATACAGATTATATAGATATAAGACTAATTCTGTTCATTTAACAGATTAAACTTCTTTACAGGTTACAGCAGATTAATCAAATTTCAATGTTTTACTCAATCTTAGATCGAGCCTACGGATTTTCATACCCAAATTACAATTATTTAGCTTTCAACAGATTAGGCAATTCAACAGATAACAGATCTAGCAGATTAGGCGATTCAACAGATTTAGCAGATAATAGATTTAGCAGATTAGGAAATTCAATAGATTTAGCAGATAACAGATTTAACAGATAACAGATTTAGCAGATTAGGCAATTCAACAGATTTAGCAGATAACAGATTTAGCAGATTAGGCAATTCAACAGATTTAGCAGATTAGGCAATTCAACAGATTATATATTTCTAAAACTCTATTTACATTTCTTGTCTAATCATAAATTTAGCCTAAACTTATATGCCTAAATCATGGTCATAATTCAAAATACAACATATGCCCAAATCTTTAGTTAAACTTTGCACAGTACAGAATATTCTCTAAAAGCCCAAATCATGATATACCATATGAATATGTCAAATTATAGCCTTTAATGCCAAATATCCAAAAATCCACTTTTAGGCATATTCACATTGATAGTTATCCTATTATAATATAGGTCTCTATGCCTAAGTCACATATTCCTTTTTCACGTCATGAATCGTTACAAACAATTTACCCCAAAAATCTAGATCTTTAAATTATAACATCTCAAAATCAGATCATAATTTCTATATGCATTATGTCCCCAAGTTTCATGTTATCATACAATGATTCCTCTTCTTCCAAATTACAGAGTACACACAGATCTAGATCTAATTTACAGCATATGTCCATTTCTCAAATCAGTCAAAGATCAGTCATGTCCAATTATGCATTATCCATTATTTGTCCCAAAATTTAGCGTTCGTGCATTAATCTCTTATGAGATTTGGCGCAGGCTCGTGGTAGCCTGGCTACAAAACAAAAGGAAGAAAAGAGGGAACAAATACAGAATAGTCATGATAATATTTACAAGATAGATCCACAGAAAAATATGCATAACCTCAGATCCAGATTCACAAAAATGTCAAGATAATTATTAAATTTCATATCTAAAAATAACTGTATTCGCAAAAAGGAATTATTCTTGTATTCTGGAATATGTATTCTGAAACTGAAATGCACGCCTTTGATGTAGACTAATCGTTTTAGATTTGATTCTCTTTTAATTCTATTTAGATTGAAAAAAGATGCATTAATCGTAGTTTTGATTCCAGTAGAGTGGTGACGCCGTTTTTATTTTTAATTAGAATAGAGGCAGAGTATAGGAAGAATGAAATTGTGTGGAGAGAAAGCTAGGTTTGGGGTGTTTAAATAGCATAGGGGTCACGAATCTGGTCAGAACGGGCGTCTAAATACAGAAAAATGCATTTGTCCACGGATCTGGAAATAGGGGGGAAGTCGACCCTAGTGTCGAACTGTTTAGCCAGGTCGACCCCCTGGTCGACCCTAGTGTCGACCTGGGTCCTGGGCAGGAATTTTGCCACCCAGCCCGGGTGTCTGTTTTGAATTTCGAAATTTGAATTTTTGAATTTCGGGCTGGTTTTTATTGAAACTTCTGAAGGCCATATCTTCTTCATACGGAGTCCGATTTATGCAAACTTAGACTCTATTCCAAGCAGAATTTCGAGACGAACGCAATGGCATAACCCATTTCCCTTAATTATCCTGTTACAATTTAATTATTCACTGGTTTGTCACTCTTATGTTCAAAGAAAATTCGGGGTGTTACATCGGTCTTTTCAAACAATTCTCGAAAACTTCATTCATTTCATATCGTTAATATTATTTTATAACAATTTATCGCTATTTTTATTTATATAAAAATAACCCAATTTAATTTAACGACGCTTCAGGTCAATATGCGGCCCTAACGCTATTTTTATCCGAATTTGAATTACACATTTCTCAAAATCTAACCACTGGATTTTAATAAACTTAATATCATTGGAAAGATCTTCCCAAAGCGAACCTAACGGTTCCAGTTTTGGTAAAATCCGATGGTCGAATCTTTCGGTATAATCGTTTAAAGTTACGATTGCCGAAACGCGAACTACCGCGCGCGATTCGTTTAATTTTAATTTATATTTATATATAAATAAATATAAATTGTTCGACGATTTCACTAACATATTAAAAATGATGGTTTCAACAAACAAAGCATATATTAGTACTTAAACATTTTCCTATTTTACTATCACGTGAAATGTAACATTTTAATTACAAATCCTATATTAACCTATAATCCCTTTTTATCTAAATGTACATGTAAAATGTGACATTTCTAATGAAACTAAATAAACATTAAAATGTCCCTTTTAATATCTTTTCCACTGTACATGTTATTTTTATTGTTGAGTCATTTTATACATTAAAAATGTTTCTTTTTAATGTTTTACATAATTTTGACAATAACCATGTCACTTTAAATAATAAAACATTTATACATTAAAAATGTTTCTTTTAAACTTTAACACAATTTTGACCATTCCTGTGTTCACAAATATACAATGAAAGAAAGTTTCATTGTCTACACAATTCCTACATTTCATATGTATAAATAAAAAGAAGAATTTTATATATACAACAATTCTATATTTTATATGACAAATAAAAGAAGATTTTAATTTCATAACATTTTCTATGTTCGACATGACAAATAAAAAAAGATTTTTATTTTCATAACATTTTCTATGTTGCTAATGACAAGTAAAAAAAGATTTTATTGTCATAACACTTTCTATGTTTCTAATGACAAATGAAAAGAAGATTTTCAGTTGCATAACATTTTCTATTCTTCTAATGACAAATAAAACACTTTCTATGTTGCTAATGACAAATGAAAAGAAGATTTTCATTTGCATAACATTTTCTATGCTTCTAATGACAAATAAAAAGATGATTTTATTATCATAACACTTTCTATGTTGCTAATGACAAATAAAAATGAAGATTTTCATTTGCATAACAATTTCAATGTTTTCCAATGACAAATAAAAAGGAGAATTATTTTTCTACATGTTTTCTGCATTTCACATGACAAATAAAAAGATAATTTCTATTTTCAAAAATTCCTATGTTCATATATGACAAATAAAAAAATAATTTTTATTTTCAACAATTCCTATGTTCGTATATGACAAATAAAAATATGATTTTTATTTTCAACAATTCCTACGTTCATATATGAAAATAAAAAGATAATTTTTATTTTCAATGTTTATATATGACAAATAAAAAGATAATTTTTATTTTCAACAATTTCTACGTTCATATATGATAAATAAAAAGATAATTTTATTTTCAACAACTCCTATGTTCATATATGACAAATAAAAAGATAATTTTTATTTTCAACAATTCCTATGTTCGTATATGAAACAATTCCTATGTTCGTATATGACCAAAAAAAAGAAAATTTTTATTTTCAACAATTCTGATGTTCATATATGACAAATAAAGAGATAATTTTTAGTTTCAACAATTCCTATGTTCAATAAAAGATGAAAGCAGCCTCCCTGGTGGTGTGAAAACTAGGGGTATATCAAAAAAATAATATCTTTTAATGGCTCTATTATTTTGGAATGTGAGGGGCTTAAATTCTGTTACTAGACAGAAGAATTTAGATAATCTAATTGTCAAAAAAGATATTAATTTTTTGATGGTGGTAGAACACAAGCTTTCTAATCAATCTATTGCCAATTACGTTACAAGATTTAGAAATTGGAATTTTATCAACAATAATTCTATTGAAAGTAAAATCAGAATTTTAATGGGATATGATAGAAGATATTGGAGGCATCATATAGTAAAAATTGATGAACAATGTATTACCTGTAGTTATATTAATTCTGGAGGTCTTCAGATAGCTATTTCATCCATATATGGCTCAAATCTGCAGTTCGAAAGGCAATCACTTTGGAGTCATCTCCTGGATATCAAAAACAAAATTTGTGGAGCTTGGTTAATTGCTGGAGACTTCAATGATATTTTATATTCTACTGACAGGTTTAGCAACAATAATCATAATGGCAGAGCTGGTTTTGAATTTTTCTACTGCATATCTCAACTTAATGTCATTGAGTCACCTATTAAAGGGAATTTTTTTTACTTGGAGAGGAGGTGCTAATTTAAATATCCATTCTAGAATTGATAGAGTTTTCTTGAATCAAGAGTGTGCTGCTTTATTTCCTTCTTTAACAGTAGAATGCCTAAATCGTTCTTCCAGTGATCATACCCCTATATTCATAAATCTATGTTGTAAGAGTATTGGAAGTAAAAATAACAAAAGGCAACCTTTTAGATATATGAACAACTGGTGGCTTCGGGAGGGATATTATGACATAGTGTCTCCTATTTTGAAATGCAAATTTACAGGTAATGTCTTGTATCATATCATTAATAAGTTGAAGATTACAAAAGACATCTCAAAAGTTGGTGCCATAATCATACTACTTTCTCTAGTCAAATTCAAAAGCTTAGGGATGAAAATGATAGAATATATAATTTAATGCTGTCTAATCTAAATAATTCCAGCTTATCCCAGTTATATCAAGAGAATGTTAGAAAACTGGAAGAATTTATTTATTCTCAAAGTCTGGAACTCAAGCAGAAAGCTAAAATCAAAGGAGTAGTTGAAAATGATCTTCCAACTAAATATTTCTATTCCAAAATGGTAGTTAATAGAGAGTGAATAAAAATCTGGATTCAAATAGGTATTCTATGATAGACAATGATGAGTTTTTTATTAAAGCTAAGAGATATTTTCAAGGGCTATACAAGTCTTCTTCTTTCAATACAAATTTACCTAATATTATTCCAAAGAATGTTTTATCAGAAGCTGGTAGGAAGATGCTGGACAATGATATCAGAGAGAAGGAGATTTATGAAGCCATTTTTAAAATGAAAGAAGATAGCAGTCCAGGTCCTGACGGTTTTGGAGCAAAAAAATTTAAAATACACTGGAATGACATGAAAGAAGACCTATTGTAGGCTTTTAATGATGCTTTTTTAAGGAGAAAAATTATAAGAGAGATAAATCATACTTTCATATGCTTAATCCACAAAAAACAAAATGCCTCAGAACCTGCTGATTTCAGGCCTATTTCATGTTGTAATGTTATTTAAAAATCATAAGCAACATTTTTTGTAATAGATTAAAGTTAATATTGCCTGATCTCATTTCAGAAAATCAGAATGCAATTATTGCAGGAAGATATATGGCTGAAAATAACTTACTTGCATATGAGATGGTTAGCTGCTTTAATCGTGCTAGTGCGGACAAGATTTGCCTGAAAATAGATCTGCAGAAAGCATATGACAAGTTAAACAGGGAATTTATTATACATATTATGAAGAAAATGAACTTCCCTCCATTATTTTGCATATTTATCTATAAATGTATCTCTTCTCCAACATTTTCTATTCTCATAAATGGGATTCCACAAGGTTTTATCAAAAGTAACAGAGGGATACGACACGATGATCCGCTTTCACCCTATTTATTTGGCTTAGCTATGGAATATTGCTCTATATTATTTGATCTGGGATATCATAAGGGTAATCTTAGACCAATTTACAAAAATATTCCCATTATTATGCATCTTATATATGCTGATGACTTGCTGGTTTTCCCTAAATGTAACCAGGATAGTATTTATGCTATCAAAGAGTTTTGGACTGTTTATCCAATAATGGTTTGAAAGTAAATGAGGAAAAAACTAAGATATATCTAAATAAAGGTAACAGAAGTAAAGATTTTATTTCCACATATTTAAATTATCAAATTTCTAATCTTCAAGTCAAATACCTCGGTCTTCCTTTATCTAATAGAAAAATAAGTTGGAGAGATGCAAATCAACTTCTAAATGCTGTAAAAAATAAACTAAATTGTTGGAGCAACAAATTCTTATCTAAGACTGGCTGAATTGAGCTGATAAATTCTTCCATATATCATATGGTTTTATTCTGGATTTAGACTTACCAGATTCCTATTCAAACTATTAACAAGATTGAATCTCTATGTGCCAATTTTATTTGGAAGAATAAATATCATGTTGTTTCTTGGGATCAATTATGTAAGCCTAAATGATATGGTGGAGTTAGTCTAAAGAACATTAAAAATTTACAAACTGCTATGGCGCTTAAACTGATTTGGAATTTTCTGCAAGGAATTTCATTGTGGTCAAGATGGATGTATAGCAGGTATATTAAGAATAAAAAAATTTGGGTCATGAATGTGGACTCTAATGCTTCTTATACTTGGAGATTGATGTTGAGAGCAAGAGACAGCTGCAGAAATTTATTTAATAAAAATGTAGTAAATGGACATGATACACACCTGTATTTTGACCCTTGGATTGATGGAAAGAATTTGATCTCGATCCTGGGATGGCAGCACATGGTGAATAGTGATATTCAGAGCTTCAAGGTTTCAAATATAATACAAGAACGCAAATGGATTTTGAACAATCTACACCTACCATCAAGAACTGCAGAGAAAATCAATCAGATCAATTTCTACTCGAATAAACAACAGGATTTTTGGATATGGACAGCAAATGGAAGTGGTAAATTCTCTATTAAATCGGCTTATCAATTGGTTTTTCCTCATCTTACTTACTTAGATTGGGCAGATTTCATTTCGAAGAAGCCAGTTGTTCAAAAATATGCTTTCACTACCTATTTGGCTTGCTTAAACAAATTACCAACTCTGGATAAAATTAAAAGATGGAATCGTTTAAAGGAAAGTACTTGTAATTTATGCAAATCTAAAAATGAAGACAGGGATCACTTATTTTTCACGTGTCCTTATTCAACATATATCTGGAATTTTTTAAGTAGGGAATTTCATCTCAAGACGTCTGGAAGCTATAAGCTAATGGATACCATTCAGGATCTCATCAATTTCAGTTCTAAAGACAAACAGACTAAATCTCTCCTTAGAATTATGATTACAACCAGTGTTAGCAATATATGGAACAAGAGATGCAAAGGATTGTACAATAAGGCTATTACTCCAAAGGAAGTTAAAGCTAACCTGATTCTTGCTGAAATCGCTGCGTTGGTTCAAGCTTTCGAGCACAAGAGAAAGAAGTAGGTGGCTCTTACTTTAAGACCTAAATTAATTGGAAGATGATTATCGATGAAAGAGGAGTTTCGAGGCTTTTCTTCAAGTTAACATGGCTGTAGCTTTTGGGATGCCATTTTGGAAGAAGAGTTGTCAGTGTATGGCACGCGGGTTTATTTTTGTTTTTTCTGTAGTTTAAATCGTCGTGGCTTTTTATGGTGTGTTCTTGTTTTCTTCATTACGAGGTGCCTTTTCTTTGTTATATTGTACAGTATTTGTTTACCTTTGACTATTATTCCTGGTACCTTGAACCTTTGTATTTTCTCTTATTTAATAAAGTACCCATCTTGTTTCAAAAAAAAATAAAAAAATCCTATGTTCATATATGACAAATAAAAAGATAAATTTTATTTTCAATAATTCCTATGTTCATATATGACAAATAAAAAGATAATTTTTGTTTTCAACAATTCCCATGTTCATATATGAAAATAAAAAGTTAATTTTTATTTTCAACAATTCCTGTGTTCATCTATAACAAATAAAATGATAATTTTTATTTTCAACAATTCCTATGTTCATGTATGACAAATAAAAAGATAATTTTTATTTTCAACAATTCCTACGTTCATGTATGACAAATAAAAAGATAATTTTTATTTTCAACAATTTCTATGTTCATATATAACAAATAAAAAGATAGTTTTTATTTTCAACAATTCCTATGTTATATATGAAAAATAAAAAGATAATTTTTATTTTCAACAATTCCTACGTTCATGTATGATAAATAAAAAGATAATTTTTATTTTCAACAATTCCTATGTTCATATATGACAAATATAAATAAAAATTTTATTTTCAACAATTCATATGCTCGTATATGACAAATAAAAATATGATTTTTATTTGTATACAAATTTCTATATTTTCCATGACAAATAAAAAAAAGGATTTTTATTTGTTCACGCACTCTATATAAATCATGACAAATAAAAAAGGGATTTTTATTTGTTCACCAATTTTCAACAATTCCATTATATTCAATTAAATCAAACAAATTACCACAAACAGCATCAACCAATTCAAATCAAATCACGTACAATACCCAACTGAATTAAATAGCATATATGTAAGAATTTCTCAATGCATAATAATTAATTACTTTTATTTATTTAAAAAGAAATCTCATAGTGCTTTGGATTTTCCCAAAAATTTCATATCTATCAAAATCCTCTGGTCGCTTCTAAAACGAAGTAGACTCCGTCACGATCCAAACAATTCCTGTTTCACGCGATTCCGATTACATATGAATAAGTTACGAATTTATTTGTATTGATAATGTTTAAAATTAAATTAATTATATAATTAAAATAAAAATACACCTGTCTTCTTCCTACTGAAACCACGGCCGCGACCTTTCCCTTTGGTTCAAAACTAGGTCAGACTTCTGTGATCCAACCACTCGACTTCGTGACGATCGGAGGGTGCCATAGCGGAGAGGGGAGAGTGGCACTCGGGGGGGGGGGGGGGGGCACGCGGTGGAGCACGATCAGCTCCTGGTGCTGCGGCGGCACTGTAAACGTGCGGGGTTCGGGGCTCTGGTTCGATCGAACCACTTGATGATAAGGAGGGTTGTCCGTACGGATTTGAAGAGGAGGAGGAGTACTTCAATATTGTCAAAAGGAAGTAGGGATTTAATTAAGTGGATGGAGAGATTTTAATGGAGGAAGTGTGGAGCTTTGAAAACGAAAGTGGCGGGGGCTAGGTTTTGTAAATTAGGGTTTAGATTATCCACTATTTATAATATTATATAATTAAATTCCCTAATTTACAAAAAAAAAAAAAAAACCGCTACTTCTTATTAACTCCAAATCCAGTCCAAAGAATGTTACCCCTAGCCAAATACCCCTATTCCGGACATAATGGACTAGGTCCAGCCAGCCCATTTGTTCGTCTCATCTCACTTTTCTTTAATTTAAAAAATAAAACATTTAATTATTTAATTTGATCGTACATTTTAATTTACCGGGGCCACATATTGACTCCAAAAATTCACAAAAAATAAATCTAACTAAGTTTTGATGATACGGTGCTAACAAAATTAATTTCGTCGAATTTGAATACCGTTTGGAAAATGGCCTTTTAATGGTTGATCTAATTCAATAAAAAATAACAAACACATTTTAATTTACTACGCTCACATATCAATTCCAAAAATTATGGAAATTTAAATCTAGCAATAATTTGACATTCCAGATCCAACAAAAATGTTTTCGTCAAAAACGGATGTCGTTTGTAAAATGGCTATTTTTAACAGCTTTACTATTATTATAAAAAAAGAATTTTTAAATTCTAACACATTTTCCAACAAAATTTCTTAAAATAAAATTTTTAAATTGGTTCTGATTTTCTGGGTTGTTACAATCTCCCCCACTTAAAAACTTTTCGTCCCCGAAAAGGAAACAAGAGTACAGTAGGAAACAAAACGGAAAATGCAAAATATTGTAAATGTACCTCAACACAAGAGCTACTCGGAGATGTCCACTCTGCACTTGGGATAAGCCTGTTTGATGCTATCCTCAGTCTCTCATGTACAGTATCTAGGATCTGCGCTCCACTGCACTTTGACTAAGTGGATCCTCTTATTCCTCAGAATTCGGATCTCCTAGCCAACAATTTTCATTGGCTCCTTTCTTACGGCTAAGCTCGGGGTAATCTCCAAATCTTGTTGTGCTGCTTCCTCCACAATCAAGTATGGATCATGTACATGCTTTCGAAGTTGAGACACATGGAATACATCAAGCAACCCTGGCATCCAGTCAGGCAACTGAACCATGTAAGCGAGAGTTCCAATCCTTTCGAGAATAGGAAATCGACCAATGAATCTCGGCCCCAACTACCCAGTCTTCCCGAAACGAACTACACCTCTCAATGGGGAAACCTCAAGTACACATAATTGCCAACAGCACATTCTAAATCCCTTCTTCGTGAGTCTGCATAGCTCTTCTGTTGGCTCTGAGCAGTTTGAAGTCGCTTCTTAACGAAGTCGACTTTATCCGATGCTTCACGAATCATGTAGGGACCCAATAATTACCGATTGCCTAGTTCCACCCAACATGCGGGAAATCTACATGGCCTGCCATAAAATTCTTCAAATGGCGACATCTGCAAGCTTGCTCGGTAACTGTTATTATAAGAGAACTCAACCTAATGCTAGTGATCCTCCCATGACCCGCCAAAATCAAGAATGCATGCTCACAACAAGTCTTCTAGTATATTGTTCACCCTCTCAGTCTAGCCATCTGTTTGAGGATGATAAGCAGTGTTCAGATTCAACTTTGTCCCCAGCTCCTCCTGGAATGCTTCCCAAAATTTACTAGCGAATAACGGATCACGATCACTAGCAATGCTACTGGGAACTCCATGTAGTCTGGGCTCCATACCATGACACCACTTCTAGCTAGAAAGAAACGCATGCACTCCCTGCAGTCAAGATCCCGTTTTTGACTCATTCCGGGGTGTGAGGCTCGCGAAGTAACGCTTATACACAAAGCTATGCTAAATAAAGCTGTGCTTTGATCATCAACCACAGGGCTCTACTTTTCAACAAGAGCCTTGATCATTTGCATCTTGACATGCCACACTGACAATTCACGCCATGCGACTGATATCTATCAATATATAACCTCTAAGATCGTACGTCTCAGAGAAGGGTGTTAAGCAAGAGAATAGATTCTCCGCCACCAAACATATATATATTAAGTAGAAATCAATTCACACAGAACGAAATTCAATGTCAGACACACATCCATTTACAAGTCCGTTCTGAGTCTGAACGAAACCTGAGACACCTTAATCCTCGTCCCACATATCCAATACGGGAGAAAGGTGCTCGTAAATCTGAAAAATCAACAAGTACTTCTGGAAAACTACCACTGTAACCATTTATTGGGAGCTACCCAATACCGAGCATCAGTAGTCGCCCATTCGATGTGAAGATCGCCGGTCTTCAATCACCGTCTTCAATGTCTTTGATTTAAATCGTCGTATAATTATTTGAAATGAGATTGAACTCGGTCTTTTCAAATAATTCTCAAATATATATAATTTCAATCATTTCATATCGTTAATATTATTTTATAACGATTTATCATTATTTTTATTTATATAAAAATAACCCAATTTAATTTAACGACGCTTCAGGTCAATAGGCAGCCTAACGTTGTTTTTATCCAAATTTGAATTACACATTTCTCGAAATTTAATCGTTGGATTTTAACACACTTAATATCTTTGAAACATCTTCCCAAAGTGAACCTAACGGTTCCAATTTTGGGAAAATATGACGGTCGGATCTTTAGATATAATCGTTTGAAGTTACGATTGTCGAAATGCGAACTACCGCGTGCGATTCATTTAATTTTAATTTAAATTCATATATAAATATAAATTATTCGATGATTTCACTAACATATTAAAAATGATGGTTTCAACAAACAAAGCATATACTAGTACTTAAACATTTTCCTATCATGTAAAATGTAACATTTTAATTACAAACCCTACTTTAACCTATAATCCCTTTTTATCTATATGTACATGTAAAATGTGACATTTTTAATGAAGCTAAATAAACATTAAAATGCCCATTTTAATCTCTTTTCCAATGTACATGTTATTTTTATATTAATGAGTCATTTTATACATTAAAAATGTTTCTTTTCAATGTTTTACATAATTCTAACAATAAACATGTCACTTTAAATAATGAATCATTTTATACATTAAAAATGTTTCTCTTTAATGTTTAACACAATTTTGACCATTCATGTGTTCACAAATATACAATAAAAGAAAGTTGAATTGTCTACACAATTCCTACATTTCATATGTATAAATAAAAAGAAGAATTTTATTTATACAATAATTCTATATTTTATATGACAAATAAAAGAAGATTTTTATTTTCATAACATTTTCTATGTTCAACATGACAAATAAAAAGAAGATTTTTATTTTCATAACATTTTCTATGTCGCTAATGACAAATTAAAAAAAAGATTTTATTGTAATAACACTTTCTATGTTGCTAATGACAAATGAAAAGAAGATTTTCATTTGCATAACAATTTCTATGCTTCTGATGACAAATAAAAAGAAGATTTTATTGTCATAACACTTTCTATGTTGCTAATGACAAATGTAAAGAAGATTTTCATTTGCGTAACATTTTCAATGCTTCTAACGACAAATATAAAGAAGATTTTATTGTCATAACACTTTCTATGTTGCTAATGACAAATGAAAAGAAGATTTTCATTTGCATAACATTTTTTTGCTTCTAATGACAAATAAAAAGAAGAATTTATTGTCATAACACATTCTATATTGCTAATGACAAATAAAAAAGAAGATTTTCATTTGCATAACAATTTCAATGTTTTCTAATGATAAATAATAAGGAGAATCATTTTTCTACATGTTTTCTTCATTTCACATGACAATTAAAAAGAGAATTTTTATTTTCAACAATTCCTATGTTCATATATGACAAATAAAAATATGATTTTTATTTTCAACAATCCCTATGTTCATATATGACAAATAAAAAGATAATTTATTTTCAACAATTCCTATGTTCATATATGACAAACAAAAAGATAATTTTTATTTGTTCAACAATTTTCAACAATTCCATTGTATTCGATTAAATCAAACAGATTACCACAAACAGCATCAACCAATTCAAATCAAATCTCGTACAATACCCAACTGAATTTAACGGCGTATGTGTAAGAATTTCTCAATGCGATAATAATTAATTAGTTTTAATTATTTAAAAAGAAATCTCATAGTGCTTTGGATTTTCCCAAAAATTTCAGATCTATCTAAATCCTCTGGTCACTTCTAAAACGAAGTAGACTCCGCCATGGTCCAAACAATTCATGTTTCACACGATTCCGATTACATATGAATAAGTTACGAAATTATTTGTGTTGATAATTTTTTAAATTAAATTAATTAAATAATTAAAATAAAAATTCACCTTTCTTCTTCCTACTGAAACCACAGCCGCGCCTTTCCCTTTAGTTCAAAACTAGGTCAGGCTTCTGCAATCCAACCACTCGACATCGTGACGATCGGAGGGTGCCACAGCGGAGAGGGGAGAGTGGCGCTCAGGGAGGGGGGCACATGGTGGAGCTCGATCAGCCTTTGGTGGTGCGGCAATGCTACAAAAGTGCGGGGTTCGGGGCTCTAGTTCGATCGAACCAATTGATGATAAGGAAGTTGTCCATACGGATTTGAAGAGGAGGAGGAGTACTTCAATATTGTCAAAAGGAAGTAGAGATTTTGTTGAACGGATGGAGAGATTTTAATGGAGGAAGTGTGAAGCTTTTCTAGCCATGAAAACGAAAGTGGCGGCAACTAGGTTTTGTAAATTAGGGTTTAGATTATCCACTATTTATAATATAATATAATTAAATTCCCTAATTTACAAAAAAACCGGTTACTTCATAATATCTTCAAATCTAGCCCAAAGAATGTTGCCCTTAGACAAATACCCCTATTCCGGACACAATGGACTAGGTCCCGTCAGCCCTTTTGATCGTCTCAGGGCACTTTTCTTTAATTTAGAATATAAAACATTTAATTATTTAATTTGATCATACATTTTAATTTACCGGGGCCACATACTAACTCCAAAAATTTCCGAAAAATAAATCTAGCTATGTTTTGACGATACGGTCCTAATAAAATTAATTTCGCCAAATTGGGAGACAGTTTGGAAAATTAATGGTCGATCCAATTCAATAGAAATTAACGAACACATTGTAATTTACTACGCTCACATATTAATTCCAAAAATTATGGAAATTTAAACCTAGCAATAATTTGACATTCCAGATCCAACAAAAATGGTTTCGTCGAAAACGGAGGTCGTTTGTAAAATGGCTATTTTTAATAGCTTTATTATTATTTTAAAAATAGAAATTTTCAATTCGGACACATTTTCCAACAAAATTTCTTAAAATAAATTTTTTAAATTGGTTTTGATTTTCTGGGTTGTTACAGAAGTGGTTTTGGGTTCGGATTCCTTGATGATCAAAGCAGGATTTTTTTTAGAGGAAGACGGGTGTGTAGCGTGAAACTACACAACCGATTACGCGTAGTAGTAAATAAGTAGAAATATGCCTGGTTGACAGGCCCAACCAGTAGCATAGTGGTTTAGGCCAAGAAGGCCAATATAGCTAGTACAAGCAAAGTGCACAACAAATAATGTACATCAGATAGTTTAGAACAAAGTATATAGCAAGAGACAACAAGCCAAAAACTAACAGAGTAGGTAATACTAGACTACAACAGGAATCAAAGCGGGACTTGGGTGCTACTTTCGTGCAATCCTGGAGACTGGGGCATTGGCAGAGAAAGCCTGAAGCGAGCGGGTCTGGATGATCCTGTCCAAGAATCGAAAAGATGCAAGATGTGATGACAAATACCCATCAGGAGTTTCTTGGGTCTGCCGAAGATGTGGGCGTTGCGTTCTAGCCAAATACTCCAGGCAAAGAAAGCCACTAAAGAATCCAAAATGGAGTCAGGGGGGTTACGCTGCCAATATTCAAAGAACGAGTGGATTAAAGGTATGAAGCCAAGAAGGAAGGAGCTGATAGCTGCCCAAACAGAATATGAAAAATCGCATTCGAAGAAGAGATGAATGAGGGATTCAATATGATTGTTACAAAGGACGCAAGAGGGGTCAATGTTGTCGCAAAAACGATGCAGGCGATCTTCGGTGTTAATGCGGTTGTGGATAAGGAGTCATTGAAAGAAGATGGCCCGAGGGAGAAGGTGACAGTGCCAAACACGAGAGAAAGTGAAATATCGACCTGGATGAATAAGAAATTTATAGCAGGCCGAAACAGATAAAATGGATCCTAAGGCCCATAAGAATTTATCAGGACTGATATTGAACTGGTTTGAGTTAAGAGTATAAACAATGCATATAAGCTTGTTTAGAGATTCAAGCCCAATACAAGTGCAAGGTAAGAAGCCCAATGGGCCTAGAGAATGAGCTGATGCAACTGATAATGGGTTATATTGGTTTAATGTTGCGAGGTTAGGGAATAGAGTGGAAAAGGGGATCTATTCATTCCATATATCCATCCAAAATAGACAAGAATCACCATTATTGACTTTAACATGGAAGAGTGTTTTTATTCTAGGGATGATAGATAGTACTCCTTTCCAGAATGGCGAGGGCTTAAATGATGGGTTAGAGTGAAGAATCAGAAAGGGGTTTGATTGATATAGTCGATGAAGGATCCAGTTTTTCCAAATAAATTGTCCTGAAGCGAGGCTGCGCCATAACCATTTAGCAAAAGTTCCATGTTGAAGGCAGAGAGGTTATGAATACCAAGGCCACCATGAGATAGAGGAAGGCAAATAGTTTGCCAATTGATCAGTTTTTTCAATTTGCCACCATTCCAAAGAAAAGAACTTCGAATTGAGTCAATTTTGTTGATAACCCAAACTGGGAGTTTATGGAAGGACATCCAATAGTTTGGAAGGGAAGTGAGGACGTGTTTAACAAGTATAAGACGACTTGCTGATGATAATGAGCTAGCTTTCCAACTTGTAAGTCTGTTTTCAATCTTAGAAATGAGGGGTAGCCAATCTGATTTATGAAGTTTGGTAAGACGAATTGGAATACCCAAATAAGTATTGGGAATGAATCGAGCTTACAGTTAAGGCCTTCAGCAATTAGGGCCCAGATGAGTGCAATTGACCAACATTATAAGAGATCTTTTGTTGAAATTGATGGATAGTCCTGAAATCAACTCAAAAGAGTAGAGGAGAATTTTAAGGCAATGAAGTTGGAGTGGTAAAGAGAATAGTGTCATCTGCAAATTGTAAACAAGCTGTGCGTATATTTGAGTTAGGTAGTGATATGCCTGAGAAAATATTATGAAATAGTGATTGTTTGATCATTTGGTTAAAGACATCTGCGATTAGGACAGAGAGAAGAGGTGAAAGGGGTCACCTTGCCTTAAACCTCTTCTACATCTAATTTTGCCACCAAAATCGCCATTGATATATATTGTGGAAATACTACCATGGAGAATTGCTTCTATCCAGTTACACCATTTTAAGGGGAATCATCTATGGTACATAAGGGAGATAATGAAGTCCCAGTTTATTGAGTCAAATGCCTTTGAAAAATCAAGTTTGAAAAGGACACCTGGGGTGTTTGAAGTGTGGCAGAAGGAGATGACCTCTAGGGTAGCAGCAACACAGTCTAGTATGTTTCTGCCTTTGATGAATGCAGATTGGTCAGAGTCAATTAAGGAATCAATGTGGTTCTGGAGCCTGGTGGCTAAGATTTTAGTGATGATTTTGAATGTAGTGTTAAGAAGACTAATGGGTCTGAAGGAAGGTAAAGTGTTAGGACCTGTGAATTTTGGAATGAGGATGATGTTAGTATAATTTAGATTAGCAATGGATGAAAGATTGGAATAGAATTCAGAGCACATTTCAATGATGTCTGTCTTTAATGTGGGCCAAAAGTGTTTGAAAAAAATTGGGCCAAAACCATCAGCCCAGGGGCTTTGTCATTTGCCATTTCA
The DNA here is from genome assembly GCA_030737875.1 of Allium sativum. Classification (NCBI taxonomy): domain Eukaryota; kingdom Viridiplantae; phylum Streptophyta; class Magnoliopsida; order Asparagales; family Amaryllidaceae; genus Allium; species Allium sativum. The sequence goes on along the minus strand of CM060920.1, from coordinate 266,212,922 downwards.
CTTAAGGCTTTCGAAATTTCCTCTTTAGAGAAAGACTGTTCAATGGCAATTGGAGAAGGGTTAGGGTATAAGCGATGCCAGTTTATGTCAGGAGATGAGGGAGGTAATGAACCGAGAATGTCCCTATAAAAATTGGTAAAATGGTGGCAGATGTCTTTTGAGTCAGTGAGTAAAGTGTTGTTGTGGATGATTTCTGGAATGTAGGAAGAGCGACGGTGGCTATTAGCAATTCTATGAAAATAAGCAGTATTTTTATCTCTCTCATTAATCCATTTTGATTTTGATCATTGTTTCCAACCAAGCTCCTCTTGTTTGATTAATCTATCAAGTTCTAACTCAAAAAATTTCAGATTATGACGCTCAGTTTCAGACAAGGGATGGTGTTCTTCAATGATGTTTAAATTAAGAATGGCGTCTTGTATGGATGCAATGCGAGTTTTTAGAGAGTTCCAAACATTTTTAGCCCAAGGTCGAATTAATTTTCTTAAGCAGGATTTTTATTCATGTTTACTTGTTTTCGGTCTAAAACCTGCTGTAAATTTAATTATGCGATTAATTAACTTATAAAAACTAAAACAAAAATTAAAAATGAGTTTATATAACTTACACTCACCGCGCGAGTCTTACACAACCGAGAAAACCGTGCCTGTACCTTCTTGCTCATCCAGGTTGGCTTCTTTCCTGCACATTTCGCATTTTGTATGGTCTCTTTATAGTTCTTTCGCATCTTTCTATTCTTGTGGTTAAGAAAGGCAACCATATCTTTGGGATGAACCCAAAAAGCTGCCTGCATATTGAAAATAATATAAATTGTATTACATATATTATATTAATTTTGAAATGAAAAACAAATTATAATTACCAAAACCTCGGCGAAGATGACATTCTTGATATGAAGAGGAATGTCGTCCTAATGGAGCCAAGAGCCTGTCATCCTGCTGACGTAGGCCGGTCTAGAAACATGTAAAATAAAGTCTATAGGTTGGAGCTTAAAGCCCATGCAGAACATAAAATGTAAGCATTTAATAAACTTTAGATAATAAACATTTGCTAAATTAGATACTTATCCTGCATTTTTGGACATGAGCTTTATGACCGAACATAAATTCGGTGGCTCAGATATGCAGATGAAGAGTGGGTGGGCTGTCTCGCCTAGAAGGCATATCTGTTATAAGTATATCATTTCGTATAATGATAAAACATTTCTGTCAGTTGACAAACTCTGAACATACTTATAAACGTACTCATAACATACTCATAAGCATATTCATTATCACATAAAGCTAATATCATACAGTATATCAGTTCATAAACTCAGAACATACATTATACAGGTTCACTACATTAATTTACAAACTCAAAACATTATATTAGTTCGTTATTAGAAAAAAATATCATTATACATCATAGATTACAACACAATTAAAATTCAGGATACAGTTAACAACAAGTAATACAAATATTATCAGTCCTTTTAGTTTTCTGATTTAGTTTCGGTTACGTTCTTTATATTGTTTTCTGCTAGATTATCTAATGTTTCTATTAAAGTATTTGATTTGTCATTCAATAACCCTAAATCAATATTATCAGTTAGTAATATTTCATCATTTTTATCCATATCTATTTTATACATTGCATCTTAAGGAATAGTAATTCCTTTAATCGTAAACCTTGCCTTTGTTTTAATTACAACAAGCCAATATGCTTTATCTTTTTTTAAGAATGGATATAGAGAAAAATAAACTTGTAATACTTACTTGGATAATACAAAAGAATCATACTTGTAGAAATGTGATATGTGCTTTATTTCTATAAGCTTATAATCTTTGCGCACATTGATTCTAGAATCAGGAACATTGCTGAAACAATTGCACTTGAATAAAGCAACTTTTTCAGTAGATTGTATAATATGTCAACTCTAAAGCTTGTGTTAATACATCATGGAAGTCTTTTATATGCTCATCTAGATCGTCACTATCTTTCACAAAATAAACCACTGTTATACGTTAATTTTTTAGTATCATGGTCTTTGGTGTTGAATTTAAATCTCTTATCGAAGAACATCAGATAAGTCTTGGTATTTCTTTTTGGTTGTAACGCAAGATGTTGAAATCCTTCATCATGACTCATATTATTGGATCGTAAACGTACTTTGAAGACCATTTACAAAAATCTTTATTGAGATCATCACTAGATAGATGCAATGATTCGTAAATACTACAAACATATATGAGTTTATTATTACCTAAAAACTAATGTAGATATAACTGAAATAAATATGAAAATTTTAATACTTAACAAATGGTGCAACTTCTAATTTAGAAGAATTCATATGCATGCTACATGGTGTTCTTTACCGTCTAACCGTAATTCTAAACATTTTCCAACAAATCGCCATGTTGTCTGAAAATAAGTAACATTATTGGATAAAAATATTATTACGGCTTCATCATTAGAGGACCGCTTACAAATGATAAGATCAAATGGTCGCTGAAGTGCTAAGAAAAAAGAATGAAGCTTATTCTTCAAGATAAGATTGCAAATCAAACCTTCAACTGTGCTTTTTATTGGACTATTTTCTTCAGATGATTCAAGCAGCTATTACAAAATTAATTCAGTGTAAATGTACTACGTAAGTCTGAATTAAAAAAAACATAATTTTTACTAATATATTTTATTACCACTTAAAATGGTACATCCATACATGTTACAATGGATCTCGAAGAATTGCTTCGGATGGAAGATAAATAGGTAAATATTTCATTACATTAAAGAAAACTAGAGGGAATATTTTTCTTGTTTGCAAAGAAATATTGGAATTTCTACTTCAAGTTTACGTAGATGGTCGATTTTTAATGTTGTCAAACAAAGCTGGTTATAAAATAGGCTTAACTCTATTATAACACTCCATGCTTCTATAAAACAGGCCTAATAAGTTAGAGAATATTTATAATTTCAAAAGCTGTAAATTCTAAATTACCTAAGATGAATTTAGAACAAGAATCGAGATCTAACTAATTAAATCCAAATCAAAGGGAAATCCGAGAAAGGGAAATTCTGTGATAAAGCTGAATTTTGAAACAAGATTTTTATATAAAAAAAACCTTTCAAAATCATTTAAAACTATTTGTACTTTTAAAAATACGCTCTCTCAAGAATGATACTTAGACTGATTATACTCATTCGAGGTTGTGCTATTCTATCTCTAATTAGTTTTAACCCTATAAGCTAAGGTTTATATAAAACTAAAACTCTGATTCCAAATGTAACAACCCGCCTTTAAGAGTGTCTCAAGTCGGCAATAAAACCAACTCAAATTGCTCGAAATTATAGATTGTTATTGATATTGGGTTAAGTATAAAAATAATCACAGAAAACTCATAAACGCAAAAGGCCGAATATCTCACAGCAAAATAAATAAAATACAATTGCAGTACATGAAGCTACTGCATACAAAATTTGAAAATAGTGTATAATATCATAGTTATAGAATCAGGTGCAGCGGAAGTCTAAACAAAAAGGGTTTCACAAATACATAAGCAACTAACTGAACTAAAACAATAATATTTTTATAATTTCAAACCTAAACCCTTACAAAAGTAGGTATTCTTTTGTGCCGAATATAGATGAAGATGAAGATAAAAAAGAGATTAGAATTGCTTGATTTTTATTGTTTTCTATTATGATATAGAACATGTTGTTAGGGTTTTTTTTTATGGTTAGGGTTTTCCATTACATTTTAGGATATTTTTTCCTCTCCGTTAAAAATTTCTAGCTTGGAGAACATTAAATTTGACGACGTTGTAATAGAGAATGACAATATAAGTTTTGACTTGTAAGGTTTTTATCCGTATAACTTACGTATCTTCTTTTACAAATTGATACATATTTTTTTTGTCGTTTGATAGTTGGAATATTTGAATGATGATAAGTTGGACGATAAACATAATGGTTGTGATAATGTGATGCAAGATGTTTGATCAAATGACTCAAAATACATAAATGTTGATTTGAAGAATCATTTCACAACCGACGAAGTAAGTACTCATTTGTCAAAATTAAATTGATATTGTGGTTATTAAAATGGATTATTAAATTAAATCATATTACAACTGAAGAAGTAAGGGAGCAAGGAAGCGTTTGTGTATAGGAAGTAGCTAGTGGTCTCTGCATTTTTTGGTTATTAGTTTAGACGGTGGCAAAAAAAGGAAATTTAAAATATTTGGGGTGCTTTTAGTTTAGTGGCCAGAAGTGTAAATAGGGGTGTGAATAGTAGCACCCATAATGTAAACATGGAAACAATGAAAATGATAAATAGATAAAGATACGATCTTCAATATATCTCTAGCTTCGAAAGGTAAAATCTCAAACTGTAGTGCTCGGTCTGACCCGAGCAAAATGCAAAAACAAAACACTCGAATCAGAACTAACATTTTCATGAAAAATAAATCGACTCAGGTGAATTATTAAAATGAAATACATGGGTAACTTAAATGATATTTGGGATTCCTATGCTCTGAGGATCCATCAAACTAGACATATATAATATAATATGCTATTATTCTAGTGTATACGGTAAAAATACTATTGAAAATAACGTAACAGAGATTATATTTTTACCTTTATACTATTTATAAAAATTGTAGTCTATACAGTACTGTAAACTCCACTAAATCGTTGGGCTATACTATTTCATTTTTACCTTTATACTATTTAGCTTAAGTAAAATATTTTACATAAATAAAGTATTAAACAATTGAAATACAATAATCGGATCCAAACCAAATATTTATATTTCAAAATTCGATTTATAATTCAATTGGAATTCGAATCCCATTCAAAACATTCATAAATCCAACTAGCATAAATTGTAACCAATTTACAACCAGAATTACAATTATAAACTATTAATTAAATTTGTTTTAAAACTTAAATTCTAAGTATAATTTATTTATTATTTTTCAACCATCGTTCCAAGTTTAATTACTAAGTCAATTTTCTCAAATCAAATTCTCAACTTCAAAATTTATAAATTAAGTCTTAAAACTAAATTCTCCTTTAAATTATATTTATTAAATTTATTACATTAAAGTAGTATTAAATTAAACCAAATCATTTTTAAATAGATTAAATCCTTTAAAATCAAACAAAATCTTGACTTTAAATCTTAATTAAATTATCAAAACGGCATAGTGATTTGGGTATATATCATTTCAACCCATAATGAATTTCCTAAATCTATGGGAACTTGCAATGTGAGAGCAGCATAAATAAAATGTCAAAACATATACATAACAACATATGTCAATTGTGCAAATCGTGCCATATATCTCTTGTCAACATTGTACGTCATATGTACACAATACACATGTCATATGATACGATTTTCTATAAGCAGTCCTAACATTTTAATCAATCAATTCAAATGTGCCAAATTATATTTCACAAAAATGGCAGCCTAGTGTGAAATAAACCCACCTTCCGCAGCAAGACAAAGAAGCAACAACGAACGAACATGAAATAAAATGGCGAAATCCGACGAGACTTCGGCGAACAAAACCGGTTTCGAGATCGATTAAACATGACAACTAACTCGAATCTAATCATTTACGACTTGGACCAAAAATAGTAAAACCAAGCCTCTTATCCCTTTACTTTCATGCAACAAACTAAATTTCACTTCTTTTTTCCCCAAACTAAACAAATCCAAGTTTTCCCTTTCTTTTCCAAACTAACCACTTCTACTATGTGCATGAAAAAGGGAGGTTGCCAAAAATGAACACAAACTGTCTGTAGCCAATCACGCATGCAAGTATTTGTAATTCCAACATGTGAATATGGATAGACTTTCACATATGCAAAGAGACAATACATTATATCTCCTTTTTTCCTTTTTCTTTTTTCCCCTTTTTTGAAGGAGGATAGGGAGAACAATAACACATCAACCAACACAATACTCAACAAAAATCCAACAGTGAAGTTCTCACCTTGTATATTTCTCGGCCAACAAAATTTTGGCTACAAGAAAATGTGGTTTTTTCAGAAGCAAGACAGAACTCATGACAAAAAAAGAACAAAACTCAAGGCTATAATACATTCGCCCTGGAGATAATGGCCCATGTTTGCACCAGGGGCGGAGGAGGGCATTGTCTCCGGTGATGGTAGGTGGCGGTTGGTCGCTGCTAAGGGGTAGGATAATGGGTTTTCAATGGGTTCGGATTTTTTTCATGGTTTTTGATGGATTCAGGTTTAAAGAAGAGTAAAAGGGTCGAGTTGACGGTGGTCGGAGGAATGAATGGAGGTAGTGACTCAGGAAGGAGGGATGACGATCTTTGATAGGTGCGGTGGTTTATGGTGGCCGAGCAAAGATGAATAGTTGTTCGGCTTTTATTTTGAAAAAATGAAGATAGAGAAAGAAATCAATTGTTCGAGTTTAGATAAAGAAGAGATGCTTTATTCTTGGATATAGATTTGTTGGGTAATCGGTCAAGCTATAGTGGTTTTTTAAATTGTTGTTCAAGTCCAATGTTTTTGATAAATTTAAGTTTGGTTATGAAGACAAATTCTTGGACATAAAATCTATTCTTATCTACCTCAAATATTAATCATACAAGTTCAACAACGCTATTTTCGAGTCTATGTTTGTGGCTTTTGCAAATTTATGAAAAATCAATTTTGCGCAATTTTAGTCCAAATTTAATATTATTGAAAGAAATGTTCGAATTTTGTAAAACGAAAAATGGTGTTTTGTTCAAAAAACAACCTACTATTTTTGAAAAGAAAATGCCTCAATTTCAGAAACGTTTTATTTCAAAAATGATGTATTTAGTTTAACTAAAATAAGGCGAATGGAGCAAACTTGCGTATTTTACTATAAAAATTTATTCATATGCTATGTTTAGTTAAGCGTATCTCAAATATAAAATTTCTGAATTTAATTTAAATTTTAAGTTTTAACATCAATTGAGCTATATAGGTTGTCGCTATCGTAAATCGATCATATAAATTGATTTAAACAAAGCGAGCAAATTTTGACGTTTACATTACGGAATTCATAGGACCAATTTTTTGTAGAAATATTATGTTTTAAGAATCATTATTTCAACATTTCACGTTAGTTTCAAAACAAATAAGTTATGAAATAAAGATCGATCTGATTTTTGTTGTTCAAATTAAACGTATGTATTTTATTTTATATCCAGAAATCAGATGCACACATTTTTTATAATTCAAAATTGATAACATTTTAAATTCTTAAGTAGATTTTAGTTAAATGCATTATTAAAATCCTTTATATTTTCAGACCGTTACAAGTGTAATCAACGCTTAGTTCATTTCTTACACCGTCTGGTGCTTCCGGAGGTGTAGACAATGCTCGATGGGTATGTTTTTTGTTTTTGTGCTGGGATACTGTACATATTGACTTGCAATTGGTGAGTACGTTGAGTTTACATATTTGATAAACTTTTATGTGGGGATGGATATATTATGAGATTCTACTCTTGTTTAGATGATGTGTGACGTTGATGGGTTAAGTTTTAAAATGTAGGATGTTTGATTGTTCATTTTTAAGTTGATTTGGTGTATGTTGAATTGTTTATGTTATTGTTGGTATGATATGTTATATAACACACACACACACACACACACACATATATATATATATATATGTATGTATGTATATATATATATATGAACGTTATGTGTGAAATGAAGTTGGGAATTATATTGATATATGTGGATTGGTTGGAAGTGGAATGGGTTGGTGGAATTTAAGAAAGTATACCCACATTACCAACAGTTATAAATGACTATTAACAGCTAAATGGTTACAATATTACAACGGCTACTAATGCCTTACTAGACCCAGGTGGTTGTCGATAGACAAAGGAAGACCGTCGCTAATTTCTGTTACAAACCGTTGAAAAAGTCGTTAGAAATAGATCGTCGCTTCTGTTGAAGAACGAAAGAAACCAAAGACTCTATTTCAACGGTAATAGCAATGGCTCCTAATGGTCGCCAACTGTTATTTGCTGATGGAAAAAGGGTTCTTCCTTGTAGTGATTACACTTAAAAAAAAAGGTTTACTAATTAAAAATGGATAATGGAGAAAATTTCACGTGTAGATAAATTTAATATAAGATGTCTTCTCAGCTATAATCACATACAAAGCTCTTCCCATCTTCCCTTACTTTTCGACATCCAGTTGCTTACATTTAATTAAGTAAGTTGATCTTTAATTTAAACATTTAAATATATTCAATTACGTAATATTCATTAATTTGCTTATAAATTCTTGAAAATATATAAACAGTAGTCATGCAACGTATTCTTTTTTAATTGAATGGTAGACTCTCTTGGTCGTCATCTTTTCAAAAAAATGACAAAGTTATATTTTTCATTCATATATTAAAAATACATGTACATCACATAATACCAACTACTTAACAATATACACACATATGACATTAATGCCGATAAAATATGTGGTCAGCAGAAATGAAACAATCTATTGTTTTAAATGATAAATTTGTTTATTTTGATAATTTATCATTTATTGCTCAATTTTTCTTAATAATTAAATTTTTAATTTTAATTTTTTAATAATGTTATTATGTGAAAAACACAAGTTACACACTAATTCCTCAAATATAATACATCCCACAAAATTATTTTTAGTGTGGTACTAAGGGCACCCCAATATGTTCTTCTTAATACCGCAATTAAAAAAATAAATCTGATTAAATTTTGTATGCTTCAAAATACCACATTACCTCTCCATTCTAATCTCTTACTCAATCATTATTTGTCAAACTAATCACGTACTAAGCTAATCTAAATACCTTAATCTCTCGTAATCGTTGTCTTCTTCGCATCTCTCGCGGAAAAATTCAAATTCGTACGGAACCTATCAATTGTTTGGTGATTTAAAAACCCTAATCATTCATTTTCTCTTCTAGTTTGCTTAATTCAAACCTTATTTATGACTTTTATATATTGCAGCGTCGAATTCGTTGATCAGTTATAGATTTAGGGTTTAGCTCGTTGATCGGTTTAACAAATAAGGACGAACGAATATCGAGTGAAAGAAAAACATTGTTGTAGCCCCTATTTTTAAGTGTGTGGTATTAAGAAGAGTGTAATACTAATTCTTATGGTACTTTTTAGTCGTGGTATTAGAAAAAACATATTGAGGTTCCTTAGCATCAAACTAATTTATAGCGTGTACACTAATGAATTTGCAAGCCGAAATCCCGAAAATAATCCGCTGTATCCAAACCCTCATGTCCCCATGTATCCAACCAATGAACTTTCTCTGATTTCCACTTTTTGCTGTTAAATCTTTTTTTTTATCTTCGACTTAATTGCAAAATAGTGAAAATCAGAAGTTTTGATTGGGTGGGGACAGAGGTATAGGGAAATTTAGGGACATAGTATTTGGTCTCTAGAAATCCGGGGAATTTTCAAATTAGAGACCGCCGCCAGTGTTGCCTGGCCCTTGACAAGGCCTGCACTAATTGAGCACGCACACACAATGGATTCTTTCTGTTCATCTTCCCAGCTGCTAATCTTCATCTATTTTATCTTACGAACTACTACTATGAATGGTACTATGCTTCTATGACTTAGTGGTTTAGGGTTGTTGTGATGGTTCAGTAATAATTGTATGCAAGTGCTCGTTAAAATACCTCTTTCGACCAGTAGGCTTACCAGAGCTCGATCAAATTCCGATTGTTAGAGCGTTCTCTGGATTTCGAAAATTTATTGAAGATGTCCTTAGATTGAGTTCTGAAGGCGGAGTTACTCCAATGTGTACTGGTTTGATCTCTTTTACTTTATATTGTCTGACTGTTCACTGTGCGTACAAAGATTTCAGTTCTTCACTTTTATGTGGTAACATCAATAAAACTTTAATTGCTTCACAGAAAATTGCAACCGTAAACACAGCATCGTCTTTTATTTAAACTGCACAGTAGATATTTGATTCATTGTTTGCTAGAAAGCGTTCAGTAGAAGATAGAGTTAACTAGAGTAGTTAGTTGAGATAAATGGTTAATACATGATCTTTACAGCGAATTTGAAGTTTTGATTGTATTCTGATTCCATACGAATTATTCAGTTTTTTGTCATTTTAGGATCATTATTTGGATTTATTAATGTTTATTTGTTTGATCATTAGTTGTTTTTTGGGAAGAAAACCATGTTTGCCTAGTTTTAATTTTCTGCCACAAGTGGAAAGTTTGCCCTGGTCTCCAACAACGTTTTTTAATGATGCGGCTACAAAAGTAGAAATTTTTTATGAGGGTTTTACCGTTTTAGTTGTAATATGAATTTTGCACCTTTGTTTTCATGCTTTTTAAAGTTTTACGTAACATCAATACGTACTGTCCTGCATGCTTTTTTTTTTCTTTCTTTCAATAAACTAAGGAACGGTTAGAAAGGTATTATTAACTCTTCATACAAACTATATATTATAAACTTAAGACGTTGTAGCGGATCTTTTACTAAGAACAGACTCAACTATAAATCTATCATTCTTCCTCTAACCAATTATCTCTTTCATCATAACAATCCATTTCCACCCTTGTTCTTTACCAATTATGTATCAAGATCAAGAAGCATCCAGTTCAAGTACATCATCTTCAGAGAGAAAGATTTTGGCCCAAACTGTAGATATATTGTTAGACCAATGCAAACAGTTGAGGAAAAAGGTAGAATCTGTACGAAGCTTGAATACCCGAACTTTCTATTCAAGAGCCATATATGCTGCATTTCAGGCAATCCAAACCATGCTCAATAGATTCAACGCTAGGTTTCCAGCTGTGGAGGTTGATGAAATCAAAGCTTGTGAATACTGTTGTGAGAAAGCTTGTGAAATTTACAAAGAAATCATAAAGATGTTATCAAATGTCATATTGACGGGTTCTTCCACCAACAAATCTGGTGTTGATTCAAAGAAGGTTCCAATTTGGAAGAAGCAATGTGGTAAAAACATTGATAGGATTGAGTCCCTAATCAAGAATCCATCCTTGAGGGTTTGTTCTACTCGGTGGGATGCATGTATGTCAAATGGAATATTGAATGGAGTTTATGGAATTTTGGCTAGTGTAGATTGTATTATGACACTGAAAGAATTTGAAGATGAGCAGGAATTTATAACTATAGCAGAGGAAGTTTTTCAAGGTTACGAGAAGACTTATAGGGAAATTATGAATGAAAAGCTAGATATAGCTCTTCAAGGGATAAAAGACAAGAAAGATCAACTAGAAGAACCAAGCCTGAAGAATTCACAAGAAGAAGAAGAAGCTTTGGAGAAATTACAGGAGGATGATGTACTGAAGAGATATAAAGAAGGTATTACAGTGACAAATGAGAACTTACATGAAGAGAACACCCAATTAATGAATTTTGAAGAAGCATTTATTCCAAATACAATTCTCTGTTTCATTTCTGCAATCCTTATCTTCAATCAAATTACTCTCAAAACATTTCAATAAACTCAGATTCAATATGTGAATCTTCAAGTGTTTTCATTCTAGGAACCTTCTAGACATGTGAATTATCCTCCTAGGTCGTATGTTGGTATCAGCTGGTGCAACATTAGTAACCGTATCAGCTTGTCAATCGGTAGATTTATCATATGAAAAAAATGAACATGTGGCTTTTTACTTTCTATTGGCATGTCTGTTAATACAAGGCAGGATTACAAGTTATTTTTCAACAACATTAACACTGTAATTAAACTGACAAACGGTTAAAAGGGGTGTTAAGTTGTAGCAAGTCTTTTACCAAGAACAGACTCAACTATAAATCTATCATTCTTCTTCTAAACAATTATCTCTTTCATGCTAACTATCCATTTTCACCCTTATTCTTTACCAATTATGGATCAAGATAAAGAAGTGTCCACTTCAAGTACATCATCTCCAGAGAAAAAGATTTTGGCCCAAACTGTAGCGATGTTGTTAGATCAATGCAAACAGTTGAGGGAAACGGTAGAATCTGTACGAAGTTTGGATACCCTCCCTTTCTATTCAAGCGCCATATATGCTGCATTTGAGGCAATCCAAACAACGATCAATAGATTCAACCCTATGTTTCAAGCTGTGGAGGTTGATGAAATCAAAGCTTGTGAATACTGTTGTGAGAAAGCCAGTGAAATTTACAAAGAAATCATAAAAGTGTTATCAAATGTCATATTGACGGGTTCTTCAACCGACAAATCTGTTGGTGATTCAGAGAAGGTTCAAATATTTTGGAAGAAGCAATGCGGTAAAAACATTGATAAGATTGAGTCTCTAATCAAGAATCCATCCTTGAGGGTTTATTCTACTTGGTTGGGTGCACATATGCTGGATGGAACATTGAATGGAGTTTCTGGAATTTTGTCTAGTGTGGATTGTATTCTGAGGCTGAAAGAATTTGAAGATGAGGAGGAATTTATAACGATAGCAGAGGAAGTTTTTCAAGGTTGCGAGAAGAGTTATAGGCAAACTGTGAATGAAAAGCTAGATATAGCTCTTCAAGGGATAAAAAACCAGAAAGATCGAATAGAAGAACCAAGCCTGAAGACTTCACAAGAAGAAGAAGCTTTGGAGAAATTACAGGAGGATGATATAGTGAAGAGATATAAAGAAGGTATTACAGTGACAAATAAGAACTTACAAGAAGAGAACACCCAGTTGACGAATTTTGAAGAAACAGCAGCAGCCTTGCAGGGATTACCAATACCAGAAGATGAGATGCTCACGATGTTTAATGAAGAAATTACAGCAATGCTGATGAACCATGAAGATTTCGACTTAGAACTTGAATATTTGCAAGAAAGGGAAGATACCCAGGAGGAGAAATACTTACAAGCAGAAGGAGAAGTGGAGGAGAAATTACAAGAAGCAGAAACCCAGAAGAAATTAGATGACGATGAAAGGTTGAAGAATTCAAAGGAGAAAATTTTGGCTGCAGAGGATGAGCTTGATACGGGTGATATTATCACAGCTGCACCTGAAGTTAGCACCAGGCCAAGAAGAAACATACGACCTCCTAGAAGGTTCCTTGAGTAACCAAAGCTGAGCAAATGGAGACAAGCAGCTAGTAAAGACAAGCAATATTTCCTTTAACTTTCTGTTTTTATTTTTATTATTACTGCCAAATTCAGTTATTAATTGCCTGTATATGATTGTATCAGGAAATGAAAGGCAATGAAAAATTTCAGAAAATTTCTATCTCTCTCGCTTGCCATTTCTTCATTTTACTGTCTGGTACTCTCTTGCTTTCTCTACTGAATTCTCCACTGTACCATTTTGGTGCTTTCACTATCTGTTCTCTTCTCTTTCTTCCTGCCAAATACCTTCAACCTCCTCCACAACGACAAGGGTCGACGATGCATTTCTACAACTTACAGATCACCAAACCACCATCGACGCTATTCAAAACAATCAAACCACCCACAGCACCATTCTCGAAACGCTAACGGCCGACAACATTGACATCAAAACAGCCCTCCACGGCCTCACCAAACAAGTAGCCGACATCAACCGCAAATTAGACAATCCACAAACACCAACCCCAAACAACCAAGCTTCCACTACATTCCATCCACCCCCAATAGCCCACATCCACCACTCTTAGCAACACCAACATCCACACGCACACCCAAATGCTCGCTAACCACTTTCGATGGCTCCAATCCACACGATTGGATATTTTAAGCGAATAGATTCTTCGCGTATTACTCCACGCCGACGCGTAGATCTAGCTAGCTTTCACATGCAAGGACAAGCCTTATCATGGTTTCAACGGATGAATCGCAACAACCAAATCTCCACTTGGCCGGCCTTAACAAAAGCGATCGAAAAACACGTCGGACAACCCACATTTCTCAACTCACAAGCCACTCTATTTAAACTCAAGCAAATTACCACCGTCGAAAATTACCAAGCCAACTTTGAAAACCTTTGCAACCGTATTACTGCACTCTCAAATGAATCCATACCCCAATGCTTCATTTCCGGCCTCAAAACACACATACAAAACAAACTCCACATCCATTTCTGATGCTATAGACGGAGCAAAACTTATTGAGCGGAAGCTTACAGACCTAAACAAAATTCCCTTCACAAAAAACTGTTCCCAGTTTCACAAACCAAACACCAACTAACAAACCACATCGGCAATCCCTCAAACAACTTCCATACAACATTCCAAACCAAACATACTAGTCAAACAACTCTCACAAGCAGAAATGAACAGCAGAAAACAATAGGGGTTGTGTTTCAACTGCAACGAAAAATATCACTTTGGTCATCGCTGCAAACCTACCCACATCCTAATGATATTGCCGGATATACAAGAAGAAGATAGCATCCCTGAAACAGCCCCGATAACCGGACCCACACCTACCCCAAACTCCACCAACACCGAACCAACAACCAACGTGCCAAAACCCGAGACAACATAAGAAATCTCCTTCCACGCTTTGATTGGCTCCACTCACCCACGATCTATCCGCCTCCCTGCAACAGTCAATAGCAACCCTATTTCAATTCTCGTCGACACTGGATCCACTCACAACTATATACACCCAAAAACAGCCTGATTCCTTGGCCTAAACACGCTTAACACAAACTCGTTCGTGGTTTACAGTGGGAACGGAGAGAAATTAAGAAGTACAAGCAGTTGTTTTGGCGTCAGCGTAGAGATACAAGGTAATAAATTTGAGATCGACTTTCATCTCCTTGAAATTGCAGGATCTGATGCAGTTTGCGGCATCCAACAACTCGAGAAATTGGGGCCGATAACTCTTGACTACAGGAATTTAACGATGGAGATCAGCTTTGCAAATGGGGCTGTTCGTCTAGTTGGTCTGGGCCCAAATGCAAACACAACGCCTATTTCAGTGCATTAACTTCGAAGGCTTGACACCACTTCATCAATCTCCACCTACCTTTACCTGCACTTGCAACCTGCCAATACACCACCCAACCCTCAACAAGTAGCCCAAACCGATCCACAGTTAGCCCAACTTCTTTCAACTTACAAACACGTTTTTTCAAACCCAACGGAACCTCCCCAAACCGATCCCTTAATCACCATATTAACCTCGCCCCACATACTAATCCAATAAACATAAAACCGTATCGCTGTCCGTATTTTCAAAAAAATGAGACTGAACGTCAAGTCAAAGAAATGTTGCACTCCAAAACTAATCCAACCATCCACTAGCCATTTCTCATCACCCGTCATTTTGGTTAAAAAGAAAGTCAGATCATGGCGATTTTGTGTCGCCTATAAAGCACTAAACGCAATCAACATTAAAGATCGTTTTCCAATTCATGTGCAAACATGTAGCATGATCACGTGCGAAGCGCGTGCCGCAACGCTCATAAAATATAATGTTGATTTTGTTCTTTATTTTGTGATATATGAGTAAAAAATAAATCTTAAGTATATGAATCTTTACTTGTGGCTCAACTATAAATTGTCCATAACTATGGTAGAATTCCCTTACAGAAAATTAATCACTGCTGTTTTAGATGTGTCCGACGAGTCCAAGATGTTAGTGGCTCATTTTGCCTCTTTTCCTTACAGAAGCAAAACAAATCGTTATCGTCTGATATGTCGAACGTCAAAAGTTCAATTTTATCCCCTTTTATATAAACTCACCTCCTCCTCCGTCCTCCTCATCCTAACCCAAAAATTCTTCCTCCAGCTCTACTATTTTAGTTTTTTCAGCCGTAATATCGAAATATTTTCAGGTAATTTTCTCCGTTAATATGCTTACTTTTATCATATCTATCACATTTAAAAAAAAAACTGATTTTGAAAATTTGCATTTTCAATACTATAATGCACTCATTTAGCCGGTTCTTCTGCTTCTTTGTAATAACCCGGAAATTCTGAACCAGTTTAAAATTTTTATTTTGGCAATTATAGCGAATTTTCTATATTTAAAATAGATTATTTTAAATAATATCGACGAGAAAATTTATTTTGAATATAAATAGAACGTATATATTATATACACCGTCGTTAGAATATAAATATTTATATATAATTATAAATAGAATTGAAAATGGCGCGGTAGTTCGATAATCCGATTTCAAACTTCAATTGAATGTACCGGGTGCAAAACAATCCGGATTTTAGTGAAACCAAAAACATTAGGATCTAATTGATGATATCTTTCCAACGAATCCGAAAAATCAAAATTTCATAGCGGGAATCAAAAGATATGTCCAGTTGAAAATTCTGAATAGTCGCTATGGAATTCAGGCCCTTAAAAAATGGGAATTTTGCAAACGACCTCGGATTTCGATGAAACCACTTTTGTTGGATCCGCAGTGTCAAATTATTGCTAGATTCCAAATTTCAAAATTTTTCGATTCAATATGTGAGCGTGACAAAAGAAAACGCGTTTGACCAGTTTCAGTTGATTTTAATCGACTGGAAATTGGTCATTTTTCAAACGGACTCGGAATTCGACAAAACTAGTTTTGTTTGGACCGTATCGTCAATACGAAGCTAGAAAATATTTTTCTGGAATTTTTCGAGTTAGTATGTGACCCCGGTAATTTGAAATGTACGTTTAAAATTCAATATAATGATTTAAATGAAAATTCAACGGAAACTGATCAGAACAATCAAATCAACCTACGATACATATCCCATTGTGTTCGGAATGGGGGTAAAACGCTAGGGACGACAGGCGGTAGGCTTTGTTTCGAGGTCGATAGAAAAAGTTACTTTATGTGAATAAAATATTGAAATTAAATAATATAAAAAAATATCTCCCTCCCCTTTAACCCGCTCTGCCCGCCCCCCCCCCCCCCCCTTTTTCATTTTCAATCGATTATACAGGGAAAAAAAAAGAAGAAATAGGGGGAAATCGATTTCGCCGCCCCCCTAAACCACCGCGCCGCCTCACCATCGACGCAGACCCCCTCCCTCAGCTCGCCGCCCTCCCCTTCTTCTTCTCCTCCGCCACCTCGAAGCGCACCCCCCCCCCCCCTCGTCGCATCGAGAGTCCCCCCCCCCCCCCCCCCGATGAGTCGCGCCGCAGCATCGAAAGCCCCCCCTCCCCTTTTCCTCCACCGCCGCACACCCCCCTGCTCCTCCTCCTGCCGCTGAGCCGGGCCATCACCCCCCCCCCCCCCCCTTCGCTGGTATGTTTTTATTTTTATTTTATTTTCTTATTTTATTTCATTTTATTTTATTTTCATTTTCATTAAAATACAGATAAAATAAAAGAGAAAACGATCAGGGGTTTCGAACGGTCTAGATCGGTTTAACGACTGATTCGGATCGAGCGAAATTCCAGGCCGTCACATTTGGTATCAGAGCTTTGGTTTACAGAGCTCGAGAACAAAACACATTAGAACCATACGAAAGAATTCATCAGATATTGGATTAGTAATATCCAATTAGAATGACTCGTTAGAGATAGGATCAGTAGTATCCTAGAACGAGTGTGAAGAGTATATTTTTCAAATGAAAACAATTTTTGTTTTGAAAATTTAAATCGTTTTATACGTATTTGATTATTTATTTATTTTGAATATGGACAATCGAGTATATAAAGATTTTGCATATACGCGTCATGAACGTATATTCGAAGTTTTAATATACTGGATAGATATAGAATCATACTCTAGTGGCCCGAAGATGATTCTGATGATTGACTAGTTGTCATTAGTATTCATGTTCGAGTAACGAAGGTGTGATATCGATATATTTCCATTAGACTGGTGTGAGAACCAAAACTTATATAGATAGATTTACTTGTTGTGAATTGGCATCAAAAACATGATTTTTGTATATATGTATAAAATTATGAATTTGAAACTCTAATTCACTAATTGATTGATGTTTGTGTTGTTTGTTTATTTGTTTGATAATTTTTGAACCATTATGCCTAATTGAACCAAATATTGAACTGTATTGAAAATTAGTCGCATTTGCTTGCATATACATATACTTACATTGAACAGGACATAGCAAGGAGGCTAGAGCAGAGAATAAAATTTGTTTGCCCGACAAATAGGTACATGTTTACTACGTAATTTACTGTTTTGTTTGGGTGATGATGATTTTATGAGCCTATTGGCTAGCCGTTTGGGATTTTTTTTTTTTTTTTTTTTTTTTTTTTTTTTTTTTTTTGAGATTAGAAGGACCGGGGAAGCTATTTGAAATTCCCCGATGCTCCCGGTGCAGGGGAGGTTATGGCGAAATTTTTCGAAAATTTAGGGTGTTAGCCAAATTTTTGAAAATTCTCAGAAACTGAAAAGTTGGAGAATGGAAGCCAGATCGAACGTAAAGTTGAATAATCAAACCACTTTCGACTTTGTTCCTTTTCGGGGACGAAAAGTTTTAAGTGGGGGAGATTGTAATAACCCGGAAATTCTGAAACAGTTTAAAATTTTTATTTTGGCAATTATAGCGAATTTTCTATATTTAAAATAGATTATTTTGAATAATATCGATGAGAAAATTTATTTCGAATATAAATAGAACGTATATATTATATACGCCGTCGTTAGAATATAAATATTTATATATAATTATAAATAGAATTGAAAATGGCGCGGTAGTTCGATAATCCGATTTCAAACTTCAATTGAATGTACCGGGTGCAAAACAATCCGGATTTTAGTGAAACCAAAAACATTAGGATCTAATTGATGATATCTTTCCAACGAATCCGAAAAATCAAAATTTCATAGCGGGAATCAAAAGATATGTCCAGTTGAAAATTCTGAATAGTCGCTATGGAATTCAGGCCCTTAAAAATGGGAATTTTGCAAACGACCTCGGATTTCGATGAAACCACTTTTGTTGGATCCGCAGTGTCAAATTATTGCTAGATTCCAAATTTCATAATTTTTCGATGCAATATGTGAGCGTGGCAAAAGAAAACGCGTTTGACCAGTTTCAGTTGATTTTAATCGACTGGAAATTGGTCATTTTTCAAACGGTCTCGGAATTCGACGAAACTAGTTTTGTTAGGACCGTATCGTCAATACGAAGCTAGAAAATATTTTTCTGGAATTTTTCGAGTTAGTATGTGACCCCGGTAATTTGAAATGTACGTTTAAAATTCAATATAATGATTTAAATGAAAATTCAACGGAAACTGATCAGAACAATCAAATCAACCTACGATACATATCCCATTGTGTTCGGAATGGGGGTAAAACGCTAGGGACGACAGGCGGTAGGCTTTGTTTCGAGGTCGATAGAAAAAGTTACTTTATGTGAATAAAATATTGAAATTAAATAATATAAAAAAATATCTCCCTCCCCTTTAACCCGCTCTGCCCCCCCCCCCCCCTTTTTCATTTTCAATCGATTATACAGGGGAAAAAAAAAAGAAGAAATAGGGGGGAAATCGATTTCGCCGCCCCCCTAAACCACCGCGCCGCCTCACCATTGACGCAGACCCCCTCCCTCAGCTCGCCGCCCTCCCCTTCTTCTTCTCCTCCGCCACCTCGAAGCGCACCCCCCCTCGTCGCATCGAGAGTCCCCCCCCCCCCCGATGAGTCGCGCCGCAGCATCGAAAGCCCCCCTCCCCTTTTCCTCCACCGCCGCACACCCCCCCCCCCCCCGCTCCTCCTCCTGCCGCTGAGCCGGGCCATCACCCCCCCCCCTTCGCTGGTATGTTTTTATTTTTATTTTATTTTCTTATTTTATTTCATTTTGTTTTATTTTCATTTTCATTAAAATACAGATAAAATAAAAGAGAAAACGATCAGGGGTTTCGAACGGTCTAGATCGGTTTAACGACTGATTCGGATCGAGCGAAATTCCAGGCCGTCACATTCTTCGTTCATGTCTATAGCGAATTGGATGGATGAACTCAGTCACCTAGGTTTGAGTGGAAGCACGAGCTCATTTTTATCAGCTGTAGTCCCGGATTTTAATGAAAGATTTAATGAAAGTTTGGCCAAGATATATAAAAAGAATATGTTGTGATTTGTGATATTCAATCACATATATGTTGAAGGCGACGATGCTTGAAAGTGATTTGGGGAGGAAGTGCAGCAGTGAAAGGGGCAAAAAAAGGGCAGAGAGGCAGTTCAGACGTTTGGTGCCTAAGTCTAAACGTTAGGAGCCTAAGTCCAGACGTCTGACCTGATGAGAAGACGATTCCCGAAAGTGGTCTCAGACGTCTGACCTTCACGGTCAGAAGCCTGACATGGCTGATTTCTGTTTTCTAAACCGGTCTTTTTGAAGATATCACTACGTCAGAGATTGCATACTGCAACACCGAAGAAGTGATGCAGAAAGTGCCAAAAAGTGTTGTTATAGACAAAAAATGATCTGTGGCAACACTTTCTTGGTGATGCATTTTGCCGCGTTGCCTTAGAGTCAAAGGCAACATCTTTGCTACCCTAAGGCAACATTTGTATTGGTGTTGCCACAAAGACTAAATTTACAAAAATGTCCGACCCACTAAAATATGTAGACTGGGTTCACGCAATCTCCACTAAAATCTATAGCCTGGGTTCACAGAATCATGTTGTGGGGCTCAAATGCATAAATTTATAGCAATAATTTTACCATCCAATGGCAACAATATATCATAGCTATGACAACATTTAACATCACATACTGCAAAATTATATTGTTGACGGGAAAAAATGTCGCAAACACCAAAGATTCCCAATTACTAGGAATTATAAATATGGTCGCACATGCAAGAACATATTTCAAACATAAGCAGTAAATAGCACAAGAGATTTATAGTGGTTCGGCCTTAGTAAGGGCCTACGTCCACTTTGAAGAGTCGTTGGAATATTATTAATCACTTGGAAGAAATTACAAGGTTGAGACTATCTCACAATATCTCATTACATTCATGCTTCATGATATATGATGTCATAATTATTATATATTGAATAATAAGGAAAAAGATAATCTTGTCCTCCTTCTTTCTCAAAGAGGAGATGCAATTAATGAAGCTTTATGGAGGTCTCTAAGCTCTAGAATTCTCTCTCTTTGAAGTGTGAGGTCATGGGGTATTTATAGGAAGTGGTTATGTGGGGGTTAGGTAGAAGTAGGTAGAAATGGGGACCATCATCCAGAAATTCGCGCCTCCTGCAATTGGCCTTCGGAAATACGCACCTGGGCGAGGTGCGAAATTTCGCACCTGATAGGTGTGAAATTTCGCACCCGGTTGGGTGCGAGGCGGATTTTGGTGAGAGGATTTGTTAAGACTAGTGGACTCCTTCGGCGCGGCGTTGTGGCGGCGAAGGTGCGAGGTTCTTGCCGGCGGGATCTTTCTTCTGTAATAACCCGGAAATTTTGGTGAGAGGTTGTAGCCAGCTAGATATTTTTTCCATTTCTCAATAAGGTTGTTAATTCAATTGTAATTTGTTTATTTTTGGATTTGATCATTTAGTGTAAACAAAATTCGTTTTATGAATCAATAAAGAGGGAAGTTGGGTGGAATATCTTGCGTTTGAGTGTGTAATTTCATATCTGTGTTGTTTTACATTAATATCATCTTTAAGTAATTGAGTGAATAAGATCATGGTCACTTCCGTATAATGCGAAATTTTCTCAACAGAACAATTGGGACAATTTGAATCATCTTATGGGATTATAAAAATGCTGCTAGAGATTCCAAAGGTGGGTGGGATATGTAGAATGATTACCTCGATAGACCTGAGGAATGAAAGAACGTTGTTGTATGGAGGTACCAAAAATTTAGAAGAAATGCTCCGTCGAAATTCAGTGAGCTAGATGAGATGTTTGGTGGATGCATAAGATAGCACATTCGCCAATATCAAACATCATTAGCTTCACCGTCCCGTTCCTACCTTGAGTCCTTTCCTTTCACTATTGTAGATACATCTCTGTATAACAATTGAATGACTAGTAACACCTCACCGGCCCGCCCCAAACCCCCTCCTCCAACAGACATGGGAGTTCGGCAGATTATGGCCTTTTGTACCAATAGACCGTTTTACTTAAGCGACGACGTGATGTTATTTTTTAATATCTTCTATTATCGATTTTTGGAGTTGGAAGATTATCGAGATATTTCGCACTGATCTTTTAGTCTTGGATATGGTAGCAGCACTATCTGACCAAGAACTGCTTGGGAATTCCTATTATACGTTGAGAAGGTTCCATCATAGTTGGTAGTAGTATACTAGTTTATTTGGTTTCTGTAGATTGTTTTTCTAGTTTGTTCGTGTTGTTGTTTAGTTCATTTGGTTCACTGGTATCTAAATAAAAAGAATGTATTGTTACAGTTGAATGAAATATCGAGTCTATTCTAGTGTATTTTATTTTCAATTATTAAACGCATACTATATAAGTAATTAATTAATTATAAAACAATTAAGTCAGAAATCACTTATTAAAATACTCTGTATATATACCCCTCTTGAATCCCTAAACATATATCTGGTTTAACTCCTAGCTCCGTTTAAATACCCCGATAAAATGACATGTTATCATTACGTGCAAACTCAGCCTATGTATTTTGAATTGATAATAATAAAACATCAAAAACCTTAAATATTACTACTCCTAACATATCGAGAAAATGATAGCTATGCATGTGTTGAAACTACTTACGTAATGATCCTCATATAATGGACATTGTGACATTAAAATGTTATATACTTATGGTTATTTTAAACGATCATGGAATGACTCAACTAAAGTCATGTATATGCTACATAAATTCAACTACATGGTATATCAACCTTCTTATAGCCATAGTTGTATACTTATTGAACCCTTGAAATGACATACTACTCAAGAAAGGATTCGTCTCTTTCGTTGTAAATTTTTGGTATCATCGTAATTCTTAAGTAAAGTTAAAATCAAGGTTAAAACTATTAATCAATAAATGTTAATGAATTGAACTGAGGATCTAAGTTTGACTAATGCGATTAATAACGACATTGACAAAGTTTTTGACCTTAGATAAAATTTTAGATATTTATGTGATACAACGATTATAAGAAGAGTATGTGTAGAAATTGTTGTTACTAGATGCGCTTTTTTATATCATAAGTAAAATTTCTACTAATTTATTTATTAACATTGAACTTGACCATATATAATATTTCAAAAAAAAATCCTTATAGACTTCAATATTTGAATTGCTTAGATACTGATTCTGAACCGAGTTCATACAAGGGTGGCAATATAATCGCATTATCAATTTTTTTTTATAAATTCCATCAATAATAAAATTAGTTTATATATTTTTAACTTAAAAATACATGCAAATGATACATTAGTATCTTATGAATATTTTAATTATTTATCAAAATATAAAAATTAGATAGAAAATTGTATAAAATTTGTGTAGTAGTTCATCCAATAAATGAGTTGGAATCAGTAACTTAAAATGGTAAATTATGGGTGCTAATTCAGTTTATCAGCCCACAAGCCAAAGTGTAATAAAGCATGGATTGTGTCGCGAAATAAGTAATGGATCAGGTTACACATAAATCGGGTCATTTGAGATGTATAGGTCATGGATAAATGTCTTTATGGAAAGCGTGTAATCCATCCAAGGATCGACCACAAGGTATAATTGATGGGTCGGTGCACATCCCTGGATCGTTTGGTAAATCCATGGATCGACTAAAATCTTAAGGGACAACAAAGTAAGGATCGCTCACGGTCCATAAACCATGGATCGCTGGATTGGTGGTATGCCTATATGATGAGGCACGGGGTCTTATGGGTCGTTGGTTTCCCTGGATCGCCTCAAATTGATGGATCGCTCACGATCCAGTGTGATGGATGGTCAGCTGATTTAGAGAGACTACGTACACTCCACTTCAAGCCCCCAGGCATTCCAATCTTCGCCTATAAATACCGGACCCCCTCACACATAAAAGGGGTTAGATTTTCTCCTCCCGAAAGGATGGCATTATTGATCTCCACCATCACTCAAGCTTCTCCAACATCATTAAAGCTTCTCCAACATAATTAAAGCTTCTCCATCATCATTGTCCTCTAGAAATCGTCTATGTTCGACACCGAGATCGATTATCGAAGATCAAATCAGATAATCATTGCTACATATGGATTCGAGTGCATTTCTATAGTGGAATCGGAGAATTATTAAAGAATTGTGAGAGAATCATTGTATATCTTCGAAAAATGCATAAATCAAGATCAAATATGTACCTTGTAATGGAGAAATCTATGAAATACTCATTCAAAGTGGATATAGGCCAAAATAGAGGTTGAACCACTATAAATTTGCTCTTTACTTTACTTTTTCATCTATGTTCTGCTCTTAACCTTATTTTCTATAGTTTAAAGGTGTTCTTGCACCTCCTTGGGTGTTAGCTTCGTTTTTCGGTGTTGACATTTTGGCACCCACCATAGGGCGCAAAGCCACAACCACAAGGTTATGACCTTGCTCTAGAAGTGTTGATGTCCGTTCTTTTACAATTGATCCACAAGGTCTAAAAGCCAGGCACATTGAAAGGATTTCTACAAATACTAGAAAGTTGTCAAACGATATGACACCATCGAAGAAAGGTAGTAAATCCGCAAGAGTTTCTAGAAATGTTGTTGAAGATGCCACCGCCACTCCTCAAACTAACAATCCGAACGTTGCTCAAACCCCGATAGATGGCATGACACGGGGAGAGTTGGATGCAGTTGCGGGCAGTTTAAATCATCAAATGGAAGCCTCGAATAAAGCGTTGATGGATAAGCTGGATGCTCTTCTTGCTGCTCAAGCCAATCTGGCAAATCGTAAAGTTGAAATTGACTTGGAAGAGAATGCACATTCCTCCGCTTCAGATCACCATTGAGATTACTATGTAGAGGAAGTAGATAACTTGTCAAGTGGTAGGAATGACACAGACATCGAGGACTCCAAGGCAAATGCTAATGTGCTTAAGCACTCACGATCACGAGAGAATCATTCCAAAAAGTATACTTCTAAAAAATTTGCAAGTCCCACCAAAGGGGAACCTCCCCAAGTTGGAGGTACAGGGACCTGGTTCTCTAACCATGATCGTTTGCCAAGACAAGCATCCAATAAAAGGACTAACATCCGCCCCGTGGAACAACACAACGATGAGGAATATATTTCGGAGATGATCAAGCAGACCATAAAGGAAAACTTGGCCAGAAATGAAGATGAAAGAGAGTGGAATTTTTCTCTAAGTAAAACTTCTTTTACTGAAAGGGTCCGTAAAGTTGAGTTCTCAAAGAAGTTTGTCCCTCCAACTATGCCAGCTTATAACGAAGTTACTGACCCTAATTTATTTTTGTACAAGTATGAGTGCACATGTATGGTGCAAGGGTGATGGATGAAATCAAACGTCTAAACTTTACCATTTATCCAGAAGGGGTAGCGTCATTGTGGTTCACTAAGCTGCCACCAAAATCCGTAGATCAATTTTCCGATCTGGAAAGGAAGTTTAGGGAAAATTTCAGATTGTACACCTCAAAGGCCAAAGACATTATGTCATTATCAGGATTGGTATAATAACCCGGAAAATGTGAACCAATTTAAAATTTTTAAAATTGGTTATTGTCAAAGAATTTAAACAATTGAAATAGCATATTTCAATAAAATAATGAATTGGGAATAGTGAGGCAGTTTGAAAATTTGAATACAAACTTTGTCTGACTGTACCGGGTGGAAAATATAACAAATTTTAGCGAAACCAAAAATATTTAAATCTGTTAATGAATACCTTTCTAACGAATCTGAAAAATCGAAGTTTCATAACAGGAATCAAAAGTTGTGGCCAAATGAATTTTCAGAAAGGTCGCTATATAGAATATATAGCCCTTGAAAATAGATATTTTGCATACGACCTCAGAATTCGACGAAACCACTTTTGTTGGATCCGGGATGTCAAATTATTGCTAGGTTTCAAATTTCATAATTTTTGAAGCTAGAATGTGAGCGGGGCAAAATAAAATGTGATTGGTCAATTTCTGTTAAAATTGGTCGACCTGAAAATGGACATTTTGTATATGAGCTCAGAATTCGACGAAACTGGTTTTGTTGGGATCGTATCGTCAAAACAAAGCTAGATTTATTTTTCTGGAATTTTTCGATTCAGTTTGTGGCCCTGGCAAATTGAAATGTACGTTCAAATTGAATATAAAATGTTTTATACTTTAATTTGAAAAATAACTGACTGTAACAGTCGAATTGGCCAATAAAACATATTCCATTGTGTCCGGAATGGGGGTATTTAGCTCGGGGCGACAGTCGTTGGGTTGAAATTGGTGTACGTTGGCTCGAAAGGATATTATAGGAATTTAAAATTTTAATATAATAGAAAATACCCTTCATTTCTCTCTCATCTGAAAAAGTCGTTCAACCCCCACGAACGAACGACGCAAATCGCTCGAATCTTCCCAGCTCGATCGCCGCCGCCACAGGCCATTTCGCCACCGCCTCCAGTTGGCAATTCTGAATGCCTTCCTCCCCTCTTCAAATCAAACCAACCCTCGACAGAAATCGTTTAGTATTCGCGTCGTTCTACCTCGAGGAAGTCCGCACCTTTGGAGCGCCGCCGAGCAACATAAGAGACACTGAGCTGCACCTCACCACCATCGATAGGAAGCCTGTTCGAAGCTCTTCGACGTCGTATAGGCTGATCTGGACATCGAGCTACGGTTTTGGTTTAAATTCTAAACCTAGTTTCGAAGGTTTGCAAAACATTCTGCTTTAAATTTCTGAATTGAAAATAACACTTTTAAGTGTTGCAAAACTTTGAAAAATCACATCTTTTTAGTGTGTTAACGAAATTCGATGAAACAGGAAACATCGGGACCGCAGGGAGGCTCCCTACCATCTAGCAGAAGTCGCGGATGTTTCTGATCTTCCTACGATTTTTAGCACTTCAAAAACCAATGTGAGGAATCTAAACTAAATTGTGTGAATGGAATCGTGTTGTATAAATTATATAAGCGAAGTGTAAATTATATACGCATTGTATACCTCATGTACATGTGTTGTATAAGTTATATATAAATTATACAAGCGTTTTATGAAACAAATATGCTTTGAGTAGTGATGAAATGCAAGTGAATTATAGAAATAATATATATATATATATATACTCCCCTCGTCCACAGACCATGGACGATATTTATTGCTTGTGATTGGCGTGATATTATATGGTATGACGAATGGTTGGAAATAATTGTCTGTGGTTGATATTGTGGTTGAAAAATACCTTTGTGGTTGAAAAATACCTTTATGGTTGAAAAATACCCACTTGTGGTTGAAACAAATTAGAATAGGATTGTGGAAATGAAAATAAAACATGCCGCCTGCGTGCGTACTAGATGCATGATCCCCATTGTCAAAAACCGCGAGGTTTTAAGGTAGAGCGAGGAGCCGTACTAGGGACGGTCCCGGTTTTAACTACCCTGCCGTTATGCTGCCGAAATTTTCTGAAATATTCATGTGTTAGAATAATTTTCATTTGTTGAAATTAATTACATACGTTGAAACCAATATTCATGTGTTGAATTGAAATTCGTTCGTCGAGTTGAAATTCATGTGTTGAATATTATCCGAATTTTAAACAAATAGATTTAACGATAAAAATCACATTTTTATATATATATACAACTATAGAGAATATTCATGTGTTGAATTGAAATTCGTTCGTCGAGTTTTAATTCATGTGTTGAATATTATCCGAATTTTAAACAAATAGATTTAACGATAAAAATCACATTTTTATATATATATACAACTATAGAGAATATTCACGTGTTGAATTGAAATTCGTTCATCGAGTTGAAATTCATGTGTTGAATATTATTCGAATTTTAAACAAATAGATTTAACGATAAAAATCACATTTTTATATATATACAACTACAGAGAATATTCATGTGTTGAATTGAAATTCGTTCGTCGAGTTGAATTTCATGTGTTGAATATTATTCGAATTTTAAACAAATAGCTTTAACGATAAAAATCACATTTTTATATATATACAAACTATAGAGGATATTCATGTATTGAATTGAAATTCATTTGTTGAATTGAAATTCATGTGTTGAATGTTATTGTATTTTAAAATAAAATGAATAGACAATAAAAACTACATTTTTATTATGAATATGAAGTGTCAAAAACATTCACGTGTTGAATAAATATTTTTGATGATAAAAATATTTCTTTTATCATGTATACGCTTTGATAAAAATACACACGTGTTGAAATAAATATTAGTTCGTTAGAAATATTATTATTAGCTTTGTTCTGCATATATATACATGTGTCAAACAGGAAAAATGGATTAGCTGTATAGTAAAGAAATTATTTGTGTGCCCGACAAATAGGTAAGCCTTGATGAGTTGACTGCGCAATTTTATTTTTATATCAACTCCTGTAAATGCCATTGGATGCAGAGTGCTAGTTATTCTGTGTGAAATAATAAACATCGCCATAGGATATTAACAATTAATTTTGAACTACACTACATGGCATACTCCTTGACGATAGGCATACTTCATCAAATTCCACATAAGAATTTGGAGCTTGTGTGACGAGGTGGAAGATTTACCATACGAGCGAGAGGCTTGTATGGCGATGATTATATACTACAGGTTGAACTGATGACTGATATTGACTATATAAAATATAACGATAAATTTCCAGATTAATAAAAAACCCACACGGGTCTGGAGTTGACAATAATCACGTCTCTCTAGTCATTAGATACGGCACATGGACTATTTATTCCCACACGGGACGAGGTGACGAGGATTTATCCTCTGGAGTAATTAAAAATACACGCTCCCTCAGGCTTGATAGGGTGACGAGAATTTATTCTCTGGAGTTATTATCTATACACGCTCCCCTGTAAACACAAGAATATATCACTATAAATATGTGGATGCTTTATAGGATTTATTGGGTACCTAACACGGCCCAATAAATTTCCAAACCCCTTCCCGTACAAAGGAGGTTATGGCGAAATTTTTCGAAATATTAAGGCGTTAATGAAATATTTGAAGTGAAAACGATGTTGAAATAAATGAATGAACGATGTTGAAATAAATAAATGAACGATGTTGAAATAAATGAATGAACGATGTGAAATAAATGAATGAACGATGTCGAAATAAATGAATGAACTATATTTGAAATAAAGGAATGAACTATATTTATATATATATACATATATATAAATAGAATTGAAAGGAATCGAAGCCGTGCAGTTCGTGTTTTGGAATCGTAATTTGAATCGATTAGTACGAGAAATCCGACCATCGGATTTTCCCGAAACCGCAACCGCTGGGCTCGCCTTGGAAATATCTTTCCAACGGCACCAACCTTGTAAAAATCCAACGGTTGGATTGTCTGGAATGTTTAATTCAAATCTGAAGAAAAACAACGCCAGAATCGTTTATATTTATATATAAATATAAATATAATTAAATTAAATCGAATAACGACACTGCAGTTCGAATTTTGAAACCGTAACTTCAAACGACTAGTGTGGAAGATCCGACCGTCGGATTTTCACGAAACTGGAACCGTTGGGTTCGCTTTGGGAATATCTTCCCACTGATATAGACTTTGTAGAAATCCAACGGTTAGATTTTCTGATATGTGTAAAACAAATTAGGGGAAAAACAGCGCCAGTGCCACGGCACGACCTGAAACGTCGTTTAATTAAATATGGCCATTTTTAAATAAATAAAAATGGCGAAAAATCGTTATAAAATATTATAAGCAACATGGATTGGAAATAAACCAATTTGGCTTGATCTGTTTGATATTTGATGGTTGTATGTGTTTGACCCGAAAATAACACTAAAGAACTGAAATATGAGTGTCGAATAATATAACCATGGAAAGAATTGATTTGAATTCTAATTACGTGAATTATTTGAAAAGGCCGAGCTAACCCTCATTTCAAATAATTGATCGAACGATTCGAATTGGAAAATACAAAGACGATTCAAGACCGACGATCTTCGTATCGGTTGGATGGGCGTTGCTGAGGTTCCTGATTGGAGTAGCTACCATGAAGGAACGGAAGTAGTAGCCGTCTGAACGTATGTG
Source organism: Allium sativum (assembly GCA_030737875.1). NCBI lineage: Eukaryota > Viridiplantae > Streptophyta > Magnoliopsida > Asparagales > Amaryllidaceae > Allium > Allium sativum. The sequence goes on along the minus strand of CM060920.1, from coordinate 266,182,876 downwards.
TTGATTGTACGGATATACGAGGAATTTGACGCCTTCGGTTTCGTTCAGACCCAGAACGGACTTGAAAATGGACTGTGTGTCTGACATTGGATTTTGTGCTATACTGATTGATCTCTGTTAAATATATATCTGTTTGGCGGCGGAGAATTTATTCTTTTGCTTAACGCCCTTCTCTGAGACGTACGAGCTCAGAGGTTATATATCGAAGGAAATCAGTCGTATGGAGTGGATTGCCTATGTGGCATGCCAAGATGCTATGATCAAGGCTTGTGTTGTAGAGCAAAGTCTTGTGTTTGATGATCAAAGCACGGCCTACGTAGCCTGGTTTTGTGTATAGCGTGGATTCGCGAGCCTCACACCTCGGTATGAGTTAAAAACGGGATAAGGACTGCGGGGAGAATACGACGTTTCTTTCTATCTATGGTGGTGTCAGTGACCTACCAGCCCTGACATTTATATCTACTTTTCACCTATGTGGTTGTTGGAATGTGAGGCGCCTCGATTGTAGGTCTGTAAGGACCGGGAAATGTGTGTTCAGGAATACTAATCCTCAAACGTAAGAGAGGACCGGCCCTGAAGATCCCGGGGTTACCCCGTGTGCGTAGTCCTGAGGCATTTGCTAGAGTGTCTCTAAGCGGAGAGGAGCTTGCCCCTTGCCTCGACTCATGACGGAAATCCAATTTCCAATACGAGATAACGGATTCGATTGTAACTTATGTATGGCGACATAGTGGTATGGGACGCTCATGTCGCCTATGATTGATATTTATGATGTTATTCGTTTTTGAAATATATATGCACTAGTAATAATATCAAATGATTTTGCTTTACACGTATCAAGCATATTTGGCCATTATAAGGTAAAACTCTATCCTCCGGCTTGCGTTGCATTGTATGATGGGACTTGAGTCTTATAATGGCTTCATTCTTTTTAAAAGCATTACGTCGTTTCCAAAGAATTTTCTTTGTTTTAAATGCACTAGCAATCACTGGAGTAAACCCGTTCCACGAAAGTGGCGTGGTCCTATGATTTGCTTATTACTGTTGTTTTAAACTGTTAAGTAGATTTCTCATGCCAGTCCCCATGACTGACTCGTTGTTTGTTTCACTTTGCAAACGCGGGTGCCCTTATTTTCACACGGGCAGCCTAGTTCACAGGTGACAAGTTGTTTTTGGCTCAGCACTGTAGTATGGAGTGCACTTTTGGCTCATGGCGAGGCTGACTTCACCGAGATGACTTTGACATTCTCCGCCGTTATTGTATTTATATTATGATTCCGCCACGGGCGATGCAGACTATTTTACTTCTAGTACTTCTTATCGTATGTATATGTACCGCCTTCGACGATGTAGACTGATACCCTTATTATGTCTCACTGCATGTATATATTCCACCTTTTGCGATGGTGACTGATCATTTCCCTTTTATTTACTAAGTTATACCCTACGTTGTGCTATTCTGATGCTGTTACATGTTATGAATCCGCTGTCATATCCATGTAAAATTATTCTATTTACTGTTTTTGCTATTATCTGTACTCTGCTATGATGATTGATGTGTTATATTCCAATGATTATCCTTAATACCGTCACACGGATTTTGGGATCGTCACAGTTGGTATCAGAGCTTTGGTTAACCTTACTTCTAGGATCTAACACATTAAACACCTCATCAGAATAGAATCAGTAGTGTTCTAAGGCGAGTAGCTCATTAGAGATAGGATTAGTGATGTCCTAGAATGAGCTAAGCAGATTAGCAAAACAATTTGATCAGTACATCATTACCTTTCCTTATGTTCCCCTGCTTTATCATTTATGAAAGTTATCAATTCTGTGAGCTTGACTCTTTTCTTGCTTATACAGTACTCTATCTGATGGCTACACGAGCTGCAACAGCCAGAGGTGGCCGTGTAGGCCGATCAGGCATAGCAGGAGGACGGGGAAATATCCCCTTAGCTGAGGAGGGCCCTATTATACAGCCACCAGCACCCCAAGACTTTGAGCTAGACAGAGTAGCGAAGAGATATAGGAACCTGGGGGGAAAACCCTTTTCTGGCCTTGGTACAGTGACAGAGGTTATTGCTTGGTTGAAGACCTGTGAAAAGATTTTTGAGGGCATGGGTTTGGGGACCAACAAAAAAGAACGTCTAGGTATTTGGCTCTTACAGGAAGAAGCAGAGTTGTGGTGGGATGCCATCACCTCGGAAGATGTGGCAGGTACTATTAGGACCTGGGAGCAATTCAAGACCATGTTCAACGAGAAGTTCGTACCTGAGAAGACCTTAGAGCGGATGCGAGAGCAGTTTGCTAATCTCCAGCAGGGAGATCTATCTATCCAAGATTACCTCAATAAATTCACTCAGCTGTCGCGCTATGCTCTAGAACTTATTATGACCAACAAAGCTAAGAACAAGAGGTTTATATTTGGGCTACGGCGCAAGTACCATGACAGAGCCATGAGCAACATCAAACTCTCATTCTCAGAATTAGTAGAAATGGCCTGCAATTAGTAAGATATGGATGAAAGACACTCCAACCAAGACCGCGCCAAAAGCCAAGCTAGAAATAAGCGCAAGGCTTCAGCAGATCAGCCAGGGTCCAGCATTTCAGCGGCCGCTACTCAGCAATTTGGGAAGATACCCAAAGGAAGCTGCTACAACTGCGGGAAGACAGGACATTTTTCTAATGTATGCAAATCCCCAAAGAAGCTAAAGGCAGATCCAGACCGCAGCTCAGCCGAATGCTACAACTGCCATAAGAAAGGGCACTATAGCAAGAATTGTCCTCTGAAGCAGAATGCACAAGTGGCTCATGTGTTTGACGGGGAGACCCCGCCAGCTATCACCGATGGATCAGGTAAACCCAATGTCTTGGGAGGTACCCTTACCATTAAAAATATTCCAGTTTCTATACTTTTTGATACTGGTGCATCACGTAGCTTCATTTCTAGTAACATTGTTCACAAGTTAAAATTGAATCCAAGGAAGCTTAAAGAACCAATTAAAGTTCAAAATCCGATAGGAGGTTCTACTATTCTCGGCTCATATTGTAATGTAACCGCCTCATATTCTTGTTATAGATTTCCTTTTAAAGTGATTGTCATGAACCTTTCCGAATTTGATGTTATATTGGGGCTGGACTAGTTGACAAAATATAAGGCCGAAGTTAGACGCGCTGAAAGAATCGTGAAAGTTAAAACAAAATCGGGGCATATCACTATACCATGTCTCGGTTCAGATCCAAATAGAACAGAATTTTGTCTTCATTGGAAGTTACTCCTACTTCATTAGAAAAGATACCGGTCGTTAAAAACTATGCGGATGTGTTTGAAGAAGTAGAAAACTTACCGCCGCAAAGAGAAATTGAATTCAGAATAGATCTAATTCCTAACGCCCGACCAGGAGTACATCCAATTAGAAGAATGGCCCCGAAAGAAAAAGAAGAGTTAGGTAGTCAAACTCGAGAATTGCTTTGGAAAGGTCTGATCAGACCGAGCTTCTCAGCTTGGGGAGCAGCAGTAGTATTTGTCCCGAAATCAGACGGTACTCTAAGACTTTGTGTTGATTATCGAGATCTCAATAAACAGACACTGAAGAACAAGTATCCCTTTCCTCGAATAGACGATCTGTTAGATCAATTAAATGGGGCAACAGTATTCTCCATAATGGACCTAGCTACAGGTTTCACCAATTACGTATAGCCGAAGACCGTGTACCTTTGACAGCCTTCAGGGGTCCCGATTTATTCTACGAATGGTTAGTAATGTCGTTCGGCTTGTGTAACGCTCCATCATACTTCGTCGATCTTATGAACAAGTGTTCCGTGGTGTATTGAATAAATTTGTTCGTCTTCATCGATGACATTTTAATCTACTCCAAGTCGGAAGGCGAACATGCAAAACATTTAGAACAAGTGTTGATAATTCTGAGGAGAAATGTCTTGAAAGCTAAATTTTCTAAGTGTGTCTTCTGGCAGGATGAAGTTAAGTTCCTAGGCCATGTCGTATCGAAGGATGGAATTGTTGTAGATCCAAGCAAAATTACAGCGATTCAGAACTGGAAACAGCCTACTACCCCCACAGAAGTTCGAAGTTTCCTGGGATTGGCTAGTTACTATCAGAAATTCGTTCAGGATTTTTCAAAGATATCTGGTGTATTGACAAAGCTTACAAAGAAGCATGAGAAATTCAAATGGACTCCCGAATGTGAAGAAGCTTTCCAGGAGCTGAAACTGAAATTGACAACTTCTCCAGTGTTGACAATTATAGAAGGCAACCAAGACTTGACTGTATGGACAAACGCTTCTATTAGAGGGCTTGGCGCAGTATTAATGCAAAAGGGCCAAGTGGTCGCTTATGCCAGTCGTCAGCTGAAGCCGCATGAAAGAAACTATGCAACTCATGATCGTGAGTTGTTAGCTATCGTGTTTGCTTTGAGAATCTGGAGGCATTATTTATTGGGAGAGAAGTTCGAACTATTTACCGATCATCAATCATTGAAATATCTAATCACTCAGAAAGATCTAAACTTGAGACAACAGCGTTGGTTAGAATTCCTTGCAGCATACGATTTTGAGATTTTATACACTCCAGGGAAAGCCAATGTTGTAGCAGATGCGGTCAGCAGATAGAATGAAATCATCGCCAGTTTTATCATTACTTCTTCCTTAGAAGATAAGATTACTATTCTCCAGAAAGACGATGAATTTATTAAAAGGATTAGCCAGCGGATCCGAGAAGGAAAAACCTCAGATTTTAGCCTAGATAGCCAAGGGGTCCTAAGATTACGAGGGCGAATTTGTGTGCCAGAAATTCCTGAGCTCAGAAGGGAAGTACTTGATGAATGTCACAAGTCTAAACTCAGTATCCATCCTGGTGTGAGCAAAATGTATAACGATATCAAGCGCACATTCTGGTGGAGGGCTTTGAAAAGAGATATTTCATTATATGTTAGCAGATGCTCCACTTGTCAGCTAGTTAAAAGCGATCAGCAGAAATTGGCTGGACTATTACAACCATTAGAAATTCCAGGATGGAAGTGGGAGCAAATTTCGATGGACTTCATTGATGGCTTGCCTCGAACTAAGAAAGGAAACGACAGTATATGGGTGATCGTAGATCGCTTCACGAAGACTGCCCATTTCATACCTGTCCGATCCAACAGAACGGCTCAAAGTTTAGCGCAGATTTACTTCAAAGAAATAGTTAAACTGCATGGAGTGCCGCTCAATATAGTCAGTGATAGAGATCCCCTATTTACTAGCAAATTCTAGGAAGCATTCCAGACATAATTGGGAACCAAATTGAATCTAAGCACCGCTTATCACCCTCAGACAGACGACCAAACTGAGCGGGTGAATAGAATTCTAGAAGATTTACTACGGGCTTGCGTTATTGATTTTGGAGGCTCATAGGAAGATCACTTACATTTGGCCGAATTCTCTTATAACAATAGCTATCAAGCAAGTTTGGGAATGTCTCCATTTGAAGCATTATACGGTAGACCGTGCAGATCTCCCGCATGTTGGGTAGAACCTGGCAACAGACTTGTGTTAGAGCCCGATATGATTCGAGAAGCATCAGATAAAGTCGATTTCATTAAGAAGCGATTGAAAACCGCACAAAGCCGACAGAAAAGTTATGCTGATGCGAGAAGAAGAGATTTATCATTTGCCGTTGGCGATTATGTTTATTTAAGAGTTTCTCCGATGCGGGGAGTAATCAGATTTGGCAAAACTGGGAAGTTGGCACCGAGATTCATTGGTCCCTTTCCTATACTTGAACGGATTGGAACTCTTGCATATAGGGTTTCATTATCTGATTGGTTTCCTGGTGTACATGATGTGTTCCATGTGTCTCAACTCAGAAAACATGTGCATGATCCGGATCTTGTTGTAGAAGAAGCAGCGCAACTGGATATAGACATAACTCCAGAATTAGCAATCAGAAGAGAGCCATTAAAGATCGTTGGCAAAGAAACTAGAGAGCTAAGGAGCAAAAAGGTTCATTTAGTTAAAGTGCAGTAGAGTAGTGATCCTAGAGACTGTACTTGGAAGACTGAGGAAAGCATTAAACAAGCCTACCCCAAATGCAGAGTGGACATCTCTGACTAACTCCAATGCAAGGTACCTTTACAATACTTTGCATTTACATTTTATTTCCTACTTTGCTGTTATTTCCTTTTCGAGGACGAAAAGTTTTAAGTGGGGGAGATTGTATTAACCCGAAAAATGTGAACCAATTTAATTTTTTTTAAATGGGTTATTGTCAAAGAATTTAAACAATTGAAATAGCATATTTCAATAAAATAATGAATTGGGAATAGTGAGGCAGTTTGAAAATTTGAATACAAACTTTGTCTGACTGTACCGGGTGGAAAATATAACAGATTTTAGCGAAACCAAAAATATTTAAATCTGTTTATGAATACCTTTCTAACGAATCTGAAAAATCGAAGTTTCATAACAGGAATGAAAAGTTATGGCCAAATGAATTTTCAGAAAGGTCGCTATATAGAATATATAGCCCTTGAAAATAGATATTTTGCATACGACCTCGGAATTCGATGAAACCACTTTTGTTGGATCCGGGATGTCAAATTATTGCTAGGTTTCAAATTTCATAATTTTTGAAGCTAGTATGTGAGCGGGGAAAAAGAAAATGTGATTGGTCAATTTCTGTTAAAATGGGTCGACCTGAAAATGGACATTTTGCATATGAGCTCAGAATTCGACGAAACTGGTTTTGTTGGGACGGTATCGTCAAAACAAAGCTAGATTTATTTTTCTGGAATTTTTCGATTCAGTTTGTAGCCCTGGCAAATTGAAATGTATGTTCAAATTGAATATTAAATGTTTTATACTTTAATTTGAAAATTAACTGACTGTAACAGTCGAATTGGCCAACAAAACATATCCCATTGTGTCCGGAATGGGGGTATTTAGCTAGAGGCGATAGTCGTTGGGTTGAAATTGGTGTACGTTGGCTAGAAAGGATATTATAGGAATTTAAAATTTTAATATAATAGAAAATACCCTTCATTTCTCTCTCATCTGAAAAAGTCGGTCAACCGCGACGAACGAACGACGCAAATCGCTCAAATCTTCCCAGCTCGATCGCCGCCGCCACAGGCCATTTCGCCACCGCCTCCAGTTGGCAATTCCGACCGCCTTCCTCCCCTCTTCAAATAAAACCAACCCTTGACAGAAATCGTTTAGTAGTCGCGTCGTTCTACCTCGAGGAAGTCCGCACCTTTGGAGCGCCGCCGAGCCACGTATGAGCCACCGAGCTGCACCTCACCACCGTCGATAGGAAGCCTGTTCGAAGCTCTTCGACGTCGTATAGTCTGATCTGGACATCGAGCTACGGTTTTGGTTTAAATTCTAAACCTAGTTTCGAAGGTTTGCAAAACATTCTGCTTTAAATTTCTGAATTGAAAATAACACTTTTAAGTGTTGCAAAACTTTGAAAAATCACATCTTTTTAGTGTGTTAACGAAATTCGATGAAACAGGAAACATCGGGACCGCAGGGAGGCTCTCTACCATCTAGCAGAAGTCGCGGATTTTTCTGATCTTCCTACGATTTTTAGCACTTCAAAAACCAATGTGAGGAATCTAAACTAAATTGTGTGAATGGAATCATGTTGTATAAATTATATAAGCGAAGTGTAAATTATAGACGCATTGTATACCTCATGTACATGTGTTGTATGAGTTACATTAGCGATGTATAAATTATACAAGCGTTGTGTGAAACATATATGCTTTGAATAGTGATGAAATGCAAGTGAATTATAGAAATAATATATATATATATATATACTCCCCTCGTCCACAGACCGTGGACGATATTTATTGCTTGTGATTGGCGTGATATTATATGGTATGACGAATGGTTGGAAATAATTGTTTGTGGTTGATATTGTGGTTGAAAAATACCTTTTTGGTTGAAAAATACCTTTGTGGTTGAAAAATACCCTCTTGTGGTTGAAACAAATTAGAATAGGATTATGGAAATGAAAATAAAACATGCCGCTTGCGTGCGAACTAGATGCATGATCACCATTGTCAAAAAACGCGAGGTTTTAAGGTAGAGCGAGGAGCCGTACTAGGGACGGTCCCGGTTTTAACTACCCTGCCGTTATGCTGCCGAAATTTTCTGAAATACTCATGTGTTAGAATAATTTTCATTTGTTGAAATTAATTACATACGTTGAAACCATTATTCATGTGTTGAATTGAAATTCGTTCGTCAAGTTGAAATTCATGTGTTGAATATTATCCGAATTTTAAACAAACAGATTTAACGATAAAAATCACATTTTTATATATATACAACTATAGAGAATATTCATGTGTTGAATTGAAATTCGTTCGTCGAGTTGAAATTCATGTGTTGAATATTATCCGAATTTTAAACAAATAGATTTAATGATAAAAATCACATTTTTATATATATATACAACTATAGAGAATATTCATGTGTTGAATTGAAATTTGTTCGTCGAGTTGAAATTCATGTGTTGAATATTATCCGAATTTTAAACAAATAGATTTAACGATAAAAATCACATTTTTATATATATACAACTACAGAGAATATTCATGTGTTGAATTGAAATTCGTTCGTCGAGTTGAAATTCATGTGTTGAATATTATTCGAATTTTAAACAAATAGCTTTAGCGATAAAAATCACATTTTATATATATACAAACTATAGAGGATATTCTTGTGTTGAATTGAAATTCATTCGTTGAATTGAAATTCGTGTGTTGAATGTTATCGTATTTTAAAATAAAATGAATAGACAATAAAAACTACATTTTTATTATGAATATGAAGTGTCAAAAACATTCACGTGTTGAATAAATATTTTTGATGAGAAAAATATTTCTTTTATCATGTATACGCTTTGATAAAAATACACACGTGTTGAAATAAATATTAGTTCGTTAGAAATATTATTATTAGCTTTGTTCTGCATATATATACATGTGTCGAACAGGAAAAATGGATTAGCTGTATAGTAAAGAAATTATTTGCGTGCCCGACAAATAGGTAAGCCTTGATGAGTTGGCTGCGCAATTTTATTTTTATATCAACTCCTGTGAATGCCATTGGATGCGAAGTGCTGGTTATTCTGTGTGAAATAATAAACATCGCCATAGGATAGTAACAATTAATTTTGAACTACACTACATGGCATACTCCTTGACGATAGGCATACTTCATCATATTCCACATAAGCATTTGGTGCTTGTGTGACGAGGTGGAAGATTTACCATACGAGCGAGAGGCTTGTATGGCGATGATTATATACTACAGGTTGAACTGATGACTGATATGGACTATATAAAATATAATGATAAATTGCCAGATTAATAAAAACCCCACACGGGTCTGGAGTTGACAATAATCACGTCTCTCTAGTCATTAGATACGGCACATGGACTATTTATTCCCACACGGTACGAGGTGACAAGGGTTTATCCTCTGGAGTAATTAAAAATACACGCTCCCTCAGGCTTGACAGGGTGACGAGAATTTATTCTCTGGAGTTATTATCTATACATGCTCCCCTGTAAACACCAGAATATATCACTATAAATATGTGGATGCTTTATAGGATTTATTGGGTACCTAACACGGCCCAATAAATTTCCAAACCCCTTCCCGTACAAAGGAGGTTATGGCGAAATTTTTCGAAATATTAAGGCGTTAGTGAAATATTTGAAGTGAAAACGATGTTGAAATAAATGAATGAACGATGTTGAAATAAATGAATGAACGATGTCGAAATAAATGAATGAACTATATTTGAAATAAAGGAATGAAATATATTTATATAAATAAATATAAATAGAATTGAAAGGAATCGAAGCCGTGCTGTTCGTGTTTTGGAATCGTAATTTGAATCGATTAGTACGAGAAATCCGACCATCGGATTTTCCCGAAACCGAAACCGCTGGGCTCGCCTTGGAAATATCTTTCCAACGGCACCAACCTTGTAAAAATTCAACGGTTGGATTTTCTGGAATGTTTAATTCAAATCTGAAGAAAAACAGCGCCAGAATCGTTTATATTTATATATAAATATAATTAAATTAAATCGAATAACGACGCTGCAGTTCGAATTTTGAAACCGTAACTTCAAACGACTAGTGTGGAAGATCCGACTGTCGGATTTTCACGAAACTGGAACCGTTGGGTTTGCATTGGGAATATCTTCCCACTGATATAGACTTTGTAGAAATCCAACGGTTAGATTTTCTAATATGTGTAAAACAAATTAGGGGAAAAACAGCGCCAGCGCCACGACACGACCTGAATCATCGTTTAATTAAATATGGCCATTTTTAAATAAATAAAAATGGCGAAAAATCGTTATAAAATATTATAAGCAACATGGATTGGAAATAAACCAATTTGGCTTGATCTGTTTGATATTTGATGGTTGTATGTGTTTGACACGAAAATAACACTAAAGAAATGAAATAGGAATGTCGAATAATATAACCATGGAAAGAATTGATTTGAATTCTAATTACGTGAATTATTTAAAAAGGCCGAGCTAACCCTCATTTCAAATAATTGATCGAACGATTCGAATTGGAAAATACAAAGACGATTCAAGACCGACGATCTTCGTATCGGTTGGATGGGCGCTGCTGAGGTTCCTGATTGGAGTAGCTACCATGAAGGAACGGAAGTAGTAGCCGTCTGAACGTATGTGTTGATTGTACGGATATACGAGGAATTTGACGCCTCCGGTTTCGTTCAGACCCAGAACGGACTTGTAAATGGACTGTGTGTCTGACATTGGATTTTGTTCTATACTGGTTGATCTCTGTTAAATATATATCTGTTTGGCAGTGGAGAATTTATTCTTTTGCTTAACGCCCTTCTCTGAGACGAACGAGCTCAGAGGTTATATATCGATGGAAATCAGTCATATGGAGTGGATTGCCTATGTGGCATGCCAAGATGCTGTGATCAAGGCTTCTGTTGCAAAGCAAAGTCTTGTGTTTGATGATCAAAGCACGGCCTACATAGCCTGGCTTTGTGTATAGCGTGGGTTCGCGAGCCTCACACCTCGGTATGAGTTAAAAACGGGATAAGGACTGCAGGGAGAATACGACGTTTCTTTCTAGCTATGGTGGTGTAGTGACCTACCAGCCCTGACATTTATATCTACTTTTCACCTATGTGGTTGTTGGAATGCGAGGCGCCTCGATTGTAGGTCTGTAAGGACCGGGAAACGTGTGTTCAGGTATACTAATCCTCAAACGTAAGAGAGGACCGGCCCTGAAGATCCAGGGCTTACCCAGTGTGCGTAGTCCTGAGGCATTTGCTAGAGTGTCTCGAAGCGGAGAGGAGCTTGCCCCTTGCCTCGACTCATGACGGAAATCCAATTTCCAATACGAGATAACGGATTCGATTGTAACTTATGTATGGCGACATAGTGGCATGGGACGCTCATGTCGCCTATAATTGATATTTATGATGCTATTCGTTTTTGAAACATATATGCACTAGTAATAATATCAAATGATTTTGCTTTACACGTATCAAGCATATTTGGCCATTATAAGGTAAAACTCTATCCTCCGGCTTGCGTTGCATTGTATGATGGGACTTGAGTCTTATAATGGCTTCATTCTTTTTAAAAGCATTGTGTCGTTTCCCAAGAATTTACTTTGTTTTAAATGCACTAGCAATCACTGGAGTAAACCCGTTCCACGAAAGTGGCGTGGTCCTATGATTTGCTTATTACTGTTGTTTTAAACTGTTAAGTAGATTTCTCATACCAGTCCCCATGACTGACTCGTTGTTTGTTTCACTTTGCAAACGCGTGTGCCCTTATTTTAACACGTGCAACCTAGTTCATAGGTGACAGGTTGTTTTTGGCTCAGCACTGTAGTATGGAGTGCACTTTTGGCTCATGGCAAGGCTGACTTCACCGAGATGACTTTGACATTCTCCGCCATTATTGTATTTATATTATGATTCCGCCACGGGCGATGCAGACTGTTTTACTTCCAGTACTTCTTATCGTATGTATATGTACCGCCTTCGGCTATGTAGACTGATACCCTTATTATGTCTCACTGCATGTATATATTCCCCCTCTGGCGATGGTGACGAATCATTTCCCTTTTATTTACTAAGTTATACCCTACGTTGTGCTATTCTGATGTTGTTACATGTTATGAATCCGCTGTCATATCCATGTAAAATTATTCTATTTACTGTTTTTGCTATTATCTGTACTATGCTTTGATGATTGATGTGTTATATTCCAATGATTATCCTTAATACCGTCACACGGATTTTGGGATCATCACAATTGGAGCAAAATCTGGGAGAATCAGTTAAGGCTTTTCTTAGATGCTTCAACACGGATGTGACCGAAGTTTGAAATCTGGAGCCCAAGATGATATTAATGGCACTTGTCAAGCTGTGGATTAGAAGTCCGAGTTTGGAAAATGGGTGAAGATGAAGGTTCCCAACACACTCGAGAAGTTGTACAAGAAGGCAGAAGAATTCATCAGGCTGGAAGAAGACCCATCTATCTCAGAATAATGTTGGAAGCAACATTGTGGAGAGTAAGGAAGATGATGATGCTTATGGCGATAAGAAAAACGTCGAGGGGAAGAAAAGGTAGAATGACGGGAAAGATAAGAAGAATAATAAGAGAATTCATTTTTTCAAAACCGCAGAGTTAACTCCTTTGACCAATACCCCAGAGAATATCTATTTTGCCACTAAGAATGCGTGATATTATCCAGATCCACAGCCGCAAAGAGTGGGAGATAGAGAAGTGAATTCTGAAAGATTCTGTCGATTCCACAACCAACCTGGTCACAACACCAATGAATGCAAACATTTGAAGAGATTGACTGAAGAGTTGATTAGGAAGAACAAGCTGCAACAATATGACACGAAATTGCAAGCTGCAAATCCTCCTCCATCTTTTCAAGGAAAAAGTTCATTTGTTGGTCAACCCGGTCCAAGAGATAGAGCTCTAGCGGAAACTAATGCTACACTTGTGATCAGTACCATATCCGTAGGTCCTCATCCAGCAAGTGAAAGTTGGGGGGGGGGGGGGGAGGGAGAGGCTGAAAGATATGTTGATGCTCTTAAGTACGTCCCAAAAGAGGAAAGATGCCCGATCCTGAGTAATACTATCCCTATGAAGCAACAGAAGATCTCCTATGAAGATATTACTTTCAGGGACAATGATGTGGAAGGCGTGATAACTCCAACTCTTGATCCAGTGGCGGTCACAGTCGGAATAGGTCTAGAAATGGTCAAGAGGTTGCTAGTTGATTATGGTGCCTCTATAAATGTCCTCTTCTGAAAGACATTCAACCTGATGAATCTCTCGATGACTAATGTTAAAGCTTGTCAAACAAAGATCCAAGGATTCAAAGGCGAGCCAAAGAAACCAATCGGAACAAATGACTTGCTTGTGGAGTTAGGAGGAAGAAAGGCTATCTTGAAACCGACTTTCGTGCCCATAGATGAAGTTTCTGCTTACAATGCATTCCTATGCAGATCTGCTTTGACTGATTTCAAAATTGCACTAGCACTATGGTGTTTGACGATGAAGTTACCCATGTAGAAGGGAGATCAAAATACTGCCAGGGAATGTTACTTCACAGAGTTACGAGAAGCTAAGAAGAAGGATAATGTGAATAATATGGAGGGCCCTCTCCACCTTCATGAATCTGTCTTATAACAACTAGGGAATAACCCTTGAACTTGAGAGCATGGAGGGTCTCACAAAGAAATGGATGCTCGAAAAACCAGTGCAAGGGATAATGTAACACCCCACCTCCGTTAAGGTCTCTCACAAAGGGAATGCCTTAACTTTGATGGAGCGTTTTAGTAGACAGAACAGAATATTACAAGACAGATAAGTAGTGCTTGAAAATTTATAACTTTATTACAGCAGAAGCAGAAATAAGTATGTTTACATCTTTCTAAATCACAGTACCAAAACTCAGGTACATAATTATCAGTATTATACAAAATCCTTCAGAATGTAAAGTTTCAAATCCATAATCCCCAACATAAACTGCCACGAAAAGATAGAGTCAAAACCAAGCAATACTCCAAGCACTTCAAGCAGAGAGAATCAGAATCAAGCTCCTATGTTTCCACCCTGAGCACCTAAGGGGGGGGGAATGGAAAGAAAAGGGGAGAAAACAAACGAGGTCAGACATAAAGTCTGGCGAGTCCAGTGACTTCCAGCATATAAACAGATAATATTATCATGACATGTAAATAAAGTTGGATGAGAGATTACATCAACAGGGATAGCAGATATACTCTAAGTTAACAGAAAAAACAGAATGATGTAAACCAAGTTATGTTCCTTACTTACATCTTACTTCTCTGCACTAATACTAGTATAACAGGGTTAGGTGTTACCCTAATGTCTAAACTAAAACAGAATCGAAGCAGAATAATCTATACAGAAACAGAATGCTAGTAATGGGCCTTCACCACCCTAACAGACAGAAGGTACAAAAGCATAATACTAATAATGGGCCTTTACCACCCCAACAGATAGAAGGTACGGAAACAGAATACTAATAACGGGCCTTTACCACCCAACTAACGGGCCTTTACCACCCCAACAGACAGAAGGTACGGAAACAGAATCGGAAACGGAATCAGAGATGGAAACAAAATAATCCCTACGGAAACAGAATGTTAGAATTAGGTGTACACTAGTAATGGGCCTTTACCACCTCCAACAGATGGTACCACGCAGAAACAGACAAGTGTTACCACCCAACAGAAACAGACGGTACTAACAGAAACAGACAGTACTAAGTATACCCTAAGTCCTACCCCAAGCGATCGGCTCTCTAATACATAAATACCCTGTGTCAGCCCCATAGAAGGGTGTATCACTCCCTAAAGTGGCAACCTATTGGCACAGACCTATTTACAGATGTCACGGTGTCTTACATCCTCAGAGCAGACCAGATCCATGCACGCACATGACCCGTTTGGAACGCACCATCAACACCCCTCACCATTATCAGAATGAACCGCTTATAATTAGATCAGTAAGCGTGCCCGGACCCCTACATAGCGTGGGGTCAAAGTTTTTGATACTAGAAAGGGTTACTTATTAATATGGGTCCCAAACAACAGATGACACAAGTATTTCTCCTCCTAACCTTGTGTCCCCAGACTAACAGATTTCAGATTAACTTGTTTACAAGTTTCAGATATATAGAGTTCAGATTTACTAGTTCACATATCAGACAATCAAGCTAACAAGTTTTCAGAATAACGGATTAGATGTACAGTTTTAACAGACTTACAGATTGTCTAACTTTGTATTAGGCCTACAGATTCACGAAACGGGTTTGTTAAATTCATCAGTCCAGTTGGTTTAACCCTATCCACCCAACACGTTTTAGACATCATATTTATCCCAGATTTGCATTAATTAAATATTAATGCACAGACCTCTCACATTAGGTCGGTAGCTTGTGGCCGCTGAATATGCCGGGCGGTTCCGGGAAGACTTTTACCATAAGCCAGACCTAACCTCGTGTCTAAGCATATTTTAGTTATGCCTACGACCTCTCACATTAGACTCACAGTTTTTGGTCGCTGGTTAAGCCGGTTGGTTCCGGGCAGGCTTCTACCGCAAACGGAGTTTAACCTCGTGTCATAGCCACTTTATTCCAATACAGAAAATATCAGACCAATTATGCCCATTTAGCAGATTTAACTTCTTTACAAGTTACAACAGATTATCCAAAGTTCTATTAACATGTTTTGCTCAATTTTTAGATCGAGCCTCCAAATTACAATTATTCAGCTTTCAACAGATTAAGCAATTCAACAGATTTAGCAGATAACAGAACTAGCAGATTAGGAAATTTAGCAGATTAGCAGAACAGGCAATTCGACAGATTCAGCAGATTAGGCAATTCAGCAGATTAGCAGATTTAACATTTCTTAAAAATTCTATTTATATATCTTGCCTAATCATAAATTAAACCTAAACTTACATGCTCAAATCATGGTCATAATTCATAATACAATATATGCCCCCAAATTTTCTTTAAACTTTGCATAGTACAGAACAGTCTCTAAAAGCCCCAAATCATGATAAGAATTATGCCAAATTATAGCCTATAATGCCAATATCCAAAAATCCATATTTAGGAGCATTCACACTAATAGTTATCCTATTTCAAAATAGGCCTTACGCCTAAGTTTCATACTCCTTTTTCAAGTCATGAATCGTTATATAAAATATACCCAAAAATCTGGATCTTTAAATTATATCCTCTCAAAATCAGATCTTAATTTTTATTTGCATTATGTCCCCAAGTTTTAAGTCATATATTATCATTCAATGATTCCTCTTCTTCCAAATCACAGAGTATGCACAGATCTACATCTAATTTACAACCTATGTCCTTTTCTCAAATTAGTCACAGATCAGTCATGTCCAATTATGCATTATTCATTATTTACTCCAACATTTAGCATTCGTGCGTTAATCTCTTTGAGATTTGGCACAGGCTCGTAGTAGCCTGGCTATAGAACAGAAAAAAGAAAAAAAATGAATAGTCACAGAAAAACAGATCTGACAGATAAGAATATGTATAACCTCTGATTCAGATTTATAGCCATGTCAAGATCATAATTAAAGTTCATATCTGAAAATAACTGTACTCACAAAAAGGGAACGATTCTTGTATTCCGGAATCTGTATTCTGACACTGAATAGTTCTCCTTTGGCGTAAACTATCGATTGGATTAGAAAATAGTTGTTCTCTTTTAATTCTATTCAGATTGGAAGAAGATGCACTAGTTCTAGCTTAGATTTAAACAGAGTAGCAACGCCATTATTTTATTTTAACTAAAAAATAGACAGAGTATAGGCCGAATGAAATTGTGTTGAGAGAAAGTGAGGTTTGAGGGGTGTTTTTATAGGAGAATAGGGTGATTTAGAGCCTTCAGATCAGTCCTGAAGTCATCAGGACCACCCAACTCGAAGACAGGTCATCCAACCATTCAGAAGGAGACACGTCATCACAGAACACTCCAGAATTTTGTGTTGGATCGGTATGGGTGCACTTGGCAGGTGCGTTGTACTAGCGCACTTCACAAGTGCGCCAGTGTATTCTGGCTTGTTTCCGGTTTTTCTGCCTAACTTCGTTCGTCCATATCTTCTTCATACGGTATCCGTTTTACGCAAACTCGAACTCTCTCAAGCAGAATTTCGAGACGAACGCAATGGCGCAACCCGTTTCCCTTAATTCTTCTCCTAAAATTAAGTGTACTTTAATTTGTTACTTATACGCTCATAAAAAATACAGGGTGTTACAGATAATTAAGCGGTGCCAGCTGATATCACAATCCCTATTGCAGTTTATCCGAAAGATGTTGGCCAAGTCTTGAATATTGGATCTCAGCTAGGCTAGAAGTTGTAGAAGAAGTTAGTGGTTTTTCTTAAAGCAAATTTGGATGTATTCGCTTGGAGTCATGCTGATATGTGTGGCTTATCCCCTAAAGTAGCGGTTCATGCATTAAATATTGACACATCTGTAAAGCAAAAGAGAACAATACAAGGTCCCGAAAGATCTATGGCTCTCAAAGAAGAGGAAGATAAACTGATAGAAAATCGCTTCATAAGAGAGTCAACGTATCCAGACTGGGTGTCCAATCCTGTTCAAGTGAAGAAACCCAATGGCAAGTGGCGCGTTTGCATAGATTATTCAGATCTTAAAAAGGAACGCCCTAAAGATAGCTTTCCATTGCCCAGAATTGATCAGCTAGTGGATTTGACAGCAGGGCACGAGCTGCTATCGTTTATGGATTCTTATTCAGGCTATAATCAGATAATGACGCATAAGCTGAATTAGGAGAATACAAGCTTTATCACAGATGTGGGTTTGTACTGCTATAAAGTCATGCCATTCAGGTTGAAGAATGCAGGAGCAACTTACCAATGCCTAGTTAATGCAATGTTTAAGTTACAAATTGGCAAGACTATGATAGTTTATGTTAATGATATGCTGGTTAAGCCAAAGAAGGTGGCCGATCACATGAATAATTTAGCTAAAATGTTTGATATTTTAAGAAGATACGAAATGAAGCTGAATCCACTCAAGTGTTCATTTGGAGTCGCATCTAGAATAATTCTAGGGTTCATGGCGAAAGCCAGGGGAATAGAAGCTAACCCTTCTCATATTTCAGCATTGAGTGATATGCGGGTTCCTTAAACGAAGAAAAAGCCGCAAAGTCTGAATGGGAAGAATGTTGCGTTGAATCGCTTCATATAAAAGGCAACGGATAGGTGTATTCCACTGTTTGATGAGTTGAAAAAGGGAAAGAATGACTTCGAATGAACCCAGAGTGCCTAACGACCTTTGAAGAACTGATCAAACATATGGAGACACCCCTAATGCTTTCAAATCCTAATAATGGAGAGGATTTTTTTAATATTTGGTAGTCTCATCCCATGCTTTGATTGCATGTAACAACCCGTGTTTTTATAATGTGTAATAACCATAAATCAGGGTAGAATTAATTTGTACAATAAGAATCAAGGGAAACGGGTTGCGCCATTGCATTCGTCTCGAAATTCTGCTTGGAAACGAGTCCGAGTTTTCGAAAATCGGAGTCCGTATGCCCAATTATGACCATTCGAAGTTTTCAAGTTCAAAACAGACTCAATTCGAATTCAAAATTTGAATTTCAAACCTCCAAATGGACTGGGCGGGAAATTTCCCGCATAGGACCAAGTCGACATGGGGGTCGACTATGTAGTCGACCTACCCAGGACCAGGTCGACCATAGTGTCGACCTGGGGATCGACCTGGTGCCTGAGCCCATTTCTGAAGCTGGATTCACTCTGATGTATTTGGCCTCATTTCTGTCCACATTCGTTGACCTGACCCTATAAATACAGCCCCTAACACCAGTCTCTCTACACCAAATTTCTTTCTGACCTTATGCTGCTTTGATTCTGGTTGAAAAGTTTGAGAGAGGGACTGCTACTTCTACGTTGAGACTGCGTTAAGGGAATTGCTGATTTGGGGACTTCTATTAGGACTTGACTAAGCATATTCAACATCGACTCTCTTTTTCTAATTCTCGAACCACGATCTGTAAGCCCCAGTTATTTTCAGATTTAAACTGTAAATGTATTATGAATATGATGTAAATTGAAATTGGACCTATGTATGATGACTGTTTACATTCATTCTCGTTCATCTTGGATCTTGACTCTTGAATATTACTATGACATTGATTTGGGGCCTATTCATATTGTAAATCAAAAAGAAAACCCCTTATATTATCATGTTGAACCTGCTATTAGTCACAAGTTTATGACTATCACCTTATGACAGTCGTTACCATGACTATACTATCACCTTATGACAGTCGTTACCATGACTATACTATCACCTTATGACAGTCGTTACCATGACTATACTATCACCTTATGACAGTCGTTACCATGACTATACTATCACCTTATGACAGTCGTTACCATGACTATACTATCACCTTGTGACAACTGTTATTTTGACTAGTACCTTATCTTGCTAGATTTGGAATCTTTATGTTTGAGGCCAATATTTCATATGCTAGTAATGTTTTAATCTTTTATTTAAAGTCATATCATGCTATGCTAGTAATCACTTTTGCCACATTATACCCGTTCCTTTTTATGTTATTCCCTATTAGATTTATTTGTATCGATTCAAACTTACGTGCGATGGGAATACGATTTGGGTAGACTAGGTAAAACATAAATTAGCTTTAACTTTAACATGAACGTTATTATGACTTTAACCTGAATATGGACATGAACTTGACACGATTTGACATGAAACATGACCTGAAAACTTGACATGAACCTAGATATGGAAATTTGAACGTGGGCATGACAATTAGATAACTTGAAAATGGCCAGCTCGAGGTTGGGTTGAGTTTGCAGTGTAAATCTGCCCGGAACCGCCCGGCAAATTCAGTGGCTGCAAACATTAGGATCCAATGTGGGTAGTTGGTCATATTGCACGTAAAAACCCGAGGTTAGACTATGTTGTGGTGTAAATCTGCCCGGAACCGCCCTGCAAATCCAGTAACCACAATAGTTAGTCTAATGTGAGAGGTTGGCGTGCACTAATGAATTAATGCCACATGATAGGGTAAAGTCATGAACCACTTGAATATACTTAACCAACTTGACACGATGACTTGATAGGGTTAAGTCATGAACTGCTTGAACACACTTAACCAACTTGATACACGATCTGGACAGGGTTAAGTCACGAATTTGAATGACAACACTTAACCCATTAGAAACCCTAGTTACGCGGTCCTTTTCAGCAGTAACCCACTTAGATGTATCACGATACCCTGGGACTAGGCAGGGTAGGGCACGATTACTAGGCTGATTGTAAGCGACCGGAATGACGGCTGAGTAGGTGCGCCATTGTAGGTTCAGGCGGGCTATGGTCGTGACGTTGTCCGGAGTTGGAAAAAGCAGGCATGGGGCACCTGTAGATTTACACTGTGCGTGCTTGATTTGTGTCGGTGGTTGGCACTATAGGACTTGATACACCCTATGGTGGACCTTGCACAGGTAACTACATTTCAGGATAGGGCCGTATGACACAGACACATGACGAGCTAGGACTTGTAGAGAGCCGATCGATTAATAGATCGTACCGTAGGACCCCGTAATGGGTCACTTCATTACACTGGGCTAAGGGATCATTTCATGGTTAATACTTGACATGGGTTAGAATACTAGTACAGTTGGTGCAGCGAACCTTGAATATGCGATGCCAGACTTGACTTATCTTTTTATCTTAATTATCCTACTATTTCTGTTATCATCCTTATGTTTAATTCCGGTTTTCACATATCATGTTACCTTTACTAGTTTTCATACTGAAAGTCACTAGGGCTTACCAGTCTTTATGACTGACCCTTTTTCTTTCGCCCCTTTTTCTTTCATTTCCCCCCCAGGATCTCAGGGAGGAAACACTAGCTCTTAGCTTGGATTTAGCTTGCTTTCTGACAACTCATGTACGGTTTGGTCTTGGGCTATGCTATGGCTGCTTCTGCTATTTATGGGGAATAATTTACTTTTGTTTTAAATTTATGCTTCTTTATTATGAACTTGATTTAATGGAATAATTTGTATCCTGGATATATGAGCTTTTGACTCTTTTCTGGAAAATAATAAAAAGTTGGTTTTAATTTCTACCGCTGCTTTATTTACATTCTGCCTTGTGATATCTCTGTGCATGTTTACCTAGATAATACTCCACCAAAACTAGTGCATTCCCTTTGTGAGTGACCCTAGCGGAGGTGGGGTGTTACAATTTGATATCAGAGTAGAAGGTCACCAAGCTGGGCAAAAAATTTAAAAACCTTTCGAACTATTTTTAAAACCATCTATAAAGAAGCCTTTTTCAAGAAAAGTTTAATGTTTAAAAAGGCTATTCTCCAAGAAGCCATTAGCACTTTCCTTTGTTCCCTCGTTTGAATCTTTTCTTTTCATTTTTCAGCATGGCCGACCTTAACCTCCCTGAGGGAATACCCATGCATGGATGGTTCTGAAGGTACTTAGAAGCCAAGGCCAACGACGCGGGCACGGCTGACATCCCTCCTCCTCCTCCCCAAGTGGTTGCGGTTCCTCCTCCTACTGGTACCGCCTTTGCCAAAATATGCAAAGACTTTAAAGCAATGGGCGGCAAGAACTTCGTTGGAACTGAAACCTTTGTTGAGGCACGAAACTGGCTAAAGGAAACAGAAGACTTGTTCATTATCTTTGATATGGAGGACCATAGGAAAGTTCAGATGGCAGCATGGTTGTTGAAAGAGGAAGCTGCATTTTGGTGGGAAGTCACCAACGCTACCAGGCCAGTTGAAACTTGGGCAGACTTTAGAGAGAGGTTTGGGCTTAAATTCTTATCGTCCGTAGAGGAGAACCTTCAGATGGAGAGGTTCCTAGCGCTCAAGCAAGGGGATATGTCTATGAGGGAGTACGTGAATAAGTTTAATCAGCTTGCTCGGTTCGGTTTGGATTTGGTCAACACAGCCCAGAAAAAGGCTGTACGCTTTGCTCGAGGATTGAACGAGCCACTACACAGCTTGGCCCTAACTCATATACCCATGGGGGTGACCTTTGAAAGCTTGGTGGATATGACTCTACTCCATGAGGAAGACAAGAATAGCAAGAAGGAGGTTAAGCCTATTGAAACTCAGAATAAGAAAGCTGACATCAAGAAGGGGAACAACAAGAATAATAAGAGTAACAAGAGCAACAACAAATCACGTGAGATGAGGAAGTGTAACTTCTGTGGTATTACTGGACATCTAGCTAAAGACTGTAGAAGGAAGAAGAGGAAGTTGGGTGAACGCTTTCATTGTGGAGATACTGGACACATCAGCAAGGATTGCCCTAAGAAGCAAGGGCAGGGCAAGGGCAGACCCAGCGAGCAGGACCTTCTGGAGGGAAGTTGCAAGCTCTCAACACCACTCCAGCTCTTGACCGAGGTAGTAATATTTTCGTAGAAAGCCTTGTTTACATTTCTGACCTTCCTGTTCGAACCTTATTTGACTCTGGCGCATCGCATACTTTTATTTCTTTTGATATTGTTGAAAATCTGCACCTAAGTACTAGTCTGGTTGAGGATCCCGTTATAGTTTCAAATCCAATTGGGGGCTCCGCCCATTTATCTATGATGTGTGTGGATTTGAGGATCTCTATCTTAAGCGTAGAATTCACGTGTAATGCTTATGTTCTCAGATTCATGGGATACGGTTTGATCCTAGGTATGGATTGGCTGTCCAATTATGGAGCCATTCTTGATTGTGAACGAAGGGTAGTGAGGCTCATGACTCACCTTGGTAATACCCTTGAAATTTCTTGTAACCCTAAGGGTCCGGTCATGTTATGTTATCTTGAATCCCTTGACTCGTCTAACGATAATTTGCAATCTGTAAGAGTGGTCCGAGAATATCCAGATGTCTTTGATGAAGTGAGGGGATTACCTCCTAAACGCGAGATAGAGTTCCAAATTTATCTTGTTGATAATGCCAAGCCAGTTTCATTGCCCGTTAGGCACATGGCCCCGCGAGAAAGAAGAGGGCTCAGTAAACAAATCAACGAGTTGCTTGAGAAAAATTTCATAAGACGAAGCATTTATGAATGGGGTGCTCCGGTGGTATTCGCTACTAAGGCGGATGGATTGCTTCGTCTGTGCGTAGATTATCGTGAGTTAAACAAGCTGACGAAGAAGAATAGGCACCCGCTACCAAGAATCGACGATTTGTTTGACCAGCTTGTGGGAGCATCTGTTTTCTCTCAACTCGATCTAGCCACAGGATTCCATCAGCTTAGAGTGGCTGAGGATAGCATTGACAAAACTGCGTTTAGGACTCCAGATGGGTTCTTTGAATGGCTCATCATGCCGTTTGGGTTAACGAATGCACCCGCGTACTTTGTATATTTGATGAGTAGGGTGTTTCGGGAGTTCCTTAACAAGTTTGTGGTAGTTTTCGTGGATGATATTTTGATCTTCTCAAAAGATGAAGAAGAGCATGCTAGGCATCTCAAGGAAGTCATGGAAACACTTAGGGCACACCAGTTAAAGGCTAAGTTCTCCAAATGCCATTTTTGGAGGAAGGAAGTTCAGTTCCTTGGACATGTAGTTTCTAAGCAAGGCATAGCCGTGGACCACGCAAAGGTAGTTGCGGTACAGGACTGGAAAATTCCTAAGAATGCAACGGAGGTGAGAAGCTTTCTCGGTCTGGCGGGCTACTACAGGAAGTTCATTAAGGACTTCGCTAAGATTTCAGCCCCTCTTACCAAGTTAACAAAGAAGAACCTAGATTTTGTATGGGACATAGAGTGTGACATTGCCTTTCACAGACTCAAGAGAGCCCTCACCACAGCTCCAGTTTTGGCATTACCCGATGGAGGTAAGATGTTTACCGTGTACACAGATGCGTGCGACACGGGATTAGGCGCTGTCCTAATGCAGGAAGGAAGAGTAATATGCTATGGGGGCAGACAACTTAAAGTTCATGAGTAAACTATCCCACGCATGACTTGGAATTGGCCGCGATTGTTTTTGCACTTAAAGCTTGGCGTCAATATCTTCTAGGGGAGAGGTTCGAGCTACACACCGACCACAAATCGCTCAAATACCTCTTCTCACAGAAAGATTTAATTCTGAGGCAACAGCGGTGGATGGAGTTCTTGGCATCATATGACTTCGATATAGCTTATACCCCTGGCAAGGGTAATGTGGTGGCGGATGCGCTAAGTAGAAAATGGTTGACTTTGAGCCCCTTGTTTGTTGAAATGAAAAGCCTTGAGTTTATAGCAACCTTTGATTTTACACCTGCTGTTGAGTCATTGACTGTTACGTTAGCATCTCTTGAGCTAAGACCTACACTTCTAGATCAAGTAGGGACTTCACAGAAGAAAGACCCGCAGATAGTTGAAATCATGGACAAGCTGATTAGGGGTGAGACGTCAAGTCACCTCAGTAGGTATGCCATAGATGACAAGGGATGGCTAAGGCGCGATAGGAGACTATGTGTCCCACAAGTGGGAGACTTTGTAAGGAGAGTTCTCGAAGAGGCGCATCACTCGAAGATGACTATACATCCCAGAGGGGATAAGATGTACAGGGATATGAAACGCATTTTCTTTTGGACCGGAATGAAAAAGGACGTGGCAGAGTTCGTCTCGAGGTGCATGGTGTGCCAACAAGTAAAGGCCGAGTCGAAGAAGCCCGGTGGACTATTACACCCTTTGGAAGTTCTGCAATGGAAATGGGAGAGTATCTCGATGGATTTTGTGGATGGACTGCCTAGGTCAAGGAAGGGAAATACTAGCATATGGGTCATAGTTGATAGACTCACGAAAAGTGCTCACTTCATTCCGGTGAAGAGTAAGAGGACCGCATCAGGGCTAGCGTCTATTTACCTTCGAGAGATAGTATGATTGCATGGAGTTCCTTCTAGTATAGTTAGTGATAGTGACCCGATTTTCACTAGCCATTTCTGAAATAGTCTGCAAGAAGCAATGGGAACACGACTGAACTTGAGCACGGCCTTTCACCCACAGACGGATGGACAAACCGAAAGGGTAAATATGGTACTAGAAGATCTCCTGAGGCTATGTATTCTTGACTTCGGCGGTACTTGGGAAGACCATCTTCATCTCGTGGAGTTTGCATATAACAATAGTTACCAAGCCAGCATCGGAATGGCACCGTTCGAAGCCCTGTATGGAAGACCGTGTTAGTCACCAACTTATTGGTGGGAGACAATAGACAGACTTATACTTGGGCCCGACATGATAAGGGACACTTCTGAGAAGATTGAGTTGATACGAAGATGGATGAAAACGGCCCAAGATAGACAGAAATCTTATGCGGACCAGAGAAGGACAGACCTAGAGTTCGAAGTCGGAGATATGGTCTTTATAAAGGTTTCTCCGTTACGCAATGTAGTTCATTTTGGAGCAGTTGGAAAGCTAGCACCAAGGTTCGTAGGACCATTCCCTGTCACTGAGAGGATTGGACGGATGGCCTATAAGGTAGACTTACCCGAGAAGCTGGCTGGGGTGCACAACGTCTTTCACATCTCGCATCTCTGGAAGTGTTTGCATGAGTCAGCCGAAGTGGTTGAGCCAAGCATCCTTGAAGACGTAGAGGTGGAAAAAGAAGCGATATTGAGGCGAGTTCCAATTCGTATCTTAGGAACGGAGATTAAGAAGCTAAGGAATCGAGAAGTCAAGCTAGTGAAAGTGCAGTGGAGTGAAACCCAAGGAGACGCAACTTGGGAAACCGAAGAAAAGATACGCGCGCTTTACCCGTTTCTTTTTTAGGGTACATTCTCGATCTCTTTTTCCTTGAAAACCTTTTCGTATCATGCTTCCACTATCTATTTTTGTCTTGTTATCTTCTCGATCTTATTTTGAGAACCTTAGGTAGAACCATATGGATGTAAACATGTGATTGAAACATGTTATGGTTGATGTTTGCAAATGGTTGCAAGTGGTTGCAAGTGGTTGCTAGTGGATGCATGACACACATTAGGCACTAGATCGACTCAAACACATTTTCATGTTGCATATGCATGAGTGCTAATACTTGTACATGGATGGAACTTGTTATGCTATCACTTGGATGTTGCATATGGATGAATGATTGTGCACTCATGTAGAGATTATGAACTATGTTAGGAATTTGCATACATGTTGAATTCATGACACGAACATATTTTGCATTAAGGAGGTTTACTGAATCAGTAACCACCCGATCTTTTGCATTAGATAAGTACATATACACACACTTTCTGCATATGTTAGCACTAGAAATCCTTTAAGGTCAATGGTTGCCTGTGGATGAGGCTTTGAGTAGATGGATGGTAGGACACATCCTCCCTAACTTAGAGATTTTGGGGACGAAATCCTTTAAGGGGGGAGAATGTAACAACCCGTATTTTTATAATGTGTAATAACCATAAATCCGGGAAGAATTAATTTTTAAAATAAGAATCAAGGGAAATGGGTTGCGCCATTGCGTTCGTCTCGAAATTCTTCTTGGAAACGAGTCCGAGTTTTTGAAAATCGGAGTCCGTATGACCAAGTTATGACCATTCGCAGTTTTTAGAAATTTTCAAGTTCAAAACAGACTCTATTCGAATTTCAAACCTCCAAATGGACTGGGCGGGAAATTTCCCGCCCAGGACCAGGTCGACCTGGGGGTCGACTATGTAGTCGACCTACCCAGGACCAGGTCGACCATAGTGTCGACCTGGGGGTCGACCTGGTGCCCGAGCCCATTTCTGAAGCTGGATTCACTCTGATGTATTTGGCCTCATTTCTGTCCACATTCGTTGACCTGACCCTATAAATACAGCCCCTAACACCAGTCTCTCTACATCAAATTTCTTTCTGACTTTATGCTGCTCTGATTCTGGTTGAAAAGTTTGAGAGAGGGACTGCTTCTTCTACGTTGAGACTGCGTTAAGGGAATTGCTGATTTGGGGACTTCTATTAGGACTTGACTAAGCATATTCAACATCGACTCTCTTTTTCTAATTCTCGAACCACGATCTGTAAGCCCCAATTATCTTCAGATTTAAACTGTAAACGTATTATGAATATGATGTAAATTGAAATTGGACCTATGTATGATGCCTGTTTACATTCATTCTCGTTCATCTTGGATCTTGACTCTTGAATATTACTATGACATTGATTTGGGGCCTATTCATGTTGTAAAACAAAAAGAAAAACCCCTTATATTATCATGTTGAACCTGCTATTAGTCACAAGTTTATGACTATCACCTTATGATAGTCGTACCATGACTATACTATCACTTTATGATAGTCGTTACCATGACTATACTATCACCTTATGACAGTCGTTACTATGACTATACTATCACCTTGTGACAACTGTTATTTTGATTAGTACCTTATCTTGCTAGATTTGGAATCTTTATGTTTGAGGCCAATATTTCATATGCCAGTAATGTTTTAATCTTTTATTTCAAGTCATATCATGTTATGCTAGTAATCACTTTTGCCACATTATACCCGTTCCTTTTTGTGTTATTCCCTATTATATTTATTTGTATCGATTCGAACTTACGTGCGATGGGAATACGATTTGGGTATACTAGGTAAAACATAAATTAGCTTTAACTTGAACATGAACATTATTATGACATGAACTTGAATATAGACATGAACTTGACATGATTTGACATGAAACATGACCTGAAAACTTGACATGAACCTAGATATGGAAATTTGAATGTGGGCATGACAATTAGATAACTTGAAAATGGCCAACTCGAGGTTGGGTTGAGTTTGCAGTGTAAATCTGCACGGAAACGCCCGGCAAATCCAGTGGCTGCAAACAATAGAATCCAATGTGGGTAGTTGGTCATATTGCACGTAAAAACCCAAGGTTAGACTATGTTGTGGTGTAAATCTACCCGGAATTGCCCGGCAAATCCAGTAACCACAACAGTTAGTCTAATGTGAGAGGTTGGCGTGCACTAATGAATTAATGCCACATGATAGGGTTAAGTCATGAACCACTTGAATATACTTAACCAACTTGACACGATGACTTGATAGGGTTAAGTCATGAACTGCTTGAACACACTTAACCAATTTGATACATGATCTGGACAGGGTTAAGTCACGAATTTAAATGACTACGTTTAACCCATTAGAAACCCTAGTTACGCGGTCCTTTTCAGCAGTAACCCACTTAGATGTATCACGATACCCTGGGACTAGGCAGGGTGGGGCACGATTACTGGGCTGATTGTAAGCAACCAGAACGACGGCTGAGTCGGTGCGCCATTGTAGGTTCAGGCGGGCTATGGTCGTGCACGTAGTCCGAAGTTGAAAAAGCAGGCATTGGGCACCTGTAGATTTACACTGTGCGTGCTTGATTCGTGTCGGTGGTTGGCACCATAGGACTTGATACACCCTATGGTGGACCTAGCACAGGTAACTACATTTCAGGATAGGGTTGTATGACACAGAGACATGACGAGCTAGGACTTGTAGGGAGCCGATCGATTAATAGATCGTACCGTAGGACCCCGTAATGGGTCACTTCATGACACTGGGCTAAGGGATCATTTCATGGTTAATACTTGACATGAGTTAGAATACTAGTACAGTTGGTGCAGCGAACCTTGAATATACGATGCCAGGCATGACTTATCTTGTTATCTTAATTATCCTACTAGTTCTGTTATCATCCTTATGTTTAATTCCAGTTTTCACATATCATGTTACCTTTACTAGTTTTCATACTGAAAGTCACTAGGGCTTACCGGTCTTTATGACTGACCCTTTTTCTTTCGCCCCTTTTTCTTTCGTTCCCCCCCCCCCCCCAGGTTCTCAGGGAGGAAACACTAGCTCTTAGCTTGGATTTAGCTTGCTTTCTGACAGCTCATGTAGGGTTTGGTCTTGGGCTATGCTATGGCTGCTTCAGCTATTTATGGGGAATAATTTACTTTTGTTTTATGTTTGTGCTTCTTTATTATGAACTTGATGTAATGGAATAATTTGTATCTTGGATATATGAGCTTTTGACTCTTTTCTGGAAAATAATAAAAAGTTGGTTTTTAATTTCTATCGCTGCTTTGTTTATGTTCTGCCTTGTGATATCTCTGTGCATGTTTACCTAGATAATACTCCACCAAAACTAGTGCATTCCCTTTGTGAGTGACCCTAGCGGAGGTGGGGGTGTTACAGTGCACATTCAGTGCGAGAGGATTCGAAAATTCAGCGGTCTTTGTATTATATCAGAAAAAGGCTAACCAGGGAAGAGTTTAATTATTTGAAGCTAGAAAAGCTTGAATATTGTCTTCTCATCGCCCCGAAGAAGCTAAAGCAATATTTTCAAGCCCACTCTATCAACCTATTTATAGACCAGCTGCGAAAGAAAGTTTTGTTTCATCTTGAATTGTTGGGTCGTTTGTTGAGGTGGAATATTGAGCTTTGCCAATATGATGTAGCATACCATCCCCGAAGAGCAATCAATGGACAAGCCTTAGCAGATTTCACTGCTGAGTTCACAGATGGAGGTAATGAAAAGAAAGATCCTATTGAAGTGATCGTCTAGTGGAAGTTGTTTATCGATGAAGCCATGAATGAATATTGTTCTGGGACAGGAGTAGTTCTAGAGACTCTCAAAGGACGTTTAGTATGCTATGCGTTGAGGTTGGAGTTTCCATCAACAAACAATGAAGCAGAATATGAAGCATTGATCGTCGAACTAAAGAAAGCCAAAGAATTACATATGGAAGCATTGCAGATTTTCAGTGATTCGCAATTGGTGGTGTGTCAGGTTCGAAGAGAGTTTCAAACCAAGGGAGGTAATTTTCCTGCTTACTTATCCAAAGCTTGGAAACTCCTAAAAAACCTTGACTACTACACCATAACTCATATCTCCAGAGAAAAGAATATAATGGCATACTCTCTCGCCAAGTATGTCAGTTCAGGAGATGCTCAACTATTGGGATTAGCGCCTGCAGAGTTCCTCTCCAATCCCAGTACTGAAGACATCGATGTTGATTGGGTCATGAAACTACTAAAGAGATAGAGTCATGGATGACTCCACTAAAAGAGCACCTCCTCAACGAAATGCTCCCAACAGATACAAAGAAGCAAAAGAGGTTGTTGCGTAAAGCCCCTTTGTTTCTCATGTAGGATGGTCGTCTAGCAAGGCAGGGCTTCTTTATGCCCTTGCCTCGATGTGTTACCAAAGAGGAACCCAAGATAATCTTGGTAGAATTGCATGGAGGAGAATGCGGAGGATATTCGAAGGGTTAAATATTAGAAAAAAATATACTTTGATATGGTCACTTATGGCCTGAACTAAACCGAGACTCTGTGGCGTACACTAGAAAGTTTGGCAGGTGCCATAGGTTTGCAAAGATTCTAGGAGCGCCATCTACAAAATTAACTCAAATGGTCATCCCATGGTTGTTTACTGTATGGGGAATTTATCTGAGTGGAACACCACTAATTGCCAAGTCCAGCATGAGATATGCCATTGTAGCCGTTGATTATTTCACAAAGTGGGTCGAAGCAGAGTCATTGGCCACCATCACCTTAAATAAAGTTATCAACTTCATGCTGATGAATATTATTTGCTGTTTTAGTGTACCTCCGAAGATAATCACGGACAATGGAACTCCGTTTGAGAGCGAGTAATTCAAGGGGTTCTATGCCAAGTACAAGATTCAGAAAAGTTACGCAGCTGTGGCCCACCCGCAGGCAAATAGGAAAGTGGAAGCAGTGAACAAGATTATCAAATCAGCCATCAAGAAGCGACTGAAGAAGGCTGAAGGCAGTTCGGTTGATGAGCTGTCGCTTGCACTATGGCGTATCAGACGACTCATAAATCTGCGACTGGGAACACACCATTCTCTTTGGCATTTGGCTCCGAAGCAATGATTCCAGTAGATTTGGATGTTCCCACTCATCAAAGAATTCATTTTAACCAAGTAGAAAATGAGAAGCTATAGTTAGAGGCTCTTGATCAGCTTGAAGAGAAAAGAGATGAGGCCGAGCTCCGAACTGCAGCACACCGGAGAAGGATAGCCAGGCACTTCAACAACAAAGTTCGACGAAGAACTTTTGAAGTTGGAGACCATGTGCTAAAGCGGATAATGACTGGCATTGGAGTATGTGGGCCTAATTGGGAAGGACCATACATGATCAGCTAAAAGCTCTTGCATGGCACATTCAATTTATCAACGGTTGATGGAGTTCTGATACCAAGAGCCTGGAATAACGATCATCTGCGTCGATATTTTACTTAATGCATTGTTAAATTCTTGTAAATATTGTTGTGATTTCTTTTACAACTATAAACCTCCCGTGTTTAAAGAGGCTATTGTAATTGAACATTATTTTTATTAATGAAAGCTAGCACCTTCTTATCTCGATCAAAGATTTTCAATTTTTTGTTAAAAAGTTAAAAAATTGCTTAAAATCAATTTGACATTGCAGGTTATATAAAGATCGCTTGCTTTCCCATAGTTCAATAAGACCTGGTGATCTTTACAACACATCTCGACAGAGACGGCTCAAGCGCGAGTGCCATAAACATCATTCTGAACAAATGTTGGGATGTAATGCACCGCCTTGTAGATCGAAAAAGGGAGTCACTAAGAGTGAAGTGTCGAAAATTACTGTAAGTGAACGCAAAGACAAAAGGTTGCAAGTCCCACCAAAAGGGCCTCCTCCAAGTTGGAGGCACAGGGTCATGGTTCTCTAATTGTGATCGCTTACCTGGACAAGCATCCTGCAAAAAGATCAGTGTCCGCCCTGTGGAGTGACGCAGCGATGAAAGCTTCCCAAGTGAAGCCAAAAAAAAGTGCTCCTAACGTGAGGCACTCAATCAAGTCTCCATCGCCTGATATATTCGGTTGGCTAAGACGAATGTTAGGTTAAAGGAAAAGACTTGTCTGGAGGCGCCTAATCAAGTCTCCGACGCCTGTTTACTCGGCCAGTTAAGACAAATGTTAGGTTAAATAAAAAGAACCTATCTGGAGACACCCAATCAAGTTTCCATCATTGATCTACTCGGTTGGCTAAGACAAATGTTCGGATAAAGGAAAAGATATGTCTCGGGGATTTAATCAAGTCTCTGATGCCTGATTTGCTTGGTCGGCTGAGACGAACATTAGGTTAAACAAAAGATCTATCAGGGGGAACCCAATCAAGTTTCCGACACTGATTTACTCAGCTGGTTGATATGAACGTTATGCTAACCCAAAGTCCTCCCTTGAGCAAGGCAAACGCTTCCCAAGTGAAGCAAAAAGTCCTCCCAAGTAAGGCATATAAACCCAAGACCTCTTCGGGGGCACCCAATGAAGTTTCCAATGCCTGGTTTACTCGACATGCTGAGACGAACATTAGGCTAAACCTAATGAAGTCTCCGACACCTGGTCCACTTAGCCGGCTGAGACAATCGTTAGGATAAATAAAAATATAAGACCTCCCCAAGTGGGGTGCACAGGAACTGAAGACTTTTCCTAGAAGAAGCACATGATCAGCCAATAAAGCCCGTGTTTCCCGGATACATTGGCATTCTCCGGATCTCTCAAATAAGCTGGCAAAAGGAAAAAGATTTTGCCAACAAAGTGGAAGCTTTTAGTGCCTTAATAAAAATCAAAGAAACTAGGCAAAGTTGATCACATCAAGCCTATGCAATTCGTGATGACCTATGATAAGAGGGAAACATAACCACATTGGAATGGAACAATGCTTAGAAAACATACCACAAGCTCATCACGAGATCACAATAAACAAAAAACTTTCACTGGAAAAAGAGATCTAAATTACATCAAAATTACAGCAAACAAAGAGCATTTTCATTTCATTGAGCAAGCATTTATAGAATCCAAAAGTGAGGGCCGACACTCGCACAAACTCCGGTCAAAAGAAATCACAAACAACAATGCTACGTAAAGCAGAAAAAGCATCAGAAGCCTCAATCCTTCTTTTCCCTCCCTTAGAAGAGCTACTCGATTTTAACGGGTGTTTACTGAGCCGGGTTGTAGGAGTTGTGATGGTGGTATGGATTGCATCTTTGTCTTCCTCCTCATCTTGGGGAATCTCGAGAGAGGTTGAAGTAAGTGTCTTCTTGCGAGCACTGCATTTCCTCCCGTGCCTTTTTGAGGGAGATTTAATGCCTTTTCCTGAACGACCCTTAACATCTTTCTCCGGGCTTTCTTGTAGATCCTCAATGTCTTCCATTCCCCCTTCCGATAAGTTGGTCGGGTCATCTAAATCATGAAGCGCATCAATCTTCTCTGATTGTGACCCAGACTGGGAAGCAGAAGCAGGGGTGGAATCAAGATCTAAAGAAGGGTCGTCTGGCGGGGGAATAACAACCAAAGCGTTTGTCCTCACTTGAATAGAAGGAATAAAGATGGCTTCAGTTCCCGTTCCTTTAGGCATGACAGGAGAAGGCTTCAGAATGTACAAGCCTGATTCAAACAAATAATAATCAAGGAACTCATCGTACCTATATGTGTTGAGTATAAAGATATGATTTTTGTTTGATAATAACAAACATATACAAATAATATTAATGTGTTTGAAACCAGGATTATTCTGCACTACACGTATAGAAATAGATATTTAAGTCGAATAAAATGTAAACTGCACAGAATTTGAAAGTCAAATAGCATTTGTTATTCAATTAAATATTTTATTTCTACATTCAATATAGTACAATTTTTTAAACTTCACTATTTACAAAATTCACTGTCAAACAATATACAAAATGTCCTCACTACATAACACTCAACTCAGTTTTACATTTTCGGTTGTAATAACATTCAATGACAGTCTTCTATTCTTTGTCTTCACAGCTCACTGTCAGTCCAGTCATCATCTACCTACCTGTCACATGAAATACACACAGAGTATATTGCAATAGAAATAAAACTGATCACATGCAAATAAAAATTTATTTTAAATTTTACTTGCCTAAGAATTTTGGTGTGTTTCTCATCATTTTCTAGATCTAGTACAGACTGCTTATGATATTTACAGTTATTCACTGTAAATATCACAAGGGAGTCAGTATATATACAATATCTCAATGCAGGGACAGAAAAACTTGTCTGGTTGGCTGCATATACACACGTGTATATATATACACGTGTGCACTGCCTCGCCAATCCAGTGTGCGACTTAGGAGTAGCCATATGGACTATCTCGACTCAGTGCACAATGCAAAACAGTGTGCAAATATTTTAGCATGGTATTCCAAAGCCAATAGTCGAGCCATGATCAAGTAAAGTCAAAGTACAAGCCATAGTGAAAGCATGGTCAAAACAGTGGTCAAAACATATCAACATGGTGAAGTCAGAAAAGTACAAAGTGACATATGCAGTAGCAAGGGGACAAAGCAAATTTAACATGTCAAAATGGTCGAGCAGTGATGGAGCTAGTACATTAAAGCATGGCAGGAAATAAATGCATGAAAATATTCATGTGTGAATGAAACAAGGGTAATATACACACACACACACACACAAATGGCAGCACAACAACAATGATAAATTGGTGCCACAACAATGCAGCAACAATAGGTAAATGGGTGCCACAGCAATGCAACAAAGTGTCAGTGCACCAAGCACGAAGACACGCAAAGCATGGAACAATAGAGAGCTGAAGCATGAACATCTCAGACACAAGTGGTCCAGGAACAACACAAATGCATTTCATCATGGATGATGTGATAACAACAAAAAATTCAAGTATATACATATGTTCGAATGCAACTCCACACACACACGAATTCAAAGTAAATGGTGCATAAACAAACAAGTCGAGACAATTCAAGTCAGTGTTCAAGTGGACAAATCAACACAGCAGTTTTGCACAATTCAGGTTTATGGCAATGACGAGTGATAAAGTGCTACATACCACATGTACAAGTGATACTTCAGCTTGAATGTGCACAAGCTAGTGTGCAATATATATTTCAAGTGCTAAAACAAACAAGTATTTGTCATGCAACACTTTTTGAGCAAATATGAAACAGCAGTGGAATGGTTCGAAACACAGCAAAGTAAGCTGCTGAATAATTGTGTGCATGATGAAAAATGGTCATGTGGAGAATCATGTACATACAAGTGATGTACACAGACACGAGTGTGAAATGTTGTAACAGCAAGTCTACATCAGCTCCAGATTTTACAATGGGATGCATACACAAATGACATGAAATGGAGCAAGTTTCAAAATTCATTCTAGCATGTTCAGAATTATAAGTGGCAAGTTCTCAATGTTTTCAGAAATGGACAATATCAATTCAGCATATAAGTATTTGGGAATAGTTTAAATAATGCAAATTTGAGTGTGGACAATTATATTTGGCAAGAACTGTACAACTTAAATAACACACAAAAAGGGAAGTTTGAATTTTTCTAAAAGTATGCGGGGTCAAGTTAAAAACATTTTAGAGCAGGTTGAAGATTTCAAACTCCAAAATACAAAACCGTAACCAAAGAAAAAGTCCACAATATCCCAATATATAACTCAAGAGAAATTCAAACCGGGTGAAGTATTTAGAATCAGAGATATTTAGGGTTCGAATAACCCTATTAATTGACACCCATAATATCATCGGTAGATAAGAAGAAAAATTGAAATCAAACAACAATAAAATTCATTGAAATCATTTTTAATTCAGAGAACTCACAAAGGATTTCAATCGTTATCCCAAGGAAAATCACTCGAAGAAGAGATGCTTCAAAGGATCCGAGTCTATAGAAGAATTCAAGAGCTAAATCTATCAATAGCGATTTGATTTAGGGAGGATATCAGAAACCTATAATCAATTGACGCCGCCATTTTTTTTCTCTAAAGCAAAGAGATCTGGACAAAGTAAAAAGGGGTGCATCACTTTATAGTGGCCGGCCAAGTTCATATTAGAGAAAATGGAATTTCTTTTAAATTCTTTATAAACTAGGGTTTTTATTTTGTTTTGTTTTTTAAGCTTGCTTTAAGCTTTAAAAGGATGTCGATAACTACTAGTGTTTGTAGTTAGAAAAATCATAGCTTAAGGAATCGAATTGTGTCCAGGTCTTGAGCATAGGGTTTAAAAAGTCGGGAGCGAAGGTCGCGAGTTTACAAGAGTCTCTAAGCATAGAAATTGTTTATAACTCCTAGTAGAAACCTTGAATGCAGCAGTAGGCACAGTTTTGCCGAAGCTGGGTATCTTCTGTGTGTGATTTCCTTTCTGCAATTATTTTTTATTTATTTTGTTATTTTGT
Source organism: Allium sativum (assembly GCA_030737875.1). Lineage (NCBI taxonomy): Eukaryota > Viridiplantae > Streptophyta > Magnoliopsida > Asparagales > Amaryllidaceae > Allium > Allium sativum. The sequence goes on along the minus strand of CM060920.1, from coordinate 266,146,502 downwards.
GATATTTTATTTTTAAATTAAATTCATTTAATTTGTGATAAACCCTATTCACACCCCCTTTAGGGTTAATTCAGATCCTACTATATGGAGTGAATAAGAAGTCCAAGTCTAGTAAGACTGGATCAATGCCGGTTTTACCTGAGATGTAATACCCAGCTCTACACTCGCGTTATCCAGGAACATAGAAAGCAACGGTGTCAACTAACCCAAAGAATAAGGCTGTTGAGTAACGACCATCCATATACTAGCTTTGAATGAGTGTTAAATATGTCGGATAATAAGGTCTAATTTTTTAAATCTTATGAGGAAATCCGACACATCTAAATCAAGTTCAATTCTACTACATAGTGGCTATATATAAATATGAAAGCAATATAAAATACATAACAATACAATCAGAGTCAGAAATAGATATTCATATCACTAAGACTGAAATAGATATGAATATAAAACAAGAGTATAAATACAAAAATAATGGTCATAGTTGATCCGCTGTACATTAAAAGAATAGGTACAAACTCTAGCCAAAAGAATATGTATACATGAAATACAACAATACACGTATAATAAAGAACTACCACTCCTATGTAGATAGCTAAAAGCCAAGAATTGGTCCCTGCTAGAAATCCAATATAAGCACCAGTAATACTCGGTCTGACCCGAGTATTATTTATAAGAATAAACACTAGACAGACCATTCTAGTTGTTCTCATCATAATAAACCGAGATAGAAATAGAGATGTAAACAAATAATGACATAGGAGCAATAACAATAATGATCAATAATAAATGTGAAGTCTCGGAAATGTCCATAAAATATGTCAAAGAAAATCTCAAAGTTATATAATATATTATCACACTCTAAAGATATAGCTATTTACGAGAAATGATGTCACCCATCAAGTCAATGCAATGTAGCTAACATGATATCTAAACAAGACTACTCGCGAGAAATGATGTCGCCCATCAAGTCAACATGAAATAGATAAATCGATCTCAGCAAATGATTATTCATGAGAAATGATGTTTCTCATCAAGTCTACATGTAAACAGGAATTATTATATCTCGTATATCGCCAATACGAAATGATCTGAAGATCAACGATATAGACAAATGAACCAAAGAACTTCAGGATGATCAGAAGGTCAGAACGACCCGAAGATCCACCAGAACCAAAGTTTCTACGATAAGATGGAACCGAAGTTCCTTAGGATGATCCAAAGATCATCAAAATGACCTAAAGGTCGGATTGATCCAAAGATCAAATATAGTGTAACTACACCAAGCTAGTGAATATAAGAGTTGAGCTACATGTCTCATAACCACTTGCTTTGCTCGAATATTTATGAATAAGTTGTATATTCCACTAGAAATAAGAAACGATCATTGCCATGGTGTTCAATCGAAAGAGTCCAAGAATTAACCGTCAAAGCAAACAGAAGGGGTCATAGTTCTTATTTTTACTAAGGCGTTTAATTAGATTTCTCATACGAACGAGAAAAAGGTTTATATAAATATATATTAGTAAATAGTAAAACAATTTGGAAAATAATTTATATAATGAAGTAGAATTCAAAACCGTTTAGTAAAAGATTGTTATCTACTAAAACCCTTTTATATAGTTTCGAAGTGGCAAATCTCGTGGAATAGCGATCGAAATGACGACCGAACTAAGAATTCACGTTTTATAACGTAAACATGATCGCACGACTGTCGATTACAATTTCGTTGACCACGAATAAATCGAAATGCAGAAATCTGCGAACCAGAGAAATTGAAAAGTCACAAACGAAGGCGAAATGGGCCGAAGCTCAGCCGGGAATGAACTCAAATGGACCTAAACTATTGACTGTGGTCTCTACCTGTCAACAGCAGAAAAATAGGATTCAGACGTCTGAAATATAAATTCAGATGTCTGAATTGGGTTTTCTAGAGATGTAAGTCTCTGTCTGAGATTCAGACGTCTGATTGGAAAATTCAGACTGCTGAATTGCAATTCAGACGTCTGAAACAAAAATTCAGACTTCTAAATTGCTCTCTATTTGTTTTTATAATTATTTGAACCAGGTTAGACGTCTGACATAAAGTATTCAGACGTCTGAATCTGAACCTGAGCAATATTTGGCCTAGAAAACAAGCTCAAAATGATATCAACAAACTCTCGAAGGCCTACGATTTTATATACATAAAAATGAGGCTTCTAAGACTTCCCTAAACAACTTATAACACAAAACTCACATGCACAAACATACGTACATGAGATTCACAATGATTTTGATTATAACTTCATAAGCGAGCTAAATTTGAAACCAAATCATGCAAAAGTGATTCAAGCGACTTGTGAAGACTTACGAGTTTGTTGGGGTGATAATGGAGCTTCACAAGATCACCAAATCCACTAGTAGCATATGAATTAGATCATATGAACAATCCTAGCCATAATTTTCAATTCAATGAAACATAATTCATGAAATCGGTTAAGCTACACTAACCTAACCATTCACTAGCACATGTAAACTCAAAATGAATACCAAATTACATTTTTACAAGCCAAAGGTTTGTGGCATAGATGAGAGTTCATAAGGAACTCACCTTTGGCTCTTGAATAAAAAGAACAATCTCCAACAAGGATGAACATGCCTCTACACTTGCTAGGAATCCAATATCTCTTTAATTATTCTCTCTAAATAACAAATACACACACAAGAAAACTTATATGTGTTAGGGCTGCACAAAATCCGAAAATTGAGAAGGTAGAGAGATAGAGGAGGAGTAGAGAGAGCTTACATAAGATGTCTCTCCAAATTAGCACTTGATTTGAGTTTGGAATTAAAAACCCTAGATTAGGAATTTGGATTTCCTCTTCCTTTCCCTATTTTCTATTTTCTTTGAAGAGTTGAAGTGAATGAGGGAGAAAGGGGCCGATGGAGCTCTTAAGGGAAGTGGCGAGGTTGGCTAATCCAAGACCCAACCAAAGTCCCAAAATTCACAAACTCGCAATATATCGACGCTTATAGTTTTAGACCATGTAAACGACATTTTGAACTCAATGGAAGTATTTACGAGTCCAAATTCGTCCATATGCAAAAAGTGATATTTTGGTAATACACCCAACGAGAAAGACCAAATTTCACCAACTCTAAAGATATCGGTATTTATAGTTTTAAAAGTCACAAACAGCATTTTGAACTCAATGGAAGTGGTTTCGAGTCCAAATTCATCCGTATGCAAAATGTGACTTTTTGGACCTATATCAATTTACGATTAACGACGTTATATTTAAATAAAATATTTGAATATATTATCGTTAAATGTGCGAGTTGTTACATGAGGTGTGAGGACCTCTGGAAATTACTTCATAATCATTGGGGTCATCATCGTTGTTATCATCACCTTCTGAGTGCTCTTTAATAGCCTCTTTCATTTCTCCAGGATTTGTAGTGGGTTCAGTGGAAGGCACAGCATGAGGCTTGGGATCATATATGTTAACATCAGTGGAAGTAGTGTCAGAAGTGGTAGTGGCTGTTCAGGGGCATGCTCCCCAGAAGATCCAACACTAACCTCTAAGCCACGCTCCATCGTAAGTTCTTCTTTTCCCTTGGCAGGGGCAGCACAAGTTTCATCGTCTAAGTAATGCTACAAAAGTGCCTCCTATTTATAGCCGATGCCATCAAGTTGTGCAAGCACTGACTCTCAGACCTCAGCCAGAGTGATTGGATACTTCTCTTGAAAGAAAGATAAACTTCCTTGCCCCATGACACTGAGACTGTAAAATTTAAATAGAGTGGAGTTGAATCCAGCCTTGGTCTCAGCGTGTGCCTGCTCAGCAACCGCCTTATCCGAAAGAGCCTGATTCCTCTCTCGCTCAAGTTCCTCCGCTCTGGCCTCAACGAAGAAATTTCTAATTCCTGAGAAGTAGTCTTTCCTGGTAGACTGGTATTGTTCTTCTGGTAAACTTCGATAGCTAGCTGCTCGATGGCCAACTTATCTTTGGCGCTTTTTTGGGCTGAGTGAGAATCCTTGAGTTGGGAGGTCAACATGACTTCCTTTTGCTTATCGGAGGAAGTAGCAACAGTAAGCTCACCCTTAATCCTCTTGTTTTTAGTTGATGGCTCCTCAGTCTTCTTGGCAAATTATTGAATAGTAGCATCACATGCCTTGAGAGTTCTATCCCATTCGGCCTTATCATTCTCCATGGTTAGCATAGCCTCATGATTAAGTTTGTTGGCTCTTTGGAATTCATCAACAAGCTTTTTCCAATTGGTCAAGCTCCCGACATCACCCTTTATTGTCTCCAGATTCCTAAGCATAACTTCTCTGTCCAATGGATTTATGTCCAAGTCAAAACGAACTTCTTTCAAAAACTAATGAGGAAACCGGGTAGAGTGTGTGCTAGGTGCTGGTGGGAAAGAGTAGGATGGTCTTTGAATAATTTGTTGGATATCAACAAGAGGAGAAGTAGCAATTGGAGGTGAAATTGGTTTAAGGCTCGTGGAAGTTTGAATAGCAGATCCATGTCAGTTCTGGTACGTTTATCATCTCCACTATGATCCTTTTCCTTATTGTCCCTTTCCTTCCTCTTTTGTCAGTCATCTCCCTCTCGTTTATCCCGCTTGTTTCGATCATCACGGGCTTTCCTGCTTTGCTTATCCCTCCCTTGTCAGTCCCGTGCCTTTTGGGCCTTCATCAGTCTCCTTATGAGGACGGGTTGGCCCATAACGGCACGCATTATAAGAACCCACATAAGGTTGAAGTCATCAACATATGAATGGTTCATGGCTTGATCTGAAACAAAAGAAAATGAGAGTCCTGTCTTTAAAACAGGAAATCACTGGGGCAGTGAAGAAAGATACGTATATCAAAACCCTAAGTGTATGTTGTCTGTGATCTAACGTGCATATCACAACGAACTGCTCGTCGTTTTCAGGGTCAAAGTAGCTGTAATCTTAGAGATGGGTTTTCAGGATGAAGGAGTAAGAGCCAATTCAGAAGATATCTTCGAAGCTGGTGTAGTAAGTCGGGAAGTTGCAATATCGCCCGAGGTTACAACTAGGAATGGCAATGGGATGGTTGGGGCGGGTTTCTCATGCCCGAGACCCGCCCCGGAATTTTTAAACCCTGCCCCAGACCCGCCCTGTAGACCTTGTGCGGGTCTGGAATTTTGCAACCTACCCGAAACCCATATGGGTAGGGTAGGCCTTACCAGTCCCATGACCCGATGAAATTGCTTTCTAATGTACACAAATTTATATACTTATATTTTTTTATCCCTAAAGGATTAATTATTTGAAAATAATAATGTGTTTACAATGATAAGAAAATATGATGAAATGTGTTGTAAGATAATTGTTCAAAATGTATACAATGTATGCATTTGTTATTGTATGATTATCATTGATGCCACTTAATACTATGAAAATTTTATACCTTGTTGATTGAAAGAATATAATATTTCAAGTCATAACCGATTAAACCTACGAATATTAACAACAAATCATTATAGTTATAAAGTGTTTCGATGAAGTTTCAATAATGCGGGTCGGGATTAGGCGGGTTAGCCGTGCCTCGGACCTGACCCTAGACCCGGATCACCAAAAGCGGGTCGCCGGTCAGCCCCCTCGAAGGCCCAATGGGGCGGGTCTAAATGGGTCCAAATAGGGGCGGGTCAACCGGATTTAAACCCTAGACCTGCCCCATTTCTGTCCTTAGTTACAACAAGATTGCTCAAACTCCCATAAATGTCAAAAAAATCATCCTTAGTTGCAGCTGGAAGCGTGGTGTTGGTGCCACCTCTTTCTATTGTGGAATCGCCTTTTCCTGCAATCTCTCCTTCCTCAAGCTACTCACCAATCTTTAAGGGAGATTTTCCCTCAAGATAGGTAATTTATCTTTCCTCGGTGATGGGAGACAACTTAGGCTGGGAAGATGAACCAGCTCCGCCAGTAGGGTCCAAGCACTTCTTTAATACGGACTCCTTTAAAGAACTTTTAGATGCAACATCTTCTCTAGAAGCTTAGGAACCCGATGCTTCATGTGTGAAATGAGGAGTAGAAGAAATTTCTCTAGAAGGAAAAGATCAAGAAGGGTCAAGCAACCAAAATTGATGAAGAAATTATTTCTTGATCAAGAACTTTTAAGTTCTCTCCTTGTCATCAACAACCTTCAGAGTCTTAAGAGTAGATTTACAAATAATGGAGTCTTTGATAAGAGATGGCACTTCTGCAAAGGAAAAGAAAAGTCAATGCACAATAATTGAGACTTAGAAAAGACTAGATGGAGAGCTCTGAGCTAATATGCTCACCACCTTCCATCTAGATTCCGTAAAAGCTTTCCGGGCATTAAACATAAAAGAATTGGTTCACGAATCCTGTAGCGCTATCTTGTAAGTCTAGGATAAGCCGATGATTTCGAGCTCCTTTGACAAAAACAATGTAAGGATGTTATTTTCTCCTTTTAAAGACGCGTAATTAGAAGATGTCCTAAAAAGTAGGTATACAACACATTGTCCTCATAAAAAGCATGCATAGCCCTATTAAAATGGCGTAACCATTCGGGTGTAGTTGATACGGGGAATCGCTAGGTGTCTAAGGACCGTCTGCAGAAATGGATTAAAAGGAGGAATGGTTCCACCCAATAATGTTTGTCTATTAACGACAATAAAGCCAAAGGGCGTACGATCAGCAAATTCCTCATTCCTCGGTAATCTTACATCAGTTTCGAGAATTCTAAATTGAGCACATAGTATCTTAAAAACACGCTGAGTTAGCATGGTAGGGCATCTCTCCGATGGCAGATTGCCAATAGGATAGAGAGCAGGAAAAGATTGATGTGTTTCCGACCCTGGAACTGCAGTCATTCTAGCTTCAGGAACTTGAGTGGAAGCTCCGGTCTGAGAAGAAGTGGTAGTCTCTGCAGAGTGATGATGAGTCTTGTGTTGAGTATTCATTCTACACAAGCAAGCATGTTTTAAATAATTTACAGGTGTGCATTTCCTAAATTGTGAAGTGTTATGCAAGATTATATAAGTTATTGAAAATGAAGCTTGAAATCTACAATCGACGTGTATCAATTAGTGGATTTAAAGCATCATCGCAAACTCAATTTAGAATGTCGTGTCTATGCATGCAATGTTCGACAAGTTATATATTGTTGAACGAAATGATTCTGTATAAGCACTTTATTCGGTTTAAGTCAAGAAATCCGCTGTATTTTATTTTTAATAATTAAGCTAATCTATCGTTGATGTGGGAAATCAACAACAAAATATTCTCCCAAAATGGTGCAAGTTTTTGTCTTGTTATAGGACAATCAGCGACGAAAGAGAAGTTTAGTTTATAAGCTAAGAGTTCAAATTACAGATCACTTTCAAATTTGAATTGCTTCAATAACTCCAACGATCAACTTGGAAACTGGCAATTCATCAACTGTTTGCTAATTAAAAGTCAAGCATCATATGGCTAAGGCAGTCGATCCATGGGGAGTCACGATCCATCGATCGAACGAGGCACCAACCGATCAAGCATTGGATCGAGTTTGGCAAATCATGCTTGGAGCAAGCTTAACAACGAAAATCACCGACCCGATCCATTATTTGATCGAGGCGTGCGATCCATCACTCAACCAAAACCTAGATCCACGAAAAAAGTCGTGGTGCATCGTTCAAGCAAGGTGCACGATCCACATAAAAACACGGGAAGACTTTGACATTTCAAGCCCTGAATCGTGAAGTTCAATTCAAAACGTGATCAACGAGAATCGCAATGAAATTACATTACCACATTCCATAGGGAATTACAATTGAAAAATTGCCATTCCAAATGCAAAATCATCAAGTCCAAAATGAAGCACAAACGATCAAGACATGAATAAACGAACAAAGGTCACTATGCTAGAATTTGAAGCACATTCATCAAATTAATGAATCAATGCAGAAATTCAAAACACAAGTTCTACAAAATCCATGGTTGACTTCGGTTACAACAAACAACACACCGTAAAATCCGATTTTGAGTACGTATAAAAAAAATGCATAGTTAACAAAGAAATTAATAAATCACCCTATGAACCCTAAAATGACCGACATGCCAAAATTCAGTTCAACATGAAAGGCGAAGAAATTGACACTTACTTTCACTATCGGTGATCAAAATCAGCCAGAAGTCGGAATCAATCAAGGTGTCAAAACCACAACAGAAATCGATAAAGGTCAAAGTGACTTATATCTGGAATAAACCGGGATGAACTCGTTCAAATCGGCCAGAGAAAACAGACGGTAATTGTAATAACCCATTTTTTTTAGGGATACTGGATTGGGAATCCAATAATAAATTGGTAATAATTATATTAAATATTGGTTTGAAAGTTTAAATAAATGGCAATAAAATATTAAAATGGATGAGAGGAAAAATTGTTGACGATCAATAATTGCGTTGTGCATGGTTAATATGAGGAATTTCACCAGTTTTGTTGCATAATGTAATTTATTTTAGCAAATGAACTTTGGAAAAAAAAAAAAAAATTTAGAAAGAAGAAAAAAAAATGTAATTATAAGTTAGCGAACATTGTGTACAAGTTTTTTTCGCATGAAATAAAAAGGACAAATTTCAATGCAATGGAAAAGTGCAAATTTTAGTAGAAAAAATTTGATTGATTTCATAAAATGTGTTATTGTAAATAATATATAAAATAATGTTTTCTTGTTGTTTTCAAGTTATGAAAAAAAAAAAAAAGTTTACATAATGTTGAAATTGTGTGCAATGTAAGGTAAAAAGAATTTTGTGTCCATTTTTCATAAAAAAAAAAGAAAATAAAAAAAGAAAAGATTATGAAAGAAAAAAATGTAAATAAAATAAAAATAAAAATATGCATGTATGCATTTTTGAGGAAAACTCTAGAAACTAAATTTAAAAAGGGGGAAAACAAAAATATCTCATATGAGACAAGGTGTTATCATTATGTTACATAAGAAGGTAAGGGAAAAAAAAAGAAGGAGATTTTTTGTTGGAACAATCTAGAGAGGGACTTATGAATAAAAATACCACCACCCCTCATTCTCCCGAAAAACAACAGTACGTATCATTTCTTTCTCACCGTAAGAAACCAGAAACAAAGAAAATTCCAGAAGCACAGAAAAAAAAATTAATTCCTCTCATCTCAATCAAAACAAAGATTAAAAATTTGGAATCTAAAAGTGAAGTAGATTCTCAATTCTTCAAAAATTGGAAAGAAAAGGGATTGCAATCAAAGGCAAGCTGTTATAGAGCTTCAAGATTGCATTTTGGCGTTGAAGGTGAGTGAAGTTTCAATCTTTCTCCTCTTTTTGGTTGATTTAGGTATGCATGTAGGAGAAAATGTCAAAACCTTTTCGTAGTTATATATTGGCTCCTCCCCTTTTGTGGTTAATCTTTACCTAATTGAATTTGCTGCAAATTGGTTGAAAGAAAATGTTATGTAGTGAAGATTGTTGTAGGTATGTAGTTTTGATGCATGCAAAATGTTTGCTTAATTGCTTCAAAGAGAAGTACATTATTAAACCTTGATGAACAAACCTACATGTCTGTGTTAAACTTCGATTCCATTGAAAATAAAGAGGAAAAAAAAAATTGCTGAAATTTCATCAAGGGGAGGGGAGGACTGCTGTGCAGCTAGGCTGCACTGTACACCCAGAATTGGGCTGCCTGTGCAGCCCAGGAGCAGGCTGCACAGCAGCCCTGTGGTGGGCTGCACAGCAGCCTGCGTTTGGGCTGCCATGCAGCCCAGAAAGGGCTGCAGTGCAGCCCGCGTGCGGGCTGCAGTGTGCAGCCACGTTCGGGCTGCAGTGCAGCCCAGAACGGGCTGCACCAGCCCGTATCTGGGCTGCATGCGGCAGCCCAAAAGGGGCTGCCATGCAGCCCAAAAAGGGGCTGCCATGCAGCCCGTATCTGGGCTGAATGCAGCAGCCCAAAACGGGCTGCCATGCAGCCCAAAAACGGGCTGCCATGCAGCCCGGATCTGGGCTGCATGCGGCAGCCCAGAATGGGCTGCCATGCAGCCCGTGACTGGGCTGCATGCAGCAGCCCAGCGTGGGCTGCAGTGCGGCCCAGAATGGGCTACGGTGCAGCCCAAACAGGCTGTGCAGCAGCCCAAACATGGGCTGCACAGTGCAGCCCAGCAGAACAGTTTTTTTTACAAAAAAAAAAAAAAAAAAAAAAAAAACTTTAATTTTACTTTAGTTTAAAATAAGATTTTCTTTTAAACAATTATATGTTTTATATTAGAAAACTATTATTTACTTTAAATTTTTTTTTGAAAACAAAGTTTTTCCACGAGCAAAAATAATAGTATTTTGTACAAATTAAATGGTCAAATAAATTTGTTAATCTCAAACAAGTTTAACATGCTAAACATTGCTTATGTTTCGTTATAATACATAAGTATTATGGGGTACTTGTGTGTTAGAGCGAAACGGTAGTGTAATCATCTATGGACATGCGTTGCTAACCTTTTTTTTGTAAAGTGTACTGGGTTTTATAAAACTTAGTTTTATGAATATTGCCATGATTGGTTCTATATAGTGTTTTGGTGTTATAAACACTATGAATTTTTATGGCATAATTTTACAAAATAATACTTTAAAAAAAAAAAATACTTTTAATTTTGGGATTGGGATAGATTGGACTCTGTTGTACCAATGGGCCAAAACTCCATCTTGGTCGACCTGATTCGGGTTCGCTACCTGAATCACGGTGGTTTTAACTTTCGCCCACCTACCACCAAAGGTCAAACGGTCTGCTACATTGGGCAATTTTGTTGTTTGATCGGGATTCCCGATCGGCGGGTCACGGACTACATCAGATGGAGGCGTGGGTGTGCCACGTGTAGTGCCGTGAACGGGTAGCATACGGCCTTCGCCTTAGACCGTCTTGGTTATCCTGGGTTGATCGCCAGGTGTCGTTATGGCGTTATGAGTAGGTTACAGTGCTGATGTCTCCGCGCGCGCAAGAGCTCTACCACTGTGATTTTACAATACTAGCGTCTGTTTAGTTGGTCGTTATGGGTCATATTATATTTATCCCGTAGTCCCCATAATTCTCTATTACTCAAATAATTTGGAACCCAGTATTATAACCAACATTCAATTATTATATTATCATATTGTTTTATATATGATAATTGTTACGGTATTGTATTGCTTTATATACAATACCTGTGCCTTTAATTAATCACACTTTTTATATTCTCATATTGCTTTACATATGATAATTGTTATGGTATTGTATTGCTTTATATACAATACCTGTGCCTTTAATTAATCTCACTTTTTATATTATCATATTGCTTTACATATGATAATTGTTATGGTATTGTATTGCTTTATATACAATACATGTGCCCTTAATTAATCTCACTTTTTATATTATCATATTGCTTTACATATGATAATTGTTTTGGTATTGTATTGCTTTACATACAATATCGATGCCTGATATTACGGCTTATTTAATGCGACGACTTTACTAAATTGTTCATATGCCTCATGTTGACTTACACATGTGGCATCATTTACTATTATAATTTGATGTCCATAGATACTTACTTCACTCACACTAGACATAGTCTGACCCGTGTGATTTGTTTTGTTAAAACAATCCTCGGGTCAGGTTGAGGATTGTTTGCAGGTTAGGTTGCGTGGACTGTAGCAGCGTTCTTATCTTTTTCCACGTTTTGGGGTTTTGGACTATGCAACTTCAAACCATCAGTAGCGTGTAGTATTATGGTATGTATGCTATTATGTATTCTGGGATGTGATATTATGTATGATGGACCATGTATTCTGGACATCTCTATTATGATATGTATTATGTATTCTGCTGTTGTTATTGTGCTGTGCTTGATTCTATTATATTTTGCACTATGTACCTGAGAAATTTTCTTGTACCATTTCTTTGAACTTATACTGAGCACAAATGGTAAGTTGAGAAGTTTTAAATTCTCGTGCCAGTGTTCGTTCAAAGGAATGAGAACAACTTTTAGCCCTATCGAGTCCCATTCTCCGTGCTTTCCGACAGTAACACTTAGTGTTGCTCTTGGTTAGCGTGGGTCTAGGGGCCGGACGTTACAGTAATTGGTATCAGAGCCCAGGTTTGACATAGTACAAAATATATTTAGAGCATGGCTTAGCACAAGACAGTAAAAACATCATACATGTCTGTTTATTTATAGTATCACTCCCATCATATATTAATAGTTGTGCATACCTGAACCAAAACCCCAATCTTTAAACGTTCTAGTGTGAGTATTGTTTTAATTCCAGCTTAATGATCTTTCTCACTATATGTAGAGTAGTGAGAAAGATGGCTGGAAGACCTCCCCGTTCGACGATGGAGCAGTGGTTGGAGTTGATGCGGATCATGCCACAAGCCGCACCCGCTCCTAATGCTACTCCTAGAGCTATTTTCGCTCGTATGTGTAAGGACTTTATGGTCCTTGGGGGGAAGCCTTTCCTTAGCAAAGAAGGCGTTGCTGAAGTTCAGGCCTAGCTTAAGACCTGTGAGCGTGTTTTTGGACACATGAGAAAGATTTAGGGAATGTTTTGAGTGGAGATTCGTTCCAGAGGCAGAGAAGGCCATCCTTACTCATAGATTCAGTTGATAGATATGTTTTGGAAGTAGTTTATCTTGTCACATCTCTAAGGGTTACGAATCCCATTGGTGGGTCCGCAACACTTGGAATGTTGTGCAAGAACCTTGAGATCTTCTTAGGTGGACTCCCTTTCTCATGTGACTTGCATGTGTTTGAGTATCTTGGCTTTGATATTATCTTGGGGATGGATTGGTTGGAACGATATGAGGCTCATCTTTCTTGCCTAAACAGAGTTGTTACCTTGAGGCATCCATCTTTCAAAGGGCTCGTTAATATAACGCTTGATATGAAAGGCCCTAATGCTCATGGTTCTCTTTATTTCCTTTAGTCACGAGAAGATGATGAGATTGCCAGAGTTCTTGTTGTTAGGGATTTTGGTGATGTGTTTGAGCCTGTCACCGGCTTACCGCCTAAGAGGGCTGTGGAGTTTCGCATAGATCTTATTCCTGGAGCCCAACCGGTCAGTAGACCACCTAACCGTATGCCTCGAGTTGAGATGGAGGAGCTTCGGAAGCAGTTGACTGAATTGGAAGGGAAGCAGTTCATCCGATCAAGTAGCTCTCCCTGGGGAGCTGCTGCAGTCTTTGTAAAGAAGGCTGATGGCTCTCTCCGCTTGTGCATTGATTATAGAAAGCTTAATGAGCTGACAGTAAAGAATAAATATCCACTCCCTCGTATAGATGATCTTTTTGACTAGTTAATTGGAGCAAAAGTCTTTTCCCAGCTCGACTTAGCTACTGGATTCCATCAGTTGCGAGTAGCGGAAGACAGCATCCCTCTCACTGCCTTTCGCACTCGATATGGCTCTTATGAATGGTTGGTGATGCCGTTTGGGCTTACGAATGCTCCTGCGTACTTTGTTGACCTGATGAATAGAGTGTTCAGAAGCTATCTTGATAGATTTGTCTTGGTCTTCATAGATGATATCTTAGTATATTCCAAGTCTGAGCAGGAGCATGAGGGGCATTTAAGGATTGTTTTGGAGACTTTGAGAGAACATACGTTGAAAGCAAAGTTTTCCAAATGCCACTTTTGGCAGAAGGAGGTAAAGTTCTTGGGCCATATTATATCCGAAGCTGGTCTAGCTGTGGATCCTTCTAAGATAGAAGCAATACAGAATTGGAAAAGGCCCGAGACCGTTACGGAGATTCGAAGCTTTCTCGGTCTTGCATGATATTATCGTCGCTTTGTTAAAGATTTTTCGAAGATTGTCACTCCTTTGACAAGGCTGACGAAGAAGGGTGTACGATTTGAGTGGACCGATAAGTGTGAAGAAGCTTTCTCTAAGTTGAAGGAGATGCTCATTAATGCACCAGTTTTGGTGATTCCAGAAGGCAACCAGGATCTTGTGGTCTATACTGATGCTTGTGGGTCTGGACTGGGTGCTGTGCTTATGCAGAAAGGAAGAGTTGTGGCTTATGCATCTAGACAATTAAGACCCAATGAGGTTAGATATGCTGTACATGATTTGGAGCTGGCAGCTGTAGTTTTTGCTTTGAAGCTGTGGCGTCATTATCTTATGGGTGAGCGGTTTGTCCTTTATACTGACCATAAGTCTTCGAAATATCTCTTTACTCAAAAGGAGCTGAATATGCACCAGCAAAGATGGTTGGAGTTTTGGCAGCATATAATTTTAATATTCAGTATACACCTGGAAAAGGTAATCGTGTAGCGGATGCTCTCAGCCGTAAGCATCAAATAGTGGTATCGATGATGATAGAGGAATGGCGAGACTTGGAGGTGTTGGCTTCTAGTGGAATCTATTGTAATATGCCCACTCATAGCTCTGGAAGGGTGTTGGCCAATATGGTTATGAGACCGAGCCTAATGGATAGGATTTCTCAATCTCAAATGGAAGATCCTATTGCTTTGGAGCGTATTCGTCAGCTGAAGAGTGGAGATGATGCTGATGATTTTAAAGGATTTGAGTTAGATGCTCATGGTTGTTTAAGGAAGAAAGGCAGGATCTTTGTCCCTAATGTGGCAGGTCTTAGGCATGAGGTGATGAGTGATTTCCATTGTTCGCAATATACCATTCACCCAGGTGGCAGTAAGATGGATATGGACATGAAACGTCTATATTACTGGGAAGGTATGAAGCGAGATATAGGTGAGTATGTGAAGAATTGTATTACCTGCCAATTAGTGAAGTGCGAGCACCAGAAGCCTAGCGGTCTTCTTCAGCCGTTGGAGATTCCGCTATGGAAATGGGATCAGGTATCCATAGATTTTATTGATGGATTGCCAAGGTCAAAGCAAGAGCATGATAGTAAATGGGTAGTGGTGGATCGTCTGACTAAATCTGCCCATTTTATCCCAGTTAAGTCGGGAAGGACTACTCCTTATTTGGCAAAGCTGTATGTGAAGGAAGTTGTTCGTCTTCATAGTGTACCTAATTAGAAGAAGGATGAAAGAAGCACAAGATAGACAAAAGTCCTATGCAAATCGACGAAGAAAGGACTTGGAGTTTAGTGTTGAAGATCATGTATTTGTGAAGGTTACTCCTTTAAAAGGAGTAATGAGGTTCAGTAAGACTGGTAGGCTTGCTCCGAGATTTGTTGGCCCGTATCCTATTGTGGAGCGAATTGGAAAGCTTGCCTACAGGGTTACCTTACCCGAACACTTATCGAGTGTGCACAACGTCTTTCATGTGTCTCACTTGAGAAAGTGTTTAAGGGATTCCGAAGAGGTCATAGAGCCGAAGCAGTTGCAGCAGCTTGAGATCGCTCCCAATATGACTTTTACTCGAGGGCCTATTCGTATTATTGCCTCTGAGACGAAGAAGCTTCGTAGTAAAGTGGTTCCTTTAGTCAAGCTACAGTGGTCAAGTAATCCAAATGACCGCACTTGGGAAACACAAGAGTCGATGCAGAGGCATTATCCTAAATTGTTTGGCGCTTGAGTAAGGTATGTCCTTTTGTTTTGAGTTGAATCTATAATTTTGTTACAGATGTATCCCTTATGTAGAAATTGCGAGGACGCAATTTTTGTAAGGGGGGAAGTCTGTAATAACCCATTTTTTTTAGGGATACTGGATTGGGAATCCAATAATAAATTGGTAATAATTATATTAAATATTGGTTTGAAAGTTTAAATAAATGGCAATAAAATATTAAAATGGATGAGAGGAAAAATTGTTGACGATCAATAATTGCGTTGTGCATGGTTAATATGAGGAATTTCACCAGTTTTGTTGCATAATGTAATTTATTTTAGCAAATGAACTTTGGAAAAAAAAAAATATTTTTTTAGAAAGAAGAAAAAAAAAATGTAATTATAAGTTAGCGAACATTGTGTACAAGTTTTTTTCGCATGAAATAAAAAGGACAAATTTCAATGCAATGGAAAAGTGCAAATTTTAGTAGAAAAAATTTGATTGATTTCATAAAATGTGTTATTGTAAATAATATATAAAATAATGTTTTCTTGTTGTTTTCAAGTTATGAAAAAAAAAAAAAAAAGTTTACATAATGTTGAAATTGTGTGCAATGTAAGGTAAAAAGAATTTTGTGTCCATTTTTCATAAAAAAAAAAAAGAAAAAAAAAAAAGAAAAGATTATGAAAGAAAAAAATGTAAATAAAATAAAAATAAAAATATGCATGTATGCATTTTTGAGGAAAACTCTAGAAACTAAATTTAAAAAGGGGGAAAACAAAAATATCTCATATGAGACAAGGTGTTATCATTATGTTACATAAGAAGGTAAGGGGAAAAAAAAAAAAGGAGATTTTTTGTTGGAACAATCTAGAGAGGGACTTATGAATAAAAATACCACCACCCCTCATTCTCCCGAAAAACAACAGTACGTATCATTTCTTTCTCACCGTAAGAAACCAGAAACAAAGAAAATTCCAGAAGCACAGAAAAAAAATTAATTCCTCTCATCTCAATCAAAACAAAGATTAAAAATTTGGAATCTAAAAGTGAAGTAGATTCTCAATTCTTCAAAAATTGGAAAGAAAAGGGATTGCAATCAAAGGCAGGCTGTTATAGAGCTTCAAGATTGCATTTTGGCATTGAAGGTGAGTGAAGTTTCAATCTTTCTCCTCTTTTTGGTTGATTTAGGTATGCATGTAGGAGAAAATGTCAAAACCTTTTCGTAGTTATATATTGACTCCTCCCCTTTTGTGGTTAATCTTTACCTAATTGAATTTGCTGCAAATTGGTTGAAAGAAAATGTTATGTAGTGAAGATTGTTGTAGGTATGTAGTTTTGATGCATGCAAAATGCTTGCTTAATTGCTTCAAAGAGAAGTACATTATTAAACCTTGATGAACAAACCTACATGTCTGTGTTAAACTTCGATTCCATTGAAAATAAAGAGGAAAAAAATAAAAAAATTGCTGAAATTTCATCAAGGGGAGGGGAGGACTGCTGTGCAGCTAGGCTGCACTGTACACCCAGAATTGGGCTGCACAGGCAGCCCAGGAGCAGGCTGCACAGCAGCCCTGTGGTGGGCTGCACAGCAGCCTGCGTTTGGGCTGCCATGCAGCCCAGAAAGGGCTGCAGTGCAGCCCGCGTGCAGTGTGCAGCCACGTTCGGGCTGCAGTGCAGCCCAGAACGGGCTGCACCAGCCCGTATCTGGGCTGCATGCAGCAGCCCAAAACGGGCTGCCATGCAGCCCAAAAAGGGGCTGCCATGCAGCCCGTATCTGGGCTGAATGCAGCAGCCCAAAACGGGCTGCCATGCAGCCCAAAAACGGGCTGCCATGCAGCCCGTATCTGGGCTGCATGCGGCAGCCCAGAATGGGCTGCCATGCAGCCCGTGACTGGGCTGCATGCAGCAGCCCAGCGTGGGCTGCAGTGCAGCCCAGAATGGGCTACGGTGCAGCCCAAACAGGCTGTGCAGCAGCCCAAACATGGGCTGCACAGTGCAGCCCAGCAGAACAGTTTTTTTTACAAAAAAAAAAAAAAAAAAAAAAAAAAACTTTAATTTTACTTTAGTTTAAAATAAGATTTTCTTTTAAACAATTAAATGTTTTATATTAGAAAACTATTATTTACTTTAAATTTTTTTTTGAAAACAAAGTTTTTCCACGAGCAAAAATAATAGTATTTTGTACAAATTAAATGGTCAAATAAATTTGTTAATCTCAAACAAGTTTAACATGCTAAACATTGCTTATGTTTCGTTATAATACATAAGTATTATGGGGTACTTGTGTGTTAGAGCGAAACGGTAGTGTAATCATCTATGGACATGCGTTGCTAACCTTTTTTTTGTAAAGTGTACTGGGTTTTATAAAACTTAGTTTTATGAATATTGCCATGATTGGTTCTATATAGTGTTTTGGTGCTATAAACACTATGAATTTTTAAGGCATAATTTTACAAAATAATACTTTAAAAAAAAAATACTTTTAATTTTGGGATTGGGATAGATTGGACTCTGTTGTACCAATGGGCCAAAACTCCATCTTGGTCGACCTGATTCGGGTTCGCTACCTGAATCACGGTGGTTTTAACTTTCGCCCACCTACCACCAAAGGTCAAACGATCTGCTACATTGGGCAATTTTGTTGTTTGATCGGGATTCCCGATCGGCGGGTCACGGACTACATCAGATGGAGGCGTGGGTGTGCCACGTGTAGTGCCGTGAACGGGTAGCATACGGCCTTCGCCTTAGACCGTCTTGGTTATCCTGGGTTGATCGCCAGGTGTCGTTATGGCGTTATGAGTAGGTTACAGTGCTGATGTCTCCGCGCGCGCAAGAGCTCTACCACTGTGATTTTACAATACTAGCGTCTGTTTAGTTGGTCGTTATGGGTCATATTATATTTATCCCGTAGTCCCCATAATTCTCTATTACTCAAATAATTTGGAACCCAGTATTATAACCAACATTCAATTATTATATTATCATATTGTTTTATATATGATAATTGTTATGGTATTGTATTGCTTTATATACAATACCTGTGCCTTTAATTAATCACACTTTTTATATTCTCATATTGCTTTACATATGATAATTGTTATGGTATTGTATTGCTTTATATACAATACCTGTGCCTTTAATTAATCTCACTTTTTATATTATCATATTGCTTTACATATGATAATTGTTATGGTATTGTATTGCTTTATATACAATACATGTGCCCTTAATTAATCTCACTTTTTATATTATCATATTGCTTTACATATGATAATTGTTTTGGTATTGTATTGCTTTACATACAATATCGATGCCTGATATTACGGCTTATTTAATGCGACGACTTTACTAAATTGTTCATATGCCTCATGTTGACTTACACATGTGGCATCATTTACTATTATAATTTGATGTCCATAGATACTTACTTCACTCACACTAGACATAGTCTGACCCGTGTGATTTGTTTTGTTAAAACAATCCTCGGGTCAGGTTGAGGATTGTTTGCAGGTTAGGTTGCGTGGACTGTAGCAGCGTTCTTATCTTTTTCCACGTTTTGGGGTTTTGGACTATGCAACTTCAAACCATCAGTAGCGTGTAGTATTATGGTATGTATGCTATTATGTATTCTGGGATGTGATATTATGTATGATGGACCATGTATTCTGGACATCTCTATTATGATATGTATTATGTATTCTGCTGTTGTTATTGTGCTGTGCTTGATTCTATTATATTTTGCACTATGTACCTGAGAAATTTTCTTGTACCATTTCTTTGAACTTATACTGAGCACAAATGGTAAGTTGAGAAGTTTTAAATTCTCGTGCCAGTGTTCGTTCAAAGGAATGAGAACAACTTTTAGCCCTATCGAGTCCCATTCTCCGTGCTTTCCGACAGTAACACTTAGTGTTGCTCTTGGTTAGCGTGGGTCTAGGGGCCGGACGTTACAGTAATTGGATTCGAAGGTGTATCTAAGCACGGAGATGATCAATGACGGTGAAATCCAATCAACAGTGGTCTAATTCATTCGACGATGACAGATCTGATCCGCGGTGAAGCAAAGTCGGATCGGAGAAATTTTCTCAAAGGGTGTTGCCGGCCATTAAGGAGATTTCTCAGCAAATAAAGACTTAAAAGAAATGGGGATCTAAAAAGAAGTATAAAGCTGTTGTAAGAAGGTCACGTGCAATGCAGTAAGTAAGTCATCCATGGTCCACCATAGTTCATGTGTGCCAACTCATCAAATGAATCGATCACGATCCATCAGGAGCAATCAAAGTCGTTCATTTCGAAGAATATGTTTTCTACAATAACATACATTTCGAGGGACAAATATTAATTCAGTTTATCAACCCACAAGCCAAAGTGTAATAAAGCATGGATTGGGTCACGAAATAAGCGATGGATCGGGTTAGACATAGATCTGGTCGTTTAAGTTGTATGGGTCGTGGACATAAATGTCTTTATGGAAAGAGTGTGATCCGTCCATGGATTAGCGACGAGGTATAACCGATGGGTTGGTGCGTGTCCATGGATCGTTTGGTAAAGCCATGGATCGGCTACAATCTTAAGGCACATCAAAGCATAGATCGGTCATTAGTGATCGTATAACATAAACTATGTACTGCCGAAGACGATGGATCGCTCACGATCCATAAACTATGGATCGCTGGATCGGTGGCATGCAAATATAATGATGCGTGAGATCTTGTGGGTCGTTGGTTTCCATGGATTGCCTCAAATTGATGGATCGCTCACGATCCAATGTGATGGATCGTTGGCCGATCCAGAGAAACCGCGTACACTCCAGTTCAAGCCCTAGACACTCCGACCTTCGCCTATAAATACTGGACCCCACACACATAAAAGAGCTCAGAATTTCTCCTCCCGAAGGTCTGCAACATCACTCAAGCTTCTCCAACATCACTAAAACTTATCCAACATCATTCAAGCTTCTCCAACATCATTCCCCTTCAGAAATTATCTAAGCTCCACACCGAGATCGATCATCGAAGACCAAATGACAGTTGTCGCTACTTGTGGATTCGAGTGCATTTCTATGGTGGAATCAGAGAATTATTAGAGACTTATGAGAGAATAATTGTACATCTTCGAGAAATGTGTAAATCGAGATGAAATATGTATCTTGTAATGGAAAAATCAATGAAATACTCATTCAAACTGGATGTAGGCTAAAATAGAGGCTGAACCACTATAAATTTGCTCTCTATTTTACTTTTTTGGTTATTTTCTGCTTTTAACCTTGTTTTTTATAGTTTAAAGGAATTCTTACACTTCCTTTTGTGTTAACGTCGTTTTTCGGTGTTAACAATGGGCCAAAAAAATATTTGACTAGACAAATATTTCTATGTTCGACCATAACTAGTTCAACGAGAGGTAAAGATCTTAGATGCAAAAATAAACAAGAAGTTATAGTCTTCACAAAAAAATATAAGCATATTTTTCTACTTCCAAACTCTAATATCACATATGAACCCCATTTTGGTGTTTCCTTACCCTTGAATATGCAAACGACGTGGAAGGACTGGATACTTTGGTACTCCAACACAAAGCACTGCTTAATATGCGTACTAACACACTTGATTTGTTCTATTTCTGTTGCAGTTATCATTATTAGATCTAGTTTATTCTTGATACAACTATACGCTCAAATGTGCTCGTCAACGTTTCATTTGCATCACAACAGTTATGTATTTTCTGACAATATGTTAAATAAGAAAACTGGAAGAAAAATTAGTTATTTATATTTTTGAACTATACATATACGTAAATTTCTTAAGCATATCTACATTTCTATATTTGAGTTATAATTTCATGTGTGCATATTTCGATCGTAATAATTTTCAGCAATAACATAAACAAATTGTACATTTTATTTTTTTAATAAAATCTACTTTTATTATACATATGCATTTATTACAAAAAATTCTAAAATTTATACATACGTACTGATAAATCCCAGAACGCTACTGGTGATGTACAAAACAATAGCTACTGTGAAATATACAATGCTGAAGTGAATACGAAAGACACAATTCATTCCCTTTTATTGTTCATTATAAAAATAAGAATGCCTGTCTGGCCCATAACACATGTAGCTAGTCTCATCATATCATAAAATAAATCTGGCTCGAAGGCTGATTTTTTGGATGCTACCTTCCTTGCATTAGTTTGTGGACATGGGAGTTTTTAGTTTGCTGGCTGATTGATATATGAACGTAGGTCGGTATAAGATATATTCTTGAACCCTTTTTTAATTAAAAATGTATAGCATTTTAGTTTTCTACCTATGTTTTACAAAAATACTTGGGACTTCATTAATTTTTAAGTGCGTGTATTATATATGTAATCTAAATTTCATTTACCAATCGTAGGTGCATATTTTCCTTTCTATAGGCCATACTTTGTATAAAATTAGCTTACCAGCAATGCATGTTTCAACGGTCAGAAAGAAACATGAGTTTTCACTTAACTCGACACAGCTTCACTTGAGACGAACATGTGGCTTTTTACTAACTTTCTACAACATTAACACCGTAATGCTTGACTGCTTGTCATTTTTAATAAACCAAGGAACGGTTAAAAGTGGTGTTAAGTTGTTGCGAGTCTTTTACCAAGAACAGACCCAGCTATAAATTTATCATTCTTCTTCTAAACAATTATCTCTTTCATCCTAACAATCCATTTCCACCCTAATCTCTACATGTACCGTTAGAATAGATTACGTATGTAGCAAAGAAAATTTGGCAGATCCTTTGACGAAAGGACTGTCCAGAGAGAAAGTTCATATATTCTTCCAGAAATTTTCGAGCAGTTAAATTCGTAAGTGCAAATCTGCACTGATTTGTTGTGCAAAGCAAATCAATTAGTCATTTTAAAGAGTTTGTTTTATCCTAGAGGCAGTGGCGGAAGTACGAACTGGTTTTGCACCACCGACCAGATCGCCGAATCGTCTTCAAGAAAGTGACAAAGTACGTGACTCAGCCATTGTTTTCCAACAATTTGAAGATGGTTAGAAACAATGGCTTCGACAACAACCATAGATGATGCTGCTCCTTCCTCTACATTTCAGATCCCATTGGTGACTGCTGCCCCGTTTCATTTCGAAGGTCTGCACTTCAAACGATGGCGTCAGAAAATGGGATTCCACCTGACAATGAGGAAGGTGGATGCTGCTCTGACCACCGACAAACTGCAGCTGCCAGACAAGCCTGACAGAACTGATGAAGCGCAGATGACATCATGGACTGAACAATCAAAGAAGTTGCAGACCTAGACTGAACAAGATTATCTGTGCAAGAATTTTATTCTGAACGGACTGAGCGATGATCTGTATGATTACTATAACTCAGAGGACAAGACAGCAAAGCAGATCTGGGAAGTACTACAGAAGAAATACGATATAGAGGAAGCAGGGGCAAAAAAGTATGCTGTAAGCCGCTATCTCAAGTTCCAGATGACAGACGATAGGTCAGTAGAGATGCAGTCTCATGAGCTGCAGAAAATAGCTCATGAGATCATCTCTGAAGGTATGGTTTTGGATGAACAGTTTCAAATTGCTGTTATTATTGACAAACTGCCCCCAGGTTGGAAAGGCTTTAAAAATTTCTTACGGCATAAGACTAAGGAATTTTCCTTAGAGAGTTTGATCATTCACCTTCGTATTGAGGAGACAGCACGCAAACAGGACCAGAAAGAGGAAGTGTTGTTTGTTTCAAACAACAACACTAAAAAGACCAAACTCACAGTTCTGAAACCAAACCAAAAGTCTTTTAAGAATCAGAACAGACGCTATAAACAGAATGAGAATCCGCAAGGAAACCCAAAAGGACAGCAAAAATCAACCCAAAAGAATGACTCTGGACAGTTGTTTCTATGTTACAACTGTGGAAAACCAGGTCATATGGCACGAAAGTGTCGGAACAGGCCTAGCTCTGTACCACAGGCTAACTTGACTGAGGAGGAGCCTCTTATGGCTATGATTACTGAGATTCACCTTGTTGGTGGATCAGAGGGTTGGTGGGCAGACACTGGTGTTTCTCGCCATGCCATCTATGATCGTGCTATGTTTTCCACATACACGACTGATGATGATCAGAAAGTGTTGCTGGGAGATTCTCACACCACTAAAGTTGCAGGGATTGGAAACGTGGAGATCAAGTTTACCTCTGGAAAGACTGTGATCCTCAAAGATGTTTTGCATACTCCAGAGATGAGGAAGAATCTGGTGTCTGGCTATCTCCTTAATAAGGCAGGGTTTACTCAATTTATTGGGGCTAATTTGTATACCATAGTGTATAAGGGAATCTTTGTAGGAAAGGGTTATGCTTGTGAGGGAATGTTCAAATTAAATGTTGAATCTAATAAAGTGAATAATTCTGCTTATATGTTGTGTGATTTTAATATTTGGCACTCTAGATTATGTCATGTTAATAAACGGATAATTCATAACATGAGCACTCTAGACATGATACCTAAGATAGCAGAATCTGAATTTGATAAATGTGAATTCTGTACACAAGAAAAAATCACAAAGAAACCCCATAAATCTGTTGATAGAGAATCTGAACCATTAGACTTGATTCATTCTGACATATGTGAACTTGATGGCACATTGACTAGATATGGACATCGTTATTTTATCACTTTTATCGATGATTGTTCTGATTTCACATATGTTTATCTTATGAAAAATAAAAGTGATGCTTTTGACATGTTTAAAACATTCAAAACTGAGATTGAGAATCAAACAAATAGGAAAATCAAGAGATTTCGTAGTGGTAGAGGAACAGAATATGAATCTAATTCAATTTGGGACTTCTATAAATTACATGGTATTGTACATGAGAGAACTGCACTCTATTCACCTGAAATGAACGGTAAAGCTGAAAGAAAAAATAGGACTTTTACCGAATTAGTAGTTGCCATTCTACTAAATTCTGGTGCAACAAAACATTGGTGGGGGGATATTTTATTGACTGTATGTTATGTTCTAAATAGAATCCCTAAATCCAAGAATAAAATTTCACCTTATGAGATTTTAAAGAATCATAAACCCAATGTCTCATACTTTAGAACTTGGGGTTGTCTAGCATATGTTCGCATTCCAGACCCTAAGTGAATAAAATTGGCAAGTAGAGCATATGAATGTGTATTTGTAGGCTATGCTATTAATAGCAAAGCATATTGATTTTATGATATAAATGCACATAACATAATTGAATC
Organism: Allium sativum; assembly: GCA_030737875.1. Classification (NCBI taxonomy): domain Eukaryota; kingdom Viridiplantae; phylum Streptophyta; class Magnoliopsida; order Asparagales; family Amaryllidaceae; genus Allium; species Allium sativum. The sequence continues at coordinate 266,121,753 of CM060920.1, read as the reverse complement.
AAATGATGCTGATTTTTATGAAACTAAATTTCCTTTTAAATTAAGGAATAGTGGGGGCACATTAAGTACGCCTATTAGAAAAGAACTTAATAAAAGTTATGAAGCTGAACCTAGAAGAAGTAAAAGAGCAAGAACCGTAAAAGATTTTGGTTCGGGTTTTAGCGCTTTTACTATAGAGGAGGATCCCTTAAACCTCCAAGAGGCCTTATCTTCATTAGATGCCGATTTCTGGCGAGAGGCTATAAATGATGAGATTGATTCTCTTGAATCCAATAAGACTTGGCATTGGGCAGATTTACCCCCTGGTTGTAAATTTATAGGCTGTAAATGAGTACTTAAAAAGAAACTAAAACCTGATGGTACTATAGATAAATACAAAGCATAACTAGCAGCTTAAGGTTTTAGACAAAAAGAAAATATAGATTTCTTCGATACGTTTTCACATGTAACTAGAATAACATCCATTCGAGTTTTAATCTCACTTGCTTCCATTTATAATTTACTAATACACCAAATGGATGTCAAAACCGCTTTTTTGCACGGCGAATTAGACGAAGAAATTTGTATGGACCAGCCTGAAGGATTTGTAGTACATGGTCAAGAACATAAAGTATGCAAATTAGATAAATCATTATATGGTTTAAAATAAGCACCTAAACAATGGCATGAAAAATTTGATAACTTAATCATTTCAAATGATTTTAAAGTTAATGAAAGTGACAAATGCATTTATTACAAATTTGAGAATGACATTTGCACTATTATATGCCTTTATGTAGATGACCTACTCATCTTTGGGTCAAACATTCATGCCATAAATTCAGTCAAATCCTTATTAAGTGCCAATTTTGACATGAAAGATCTAGGTGAGGCGAGTGTAATCCTTGTTATTAAAATTACTAGGTCAGAAAAGGGAATTTCTTTGGATCAGTCTCATTACATTGAGAAGATACTAAAGAAATATAATTACTTTGACTGTAAACCTGCATGTACACCATACGATCCAAGTGTAAAGTTATTTAAGAACATTGGTGAAGGTGTAAGACAGTCTGATTATGCGAGCATCATTGGCAGCCTTCGGTATGCCACTGATTGTACTAGACGCGACATTGCCTATGTGTGGGATTATTGTGCAGGTTTACCAGTAGACCTAGTATAGAGCACTGGCATGCTATTGAAAGGGTCACGAGATACCTTAAATGAACTATGAACCTTGGATTACATTATGAAAAGTTTCCAGCTGTACTTGAAGGATTCTCAGATGCAGACTGGAATACTTTATCAGATGATTCTAAAGGGACCAATCGCTATATATTTAGCATCGCTGGAGAAGCTGTTTCTTGGAAATCCAAGAAACATACTATTTTGGCTCAGTCTACTATGGAGTCTGAGATGATAGCACTAACTACAGCTAGTGATGAAGCAGAGTATTTGGGAAATCTGCTAGCAGAGATTCCCTTATAGGAAAAACTGATACCGGCTGTGTTGATACGTTGCGATTGTATCGCGGCTATTGCAAAAGTTCAGAACCGTTATTATAACGGTAAGAGACAACAATTACGTCGTAAGCACAACACGGTTAGAGAGCTAATCTCTACAGGTACCATTAGAGTAGATTACGTACTTAGCAAAGAAAATTTGGCAGATCCTTTGACGAAAGGACTGTCCAGAGAGAAAGTCCATAATTCTTCTAAAAGAATGTGACTATTGCCCTTAGATTATTGAGTCACACACAATGGTAACCCGACCTAAATGACTGGAGATCCCAAGAAATAGGTTCAATGTGTAAAAACAAGTTGTGTAGTGATAGAAGTTGAACATGATATATGAAAAACTAAGAAGCATGTGTTCCTGAAGTGATAGAAGATGAGTTAATAGAAACTTTTAATGAGATCTATACTCTATTTGGAGTGGAGTACCTACCTTCAGGAGTACTCTTGATATACTCACCTATGTGAATGTGGAAATGTGACCGTTTCCTATGGAGTTTTGGGCAAAACTTCTAGAGCGTTCACTAAACTGGGATAGACGTGTATGGCCATAAATGCGCGGGCTTAATTGATTGCACTATAGAAAAGATTGTGTGTGGTTTGATGTCAGGAATAGATTTCAAGACTACGTGCCACTCTAGTAAAAACTGAATCTTATTCACTATGCAAAGGTTCAAGTCGGATGACACATTTGTTTATGCACAGCCTTATGTTTTTAAAAACTGCTCGATAATATTTTAAAAAATTCAAGTGGGGGATTGTTGGAAATTTTATGAATTATTTAAAATATGAAATAAGTTTATGATGCCTCCTATTTGTGAATAGTCCCACATCATGGGATTATAAGAAAGATGCAAGTATTTATACTTGTTTCTAAGAAGTCATGTTGGGGCCTTGGGCTCCCAATGCATGCTTTGTTGTGAGGAGGGAGGCCATGCATCATGACCACCACACACGCGCGCGCGACCGACCGACCGACTCGACCCGGCCTGGCACGGCTCGGCTCGGTTCGGTTCGGGTTCGGGATTGGGCTTGGGCCTTGGCTATGTGGTGCAGACACTTATATTTTTAGTTCAGAAAACACTGCTTCTTTCGAACCGGTTTTTCAATACGGAAAATATTTCTGAGCCGAGTTTTATATATGAAGCGGTAAACTTTTGACCAAGTATTTCGCAGATCCTATTTTCCTCCATTGACCAGTATTTTCGTTCAGCCCTAATCCCGTCTATATATTATCTTCAGTTGTAGAAGAGATTTGTACAGAATTTTTTTCTCTTCCTTCGCCATTAAAAAAATTATATATATTCTTCCAGAAATTTTCAAGCAGTTAAATTCGAAAGTGCAAATCTGCACTGATTTGTTGTGGAAAGCAAATCAGTTATTCATTTTAAAGAGGCTGTTTTATCATAGAGGCGACGACGGAAGTACGAACTGGTTTTGCGCCACCGACCAAATCACCGAATCGTCTTCAAGAAAGCGACAAAGTACGTGACTCAGCCATTATTTTCCAACACTCCTCGCAACAAAGCATGCATTGGGAGCCCAAGGCCCCAACATGACTTCTTAGAAACAAGTATAAATACTTGCATCTTTCTTATAATCACCATGATGTGGGACTATTCACAAATAGGAGCCATCATAAACTTATTTCATATTTTAAATAATTCATTAACTTTGCAACAATCCCCCACTTGAATTTTTTAAAATATTATCGAGCAGTTTATAAAAACATAAGACTATGCATAAACAAAGATGTCATCCGACTTGAACCTTTGCGTAGTGAATAAGATTCAGTTTTTATTAGAGTGACACATAGTCTTCAACTCTATTCCTGACATCAAACCACACACAATCTTTTCTATAGTGCAATCAAATAAGCCTGTGCGTTTATAGCCATGCACGTCTATCCCAGTTTAGTGAACGCTCTAGAAGTTTTGGCCAAAACTTCATAGGAAACGGCCACATTTCCACATTCACAAAGGTGAGTCTATCAAGAGCACTCCTGAAGGTAGGTACTCCACTCCAAATAGAGTATAGATCTCATTAAGAGTTTTTATTAACTCATCCTCTAATCACTTCAGGAATACATGCTTCTTAATCTAAAATTTAGCATGTTCATCTACTATCACTACACAACTTGTTTTTACCCATTGAACCTAGTTTTTGGGATTTCTAGTCATTTAGGTCAGGTTACCATTGTGCGTGATTCCACAATCACAGGGCAATAGTCCCATTCTTTTAGAATTATTAAGGACTTTATTTCTGGACAGTCCTTTCGTCAAAGGTTCTGCCAAATTATCATCACGTTATATGTGATGTTCTCTAGCAATACTGTGCATACGACTGTCATTTCTTACCGTTGTAACATCGGTTCTATTTTTCTTTCAATAGTCGTCAAATTTTTCATTACTATATATGTGATGTTCTTTTATAGTATTGTGCTTATGATGTCGTTTTCTATCGTTGTTATAGCGGTTCTATACTTTTTGCAATAGCCGCGGAACTATCACAATCGATTACACCACTAGTGTCTATTTTTCCCATATAGGGATCTCAACTAGCAGATTTCTTTAGTTCTCTGCTTCTTCACTAGCTGTTTCTAGTGCTATTATCTTAGTCTCTATAGTAGACTAAGTCAATATAATCTGTTTCTTGGATTTTCAAGAGATAGCTTCTCCAGCGATGCTAAATATATAGCCGCTGGTCGCTTTTGAATCAACAGATAAAGTATTCCAGTCTGTATCAGAATATCCTTCAAGTACAGCTGGGAACTTTTCATAATGTAATCCAAGGTTCATGGCTCGTTTAAGGTATCTTATGACCCTTTCAATAGCATGTCAATGCTCTATACTAGGTCTACTAGTTAACATGCATAATAATCCCATGACATAGGCAATGTCGGGTCTAATACAATCAATGGCATCCGAAGGCAGCTAATGATGCTCGCTTACTTTGACTGTCTTACACCTTCATAAGTGTTCTTAAATATCTTTGCACTGGGATCGTATGATGTACATGCAGATTTACAGTCAAAGTAATTGTCTTTCTTTAGAGACTTCTCAATATAATGAGGTTGATCCAAAGAAAATCCCTTTTTCGGACCTAGTAATTTTAATATTAAGGATTACACTCGACTCACCTAGATCTTTCATGTCAAAACCGGCACTTAATAAGGATTTGACTGAGTTTATGGCATGAATGTTTGACCCAAAAATGAGTAGGTCATCTACATAAAGACATATAATGGTGCAAATGTCATTCTCAGATTTGTAATAAATGCATTTGTCACTTTCATTAACTTTAAAACCATGTGAAATGATTAAAATTATCAAATTTTTCATGCCATTGTTTAGGTGCTTGTTTTAAACCATATAATGATTTATCTAATTTGCATACTTTATGTTCTTGATCATGTACTACAAATCCTTCAGACTGGTCTATATAAATTTCTTCGTCTAATTCACCATTCAAAATGCGGTTTTCACATCCATTTGGTGTATTAATAAATTATGAATAGAGACAAGTGAGATTAATACCCGAATGGGTGTAATTCTAGTTACAGGTGAAAAGTGTCGAAGAAATATATATTTTCATTTTGGTTTAAACCTTTAGCTACTAGGCGTACTTTATATTAATCAATAGTGCTATCAGGTTTTTTAATTCCTTTTTAAGTCCCATATACAACCTATAGATTTATAACTAGGAGGTAAATCTATCAAATGCCAAGTCTTATTGGATTCCAGAGAATTCATCTCATCATTTATAGCCTCTTGCCAAAAAAAGGGCATCTAAAGAAGATAAGGCCTCTTAGAGGTTTAAGGGATCCTTCTCTAAAGTAAAAGCACAAAAAATATGAACCAAAATCTTTTACGATTCTTGATCATTTTACTTTTTCCAGGTTCAGTTTCAGAATTTTTATTAAGTTCTGTTTTAATAGGCATACTTGATATGCCCCCAGTATTCCTTGATTTAAATGGAAATTTAGTTTCATAAAAATTGGCATCATTAAATTCAAAATATATTATGTATATTTAGGTCATAAATTCCGTATGCTTTGCTGTTAACAGCATAGCTTATAAATACACATTCGTATGATTTACTTGCCAATTTTATTCTCTTAGGGTCTGGAATGCGAACATATGCTAAGCAACCCCAAGTTCTAAAGTATGAAATATTGGATTTATATTTCTCTAAAATTTCATAAGGCGAAATTTTATTCTTAGATTTGGGGATTCTATTCAGAACATAACATACAGTCTATAAAATATCCCCTACTAATGTTTTGCTGCACCGAAATTTAATAAAATGACAATTACTAATTCGGTAAAGGTCCTATTTTTTTCAGCTTTACCATTCATTTCAGGTGAATAGGTTGCAGTTCACTTATGTACTATACCATGTAATTATATAAAAAAAAATCAGAATAAACTAGATTCAAATTCTGCTCCTCTATCACTATGAATTCTCTTAATTTCCTTATTTCCCAATTTCAGTTTTTAATGTTTCAAACATGTCAAGTGCACCACAACTTTAAGAAACACTATCTTCCTAATTGTAAGCTTTATTTCCATATTACCAGTCTCCACAACCTTAGTGGTGTAAGTATCTCCCAACAATACTTTTTAATTATCAGCAGTCGTGTATATTGTGAACATATCACGATCATAGCAAACACGGCGGGAAACACCAGTGTCTACCCATCAACCCTCTAATCCACCAACAAAGGTGAATCTCAGTAATCATAGTTGTTAGATGGTCCTTAGTCAGGTTTTCCTATGGTGCAGGGCATGGCCTGTTCCGACACTTTTGTGCCATATGATCTGGTTTTCTATAGTTGATAGAACAACTGTCCAGAATCATTCTTTTGGGTTGGTCGCTGCTGTCCTTTATGGTTTCCTTGCGGATTCACATTCTGTTATGTACTGGCTAGCTGCAGAAGCTTACTATTGTTAAAGATGTTCATATGTTTGAGAATTCATATTTTTTTCTTATATAAAAATATACGTAAGCTCAGAGACTAACATAATGGCTGAAAATATCATTTTCGGCATTTTTACTTATCAATCCTAATAATTACTTAGAACTCAATCTCATCTCGACCTTAAATCAAAAAATCAAGGTCTGTCTAAGTATTCTTTACGCTAGGTTTTGTCATGTAATGTTCATTTACATGTTCTGACGAAGTGATACGCATGTTAGACTAAATATGCTACACGTGCATGCATTGAAACTTCGATTAAATATTGTAAATGTCATAAGCATACCTTCACCATGAGATGCATTTTCTTCCAATAAAGGCGATGCAACTCATGGACCTGATGCTTGAATTTGCTTTCGTGATGAAGCATTGTTACTCGTTCATTCAACTCTGTACACCCTGTCAATATCCTGTCTTCCGGAGGTACTAGGAGCATCATTCACAGCCGCATCCTCAGCCCCTGATTGCCTTGCAATTGTAAGAAGCATTTCTGTTTCTATGTCTGTGTCGGGATGTGCTCAAGCTGCCGGCTTCCTTCTTTTAACTTCGTTCTGCATCTTCAATAGACAACACCTTCCACAATCCAACTTCCAATCTGTACATCTCAAATGACTGAAGTTGCGGCAACAAGAGTTTGCAGCATCTCCTTTTTGGTCTAATCTCATTTTCCGTCCAATTCATCAATGCCAATTTCTCTTTCCTCTTACACTTATCAAATAATCTATCAGCACGTCTCTTTCGTTTTTTTTTCAATATATATTTTTTTCTTTTACAAATAAGAGCTGTTAGTGCAAGAGCATAAGGAGAGTTAAGATACTTAGTCGGTGGAGCGACAGAAAACTTGAGTGAATGTTAAACTGTCGTGAATCGAAAGCGTCCCAAATAGGCCGTTGGATGATGGCTCTTTAAATTGACTGCTAGGCAATTTTAGGGTTTGGGAACATTTCTGGCCGCGGGGATGAAGATGAGAGGGACGTGACTGGAAAATTGTTGTCGTGCAAATTCGGATCTGAAAGACAAAAGGAGTAGCATCGTCTTGCAGTCGAGGCCAACCATTGTTTGGCAGATCGTCTTCAAATTGTTGAGAAACAATGGCTGAGTCACGTACTTTGTTGCTTTCTTGAAGACGATTCGGTGATCTGGTCGGTGGTGCAAAACCAGTTCGTACTTCCGCCGCCGCCTCTAGGATAAAGCAGCCTGTCTAAAATGAAAAACTGATTTGCTTTGCACCACAAATCAGTGCAACTGCAATTTCGAATTTAACTGCTCGAAAATTTCCGAAAGAATATTTTTTTAATGGCGGAGGAAGAGAAAACAGATTTTTTCTGTAGTAATCTCGTCTACAAAGAAAGATAATATATAGATGGAGATTAGGGTTAGTCGAAAATACTGGGCAGAGGAAGAAAAATAGGATCTGCTGAAAATACTGGTTCAAGAGTTTACCACTTCATAAATAAAAGTCGACTCAGAAATATTTTCTGTATTTAAAAAATAGTTCGAAAAACGCAGTGTTTTCTGGACCAAAAATATAAGTGTCTACATCAAATAGCCAAGGCCCAAGCCCAAAACTGAACCGAGACGGGTCGGGTCGATCGCGCGTGTGTGGTGGTCATGATGCATGGTCTCCCTCCTCACAACAAAGCATGCATTGGGAGCCCAAGGCCTCAACATGACTTCTTAGAAGCAAGTATAAATACTTGCATCTTTCTTATAATCCCATGATGTGGGACTATTCACAAATAGAAGCCATCATAAACTTATTTCATATTTTAAATAATTCATTAAATTTCCAACGCGAAGAGATGCAAAGAAGGTGTTACAGTGACAAATAAGAACTTACAAGAAGAGAACACCCAGTTGACGAATTTTGAAGAAGCAGCAGCAACCTTGGGGGGATTATAGGAAGATGACATGCTCACAACATTATTTCATGAAGAAATTACAGCGATGCTGATGAACCTACGAGATTTCGACTTACATCTTGAATAATTAGAAGAAGGGAAAGATACGCAGAAGGAGAAATACTTACAAGAAGGAGAAGTGGAGGAGAAATTACAAGATGCAGAAACCCACAAGAAATTACATGATGATGAAAGGTTGAAGAACTTAAAGGAGAAAATTTTGGCTGCAGAGGATGAAATCAAGAATGAAAATTGTTGTTTTGGATCTGAGTGAACATATAACATGGTTTTCGTCCTGAACAGATTCATGGAAAATCAAGATAGATTTTTTGTACTGTAATATTTCTACCTTCTTGATTTAGAAATGAACGGTGCATCTAAATATGCCACAGCATTTTCTTCTTACAATTAATCCTAAACTAGTGAGTAGCCCGTGCTTCGCACATGGGCAGTAAGTAAAAATGTTGTGATAGATGTAACATGAGTAGTGTCATGTATAGTTATTAAAAATTGTATGTGTAAGAGTTAATGAGGTTGTTAAGTATGTATACTAGAAACAACAGTCACATGTGATGATCTAGTATAGGAAGTTGAAAATGATATGTGTAAGATCACATACGTGGTGGCTGGAGTAGATTTATTGAATACAAATGATCTGCATTTTAATTTAGAATACAAAATTTAAGCCCACTTAATGCATTTTAATTGATTAATGCTCGATGGATCTAGCTTGGATTATCTTTTGAAGCTATTACCTTCACTGCATATCCATGCGTTTGATTCATTTTATATTAGTTCTTTGGTGCTTGTTTTATTTGTCTATGGATTGTGGATAACCAATGGGAGTTGTAGCACATGTGTTGTTATATTTAGTGAGTGTATCTAGATGTAAATGTTATGTGAGTTGTTACTTATGATGTGTTGTAAATTGTTCTAAATACTATCCTTAGTCATCGTAATTTTATATTAGAATAACTGAATGTGTCGGTCCACTTGAAGTAAGAAAAAAAATTATACTTCCAGTTGACGTATTCTACTTGTCTAATACAGGATTACGGATGGTTGACCCTAACCAACCCTATTTTCTGCTCTAATAGACCACATTACTCGTTAATGCTTGTTATTAGGGTAGGTCGGATATAGTGTTACAATTCTTGTATTTTATAGGATAAATTCAATTCTTTTAATCCATCATTGCCTGATATTCATTTCTAACCTAACCAAGAAGACTTAAATTTCTCTACTTAATTATCTAAATATACATGCAGTTTTCTCTGTATATGCCTTCACTGTACATGAAACATGATCTCAGCGTATCGTGAGCAAAGTAAATATGTAAGAGCGCGATACACACGATGATGCTAATCGGTATCACTATATATATTTTTTCATTTTTGCAAATGGTTGAATTTACACCTGAGAATATGCTTAATAAGGTTGAAAATATGAAATTTTATTGGAAGCTAAGAGTTTCTACAGGGTATGCATATGTAAAGAGAAAATAGGAAATTAAAGTTATATATTTGTTTTTGTTAGTTAATCCACCATCAATTAAATTATTTAGAAGTTTTTGGATTAAGTTAACAAAGGCAGAATGTGGATTGATAAATATATTGAATCATGTTATTGTAAGAAATATCACAAAATGAAAAGGTACTCAATTTTGGTTCTTAGATTAATAAGTAACTGTAAGCATTGGTCCTTTTAATGTATATGTTCTACCATTTTTTCATTGAAGCATATAGCAATTACCCTTATCAAGGATCTAGCTGCATCTTTGGAATTTTGATCATGCTGTAACAATGACTGTATTATTTTACATGTTTAAATATTTATCTCTGAACCTTCTAAATCTTGGAATGTTTGATCTTTGAATGTTATGTCATTTCGCAATTGATTGCTTTGAATGCTTTAATATGTTTCTATATTAGTTTTGTTACATAAATATTGTTATACTATTATAGTATGATTCCTAGTTCTCTGTCATGGTAAAATGCAAGTGATCTTGTCATTTTAAAATTTTAAATGTTCTGTTAACCTTTAGTGTTGATCAATTCTTAATAATTGACGTGATGCGTATTTTTTCCTTGATATACTTTCTAGGAAAATGGAGTACCTTGTTTCCTTACATTCCTTCCGGTTTCGGCCTATAGGTAGGGATGAGTGTTTGATTGGCTCGGTTTATCTGATAATGAAAAATATCAAACCAAACCAAAACCGATAAAAATGAAAACCAAATCAAACCAACCTAATTAAGTTTGTTTGGTTCGATTGGTTATCCAATTTAACCGAACTAAAAATAATTTAAACCTTTTGTTTGTAATATTAACTATAATTTGAAATTAATCATAAATATATGATTAGAGTATTATTTATGATTTTTATGCTTTCTAAAATTAATTTTGACACATGATGATTAAAATTTACTTGAATAACTAATATAATCTAAAATATTTTTTATAACATCGATAATTTTGGAAATGTAATAAAAAATTGGTTAATTTGGTTAAACCGATAACCAAACTAAATATTTTTCTGAACCGATTAAAAATGATCTAATTTTAAAATCAAGTCAAATCGACCAAAATAAATTGGTTTGGTTGATTTATTTGGTTTAACCAGATAATGCTCACCCTACCTATAGAAAGAAATGGAAAATGACTCAGTTGGTATGGAAATATTTCATTCCAAACTTAGCTAAAGTGTTTCCAAATGGGTGAATAGTTGAGCCATTTCATGCGGCTAGCTTGTAACAGAGGATGTAAAGAAACATGGGAAATGGTTAGAGGAAATCGTGTATGTGTCATAAATAATTGGTTTTAGGATCTAACATTCAGTTGATACACAAACGTTGCGCCACCATTCTTCCTGTACTCTTCCTCCAATATTAAGGCCTTTCCATCTTCAAACAACATCAGGCAACGAAGACCAATGCCTTATCTTTCCACTATCAAAAATAGGGCGTCGATGGCTACAAGGCTAAAGGGCGGACCACCCAGCTCACTTACAGCCTTTTCTTCTTTAATGAGGCGCTTATCAGCTTATGGATTGATGTTATGACCTCCAGATAGTCATACATCCATGCCAAGCTCTTCTTTTTGAATCTTATAAAATAAATTTATCCAGGAGAGATTCCACTTGATCCATAGCAATTAATCTCATCACATTTTCTTGCAGCATCTAAAATTTGGAAGTCTAAGCAACTTTGCTACCAGATAGGGCCCTTAACCAACCAACCGGTCTAAGAAGCATTGCAATACATCTTCTTTTTTGACCTTAACCAACCAGTCTGATCTAGCTCAATGTGAGCACATTTGACTACATGCCAAAAAAAGAACAATTTTCAACATCGATGCACAGTACTAAACCATTTTCGTAATCTAATTTAACATATCCCAAAAGCTCATATTGCAGGTTAAAGAACAAAAAAATCATACTCCACGTCATCAAGATCAAAAAGTTCGGCAATACCTTCATGGTCTAGCCTTGGAAACATTTCAGCCCTCCATGTAGATGGCAGAATCTCAGGTTCAAGTTCCTAATGAATTGCACTTCATCATCAGAAGGAACATCCCGAGGGAAGTTTAAAAAAAATGTTGTCATTCCATAGGGGAAGAGCAGACATTGCCTTATCAACTTTCTTATTCATGCGTTTTTTAAGCTACTGCTATTGAAGCTTATGCATGTCATTTGCTGAAGAAGGCATATGTTCAATTCCCTCCTTAGACCATTCCTTCAACTATGGTACCTCCCCATCAGTGAGCATATTGCTTGTCAGTACGCTCTACGTTAACGATTTCTCATTTAGTGCAGTTTTTTCCTTTAACCCAATGCCAGAGTCTTCTTCATGCACATCCTTAGGCTTTAGTTTGTATTGCGGATTTATAAGGGAGCACTTGTTAAATCATCACTATCACGAAGGTCAATGGTGTCTGGTTTTCACGGCAGCTTGGCTTTAGTCCAGACGGAAGAATTTCTTGTTCAAATTTCAACTTATAGTGATCCTCGACATTGAAAGAAACATCCCGAGGAAATTTCAGCCCAAATGATATTTTATTCTCACATTCTTCATGTTGTTGAGCCTCAAGCTTGTGCATGTCATTCCTTGAATAATGCATACATTCAATACCATCCTTTGCCCACTCTCTACACTTAACAACCTCTTCATCAGTTAGTATATTGTTCCTTATGGCCTTTTTAGCACTATATCTCTCTCTTACAGTAGATCTCTGCATTAACAGCTTACTATACTTTTATCCGAAAAGACTTATGTTTAAGAGCATTGCCTGTATTTGAAGCAGCAGCATAAACCACGGTCAGCTTAGTAAGGTACAATCAACTTTGATATAATTTTAACAAACACAGTGGTAGTTCGGTCTGTGAAAGTTTGAAAATGGTTTCTTTTGCGAGAATTGGTTGTGCAGAGTAAGTGACCAAAAAAGTTCAAATAACAAAATAAATTAACACTGAGAGGTATATAATAAAAATGCAACCTAAAGAAAGAAACAATTCTGTTTGAATAATTGTAGAAATCTTCTCCTTACAATTCACATATGGATCGCGGATTAAAACGTCGGTAAGGTTTTTTTTTTTTCTCTTCATTGTTTTATAGTTCAGTCATGGTCACGGAAACGTCTTGAACAAATGCATGAATGCATAATGATTTCTCTATCCAATAAAAATATGTTGTAGGTCCAAAGATTTGAACAAATGAATAACAGTCGTGAAATATAAATTGGGTAATACAGGTTTAATTTATGGAATAGGGTAAGCGTAGATTCTTTTTTTTTTTAGTAGAAACATTTAATATATGTGTACTGAAATGCATATGATTTAAGCTATAATTTTGAAAAAGTGAGGATGGAATTTTTTTGGATACGAATGCCTTTATATCCGAATCCCTTTTTTCGAATATCGGATATTTATCCGCTTTTCAGATACGGATGCAGACAGATTTTGGACTTTTCGGGTATTCATTGAGAACCCTAACAATGAGATGTACGATGGGGAAACCTTTGTACTTCACTTCAAACGCAGTGTAGTTGCAAGTTGTAAAACCAAAATTTGGTTGCTAAAATTATAAATGTAGAATAAAATGGTGGATATATCCCTTTAAGCTGCAAGAGAGAAGAGACAATGAGTAAAAAAAGTAAATCGTTGAACCATTTAAACCTGTATCAAGGTAATTGCAAGTTGCATCAATATTCTCTTTTTTAATAACCAATAGAAGTTTGTGTTACGTATTTTTAGTGATTGTTGACTGTGCAATGACATGACATGCTAGGTCTAAAGTGAAAACATATAATGGAAAGGAGTACCAATTTTGTAAATAAGACTTATATTTTTTTTAATCATTTTTCTTTAAAAAATCATACACAGTATCTATGGAATGAATTAAAGAAACAACATGACAATACCCTTCAGTCAAGTGGTTTATGTTCAGAAGACAGCGGATCAAAAAAAGAGCTATAACTGCATGGGTGCGAAGTACACTAAAACAAAAGTACGGATTGCCGTCGGCGGCCGTCGGAAAAAACTGTCGGAAATCTAGGCGTCGTTAAATAGTGTTTCCGATGGCTGCTGACAGAGCTCGTCGATTACATTTCCATCCGCTTGAGACTGTTGGCATCGGTTTCCGACGGTTTCCGACGGCCGTCGGAAACCGTTACAAATGAGAACCAATAGGCCGTCGGAAACCGTAAATCCGTAGTGTACCTATAGGCCGTCGGAAGCCGTCGGTAGCCATCGAAAATACTGCATATTTTTTTTGTATTTCTCCTGCTATTTAGCCATCCAGCCCTCATTCACCTCAATTCACGTATTCAGACCATCGGTCTATAATCCCAGCACAATATTCCATACACAAATCATGCAAACCACACCAACTTACCGAGAAAATCATGAAAACCACAAAAAACAAATAAACCATAACAAGTTTACCATTACCACAACATATAATACATTAATTTTCTACGTTGACCCATCACATCATGTCTAGCATCAAAATACAAGCAAAATGTCAATCCACCACATCATTTTTACCGTTAAAATACATGCAAAATGTCAACCCACAGTCATAGATCCATACCATAGCAAACTAGTCATATATATATGTGCATGCCCAACTACAAAACATACTTATCCATCCATCACTAATCCTCATCCTCTGCAGAACTAGCTGATGAAGGGAATCGCTGATACTCCTGTGCAAACTCCACTAAGCGTCGATCTAGAAGCTGAGTAGTCTCAATAGCTTGGCGGCGTTTCTCCTCCTCAAGCTATGCCACCCTAGCTCTCAACTCCTCAATCTCCGCGGAGGCTATAGCAGTTCTAGTCTGTTTGCCCCGTGCCTGCTGACTGGTGGACTGTAACAGTTATTTAAAAAACAAAAATTTATTAACCATTAAACCATTCTTCATTAAAAATGATAAAGTTTCATGCAATATTAATCATTCTGTTATTTCATACTAAGTTTCCGAAAGACATTCGCCAATCAACTTAGTTTAGCTTCAAACTAAGTGAAGAGTCAATACACTCTTCCACATTTTGTTATTTCATACTCCTAAGACGTTCAAATCTCGTTGTTCATTTATTAAAATAAGTTTTTTTCATTTCTTTAAGTGTTTGATTTATATTATGTTTTGTATTTTGTGTTTCCAACGGTAGGCGAAGGAATGTCGAGAGAATGGATTGTCTCTTGTCCTTACATTATCTTTCAAAAAACGAAATACAAAAAAAGTTTAGTTTTTATTTTGCTTTTAAACTTTATTTTCTAAAATCATCTTTTTTCATATTATAAATGCATCGTTAGCATATTTATACAAAAATCCAAAACTAAAGTGTAAGGATTTATCAGCTCTAGTCCATCAATTCAGGAATACCAAGCGAATAACTAAATATTAAATATTAAATTAAGGTAAGTCATTATGTGAATGAGATACCAAGCGAATAACTAAATATTAAATTAAGGTAAAATTACTTTACCACTTGATTTCCGAATCCATAACATCTATTCCGCGTCGCTGTATCCATCACTGACTGAAAGATAATGTCCTCCTCGTCAGTAATAAGCTGCTCATGTCCAGTCTCAGCTAGACGCATCTGACGTTGCTGCATAAACTTCTCCTGCAAGACCAAATAAGAATGTATATAAAATTAATATCATGATATCTTAATTTATAGTAATTTAACAATTACTACATAAACTTCTACATAAAATGAAATCTTACATGACTCTTCCTAGATTTCTCGTCATGTCATGTGTATGTGACGTTCCCATCTGAGTCAACATGCTCGACGGCATGTGTACAAGTGAATACATCCATATACGAGACAGGACCCTGTCTGTAACAACCCGTAAATTCTGAACCAATTTAAAAAAAAATATTTTAGAAAATTTTAATGAATTTGGAGAATATAAAATAATTTAATTTAAATATTAAGGGCTAAAAATTTATTTTAATTGAAGTTGAAACGAATAAATTTAATTTAATTATAAAACGAGCCTGAAATAGCGCGGTAGTTTGAAATTTTAATTTTTAAACTTTGACTGAATGTACAGGATTCAAAATAAATCAGAATTGAGCGAAACAAGAAATATTTAAATCTGTTTAATCATATCTTTCCAATGAATCTGAAAAAGTGAAATTTCGTTTTAAAATTCAAGAGTAATGGCCAATTCAATTTTTAGAAAAGTCGCTGTAGAATTTAATTATATTTAATATATATGGCCCAAAAGGCTACTTTTCACATACGAAGGAATTTGGACTCGAAACCACTTCCATTGAGTTCGAAATGATGTTTCTGCATTGAAAAACAGTAAACACTTATATATTTTGAGTTTCGGAAATTATATGTTTAAAAATGTATTTTTAATATTAAATATATAGCCCTTGAAAATAGGAAATTTTCAAACGACCTCCGTTTTCGACGAAACCACTTTTATTGGATCCGGAATATCAAAATATTATTAAGTTTAATTTTTCATAATTTTTGAAATTAATTTGTGGTCGTGGAAAAAAGATTTCAGTTTTGTCAATTTCAGTAAAAATTAAACGACTTGAAAAAGGTCATTTTTCAAACAGCCTCAGAATTCGACAAAATTATTCTCATTAGAGCCGTATCGTCATAAGAAAGCTAAAAATATTTTTTTTTTAGAATTTTCGTAGTCCGTATGTGGCCCTGGTATATTTAAATGTACGGTAGAAATTAAATTATTTATTTAATATTGTATTTTTAATTAAAAACCAAAAAAACGTATAGACATCAGAATTGGAGCCCGGGACATAGCCCATCGCGTTCAGAAGGCCTCAAAACCTTAAGAACGACAGTAAGCAGGCCCAAATCGGAGAAAGTCCGAAAAACACACTTTATTTCACGTAAAAAGAGATTAAGGATTAAAATATCATTAAAAATTTCGGCTGAAACCCTAATCCTAATGGCCAGCCGCCGCCCAGAATTTGATGACCAGAATTGTCCGATTTTCAAACCTCAATAACTTTTGATCCGCTCAATGAAAATCGACGCATAATATATCAAATCGAAGAGAATTCAAAGACCTTTCAATCCATACGGTCAAGATCGGGTTTTGGTTCACGGGTTTGGGGGTGTTGGTGGCTCTTGGCTAGGCGGTCGTGGTGGTGACATTTGATCGGACGATGGTGGCTTGTATTGGGGTGCGTGTAGAAGGAAGAAGGAGCGGCTATGGGTGGTTCGGCCAAGACAATGTGAGGAGGAAAGAAGAAAGGTCCGAACATTTTTTAAATATTATTTTATTTATTTTATATTTAATTTGTCCGATCTTTAAAAATTCATAACTTGATCATACGAGGTCCGTTTTACAAACCGTAAGTTGCGTTAGACTCGTCTTTCCGAGAGCTTCGCGATGGTTCAGACCGCAGCTGAAACGGAGAGAGTCAAATTTTGGCCAAAATTCAATGTGATAATTCTAATTAATTATCTTATTAATTATTAATTATTTTCTTGCGTTAAAAATAACTGTATTATCACATAAATTCAGATTTGAAATGTTCTGTGATATTTGAATGGTTGATTGTTCGCTTATTGTATGTGATGTGGTTCATGTTATGATAAATCTGCATTGGAATTTTATACATTTTGTTGAATTTATTTGCAATTAGAAAATTGGATCTAAAATTAGATCTAAAACATATTTTATTTAGTTTAAATCATATTTATTCAGATCTAGTGGAAATAATTTAATTTATGATATCAAAATATTATTTTCATTATTCTGAAATGAATGATAGAACTAGATCAACGAATAAAAACTCATTTTTATTTGTTGACATTACAATAGAAATTTGAACGACAAATAAATACTCATTTTTATTTGTTGATTGAACAATAGAAATTGACCAACAAATAAAACTTATTTTCATTGTTAATTCTACAAAATAAATTGAACGCAAATAAAACTAATTTTTATTTGTGTATTTACAATAGAAATCGAACAACAAATAAAAATCTTATTTTTATCTGTTTATATAATATTAGAATTCGAACGACAAATAAAAATCTTATTTTTATTTGTTTATATAACAACAGAATATGGGTCAACAAAAAAAATGTATCTTAAATGTGAATTTGCTTACATTAAAAAGAATGATAAAAACAACATACATTTTTATGTAAAAATAGTGATCTCAATAAAAAGTCATATTTTATTTGTCACTTTGATTTCAATAAAAGTTATAACACTGGAAAATCTCATTTTCAATGTAATATTGGTTTCGATAAAAGAAGTAACATTAAAACTTCATTTTCAATGTAATAGTGATGTCAACAAAAAGAAGCAACGTAAAAGATTCTATTTTTATGTGTTCATCGTTTTCAATAGAAAGATTTTTCATTAAAAGTTATATTTTTAATGTGATTTAGATTTCATCGTAAAGATTAAAATAAAAAGATTATATCTTTATTTTCTTTTTGTTGAAATGAAGAGTTTATAAAATAAGATTGCATTTTTATTGAAATTTTGTTCATTGAAATATAATTTGTTCTTTTTATTTGTATTCACATATACAAACAAAACATTGAACAATAATTTGTTCTTCTTATTTGTATTCACAAATACAAGTAAATATAGAAATAAAGTTTGTTCCTTTTATTTTATCTTACATATACAAATCAAGCATTAAAATAAAATATGTCATTTTATTTGTATCCTCAAATACAAATAAAACATTGAAACAAAAGTTCATTTTCTTCTTCATTTGTATTCCCAAATACAAATATGCACTGAAAATAAATTTGCTCTTTTAATTGCACTCACAAATGCAATTATGCATTAAAACAAAATTGTTCTTTATTTTTCATTCACTAATGCAAATCTAACATAGGAAATAAGTTAACTTTTTATTATGTTCTTCAATGCGAATGTAATATGAAATAAATAAAATTGGCCTTTTCGTTTGCATTCACAATGCAAACAAAAAAAAATTAACATTTTTTGTTCACATTCACAATGCGAACAAAACATAAAAAAATAAGATTTACATTTTTGTTGCATTCACAATGCGAACAAAACCTTAAAAAAAATAAGATTTGTATTTTGTTCACATTCACAATGCGAACGAAACATTAAAAATAAGATTTACGTTTTTGTTCGCATTCACAATGTGAGCAAACCATTAAAAATACATTTTTTTTACATTCCACAATGTAAACAATACATGAAAATAAAAAATTTATTTTTGTTTGCATTCTACAATGCAAACGAAGCGTAGGAAATAAAAAAATACATTTTTGCATCCTTCCATGCAAATAAAAGATGAAAGAAGGAAAAAATTTACATTTTTGTTTACAACTTTTGTTGCAAGCAAACAAGAAAATAAAATATGCATTTTTGGTTTGCAAATTTAGATGCAAACTAATTTACATTTTTTTTATTATTTGCATTCCATCATGCAAATAAAACAAAGAGATAAAATTTCATTTGTTGTTTGCAACCTTAGTTGCAAACAAACAAGAGAATAAAAATTATATTTGCATTTTGTTTGCAAATTTAGATGCAAACAAATTTATTAAAATCAAATGTTTCATTTTTGTGTGTCTTAAATGCAAACAAAACTTTAAAATAAAGGTTACTTTATTTATTTATTTATTTACTTCACTTGATGTAAATAAACATAAAATAAGAAGTTGTTCTTTTATTTACATTTCTTGATGTAAATAAAACTAGAAAATTAATATTACATTTTTATTTGCATTACTCAACGCAAATAAAACATGAGAATAAAAGATACATCTTCATTCGCAATCATTAATGCAAATAAATTATGAAATGAAAGTTATAATTTTTTTATTTACATTCCTTTATGTAAATAAACATCAAATTAAAAAGTTGAAATCTTTATTTGCATTGTCTATTGCAAATAAGCATGAAATGAAAAGTTATATTTTTGTTATTAATTGTATTCCCTATTACAAATGGGATTAAACATTATATTTTTCTTTTCATTTATTTACAATGAAAGGAATAGAAATGAAGATTATATTTTTATCGTCATTTTAGATACGATAAAAGAATAGAAATAAAGATTACATTTTTATTGGCATTTTACATGCGATAGAGAATAGAAATAAAAGAGACATTTTTATTGTTGTATTATATATTGTGTATTACACTGCCATAGACAAGTTAACTGACTTGTTTATGTGATTGGGTCGATAATTTTTACACATCGCCCAAGTGCACGAATAATTTATTATTTGTCTGAATGGTTGAAACCCCACACGGGTGTTGGGATGAAAATTAACATAAACTAATCCCAATATTTAGTTGTATGTTGATCGTTAGATCGACAGGCTGCGATGAGCGTTGTTATTTAATTTTAACGCTTACACAGTTAGAATTTACACTTTGGATGTAAATGGATGACTTGATGATTATGTTGTTATTGACATGTGTGAAATCCATATAATCCAAATTATATGGTAAATGATTGAGTCGCATCTCGATTCAGATGTTCTTTTAAATAAGAATATTTTTACATTGGAAATTCTTTTTATTTAAATATATATATATATATATATTTTAATTAAGTATATGTTATAACAAAGAATATTTGAAAA
Source organism: Allium sativum (assembly GCA_030737875.1). Classification (NCBI taxonomy): domain Eukaryota; kingdom Viridiplantae; phylum Streptophyta; class Magnoliopsida; order Asparagales; family Amaryllidaceae; genus Allium; species Allium sativum. The sequence continues at coordinate 266,101,288 of CM060920.1, read as the reverse complement.
AGGTAAAAATCTTTTATATAAAGAATATTTTTAATGATTATTTCTAAAATATGTTTTTCTTATAATAATAAATATTTAAAGAGGAATCCTTTAATTAAGATTATTAGAATTTGCAATCTTATTTTATGATATGAAGTAAATTGAGATGTGAAGTGGATTTATCGTGGACGGTGTTTTAAACGACATTTGTCCTTTAATCCAATTTACATTGATTTTTTTTTTCAAATTTATAAATCTATTGTATAGATTTAAAAAGAGTATTTCCTAAAAATCAAGTTTTCCAATATTAATATGTTAAATTGGAATCAAGTGGAAATTCGATTGGTAATAATCGAGATGGGCTTCTGTAATAGAAGATCGATATTATATATGGAATTTAAGAGGCTCTGCCGTTATTCCATGTATATTGTTAGTCCGATACAGAAATTCACATCGAGTATGTATTGATTGATTTCTGTGGAATTCCATATTTTGGAAATTGATTTGTGGGTTTATCGTGAACAGTGTTTTAAATAACACGAATTCTTTAACCCGTTTAAAACAAGATTTATTCCTTAAAATAAATGATCTTGTAATAATGATTTTTGATATTAATTCAAATATAGAATTTTTAATAAATCTTTTAAGGAAGATTTAAGAGTTAATTTATTAATTTATCTTTGATAAAATTAATCAGAATCTTTTAATATGAATATCTTATTAAATGAATATTCTGAGTTTGCAACGACCCGGATTTTGAGCGACTTTGGTTATCGACATAAGCACGATGTCGATAACCAAAACACCGAAAAATCCTGGTAATTAGTGAAAGAAATTAGAGGGTGAGGAAAGATAAGAAAGAAAATTAGAATAGAAGAAGAAGAAGAACACAACATCAGAGTAACACGAATCTCACAGCGGAACGAATAAATATATTTCATAACATAACTTTGAAATACAAACTTGGTACTTGAATATACATATCATTATCAAAGTACAACACTTAAAACACAGCGGAAATAAACTATAGCTATATGATCCTGAAGCCTCCTGCTCCAAGCTCTTCCAGTATATCTGTAAATCCCGACTACTTGACTGCCCGTACAAATTTAGGCACCCAAGAGTTTAGGGAAAACAACAAAGTAAACTCCGGGTCAGTCATGGGACTGGTATGAGTAAAACAGTTTAAACAGTTGAACAAGTAAACGATATCTCATAAGACCACGCCGCATAACGGAACGGGTTTTTCCCTTATGAGAATCCAAAATATCATTATATCAAAAACCCTTTTGATATTATAATAATGTCTATCAACCACAATATATATAATCATCTAGTAGAAACGCTTTCATTTCACGTTCTACATATATAGTATACAATCACAACCACAAGCACGTATTGGGTAATGGGTTTCCAACTATGACAAGGTATGGAATCACCTTTCGCTCGTGTACCTCTAGAGAGGAATACACTGGGTTCAACAAGAACATCTTGCAACCCGGCCACACATGACCGACCACTCATTTCGCTTGAGTGTATCGAATGTATATCACCAACGGTTGGGATCAGCAACCGTTTCCCGAATGGGACAGCATCAACAATAGATTTTTAGAAGTAAATGAAACTCTAGATCAGGTGATTATACACCCTACTTCGGTGCGACCGACTTAGCCATGTTGCCTGCCCGATTTCTGTCATTTACCGGATGATGAGGCTAGAAGCTACGCTTTATCATCACATCAGATTCACTTTGAATGTCACATCATCAAATCCATCCAATCACTGATTGACGTCCTCAACAATACATTATGTGTTAGCTAAAAGAAGTTTCCTTCCTCGCTTCCACTCTTGGTACGGTTGGAGAAATCAATATACGTGATCGTCTGGAAATACTCTGTCAGACATCCGTCCATACAAGTCATCCAAGATCACGATGAATCGAAGGCACTATTCTGTAAACAGGATAGCCCTTGCATAACTCCATCTTCAATTTCCTTTGGCATATATGATTCGCAACGGTTATGCCAATACAGAGTGGTTCTTCGGATAATAATCCAACCGGTCTCTCCATATTAACAACGTTAAAATGGTCAAAACTTCGATAGTCTGTGATTTAACTATCGAATAAAAATAGGTGTGCAAACAATGATATTATTTCCAAATGGAAATTATATCGATCAAACATCATTCAACATTCATCTCTTTAGTTCATTAATTTACTTATCTCATGTTTACCTACGTTCAATATTCCTTATTTTCTAAATTGGGAAAATATACGTTATTAACAATGGAATACATTTCCATTTCTTTGTTTCTTTATTAGAAAACATTTCTGGTTTCTTATTTGGAAAACATTTCCAAAGCTTCTTCATTGGACTTAGTGTAACACCCCGCCTCCGCTAGGGTCACTCGCAAAGGAATGCACTAGCTTTAGAGGGGCATTATTGGTCAACATGCACAGAAATATCACAAGACAGAACATATAAAATAGCGGAAGTAAAATCGAACTTTCATAAACATGAATACATAAGGTCTAAAGCCTTTTACATCAGAGTACATCAAAACCTGTCTTGCAATAGTAAAGAAGCATAAAGACTTTTTCATAAATTATTCCCCAAATAAAAACAGCAAAGTAGCCATAGCCAGGAAAAGTCCAAGCCATCCATGATGACCTTCAAGCAGAAGAAGTCCGAACTAAACAGCAGTGTTTCCTCCATGTAACCTGGGGGGGGGGGGGGGGGAACGGAAGAAAAGAGGCGAAACAAAACGGGTCAGTCAAAAAGACTGAGTAAGCCCTATCTACTATTAGTATAAAAACTAGTAAAGTTAACTGACATGAGAAACTGAGATGAACATAAGCATGATAACAAGATAGGTAAGCTAAATCAAAATAACAGGATGAACTACTGAACTCAGATAAACTAAGATGTCATGATAAATTACGATGTCAAGACAAAACAAGGTATCACATCGTCAGGTTCCTATCAAGTATAATATTCCAAGATATCTATCACGTATAACGTCCCATGGTATCTATCCTGTATATCTGCTCTGCACCTACCGTACTAGTATCCCAACTGTATTACGTGTTATCCGTGAATGACCCTTACTCAGAAGTCGTGTAATGGTCCCTGTCAACCTAATATGCCGCATATATAGGTTACTCATATGTTTCTTTCCATGTATAAGTTCAGTTCTTTGCCGTAGGCTGTACGGGCTTTCCCATGTAAACGGTTTATCCTTGAAGTTGTTTTTGGACTGCAACCCTTGATCTAGTTGTGTTTCCTTACCATGAACTATCGCGCGTCCACTTAGGATTTATGCCACCTAGGACCGCTAGGGATTATGCTACCTAATGAACGTTTCCGTGTCTCGGTTTGGGTTTTGGCCACCTAGGACCACTAGGGATTACGCCACCCGTCAACCGCGCCCTTGATCCCACGTATGTATCGTGAATCGTTTTCCATGTCTAGATGCACATGTTACCCAATGTGCCATCCGAGTTCCGTGCCAGGGCAAATCAAGAAATACGGAACTCGGTCGGGAGCTTTAAATCGTCTGCCGATGCAGATATCAAGGTCTGTTTTTGTACCCGTGGCTATGGTCCCACGTGACCCCTCCCTCAACTACTGAAAGGCAATCCAAGAAAAATCATGTATAAGAACCACTCCACGGCCCCACTATAGCCCACTTTCCTACGGGCCAACCTCACCCATGACTCGATAGCAAGCACATGGTCTGTTGGGGGTTCCCTGCCTTTCCGCACGTACACGATTGACTAAAGATGGTAGGTAGTCGGCGATGCGCTATCCAGGGCAAAAACAAGAATCGTCGACTCCACGCTAATCCATCCTAGTCTTTAGGTTGCTCGCATAGCAACCAAGGCATACTCTTGGTCCTTCTAACGCAGACCTTAACCTCTCATGGGCCTAGTATAATTACCTGGCAGCCCACAGAGGGATCCCAAGAATATCCTCACGTCCCCCGAAGCTTCCACTTCGGCACCCAGTGCGCTGGAGCTTTTATCCAAGTCAGATAACTTGCTCCCCCTCGTATACTAAGCGATGACCTACCGTATCAGGTTACTCATCGTTTTGAGAATTAGTCCTATGTCCTTAGCTAAGAATTTTTACTTAGTTACCCTTAACTAAGGTTTACCACTTAGCTTCCTCTCCCGTTATCCTTGATTAACCACGGTTTTCTACCTAGTTCTTCTAGCTAGGGTTTGTCTATTGGGTTAAGTGTTATCATTCAAGTCCATGACTTAACTCGCCCACGAATCACGTCAAAGATTGGCTAAGTATTTAAGTTCAAGACTTAGTCCCACAAGTTGGTTAAGTGTACCCAGAGGCTCATGACTTAACCCTATCAAGTCAAATTGGTCAAGTACTAGCTTACCTTAATCCTATCGGATTATCTTGCTAGATCGATTAAGCATAGATTATCTTAATCCCATCAAATTATCGAGTCGGATTGGTTAAGTATAGGTTGGCTTAACCCCATCCTCTAATCGTACTACAATGGTTAAGTATATTCTAAAAAGGTCTTGTGACTTAACCTTATCAGGTCCGCGTATTCGATTGGTTAAGTGTAAGTTACTTAACCCCATCTAATCATCATGTATAATTGGTTAAGTATAAGTTGCTTAACCCCATTAAATTATCACGTTAAGTTGGTTAAGTATTGGTTACTTAACCTCATTGAATTACCGAGTTTAAATTGGTTAAGTGTTTAACTTAACCCCATCGAATTACCGTGTTTAGATTAGTTCAGTGTGGATTACTTAACCCCATCTAATTACCGTGTCGGATTAGTTAGGTGCAAATTACTTAACCCCATCCCCTAATCATCTTGTATGGTTAAGTGTCATTAATAAAACTTACTTAACCTTGCCAAATTATCATGTTGGATTGATTAAGTGTTGGTTAACTTAATCCCCGTCCACTAGTCGTATAAAAATGGTTAAGCGTCATTAGGCAAATCAAATCACTTAACCTACCCAACCTTGTCATGTTTTGTTAAGTATCATTAGCCTAACCAATTTACTTAACCCATTTACCCACGTCATATTTGGTTAAGAGTCATTAATCAAATTAACTTAACCCTATCATGTGGCATTAATTACTTAATGCACCCCAACCTCTCACATTAGACTTTGTTGTGGTTACTAGTTAAGCCGGTCGGTTCCGGGTAGCTTTACACCACAACTTGGTCTAACCTCGGGTTCAAGCACAACATGACCAACTTCTCACATTGGGTCCTATTGTTTGCAACTACTAGTTAGGCCGGTCGGTTCCGGGTAGTTTTACGTTGCAAACTCAACCCAACCTCGAGTTGGCCACTTTCATGTTTAGTCTAGTGTCATGTTCATAGTCAAGTTTTCAAGCAATTGGGTAGACCTAACTTAATAGGTAAATTCCCAATGGGTAGACCTAACTTAATAGGTAAATTCCCAAGCTTATGTTTTTATGCATACTTACATGTCAACTTCCATGTTATATTTCAAGTCATGTTTTCAAGTATAAACACATGTCATATTTAACGTTACATGTTGTCATGTTTATACCCATTTACCCAAATCATGTTCATGTCATTATGTTTTCCCATAATGTGACCCCAACGCTTTTAAACTCACATAATGGATTCAAAGAAGGAACTTGTCAAAGGCATGACAAAAGGGGGTATAAAGCCACTAGTTGAACATGGTGGCAAATGAGACATAATGTGTTCATTAACTTGCATGTTACATTCTTAAGCCTCAAAACATGCATAAACCCAAACTTGGTACATAAGCGAATCATGGTGACAAAAGACATGGAATGATGGCTAGAAACTCGCATATATCATCATATAAGGATTATGACTTCATATGCAAGTTGACATAATGATTATGAAGATTCTCATGTTGCATAATGCAACATTTCAACATAAAGGTTGTGGCTTTTAGCTCATAAGATCAAGATAATGACTTCATAAACTTGCATAACATGATAGCATGCATCATTCTAATTAATCAAACCCAAACTTTCAACATGAACATTTAACTTCATAGTTAATATCTAAGAGTAGGGAAGGGCTTACATTGCTATGAAGGCACAAATCGATTAGATGAAAGATTGAGACAAAGCCTATGCATGTCATCATCCTAAAACCCAAAAATGAAAGCTCCAAATCAATCAAAACCCCATCTTTATGAACAAAGATCAAAGGTTTAGCCTTGAAATCAACTTGAGAGGCTCTCATACTAACATAGAAACTCTCTAACACTCTCATGATCATGAAACCTCTCATAGAAATGAAGTGGAGGCTAGGATTTTGAGTGGAGGCCATGAGAGGAGCAATTTTGCCATAGTTTAGTTGCATGAATGAATAATGAGGATTTAGGATAGGTTAGGGTCTTATTTATAGATTAGGCAAGTGTTTTAGGCCATAGGATTAAACCTAGATTCAATCCAAGCCATCAAAGCATGTCTTGGGGAAGAAGTCAAGTATAGGAACCATCTAGGGCCTTTAGATTAAAGATGAACCATGAGAACCATCCAAATGCAAAATCTGCATTTGAGCGAATCGGCCCACGGGTTGACAGCCAAACACCCTGGATTAACCCCTAGTCGACCCAGTAGGCTCGGGTCGACCTCAAAAATCGGCCGGTTCGGTTATTTCCCTCTCCCAATTCGCTGTTTTGAACATTTTTGCATATTTATTTATCTAATTTTCAATTATATATATATATATATATATCAATATATATATTTCTCTGCGCAACCCATTTCACTTAATTAAGTATACTTTAATTTGGGAATTTTTCGTGAAACTTCGCGAGGCCATATCTTGGTCATACGGACTCCGATTTTCGAAAACTCGGACTCTATTTCGCGTATTTTTCCGAGACGAACGCAATGGCATAGCCCGTTTCCCTTTATTCAGATTTTACAGTTTAATTCTGCCTCCATTTATGTTATAACAGGTTATTGAAAATACGGGTTGTTACATTCTCCCCACCTTTTAGGATTTCGTCCCCGAAATCTCCAAGTTAGGAAGAACATATCCTACCATCCATCATCCATCTACTCAAATCATCATCCACAAGCAACCATTGTCCTTAGATGATTTCTAATGCTGTATGAATATATGCAAAACGTGTGTGTACATGTTCCTTAGCTAATGCTAATGATCAGGCCTGAATAATCTTTCTAATGCAAAATATGTATAGTGCCATGAATCCAACATGTATGCAAACAGTCCTAGCCATATAGATACTATATGCGTGCACAATCATTCATTCATATGCGGCAACCGCATGATAATACATTCAATTTCATCCATAAACAAGTATAAATACTCCTGCATATGCAATATGAAATGTGACCGAGTCGAGCTAGTATCTAATGTGTATTCGCGCATCCATGAGCAACCACTTGCAACCATATCAATCATAACATGTTTCTAATACATGTTTACATCCATAGGGTTCTACCTAGGATTCCCTGAAACAGGGTCGAGAAGATAAACAGGACAAACTCCTTACGGGGTTTGTAACAGAAAATAGGACTGAGAGGATGTCCACAAAAGATAGCCTACAAGTAAGCTCTACAAAAAACTGGGATCAAGGATATACTCCCAAAAAGAGATATCATGCGCGTATCTAGTCTTTGACCATCAAAGTCATCTTTTAACTTCGCGATTTTGTAGCTTCTTATTCCTGTTTCCATAACATGAGCTGGAACTCATTTCTTCGTCGCCTCTCGTTCCACTTGCACTTATCCTTTTTCTAGAATACTTGGCGCAAACATGACTGCGTACGCAGGATCTTATGCAAGCTTTCCAAAATTCACTAATAAATCTTGGATCTTGTTTATATACTATAAGGTATTCCATGTAGAAGAACTTCTTCTTGAAAGTAAACAGATGTCAACCAGGTTACCAAGCGCACTTACTAGGGTGATTTCCATAACCCATGCATAAGGGAAATAAACCATCCATCTTATCGGCGAACAACACTCGATCGGGCTTCAAATTTCCAATAAAGGCATCACGGGATTCTAAGTAACTAATCATGACCGAACCCAAAAGGTTACACGAGATTCCGAGGGTATTACCAAGGCTAGTCAAGAGTCTAACTACCCTCCTATCAAAACCGAGAGTGGCACCCCTTACTGGATAACCACTTCATCCTTAGAATCCATCCATAGCTTATAAACATAAGCATTACTTCCAAGCTCAACACTTGACATAGACATTCTCAAATCCAAACAAGCCATGAATAAATGGACTGATTCTCCAATAGGACTTTGAGACAAAAATGGGATTCTCTATTACGTTAGTACTTAAGGTGCAGAGACTCAACTATCGAAGCAGACTTAAATGATACGATGATCAAAACAAAGTCCTAACGGGATGATAGAGAAGAAAAGCTAAACCTTTAACAAGATCGTTACCCTCCTTCCGAGGTACCCTAGAAATAAGAGCATACTGTTACCCTCCCGATGATCTTGTCCTTGTCCCATAATACTTAACTATCCACCCCGTTTTACCATGCCAAAGGTACTCTCTCGTCATGGGTTTCATTGTTCATCTTTCTCCCTCCTTTGAGGACTAAGCCATACCAACCAGTTGCTCATCCTTAAGCTCGTATCCTTTATCCTCTTTCTCACTATCCTTTCTTATAACGCGGCCACTGGTCTCTCGAGAACCACCTCCATCGCATGGAAAGCACTTTCGTAGATAGAAAAGACTAGTCGCAGTTAAAACCACTGTGACTACAGATGGAGGAAAGAAAGGGAAAGAGATTCAATTAAGGAAACAAGGATAGTGCTAATGGCCTTTGGGGAATAGCCTTTTTCTTTTAAAAGAAAATTTTCTTGAAAAATGCTTCTTTATAAACGATTTTCAAATAGTTTTCAGAAGGTCTTTAAAAACTTTTGCCCAGTCTGGTAACCTTTTGCTCTGATACCAAATGTAACACCCCACCTCCGCTAGGGTCACTCGTAAAGGAATGCACTAGCTTTAGAGGGGCATTATTGGTCAACATGCACAGAAATATCACAAGACAGAACATATAAAATAGCGGAAGTAAAATCGAACTTTCATAAACATGAATACATAAGGTCTAAAGCCTTTTACATCAGAGTACATCAAAACCTGTCTTGCAATAGTAAAGAAGCATAAAGACTTTTTCATAAATTATTCCCCAAATAAAAACAGTAAAGTAGCCATAGCTAGGAAAAGTCCAAGCCATCCATGATGACCTTCAAGCAGAAGAAGTCCGAACTAAACAGCAGTGTTTCCTCCCTGTAACCTGGGGGGGGGGGGGGGGGGGAACGGAAGAAAAGAGGCAAAACAAAACGGGTCAGTCAAAAAGACTGAGTAAGCCCTATCTACTATTAGTATAAAAACTAGTAAAGTTAACTGACATGAGAAACTGAGATGAACATAAGCATGATAACAAGATAGGTAAGCTAAATCAAAATAACAGGATGAACTACTGAACTCAGATAAACTAAGATGTCATGATAAATTACGATGTCAAGACAAAACAAGGTATCACATCGTCAGGTTCCTATCAAGTATAATATTCCAAGATATCTATCACGTATAACGTCCCATGGTATCTATCCTGTATATCTGCTCTGCACCTACCGTACTAGTATCCCAACTGTATTACATGTTATCCGTGAATGACCCTTACTCAGAAGTCGTGTAATGGTCCCTGTCAACCTAATATGCCACATATATAGGTTACTCATATGTTTCTTTCCATGTATAAGTTCAGTTCTTTGCCGTAGGCTGTACGGGCTTTCCCATGTAAACGGTTTATCCTTGAAGTTGTTTTTGGACTGCAACCCTTGATCTAGTTGTGTTTCCTTACCATGAACTATCGCGCGTCCACTTAGGATTTATGCCACCTAGGACCGCTAGGGATTATGCTACCTAATGAACGTTTCCGTGTCTCGGTTTGGGTTTTGGCCACCTAGGACCACTAGGGATTACGCCACCCGTCAACCGCGCCCTTGATCCCACGTATGTATCATGAATCGTTTTCCATGTCTAGATGCACATGTTCCACAATGTGCCATCCGAGTTCCGTGCCAGGGCAAATCAAGAAATACGGAACTCGGTCGGGAGCTTTAAATCGTCTGCCGATGCAGATATCAAGGTCTGTTTTTGTACCCGTGGCTATGGTCCCACGTGACCCCTCCCTCAACTACTGAAAGGCAATCCAAGAAAAATCATGTATAAGAACCACTCCACGGCCCCACTATAGCCCACTTTCCTACGGGCCAACCTCACCCATGACTCGATAGCAAGCACATGGTCTGTTGGGGGTTCCCTGCCTTTCCGCACGTACACGATTGACTAAAGATGGTAGGTAGTCGGCGATGCGCTATCCAGGGCAAAAACAAGAATCGTCGACTCCACGCTAATCCATCCCAGTCTTTAGGTTGCTCGCATAGCAACCAAGGCATACTCTTGGTCCTTCTAACGCAGACCTTAACCTCTCATGGGCCTAGTATAATTACCTGACAGCGCACAGAGGGATCCCAAGAATATCCTCACGTCCCCCGAAGCTTCCACTTCGGCACCCAGTGCGCTGGAGCTTTTATCCAAGTCAGATAACTTGCTCCCCCTCGTATACTAAGCGATGACCTACCGTATCAGGTTACTCATCGTTTTGAGAATTAGTCCTATGTCCTTAGCTAAGAATTATTACTTAGTTACCCTTAACTAAGGTTTACCACTTAGCTTCCTCTCCCGTTATCCTTGATTAACCACGGTTTTCTACCTAGTTCTTCTAGCTAGGGTTTGTCTATTGGGTTAAGTGTTATCATTCAAGTCCATGACTTAACCCGCCCACGAATCACGTCAAAGATTGGCTAAGTATTTAAGTTCAAGACTTAGTCCCACAAGTTGGTTAAATGTACCCAGAGGCTCATGACTTAACCCTATCAAGTCAAATTGGTCAAGTACTAGCTTACCTTAATCCTATCGGATTATCTTGCTAGATCGATTAAGCATAGATTATCTTAATCCCATCAAATTATCGAGTCGGATTGGTTAATTATAGGTTGGCTTAACCCCATCCTCTAATCGTACTACAATGGTTAAGTATATTCTAAAAAGGTCTTGTGACTTAACCTTATCAGGTCCGCGTATTCGATTGGTTAAGTGTAAGTTACTTAACCCCATTAAATCATCATGTATAATTGGTTAAGTATAAGTTGCTTAACCCCATTAAATTATCACGTTAAGTTGGTTAAGTATTGGTTACTTAACCTCATTGAATTACCGAGTTTAAATTGGTTAAGTGTTTAACTTAACCCCATCGAATTACCGTGTTTAGATTAGTTAAGTGTGGATTACTTAACCCCATCTAATTACCGTGTCGGATTAGTTAGGTGCAAATTACTTAACCCCATCCCCTAATCATCTTGTATGGTTAAGTGTCATTAAGAAAACTTACTTAACCTTGCCAAATTATCATGTTGGATTGATTAAGTGTTGGTTAACTTAATCCCCGTCCACTAGTCGTATAAAAATGGTTAAGCGTCATTAGGCAAATCAAATCACTTAACCTACCCAACCTTGTCATGTTTTGTTAAGTATCATTAGCCTAACCAATTTACTTAACCCATTTACCCACGTCATATTTGGTTAAGAGTCATTAATCAAATTAACTTAACCCTATCATGTGGCATTAATTACTTAATGCACCCCAACCTCTCACATTAGACTTTGTTGTGGTTACTAGTTAAGCCGGTCGGTTCCGGGTAGCTTTACACCACAACTTGGTCTAACCTCGGGTTCAAGCACAACATGACCAACTTCTCACATTGGGTCCTATTGTTTGCAACTACTAGTTAGGCCGGTCGGTTCCGGGTAGTTTTACGTTGCAAACTCAACCCAACCTCGAGTTGGCCACTTTCATGTTTAGTCTAGTGTCATGTTCATAGTCAAGTTTTCAAGCAATTGGGTAGACCTAACTTAATAGGTAAATTCCCAATGGGTAGACCTAACTTAATAGGTAAATTCCCAAGCTTATGTTTTTATGCATACTTACATGTCAACTTCCATGTTATATTTCAAGTCATGTTTTCAAGTATAAACACATGTCATATTTAACGTTACATGTTGTCATGTTTATACCCATTTACCCAAATCATGTTCATGTCATTATGTTTTCCCATAATGTGACCCCAACGCTTTTAAACTCGCATAATGGATTCAAAGAAGGAACTTGTCAAAGGCATGACAAAAGGGGGTATAAAGCCACTAGTTGAACATGGTGGCAAATGAGACATAATGTGTTCATTAACTTGCATGTTACATTCTTAAGCCTCAAAACATGCATAAACCCAAACTTGGTACATAAGCGAATCATGGTGACAAAAGACATGGAATGATGGCTAGAAACTCGCATATATCATCATATAAGGATTATGACTTCATATGCAAGTTGACATAATGATTATGAAGATTCTCATGTTGCATAATGCAACATTTCAACATAAAGGTTGTGGCTTTTAGCTCATAAGATCAAGATAATGACTTCATAAACTTGCATAACATGATAGCATGCATCATTCTAATTAATCAAACCCAAACTTTCAACATGAACATTTAACTTCATAGTTAATATCTAAGAGTAGGGAAGGGCTTACATTGCTATGAAGGCACAAATCGATTAGATGAAAGATTGAGACAAAGCCTATGCATGTCATCATCCTAAAACCCAAAAATGAAAGCTCCAAATCAATCAAAACCCCATCTTTATGAACAAAGATCAAAGGTTTAGCCTTGAAATCAACTTGAGAGGCTCTCATACTAACATAGAAACTCTCTAACACTCTCATGATCATGAAACCTCTCATAGAAATGAAGTGGAGGCTAGGATTTTGAGTGGAGGCCATGAGAGGAGCAATTTTGCCATAGTTTAGTTGCATGAATGAATAATGAGGATTTAGGATAGGTTAGGGTCTTATTTATAGATTAGTGTTTTAGGCCATAGGATTAAACCTAGATTCAATCCAAGCCATCAAAGCATGTCTTGGGGAAGAAGTCAAGTATAGGAACCATCTAGGGCCTTTAGAATAAAGATGAACCATGAGAACCATCCAAATGAAAAATCTGCATTTGAGCGAATCGGCCCACGGGTTGACAGCCAAACACCCTGGATTAACCCCTAGTCGACCCAGCGGGCTCGGGTCGACCTCAAAAATCGGCCGGTTCGGTTATTTCCCTCTCCCAATTCGCTGTTTTGAACATTTTTGCATATTTATTTATTTAATTTTCAATTATATATATATATATATATCAATATATATATATTTCTCTGCACAACCCATTTCACTTAATTAAGTATACTTTAATTTGGGAATTTTTCGTGAAACTTCGCGAGGCCATATCTTGGTCATACGGACTCCGATTTTCGAAAACTCGGACTCTATTTCGCGTATTTTTCCGAGACGAACGCAATGGCACAGCCCGTTTCCCTTGATTCAGATTTTATAGTTTAATTCTGCCTCCATTTATGTTATAACAGGTTATTGAAAATACGGGTTGTTACACTTAGACAGATGTTTAAACAAACCATCGCGATGCCAACTCAAACCATTTCCTTTACTGTCGAACCTAAACTATTCCTTAGTTAAAAACGAAGCCAATCAAGTTGGGGTAGAACTACCTCTCAGACCTTAACTGAACAACATTTCTAACTTTGAAATAGGCAAAGTTCACTTTATATTCCTTTTACTATCTTCCTTACTCAATCCTCCTTCGAATAGATCTCTATTTGATTTACTCTATTCACTTAACCCCTTTCGAATAAACTATATTCGTTTTACTAACTTTATTCGAATAAACTATATTTTATTAACTCCTTTTACTTTAACACTAATCGATTAACTAACATCGATTAACTATTTTGCTTTCTATTCGAATAACTATATTCGATTAACTCATTTTACTTTAACACTAATTGATTAACTAACATCGATTAGCTATTTTGCTTTCTATTCGAATAACTATATTCGATTAACTCATTTTACTTTATCTTTAATTGATTAACTAACATCGATTAACTCCTTTGCTTTCTATTCGAATAAACTATATTCGATTAACTCATTTTACTTTATCTCTAATTGATTAACTAACATCGATTAACTCCTTTGCTTTCTATTCGAATAAACTATATTCGATTAACTCATTTTACTTTAACACTAATCGATTAACTAACATCGATTAGCTCTTTTTACTTTAACACTAATCGATTAACTAACATCGATTAGTTCCTTTTCTTTCTATTCGAATAACTATATTCGATTAACTCATTTGCTTTAACTCTAATCGATTAAACTAACATCGATTAGCTCCTTTGCTTTAACACTAATCGATTAACTAACATCGATTAGCTCCTTTTACTTTAACACTAATCGATTAACTAACATCGATTAGCTCCTTTTACTTAAACTACGTTTTCCGTTACAACTATTTCCTTTTTATAACGTTTACTTACCGTTACAAATATTTCCTATTTATAACTTCTATTTACCATTACAAATATTTCCTATTTATAACTTCTATTTACCGTTACAAATATTTCCTATTTATAACTTCTATGTATTTTCTAAATAAATATTCCTTTTCTATTTCTATTTATTTTCTAAATAAATATCCCTTTTATAAAACCGTGTTCGTTTTATAAATATTTCCTTTTATAAAATCCTGTGATTTTATAAAATTCCTTTATTTCAATATACATTGAAATAAATTCTTTTTACATCCCAGGGTCTTTTATGATATTTAAAATATCGAATAAAATTGATCAACATCATTCCAACACCCATAATCCATAACAGATTATATAACACATCATATATCACAATATATGAAAATAGTAAAATAAATGTTGAGGAATCCAGTTGGATTCCTCCAACCTGTTTCCCTGCATCACAGATGTTAAACAATATAGATAACATCACTTTCAGTTCTATATGATATATTCTGTTAAACAGAATCAATATAGAAAATTTAACTAACTGACTAGCAGTTCAATCAAACAGTCAACATACAGTATCAGCCAATATTTAACAGTTCTAAAAATATAACATGAAATTATAAACTGTTCAAAGTTAGTGAGATTTACTCACATTTGCGCGTTAACCGTTAAATAACGGTTTGCGTTATTTGATTCAGTTGGACAATTTATTTCGCCATAAATTGTAACGAGCTTGGATTCACTCCCCCTCAGTTCCATGGTGTAGCCACCGTCCATACGATCCTAAGGGATCTTGTTTTGTTCAATTCTGACGTCGCATGACAAAGATATGGAATTTCAAAGTTCGTACACTTTTAAATTAAACTAAACAAAAACTTATTTCGTTTTAAACTATTTGGGCCTTTACCTCAATCCGGCCCATCCCCCTTTCTTAAGAAATCCAACCCGCTTACAGCACCTTCCCCAATCCAAGAAAACGTGTACTGCTCCTCAACGCTACTCCATTTCCCATCCAAGTTCCTCCACATCCTCTCGTTCTAGTCCACCGAATTCAAAACAAAAAGAACCACCAAAATAATCCTCTTCCAAAACTGCACCTTTCTATCACCTTCTTGCTGAACTCGATTTCGTCCTCCTCCTGGCGATGAATACATCGCACGCTGTCAACAGCGATACCCACTTACACCAACTTCCCTTCAACAACACCAGCAACCATGACTTGCTTGCCCAACTTGTTCCCATTCGTTTGCTGATCAAAAGATGCGTTCCCTCTTTAACTTCGTTCGTGAACCATCAGAAACGAACGGTTCCATGTTTTCATTATCAGACTTCTATTTCCAGAACTTGCTCACGCATCACAACAGCATGGCCACTGCCAGCATCGTCTAACTCCCATTTCTTCTACAAACAGCAAATGAAACCACCCGACGTCCCATCACAATCAGCTTCGAACTGCCCTCTGCCTTTTGCAATTTCCTCCGGTCGACCCAATCCGAATGCCCTCTCAAACCATGTCCGACCATACTCTGACAGACTGCAGCTTGCCTCCCTCACTCCAACGCCTCACTCGACTCAACGCCTGCCCCTTTCCACCGTGAAATCCTGCGACGGACACCTTGCTCGAACTCAGCAAAACCTACCATGAAAGGACGCTAATTGGATGTTGATTCCATATATGAACAGACTTTTGATTCATACGATTTGCTTTATTTATTTGGGGATTGTTTTCTCGCGATTTTGGTTGAGGGAGAATAAGAGTGGCGGCTTGTTTTCTCAGCAAGGAAAAATTAACGAATCCATTTAGTTTTAGCGAGATTTTATAGGGAAGGGTTTTTTTATTTAAAAGTGTTAAATCCTTAAGCAATTACGTAGGCTACAGGTTGGCCATTCATTTTCGGTGTGAAAACTAGGATAGGGATGACACACGTTGTCTAACCTTAACCGTGAAGAACCCCTTTATATTATGAAAAAAAAAAATTTGTTATAACTTATTCAAAATAAACCAATACAAGATATGCTCGAGCTTTATAAAATGAAGAGGCTAATATTATACACAGTTACTTCAATAGTAAGAAAATGAGAAACCGTACGATACAAAATCGGACAACTATCGACAGAAATCAAAATACCGTTGTGATGGACAACGTGTCAGGATCCCAAAAATATAATAATACCGGTAGATTTACTCATATTTTGAAACCTCAAAATGTTGATTACAGGGTGCGAAATACTTCAAATAAAAAGTTGCTTATTTAATTAATTAAAAATTACAGTAAAATTCTAAAAATTAAATTATCACTAGGTCTCTAAAGAACCTTGTCTAAATTCAAAGCCGGTCTCTAGTTATATCGAATAAACCGATATGGTCGATAAACGATTCTATAGCGACTATTTCAAATTTTGATTTAGACATAAATCAAAATCTACACAATGAAATCCTGATTTTTCTCTTCGACTAGAAAGATATACTCCACCAGCTCCACACGTTTCTTGTTTCACAGAAATCCGATTTAAAACGAACACTGTATATTCAGTTGAAGTTCGAATCGCCAAATTACGAACTGCAGCGCCATTTCGAGCTTGTTTATAATTATATTATAAACTATACGTTCAACTGTCGATGATTGAATATATTCGTTATTCAAATTCAATCCCAAGCTGAATTAAATATCACAGATGATCCGGTTCACACCATATTGCCATTTCGACCATTCAGAATTAAATATATTATTTAATTATTATTTTAATTAAATATTTACTATTATTTTATTCCACGGCTATTTAATTCTCTAAACCACCATTTATATAATTAAATAAATTTCCCATAATACCTCTGCCAATGCGGGTCATTACATTCTTCCCCACTTAAAATAATTTCGTCCTCGAAATTGCTAAAAAGTAGGGGACGACCCTATCGACTGGTTAGAACATATTTGTTCACTTCTTAAATCTTCAGTTTCAACCGAACGAATTTAATTTCAATTAAATATTTAATAAATTCTTATAGATGAAAATTTTCAAAAATCCTGAAAATTTTCTAACGCCCTAATTTTTGAAAAAAATTCGCCAGCACATCCTTTGTACTGGTCAATACGTCAAACTCCCACTCGCCTCTCTGGGCCATCTCCATCCCAAAAGAAAATCAAACAGCCAAGCAGCTTGCCAATTCGGCTCATAAATCTTATATCCAATAGAAATATAAACTTGTACCTTTTTGTCGGGCATATCTACTCTGTCACTTCCATATGCTATCAACTCAGCATATACAAGAGTTACCCCAATCAAATCCAATCTGATTTTATCCACGACACAACCATTCACTTATATCTGAGCCAAATATCATTTTGACTCGAGTTTCTTCTCGATTCCCAACTCTTAACTTGATTATCACATTACACTTCAAATTTGAATCTCATAATCCAATTTGTCTTGATATCATTCTAATTCAATCTCAGTTACCACTTTACTGGCTTTACTTTAATTCAATTTTGCTTTCACAAATTTCTGTTAAATTTGTTTTTAATTCAAACATTCTTTCCCTGGGAGTTTTTAAACAGTTTACTCTTTTCAAAAATCAAATTTTCCTTTTGAACATGTCACTGAGCCCTTAATTAATATTCCATTAGCTAAATCACGTCTCTATTTCTTTATCAATATTTGTTAACCAAATATTTTCAATAACCATATTGGCCTTTTATGTTATTTAGAAAACATTTCCGAATATCGCCTTCCTTTATTTTCTAAACTTTAGAAAATATATGCTATTTATAATTGGAAAATATTACAATTACTTATCTCTTTTCCGATCTCGTTTATTTCTATGCTTAGGAAATATTCTTTATTATATCTCCAAGCTTACACTTATTTGGGTTAAAACGGATGTTGTGTAAAACATTGTTACGACAACCCAAATACTATATTCAACTAACTCTTATTCAACATTGATCTTCGAGCCTGAAATCTGACTGTTTATTTGTTAATAATGAAATCAATCAAGTTGGGGTATAACTACCTCTCAGACCTTGACTGAATAACATTTATAACGTCAAAACAGATATGACTACTTACTCGAAAAATCAATACCATACAACTACTTATTCACTTTTAAACACGTCTACACTTTCTCTTTCTATTCTTACTAGATTTTATTCTAGACTTCCTTTTTGATTATACTATTCTATTTCTAAATTCGTTTCCTTATCGACTTCTATATATATCGATACGTTGATTTCTAACTATCAAATTATCTTAAAAATATTCTAACTCCTTAAATTCTCAGAAAAATTCGCCATAACCTCCTTTGTACCGGGAGCATCGGGAAATTTCAAATAGCTTTCCCGGTCCTTCTCATCTCAAAAAGAAAAAGAAAAAGCCAAGCGGCTTGCCGATTCGGCTCATAAATCTCATATATGAATTTAATACATACCTTTTTGTCGGGCATTCTATTTATAACTCTTGCATTATCCTTATCCATACCTATCTCATGTATATTTACACATTTCTAATTCATTTCAACTTAATCCAATCATTTTAACTTAGTTCGTTAAGTGATTTTCTAATTACTGGTTTGCCCATTTCACCCTTTTTATTTGAATATATATGTTCAAATATATTTTAACTTGTTTATCAACTAATTGAATTCCATTTCAATTTTATTTGAATTTCCTATATTCAAATTCCATTTCAATTCTCTTATTCAAATTCTATATTTGAATTTCATTTCAAATTGCTTATTCAAATTTTATATTTGAATTTCGTTTCAATTCTATTTGAATCTTCTTTATTCAAATTTCATTTTCAATTCTATTTCAAATACTATATCACTTCTATATATTCAAATCTATTTATCAAACTCTATTCAAATTCTATTCAAATACTATATATTCAAATCCTATTTCAATTCCATTGAATTTCATATATTCAAACTCCCTTTGAATTTCTATATTCAATTCCCATTATTTAAATCTTCTCTATTCAAATCTCATTTGAATTTCTATATTCAAATCCCCTTTGAATTTTCTATATTCAAATTCCTTTTCAAACTTTCTTTATTCATTCTTTACATAAGTCTCGATTTCAATTCCATTTGAAATCGATATTTCTACCTTAGGAAAATAGATTTCCCTTTCCATTTCACACTTGTATTTTTATTTCTGAATTATCCCATGATAATTCTTTCCATTCATTTATAAAAGAACTATTTATAAACTTCGTTTATAAAGGAACTTCTTGTTTTATTTCTTTTAAAACAAGTTAATATTTCAAATCTATTTAAAAATCCCAATTCTATATTTTAAATCCCATTTGAAATTCAACACAACTTGTCTTTCCCAAAACAATTTCAAAACATGTATCTCTAGTAGTAATTCGTCACTTACAACTCGAAAATGAATACTGATGATGCAGTTGTCATCATCAGAATCTATTTTCCAGCGATCGAAGTGAGTTCAATACTATAAAACCATTTCTAAACATTTGCACTATGAAATTCATTTCAAAATATAATTCACTCTCTCGTAAACAAATTTAAAATCTCCCAGGATCTTAAATTTTCCTTATTTTTAATCCAAATCCATTTACAAACACTTATCCAATTCTCCAGAGTTTTAACTTCAATTTCTGGTTTAAATTTCAGATTTAACTCATCTGATTTCACGTATTTCACTTATATGAATTCTGATTGGTTATTCACATAACCATTTAATTTATAATCTTACTCGATTATAATCACACCCAATATATCCAATATGTATCAAAATATACTTTGGGTAAAATTATTTTCATTTACCTTCTTTTCAAAACATATCGTGTCGACCCATCGTATTCAAGTGTTTAGTAACTCCTACCGATACAGTGGATCAAACTGATCGACCAGAACTCATAAATGACTCAACCAATGAATCTCCACAATATAAAACAAAATTTTATATCAATAACAAATACGTTCACTCGTATATATACACTCAATCTTAGTCTAGGGTATTACTAACCCTATCTCTACCGAGTCACGCCACAGAGCCAAGTAATTCTTAACTTAAGCTCTGATACCAACTATAACGACCCGGATTTTGAGCGACTTTGGTTATCGACATAAGCACGATGTCGATAACCAAAACACCGAAAAATCCTGGTAATTAGTGAAAGAAATTAGAGGGTGAGGAAAGATAAGATAGAAAATTAGAATAGAAGAAGAAGAACACAACATCAGAGTAACACGAATCTCACAGCGGAACGAATAAATATATTTCATAACATAACTTTGAAATACAAACTTGGTACTTGAATATACATATCATTATCAAAGTACAATACTTACAACACAGCGGAAATAAACTATAGCTATATGATCCTGAAGCCTCCTGCTCCAAGCTCTTCCAGTATATCTGTAAATCCCGACTACTTGACTGCCCGTACAAATTTAGGCACCCAAGAGTTTATGGAAAACAACAAAGTAAACTCCGGGTCAGTCATGGGACTAGTATGAGTAAAACAGTTTAAACAGTTGAACAAGTAAACGATATCTCATAAGACCACGCCGCATAACGGAACGGGTTTTTCCCTTATGAGAATCCAAAATATCTTTATATCAAAAACCCTTTTGATATTATAATAATGTCTATCAACCACAATATATATAATCATCTAGTAGAAACGCTTTCATCTCACGTTCTACATATATAGTATACAATCACAACCACAAGCACGTATTGGGTAATGGGTTTCCAACTATGACAAGGTATGGAATCACCTTTCGCTCGTGTACCTCTAGAGAGGAATACACTGGGTTCAACAAGAACATCTTGCAACCCGGCCACACATGACCGACCACTCATTTCGCTTGAGTGTATCGAATGTATATCACCAACGGTTGGGATCAGCAACCGTTTCCCGAATGGGACAGAATCAACAATAGATTTTTAGAAGTAAATGAAACTCTAGATCAGGTGATTATACACCCTACTTCGGTGCGACCGACTTAGCCATGTTGCCTGCCCGATTTCTGTCATTTACCGGATGATGAGGCTAGAAGCTACGCTTTATCATCACATCAGATTCACTTTGAATGTCACATCATCAAATCCATCCAATCACTGATTGACGTCCTCAACAATAAATTATGTGTTAGCTAAAAGAAGTTTCCTTCCTCGCTTCCACTCTTGGTACGGTTGGAGAAATCAATATACGTGATCGTCTGGAAATACTCTGTCAGACATCCGTCCATACAAGTCATCCAGGAACAGGATGAACCGAAGGCACTATTCTGTAAACAGGATAGCCCTTGCATAACTCCGTCTTCAATTTCCTTTGGCATATATGATTCGCAACGGTTATGCCAATACAGAGTGGTTCTTCGGATAATAATCCAACCGGTCTCTCCATATTAACAACGTTAAAATGGTCAAAACTTCGATAGTCTGTGATTTAACTATCGAATAAAAATAGGTGTGCAAACAATGATATTATTTCCAAATGGAAATTATATCGATCAAACATCATTCAACATTCATCTCTTTAGTTCATTAATTTACTTATCTCATGTTTACCTACGTTCAATATTCCTTATTTTCTAAATTGGGAAAATATACGTTATTAACAATGGAATACATTTCCATTTCTTTGTTTCTTTATTAGAAAACATTTCTGGTTTCTTATTTGGAAAACATTTCCAAAGCTTCTTCATTGGACTTAGACAGATGTTTAAACAAACCATCGCGATGCCAACTCAAACCATTTCCTTTACTGTCGAACCTTAACTATTCCTTAGTTAAAAACGAAGCCAATCAAGTTGGGGTAGAACTACCTCTCAGACCTTAACTGAACAACATTTCTAACTTTGAAATAGGCAAAGTTCACTTTATATTCCTTTTACTATCTTCCTTACTTAATCCTCCTTCGAATAGATCTCTATTTGATTTACTCTATTCACTTAACCCCTTTCGAATAAACTATATTCGTTTTACTAACTTTATTCAAATAAACTATATTTTATTAACTCCTTTTACTTTAACACTAATCGATTAACTAACATCGATTAGCTATTTTGCTTTCTATTCGAATAACTATATTCGATTAACTCATTTTACTTTAACACTAATCGATTAACTAACATCGATTAGCTATTTTGCTTTCTATTCGAATAACTATATTCGATTAACTCATTTTACTTTATCTTTAATTGATTAACTAACATCGATTAACTCCTTTGCTTTCTATTCGAATAAACTATATTCGATTAACTCATTTTACTTTATCTCTAATTGATTAACTAACATCGATTAACTCCTTTGCTTTCTATTCGAATAAACTATATTCGATTAACTCATTTTACTTTAACACTAATCGATTAACTAACATCGATTAGCTCTTTTTACTTTAACACTAATTGATTAACTAACGTCGATTAGCTCCTTTTCTTTCTATTCGAATAACTATATTCGATTAACTCATTTGCTTTAACTCTAATCGATTAAACTAACATCGATTAGCTCCTTTGCTTTAACACTAATCGATTAACTAACATCGATTAGCTCCTTTTACTTTAACACTAATCGATTAACTAACATCGATTAGCTCCTTTTACTTAAACTACGTTTTCCGTTACAACTATTTCCTTTTTATAACGTTTACTTACCGTTACAAATATTTCCTATTTATAACTTCTATTTACCGTTACAAATATTTCCTATTTATAACTTCTATTTACCGTTACAAATATTTCCTATTTATAACTTCTATGTATTTTCTAAATAAATATTTCTTTTCTATTTCTATTTATTTTCTAAATAAATATCCCTTTTATAAAACCGTGTTCGTTTTATAAATATTTCCTTTTATAAAATCCTGTGATTTTATAAAATTCCTTTATTTCAATATACATTGAAATAAATTCTTTTTACATCCCAGGGTCTTTTACGATATTTAAAATATCGAATAAAAATGATCAACATCATTCCAACACCCATAATCCATAACAGATTATATAACACATCATATATCACAATATATGAAAATAGTAAAATAAATGTTGAGGAATCCAGTTGGATTCCTCCAACCTGTTTCCCTACATCACAGATGTTAAACAATATAGATAACATCACTTTCAGTTCTATATGATATATTCTGTTAAACAGAATCAATATAGAAAATTTAACTAACTGACTAGCAGTTCAATCAAACAGTCAACATACAGTATCAGCCAATATCTAACAGTTCTAAAAATATAACATGAAATTATAAACTGTTCAAAGTTAGTGAGATTTACTCACATTTGCGCGTTAACCGTTAAATAACGGTTTGCGTTATTTGATTCTGTTGGACAATTTATTTCGCCATAAATTGTAACGAGCTTGGATTCACTCCCCCTCAGTTCCATGGTGTAGCCACCGTCCATATGATCCTAAGGGATCTTGTTTTGTTCAATTCTGACATCGCATGACAAAGATATGGAATTTCAAAGTTCGTACACTTTTAAATTAAACTAAACAAAATTTATTTCGTTTTAAACTATTTGGGCCTTTACCTCAATCCGGCCCATCCCCCTTTCTTAAGAAATCCAACCCGCTTACAGCACCTTCCCCAATCCAAGAAAACGTGTACTGCTCCTCAACGCTACTCCATTTCCCCTCCAAGTTCCTCCACATCCTCTCGTTCTAGTCCACCGAATTCAAAACAAAAAGAACCACCAAAATAATCCTCTTCCAAAACTGCACCTTTCTATCACCTTCTTGCTGAACTCGATTTCGTCCTCCTCCTGGCGATGAATACATCGCACGCTGTCAACAACGATACCCACTTACACCAACTTCCCTTCAACAACACCAGCAACCACGACTTGCTTGCCCAACTTGTTCCCATTCGTTTGCTGATCAAAAGATGCGTTCCCTCTTTAACTTCATTCGTGAACCATCAGAAACGAACGGTTCCATGTTTTCATTCTTCAGACTTCTATTTCCAGAACTTGCTCACGCATCACAACAGCATGGCCACTGCCAGCATCTTCTAACTCCCATTTCTTCTACAAACAGCAAATGAAACCACCCGACGTCCCATCACAATCAGCTTCGAACTGCCCTCTGCCTTTTGCAATCTCCTCCGGTCGACCCAACCCGAATGCCCTCTCAAACCATTTCCGGCCATACTCTGACAGACTGCAGCTTGCCTCCCTCACTCCAACGCCTCACTCGACTCAACGCCTGCCCCTTTCCACCATGAAAGCCTGCGACGGGCACCTTGCTCGAACTCAGCAAAACCTACCATGAAAGGACGCTAATTGGATGCTGATTCCATATATGAACAGACTTTTGATTCATACGATTTGCTTTATTTATTTGGGGATTGTTTTCTCGCGATTTTGGTTGAGGGAGAATAAGAGTGGCGGCTTGTTTTCTCAGCAAGGAAAAATTAACGAATCCATTTAGTTTTAGCGAGATTTTATAGGGAAGGTTTTTTTTATTTAAAAGTGTTAAATCCTTAAGCAATTACGTAGGCTACAGGTTGGCCATTCATTTTCGGTGTGAAAACTAGGATAGGGATGACACACGTTGTCTAACCTTAACCGTGAAGAACCCCTTTATATTATGAAAAAAAAAAATTTGTTATAACTTATTCAAAATAAACCAATACAAGATATGCTCGAGCTTTATAAAATGAAGAGGCTAATATTATACACAGTTACTTCAATAGTAAGAAAATGAGAAACCGTACGATACAAAATCGGACAACTATCGACAGAAATCAAAATACCGTTGTGATGGACAACGTGTCAGGATCCCAAAAATATAATAATACCGGTAGATTTACTCATATTTTGAAACCTCAAAATGTTGATTACAGGGTGCGAAATACTTCAAATAAAAAGTTGCTTATTTAATTAATTAAAAATTACAGTAAAATTCTAAAAATTAAATTATCACTAGGTCTCTAAAGAACCTTGTCTAAATTCAAAGCCGGTCTCTAGTTATATCGAATAAACCGATATGGTCGATAAACGATTCTATAGCGACTATTTCAAATTTTGATTTAGACATAAATCAAAATCTACATAATGAAATCCTGATTTTTCTCTTCCACTAGAAAGATATACTCCACCAGCTCCACACGTTTCTTGTTTCACAGAAATTCGATTTAAAACGAACACTGTATATTCAGTTGAAGTTCGAATCGCCAAATTACGAACTGCAGCGCCATTTCGAGCTTATTTATAATTATATTATAAACTATACGTTCAACTGTCGATGATTGAATATATTCGTTATTCAAATTCAATCCCAAGCTGAATTAAATATCACAGATGATCCGGTTCACACCATATTGCCATTTCGACCATTCAGAATTAAATATATTATTTAATTATTATTTTAATTAAATATTCACTATTATTTTATTCCACGGCTATTTAATTCTCTAAACCACCATTTGTATAATTAAATAAATTTCCCATAATACCTCTGCCAATGCGGGTCATTACAGAGTTGGAATGTGGCGTAATGTGTGATGTTCCAATATTAGATTTTTAATCACGAAATACGCGAGTTATTCAGAAAGACCGGGTTTTAACCCACTCTGAATAATCATCACGATGATCAAGAGTCGAAGATGAAGACGGCGATTGAAGACCGAAGGTTTTCACATCGTTGGGATGATGATGACTGGTATCTTGAATTGGGACTAGCCTCCGAAGGCAAGGTATTTGGTAATGATAGTTCAAACGCATTTGGAGATCGACAGATACGTTGTTTCGCTCAGACCCAGAGCGGACTTGTAAATGGATTGTGTGTCTGACATTGTATTCTTTTCTACTGTATTTGTTGAACGCTACTGATTATATATTTCTGTTTGGTGTTTAACACCCTTCTCTAAGACGTATGAGCTTGGAGGTTATATATATATTGGTAGATGGTCAATGATATGGTAGAGTCTGACAATGTGGCATGCTAAGATACAAATGATCAAGGCTTTGTTGAAAAGCAGGCCTTGTGGTTGATGATCAAAGCACAGTCTATTTAGGCATATCTTTGTGTATATCGTGACTTCGTGAGCCTCACACACCGGTAGAGTCTAAAACGGGAGAAGGGAACGCAGGGAGTGCACACGTTTCTTTCTAGATAGAAGTGATGTCAGGGACCTACCAGCGCTGACATTTACTCATGTGGTTTTTGGATTTTTCGAGGCCTCGGTTTTATGCGGTCGCCACTGGTCGTATTATAGGTCCAAAAGGACCGGGAAGCGTGTGTTCAGGCATAACTAATCCACAAAAGTAAGTGTGGACCAACCCTGCAGGATCCAAGGGTTGGACAGTGTACTAATCCTGGGGCATTTCTAGAATGTCTCGAATCGGTAAGGATCTCCTCCCTAGCCTTGACTCAGATGGAGACCCAAATTTCCAATACGACATCACGCGGTTTTGATTTATACCTATATATGGCGACATAGTGGGATGGGGCACTCATGCCGTCTAGGATTGATACATTTACTTTGATGTGTTTCAATTGGTTGCACACTATTATTATATAATACCATTTTTATCGTATCAAGCATCTTTTGATCATTATAAGGTAAAACCCTATCTTCCGGTTTACGTTGC
Source organism: Allium sativum (assembly GCA_030737875.1). Classification (NCBI taxonomy): domain Eukaryota; kingdom Viridiplantae; phylum Streptophyta; class Magnoliopsida; order Asparagales; family Amaryllidaceae; genus Allium; species Allium sativum. The sequence continues at coordinate 266,074,232 of CM060920.1, read as the reverse complement.
ATTGTGTGATGGGACTTGGGTCTTATAATGGTTTCATTTTTCTAAAAGGCATTGCGTTATTTTGACGATTTACTTTAGTCATGCACTGGCAATCCGATGGGGTAAACCCGTTCCGCGTTAGCGGCGTGGTCCTGTGATTAGCCTTATTATTAATTAAGATTAGTTTAAGAATTCCCACACCAGTCCTACGACTGACCTGTAGTTTGTTTCACTTTGCAAACTCGGGTGCCCACTTTCCACACGGGCAGTCGAGTAGCTTATTTGGCAGATATATAAAACAAGATCCTGGATTGAAGACTGGAGCTGTGGTCAGAATGTTGATAGCCTTCCACTGAGATTAGTTCTGCTGCAATGTATTCTTTTATTGTAACTTATTCTTCCGCTGTATTTTTATTCAATGTACTCTGATATTCTGTACTCTGATGTAACATTATATGATATGTTATAAAAGTCTTCGGTTGTTGTTTTAATATGCTGTATTCCCAAAGTTAAAGTATTCGAAGATTTCCAACTTTTGGTTCAGACCTGTGTGGTTTATGGTCGATTCAAAGGGTGGGAATTTGCGGGTCTTTACAATTGGTATCAGAGCCAGGTTAGCTCAAATCTTTGGGGTACAACTCGTTAGAATTGAACAGAAGACTCATCAGAGGTAGGATTAGTAATGTCCTATAAAACAGAATACTCATTAGAGATAGGATCAGTAGTATCCTAGAATGAGTAAACTCATTAGAGATGGGGTTAGTAATGCCCTAGAATGAGTCAAAGTGAGAAGTCTATAATTAACATACTTGTAATCATATATATAATTCGATGTTAGAAAATATGATTTTTGAATATATAAAAGTTATATATTTTGACAATTTAATCAACTAATTGATTGATAATTATGTTGTGAGATTATTAAATTCAACTAATAAATTATTTAACAATAATAGAATGAAAATTAAATTAGTTGAATAAACAACTTTTAGCTCATTTCCTTTTCGAGGACGAAAAGATTTTAAGTGGGGGAGATTGTAACAACCCGTAAATTCTGAACCAATTTAAAAAAAAATTAGTTTAGAAAATTTTAATGAATTTGGAGAATATAAAATAATTTAATTTAAATACTAAGGGCTAAAAATTTATTTTAATTGAAGTTGAAACGAATAAATTTAATTTAATTATAAAACGAGCCTGAAATAGCGTGGTAGTTTGAAATTTTAATTTTTAAACTTTGACTGAATGTACAGGATTCAAAATAAATCAGAATTGAGCGAAACAAGAAATATTTAAATCTGTTTAATCATATCTTTCCAACGAATCTGAAAAATTGAAATTTCGTTTTAAAATTCAAGAGTTATGGCCAATTCAATTTTTAGAAAAGTCGCTGTAGAATTTAATTATATTTAATATATATGGCCCAAAAGGCTACTTTTCACATACGAAGGAATTTGGACTCGAAACCACTTCCATTGAGTTCGAAATGATGTTTCTGCATTGAAAAACAGTAAACACTTATATATTTTGAGTTTCGGAAATTATATGTTTAAAAATGTATTTTTAATATTAAATATATAGCCCTTGAAAATATGAAATTTTCAAACGACCTCCGTTTTCGACGAAACTACTTTTTTTAGATCCGAAATATTAAAATATTGTTAAGTTTAATTTTTCATAATTTTTGAAATTAATTTGTGGCCGTGGCAAAAAGATTTCAATTTAGTCAATTTCAGTAAAAATTAAACGACTTGAAAAAGGCCATTTTTCAAACAGCCTCAGAATTCGACGAAATTAGTCTCATTAGAACCGTATCGTCATAAGAAACCTAAAAATATTTTTTTTAGAATTTTCGGAGTCCGTATGTGGCCCCGGTATATTTAAATGTACGGTAGAAATTAAATTATTTATTTAATATTGTATTTTTTATTAAAAACCGAAAAAAAAAACGTATAGACATCAGAATTGGAGCCCGGGACATAGCCCATCGCATTCAAAAGGCCTCAAAACCTTAAGAACGACAGTAAGCAGGCCCAAATCGGAGAAAGTCCGAAAAACCCACTTTATTTCACGTAAAAAGAGATTAAGGATTAAAATATCATTAAAAATTTCGGCTGAAACCCTAATCCTAATGGCCAGCCGCCGCCCAGAATTTGATGGCCAGAATTGTCCGATTTTCAAACCTCTATAACTTTTGATCCGCTCAACGAAAATCGATGCATAATATATCAAATCGAAGAGAATTCAAAGACCTTTCAATCCATACGGTCAAGATCGGGTTTTGGTTCACGGGTTTTGGGGTGTTGGTGGCTCTTGGCAAGGCGGTCGTGGTGGTGACATTTGATCGGACGATGGTGGCTTGTATTGGGGTGCGTGTAGAAGGAAGAAGGAGCGACTATGGGTGGTTCGGCCAAGACAACGTGAGGAGGAAAGAAGAAAGGTCCGAACATTTTTTAAATATTATTTTATATTTAATCTGTCCGATCTTTAAAAATTCATAACTTGATCATACGAGGTCCGTTTTACAAACCGTAAGTTGCGTTGGACTCGTCTTTCCGAGAGCTTCGCGATTGCGCAGACCGCAGCTGAAACGGAGACAGTCAAATTTTGGCCAAAATTCAATGTGAGAATTCTAATTAATTATCTTATTAATTATTAATTATTTTCTTGCATTAAAAATAACTGTATTATCACATAAATTCAGATCTGAAATGTTCTGTGATTTTTTTATGGTTGATTGTTCGCTTGTTGTATGTGTTGTGGTTCATGTTATGATAAATCTGCATTTGAATTTTATACATTTTGTTGAATTTATTTGCAGTTAAAAAATTGGATCTAAAATTAGATCTAAAACATATTTTATTTAGTTTAAATCATATTTATTCAGATCTAGTGGAAATAATTTAATTTATGATATCAAAATATTATTTTCATTATTCTGAAATGAATGATATAATTAGATCAACGAATAAAAACTTATTTTTATTTGTTGACATTACAATAGAAATTTGAACGACAAATAAATACTCATTTTTATTTGTTGATTGAATAATAGAAATTGACCGACAAATAAAACTTATTTTCATTGTTAATTCTATAAAAGAAATTGAATGCAAATAAAACTAATTTTTATTTGTGTATTTACAATAGAAATCGAACAACAAATAAAAATCTTATTTTTATCTGTTTATATAATATTAGAATTCGAACGACAAATAAAAATCTTATTTTTATTTGTTTATACAACAACAGAATATGGGTCAACAAAAAAAATGTATCTTAAATGTGAATTTGCTTACATTAAAAAGAATGATAAAAACAACATACATTTTTATGTAAAAATAGTGATCTCAATAAAAAGTCATATTTTATTTGTCACTTTGATTTCAATAAAAGTTATAACATTGGAAAATCTCATTTTTAATGTAATATTGGTTTCGATAAAAGAAGTAACATTAAAACTTCATTTTCAATGTAATAGTGATGTCAACAAAAAGAAGCAACGTAAAAGATTCTATTTTTATGTGTTCATTGTTTTCAATAGAAAGATTTTTCATTCAAAATTACATTTTTAATGTGATTTAGATTTCATCGTAAAGATTAAAATAAAAAGATTATATCTTTATTTTCTTTTTGTTGAAATGAAGAGTTTATAAAATAAGATTGCATTTTTATTGAAATTTTGTTCATTGAAATATAATTTGTTCTTTTTATTTGTATTCACATATACAAACAAAACATTGAACAATAATTTGTTCTTTTTATTTGTATTCACAAATACAAGTAAATATAGAAATAAAGTTTGTTCCTTTTATTTGTTCTTACATATACAAATCAAGCATTAAAATGAAATATGTCATTTTATTTGTATCCTCAAATACAAATAAAACATTGAAACAAAAGTTCATTTTCTTCTTCATTTGTATTCCCAAATACAAATATGCACTGAAAATAAATTTGCTCTTTTAATTGCACTCACAAATGCAATTATGCATTAAAACAAAATTGTTCTTTATTTTGCATTCACTAATGCAAATCTAACATAGGAAATAAGTTAACTTTTTATTATGTTCTTCAATGCGAATGTAATATGAAATAAATAAAATTGGCCTTTTCGTTTGCATTCACAATGCAAACAAAAAAAAATTAACATTTTTTGTTCACATTCACAATGCGAACAAAACATAAAAAAATAAGATTTACATTTTTGTTGCATTCACAATGCGAACAAAACCTTTAAAAAAAATAAGATTTGTATTTTGTTCACATTCACAATGCGAACGAAACATTAAAAATAAGATTTACGTTTTTGTTCGCATTCACAATGTGAGCAAACCATTAAAAATACATTTTTGTTTACATTCCACAATGTAAACAATACATGAAAATAAAAATTTTATTTTTGTTTGCATTCTACAATGCAAACGAAGCGTAGGAAATAAAAAAAATACATTTTTGCATCCTTCCATGCAAATAAAAGATGAAAGAAGGAAAAAATTTACATTTTTGTTTACAACTTTTGTTGCAAGCAAACAAGAAAATAAAATTTGCATTTTTGGTTTGCAAATTTAGATGCAAACTAATTTACATTTTTTTTTATTATTTGCATTCCATCATGCAAATAAAACAAAGAGATAAAATTTCATTTGTTGTTTGCAACCTTAGTTGCAAACAAACAAGAGAATAAAAATTACATTTACATTTTGTTTGCAAATTTAGATGCAAACAAATTTATTAAAAACAAATGTTTCATTTTTGTGGCATGTCTTAAATGCGAACAAAACTTTAAAATAAAGGTTACTTTTTTTTTATTTACTTCACTTGATGTAAATAAACATAAAATAAGAAGTTGTTCTTTTATTTACATTTTTTGATGTAAATAAAACTAGAAAATTAATATTACATTTTTATTTGCATTACTCAACGCAAATAAAACATGAGAATAAAAGATACATCTTCATTCGCAATCATTAATGCAAATAAATTATGAAATGAAAGTTACAATTTTTTATTTACATTCCTCTATGTAAATAAACATCAAATTAAAAAGTTGAAATCTTTATTTGCATTCTCTATTGCAAATAAGCATGAAATGAAAAGTTATATTTTTGTTATTAATTGTATTCCCTATTACAAATGGGATTAAAAATTATATTTTTCTTTTCATTTATTTACAATGAAAGGAATAGAAATGAAGATTATATTTTTATTGTCATTTTAGATACGATAAAAGAATAGAAATAAAGATTACATTTTTATTGGCATTTTACATGCGATAGAGAATAGAAATAAAAGAGACATTTTTATTGTTGTATTATATATTGTGTATTACACTGCCATAGACAAGTTAACTGACTTGTTTATGTGATTGGATCGATATTTTTTACACATCGCCCAAGTGCACGAATAATTTATTATTTGTCTGAATGGTTGAAACCCCACACGGGTGTTGGGATGAAAATTAACATACACTAATCCCAATATTTAGTTGTATGTTGATCGTTAGATCGACAGGCTGCGATGAGCGTTGTTATTTAATTTTAACGCTTACACAGTTAGAATTTACACTTTGGATGTAAATGGATGACTTGATGATTATGCTGTTATTGACATGTGTGAAATCCATATAATCCAAATTATATGGTAAATGATTGAGTCGCATCTCGATTCAGATGTTCTTTTAAATAAGAATATTTTTACATTGGAAATTATTTTTATTTAAATATATAGATATATATTTTTTAATTAAGTATATGTTATAACAAAGAATATTTGAAAAAGGTAAAAATCTTTTATATAAAGAATATTTTTAATGATTATTTCTAAAATATGTTTTTCTTATAATAATAAATATTTAAAGAGGAATCCTTTAATTAAGATTATTAGAATTTGCAATCTTATTTTATGATATGAAGTAAATTGAGATGTGAAGTGGATTTATCGTGGACGGTGTTTTAAACGACATTTGTCCTTTAATCCAATTTACATTGAAATTATTTTTTTTGCAAATTTATAAATCTATTGTATAGATTTAAAAAGAGTATTTCCTAAAAATCAAGTTTTCCAATATTAATATATTAAATTGGAATCAAGTGGAAATTCGATTGGTAATAATCGAGATGGGCTTCTGTAATAGAAGACCGATATTATATATGGAATTTAAGAGGCTCTGCCGTTATTCCATGTATATTGTTAGTCCGATACAGAAATTCACATCGAGTATGTATTGATTGATTTCTGTGGAATTCCATATTTTGGAAATTGATTTGTGGGTTTATCGTGAACAGTGTTTTAAATAACACGAGTTCTTTAACTCGTTTAAAACAAGATTTATTCCTTAAAATGAATGATCTTGTAATATTGATTTTTGATATTAAATCAAATATAGAATTTTTAATAAATCTTTTAAGGAAGATTTAAGAGTTAATTTATTAATTTATCTTTGATAAAATTAATGAGAATCTTTTAATATGAATATCTTATCAAAAGAATATTCTGAGTTGGAATGTGGCGTAATGTGTGATGTTCCAATATTTAATTTTTAATCACAAAATACGCGAGTTATTCAGAAAGACCGGGTTTTAACCCATTCTGAATAATCATCACGATGATCAAGAGTCGAAGATGAAGACGGCGATTGAAGACCGAAGGTTTTCACATCGTTGGGATGATGATGACTGGTATCTTGAATTGGGACTGGCCTCCCAAGGCAAGGTATTTGGTAATGATCGTCCAAACGCATTTGGAGATCGACGGATACGTTGTTTTGCACAGACCCAGAGCGGACTTGTAAATGGATTGTGTGTCTGACATTGTATTCTTTTCTACTGTATTTGTTAAACGCTACTGATTATATATTTCTGTTAGGTGTTTAACACCCTTCTCTAAGACGTATGAGCTTGGAGGTTATATATATATTAGTAGATGGTCAATGATATGGTAGAGTCTGACAATGTGGCATGCTAAGATGCAAATGATCAAGGCTTTGTTGAAAAGCAGGCCTTGTGGTTGATGATCAAAGCACAGTCTATTTAGGCATAGCTTTGTGTATATCGTGACTTTGCGAGCCTCACACACCGATAGAGTCTAAAACGGGAGAAGGGAACGCAGGGACTGCACACGTTTCTTTCTAGATAGAAGTGATGTCAGGGACCTACCAGCGCTGACATTTACTCATGTGGTTGTTGGATTTTTCGAGGCCTCGGTTTTATGCGGTCGCCACTGGCCATATTATAGGTCCAAAAGGACCGGGAAGCGTGTGTTCAGGCACAACTAATCCACAAAAGTAAGTGTGGACCGGCCCCGCAGGATCCAAGGGTTGGACAGAGTACCAATCCTGGGGCACTGCTAGAATGTCTCAAATCGGTAAGGATCTCCTCCCTAGCCTTGACTCAGACGGAGACCCAAATTTCCAATATGACATCACGCGGTTTTGATTGTATACCTATATATGGCGACATAGTGGGATGGGGCACTCATGCCGTCTAGGATTGATACATTTACTTTGATGTGTTTCAATTGGTTGCACACTATTATTATATAATACCGTTTTTATCGTATCAAGCATCTTTTGATCATTATAAGGTAAAACCCTATCCTCCGATTTGCGTTGCATTGTGTGATGGGACTTGGGTCTTATAATGGTTTCATTTTTCTAAAAGGCATTGCGTTATTTTGACGATTTACTTTAGTCATGCACTGGCAATCCAATGGGGTAAACCCGTTCCGCGTTAGCGGCGTGGTCCTGTGATTAGCCTTATTATTAATTAAGATTAGTTTAAGAATTCTCACACCAGTCCCACGACTGACCTGTAGTTTGTTTCACTTTGCAAACTCGGGTGCCCTCTTTCCACACGGGCAGTCGAGTAGCTTATTTGGCAGATATATAAAACAAGATCCTGTATTGAAGACTAGAGCTGTGGCCAGAATGTTGATTGCCTTCCACTGAGATTAGTTCCGCTGCAATGTATTCATTTATTGTAACTTATTCTTCCGCTGTATTTTTATTCAATGTACTCTGATATTCTGTACTCTGATGTAATATTATATGATATGTTATAAAAGTCTTCGGTTGTTGTTTTAATATGTTGTATTCCTTAGGTTAAAGTATCCGAAGAATTCCAACTTTTGGTTCAGACTTGTGTGGTTTATGGTCGATTCAAAGGGTGGGAATTTGTGGGTCTTTACACTATCCCTCAGCCTCTTGAATTTGATTATTACACACAATTATTACAAGTTCAAAACTATATAGCATATTAATTTTAATACAAGTCGAATTTTAAAAAAATTTACCAACTCCTGCCGATACCGCTGAAAAGACTTGGATCCTCCTCGATGAGTGACTGGATTTTTATTTCTATTTGCACTGTTTCTTTCTGCCTCTGCCTTTACATTTAAATTTAGTAATTAACGACTGAATATTTTATATTTAAAAAAAAAAAATAGTACACTAACCTTCGCTTTATCACTATCCCAATACCTCAAAAACCCACTCCAAACGTTATCGCCCATCCATGAAGGTTTTTTCCTGCTTTTCTTCATTGTTGATATAGAACTTTATAATTTTTTCTCATTTTCTGCATCCAGTATGTCCGAGCCAATGCTAAATCATGTGTTTCTATATCCACCTCGGCCTGTATTTCACGTTAAACAAACATTACTAGAAAAATATGTACAATATCTCAACGAGTAAAAGAAATTAAAATACAAAAAATAGGTAAGAAAATACTTACTAGCACATCCTGCAAAATGACCTCCTGAATGTGAGGTGGGATCAAATCCGACTTAGGCCAACATGCTGACATCCTGGACCTATATGCTGCTGTCGAAGCCGCCAAAATAGTCTTCGAAGGCTGAAGATCGAAAACCCTACGTTAAATGTGATAATCATAAGTGTACAGCATAAAATAATTAACATGCTAAGTAAATTTTAATTTTTACCCAGTACTCGTGGGGACCAATGACACGACTGCATCCATACAGGGTTGCGATCCAGAACCCTCGCCAGAAGAGTTTCCTCTAGATGACATATCTGTCACATACAAATCATTTCAAAAGATGTAAGCAAACTTAAACAAACGATATAATAAGCTGCTAAATAGGTGACATAAATGATGTAAAAAATGACATAAATGATAAATTGTTTATACCTGTATTTGATTGGGTCTCCTATTCCAAGGAGTAACATTTTACATTGCATATTTAAGACAATTAAATAGGAAAAACTGCATATGACATAAAATATGTAAAAAACTATCGTAACATTAAAAAAATTTAACATAGTTACATGAATTGCAAAATAAGCTGGGTTTACTATATAATTACATTACAACTAGAAAATTAGTACTTTACATCTATATCAGTCATCATCTTCTTCAGATTCAGCCTCAGATTGTATAAACTCTTCCTCCGTGCTCCCAATCGCATCTACAAAGCATTTGCATCACCGACCAGCGGTCCAAAATCTGCATGATCATCTTCAATTATTATTTCAGTGTTATGTTCGAGTTCTGCCTGATAGGCTCCTTTGTCTGGAATATTCTTCCCATCGAAAGTAAATCTGGCCTTTGTTTTAAAAACTGCCAACCAATCTGCTTTATCTCTTTTTAAAGACTTGTAAGGAGCACAATAAACTTGTAATTCTTGTTTGGCTAGTACAAAAGGATCATACTTATTGTAGTGCGATGTATGCTTTATCTCGATCAGATTATAATCCTTATGTACATTACTCCCAAAACCCGGAACATTGCTAAACCAATCACATTTAAATAGAAACACATCCTCCGTGGGTCGTGTGAAATATGTCAGTTGCAAAATTTGTGTTAAAACGCCATAAAAATCATTGATGTGATTTTCAGGATCGTCACTGCCTTTAACGAATACATCAGTATTGTTTGTTAACTTTTCAGCACCGCATTCTTTCGTATTAATTTATATCCATTAACAAAATATATTGGATATGTCTTGACCAATCTTTTTGGTCCCATTGCAAGATGTTTCAACCCTTCATCAACAACACAATTTTTGTGTTCATAAACATAATTTGTAAACCAAGCAGAAAATTCTTTACTGATATCTCCGTTTGGATGTTCAAGTTCATAAACACTGTAAATAGAAATAGAGTTTTACATAAGATTATACACACATAAAAATGTAGAAATGAAAAAGCATCAATTGATATTTCATATTACCTAACAAACGGTGCAACTTCAACACAATTTAGAAGAATATAAGTGTGAGCTACATGAAGATCTTTATCATTTAGCCATATGTCAACACATTTCCCAGATGGCCGACCATGTTGTCTAAAAATAGACAAAACTGTTTGAGACGATTCTTATTCGTCCCCTTCGTCGTTTCGTGGAACACTTTCAAATGATATATTCACATGATCACTGAAATAATGAGAGAAAAAGAACGAAGCTTCTTCTTCGATGTAAGACTTACATATCGAGCCTTCAACTTGTGCTTTTTGTCTTACTTTTTTCTCAAATGATTCAGATACCTATGCAAAATTAATTTACATTATTTCATAGTTTTACATGCAATTAAATTAATCGTTAACATGTTTATATTTACCTCTCAAATGGATACATCCATCCATACTGGACGAGACCTCGATATCGTGCTTCAATTGGAAGGTGAACAGGTAAATGCTCCATTACATTAAAGAAACCTGGCGAGAATATTTTCTCCAATTTGCAAAGCAATATTGGAATATCTGCTTCAAATTTTCGTAAACATTCCACTTTCAAAGTAGTTGAACAAAGCTCTTTGTAAAACGAACTAAGCTCCGTTATTACCTTCCAAACTTTTAACGGAAGTAGTTCTTTGAACATAACAGGAAATAGATACTCCGTCATAATATGACAATCGTGACTTTTCATTCCACTCAATTTACCATTTTTGAAGTAAACACATCTACAAAGGTTTGATGAAATTTCATCAGGAAATATTAACCCTTCAACCCATTTTAATAAAATTTTAATCTGATTATTTTCTAATTCATAACATGCTTTGGGTTTTTTACTGTCATTTGCTTTCATATGAAGCTCGGGATGTTTGCATAATTCTTCTATATCGCGCCTTGATTTCAAATCATCTTTAGTTTTCCCTTTAACATTCAAAACCGTGTTAAAGACATTCTCATATACATTTTTCTCATTATGCATCACATCAATATTATGACGAAGCAGAAGATGTTTCCAATACAACAACTCCCAGAAAATAGACTGTTTGCACCAATTATGATAAATCGATTTGCCTTCAATTTCTTTTTGAACTCCATTAACATGTATCTTTGGATGATTTTGAACCATTTCATATATTTCTTTGCTAGTCCATAACGTTGGAGGTTGTCTAGTTTCTACTCTATTAGCCAAAAAAGTTTTTCTTGTCTGCTCTAAAAGGATGATTTACATGGAGAAAACAACGATGACAGTCAAACCATGGACTTTTCTTACCACGCGGTAAGGAAAACGCTCGTGTCTCTTCCATGCAATATGGACATGATAGACGACCAGTAGTACTCCATCCTGAAAGCATTGCGCAGGCAGGAAAATCGCTTGTAGTCCACAACAAAGAAGCAAACATACGAAAATTTTTCTTCTTTGAAAAATCGTACGTTTCTACTCCTTCGTTCCAAAATGTTCTTAATTCTTCAATTAATGGTTGTAAATAAACATCAATTCCTTGTGCTGGATCATCGGGGCCAGGAACAACAACAGTAAGAAACATATATTGCGTTTTCATACACATCCATGGAGGTAAATTATAAGGTGTGATGATAATAGGCCATGATGAGTATTTAGAACCAAACTGAGAAAATGGTGAAAAACCATCTGTACATAATTTTGTCTGACATTACGACTCTTCGCTGCAAAATTGGGATAAGTTTTATCGAAATGCTTCCATGCTTCCCCATCGGCTGGATGGGTCAACGTACCTTCTTCCTTCGATCTCACCTTATGCCATCTCAAATGAGATGTAGTTGCAGAAGATGCATATAATCTTTGAAGCCGTGGAATAATAGGTAAGTAATGCATACATTTGTAGGGAACTTCATTTCCCTTTTTCTTTCTTGGTTTATGAAGCGACCCGAAACTTCCCCGGTCTCCGAAGAGATGAGAAAGAACGAATTACTGTGAGGACAAAACAAATCAGAACACAAACAGAAGAACACTTCATTGTATATTACAACAATGCACCAGAATACAAGAATATACAGAGTATAAATGAATGTTACACAGAAATATCAGAAATTTAAATTACATTTAAATACATCGCAGCGGAAAATAATACAATACACAACTAGAAGAGATATACGGATACAAAGCTTTCCGGATATCATTCCAGCTGTAAACCAGGATCCTGTGAATATAAATCTGCAAAACCAAAACTACTAGCTGCCCGTGTGGAAAATAGGGGCACCCAGAGTTTAGGTTAAAACAATAAACTCCAGGTCAGTCATGTGACTGGTGTGAGAACTAAAATAGTTATTTAAAGCTTTACTTTAAAAGAGAGTAATTCAAGGGACCACGCCGTATAACACGGAACGGGTTTCCTCCCAAGAATACTAGTGCATAGAATAAACAACGCAATGCTTTTTCGAAAAATGAAGCTATTATAAGACCCAGGTCCCATCACACAATGCAACGCAAGCCGGAGGATAGGGTTTTACCTTATAACAGCCAAACATGCTTGATACGTTTAAAAACAAATCATTTGATACTATAATATGTGTATAGTGTCAAAACAATTTCAATCATAAATATCAATCATAGACGGCATGGGTACCATATATCATGTCGCCATACTAGTTCTACAATTAAAACCGCAATACACGTATCGGAAATTGGATTTCCATCATGGTGGCTCCTGATTCGAAAGATCGATCGCGGAATGCAATTCACCACGGCTTACGTCCCCACAAGAGAAAACACCGTCTGCATCCGCACATTTGGGACCAGAGTACCACCGCGGCTTACGTCTGTAACAACCCGTAAAATGCGAGCCAGTTTGAAATTTTTATTTTGGCGATTTTAGCGAATTTTGAATATTTAAAATGAATTATTTTAAATAAATATCGACGAGAAATTATTTCGAATATAATTCGACGTATATATTATATACGTCGTCGTTAGAATATATAATAATTATATATAATTATAAATAGAATTGAAAATGGCGCGGTAGTTCGAAAATTCGATTTCTAATTTCAAATGAATATACAGAATTCAATATAAGTCAGAATTGAACGAAACAAGAAATATTTGAATCTGTATAACTATGTCTTTGTAACGAAGTTAACAAACTGAGATTTCATCTTAGAAATGATAAGATATGTCCAGTTTAAAATTAGAAATAGTCGCTGTGGAATTTATATATATTTTTATATATATAAGGCCCTTAAAAATAGCAATTTTGCATATGGCCTCGGAATTCGACGAAACCACTTTTGTTGGGTCCGGGATGTCAAACTATTGTTAGATTTCAAATTTCATAATTTTTCGAATCAATATGTGAGCGTGGCAAAAGAAAACGCGTTTGACCAGTTTCTGTTGAATTTAATCGACGGGAAATTGGCCATTTTTCAAACGGTCTCAGAATTCGACGAAACTAGTTTTGTTAGGACCGTATCGTCAATACGAAGCTAGAAAATATTTTTCGGGAATTTTTCTAGTTAGTATGTGGCCCCGGTAATTTAAAATGTACGTTTAAAATTCAATATAGTGATTTAAATGTAATTTCAACGGAAACTGATTGTAACGATCAAACCAGCTTACGATACATATCCCATTGTCTTCGGAATGGGGGTAAAACGCTATGGACGACAGGCGGTGGGCCTCGTTTCGAGGTCGTATGTAAAAGTCAACCCTTGTGCATAATTTAATAATTAAATAATAAAAAAAAAAATAGAATCCCTCCTTTTCTCTTCTGTTTGCCCCCCCCCCGTTTCATTAAACCAGAACGAAAAAAAAAAAAAGAGAAAACCCTAAGTTCATCGAATCGCGCCGCCTGACCCTCAACCCGCCGACGAGCCCTTCGCCGAAGCCCCCACCGCCAGACTTCCTCCCTCCAGACGCCGCCGACATCGAATCGAAGCAACCCTCGAACCCCTGCCGCGAACCTCCACGAACGCCTCATCGCGAGCACCACTGGACCACCCCGACTCCTCCTCCTCCCATTCGAAATCTCGGTGAGTGTTTAAGTTATTTTGTTTTGTTTTTATTTTTGTTTTAACAGTGGATTGAAAACTGTATATTTTTATATAATTTAAAAACTGTTTTGTTTTTAAGAAAGAATAAAACTGAATTTTTATTTTAAGTTATAAAAACTGTTTTTTTTATAAAGTTTTAAAACTGTCTTTTTTTTTTGGATGTAAAGACAGAAATTTAAAAAGAGAAACTGATTTTTATAAAAGAGTTTTAAAAACTGTTTTTGAAAAGAAAAGAGTTTTAAAAACTGTTTTTGAAAAGAAAAGTAATTTAAAAACTGTTTTTAAAAGAAATAAAAAACTGCATTTTTGAGAAAAAGAAAAAACTGCATTTTGAAAAAGAAATAAAAAACTGCATTTTTGAGAAAAAGAAAAAAACTGCATTTTGAAAAAAAAAGATAAAAAAAAAACTGCATTTTTTATAAATGAATGTAAAAACAGGATTTTTGAAAAGATCTTTAAAACTGCATTTTGAAAAAGAAATAAAAAACTGCATTTTTGAGAAAAAGAAAAAAACTGCATTTTGAAAAAGAAATAAAAAACTGCATTTTTGAGAAAAAGAAAAAAACTGCATTTTGAAAAAAAAAATAAAAAAAAAACTGCATTTTTTATAAATGAATGTAAAAACAGGATTTTTGAAAAGATCTTTAAAACTGATTTGATAAGAAAATAAAAACTGGTTTTATTTTAAAGGTTTAAACTTTGAAGAAAAAAAAAGGTTTAAACTTTGAAATAGAAAAAGGGTTTGATCTTTTAATAGAAAAAGATTTGAACTTGAAAATAAAGGTCATATTTTTTAAAAAATAGAAAAGATGGAATTTTTATTAGGTAGAAAGAGCAAGGTATGATTCTTATATTTTTAAAGCAATAAAAATATAATTTTTACATCATGGGAATAATGAAAATATAATCTTTATACATTGAATAGCAAAGGCAAAATGCAATCTTTATATATTGAATAACATAGTAAAAATTCGATTTTTACCTATGTAGAGGATACAGTCAACGAAAGCAACAAGGACAAGTAGGCGAAGTTTCTATTAAGGAAGAATCGTGTGAGTGGATAGCTATTGGTGAGAATTTCTCAACTTTCAATTTCTTTTCTAATTATATATATATATACTAGGATGCAGACGGTGCTTAGTAGCACCCGACACAATCGTCCACAGACCATGGACTTGTTTGTTTGGTTGCATAGATTAGTTGAATGAATTGATTTGATTGATGTGTGAATGGCGTGGGCCTTCACTAGACCGGGGATAAGGCTAGGCCTTGTCCCGTTTCTAGTATCGTGCCGTTATGCCGTCGAAATTTTCTAAAATGTGTTAGAAAAATAAAAATATCATTTTATTGAATAAATGAATTGAATAGAAATTCATAGGTTGAAATAAAATGTTTTATCGTTAAAAATATAATTTTTAACGTGAATATGAATATAGTGAAAGTGAATAAAATAAAATATTCATTTACAAACCAGACGGTTTGTTTATGTACACTGATTTGACTGATATTGATTGGGTCGATAAATTTTACACATCGCCCAACTGCACGAATAAAATATTTGTTTGATTGTTTGAAACCCCACACGGGTGTTGGGATGAAATTTGAAGTTCACTCATCCTGATTGATTAAATATGTCGATCGATTGATTGACAGGCTGTTATAAGCGTTGAATATTTATATTTGATGCTTATACAGTGTAGTGCACTTTGGTTGATGGTTGATTATTTTTCAAGGATTGTATGTGTGTAATGTATGAAAATCCATATAATTAACTTTATATGGTAATTGATTGGGCCTCATTCCAATTTGAAAAATAAAGAATCTTATAAAATAAAAGTTCATGTGTTGACAGTACTCATTCATTGAGATTGGTCATGTGTTGAACGAAATATTTTGATAATAACAACTATTTTGAAAAAGAAATATTTGAAATAGAATATTTGAAAATAGAAATTTATGAAGCCGTGTTGATTAGATTGACGCCATTTTGACGTGAACGATATTTATATCGATTTTATTCATCTTAAAAATGAATATTGAAAAGTGATTTCGAAATCGAATATTTTGAAGTGAATTGAAAACGATTTCGAAATGAATTGAATTGAAAACGAATTCAAAGTGAATTGAAAACGATTTCGAAATGAAGTGAATTGAAAACGATTTCGAAATGAATTGAATTGAAAACGAATTCAAAGTGAATTGAAAACGATTTCGAAATGAAGTGAATTGAAAACGATTTCGAAATGAATTGAATTGAAAACGAATTCAAAGTGAATTGAAAACGATTTCGAAATGAAGTGAATTGAAAACGATTTCGAAATGAATTGAATTGAAAACGAATTCAAAGTGAATTGAAAACGATTTCGAAATGAAGTGAATTGAAAACGATTTCGAAATGAATTGAATTGAAAACGATTTCGAAATGAATTGAATTGAAAACGAATTCGAATTGAATTGAAAGTGAATTGAAATGAATTCGAATTGAATTGAAATTTGAATTGAATAGAAATGAATTTTGAAACGAATCTATAAAGAAGAATTCAATTTTGTTTTGAATTGAAATGGAAGTTGAAATAGATTTTTGAAACGAATTCAAAACTATTTATATAATTCGTTTTAAATAGAAATCGACGATATATATATTATATATATTATATATATAATATAATGGCCTGAATAGAACGCGCCGCGCCGCGGCAGTTCGTGAATTTCGACCATTTATTTCAAACGGACGTTGCGGGAGATCCGACCGTCGGATTCTCCTAAAACCGGAACCGTTGGGTTCGTATCGAAAAGAGCTTTCTAGCGAATGTTAGAAATTTGAAATCTAACGGTTGGATTTGGAATTATGTCCAAATCAAATTTGAAAAAGGTCGCTGTAAGTGCAGTTCGATGGCCATTGATGGAAATCGACTGTACGGGCCTTGATAAAATTATTAAAAATAGTAATAATTTGTGTAAAATCATAAGAAATGATTTGTGAAGATTTGGGATGAAAAACTCCATATTTGAAAAGATAAAAATAGATTTTTATCGAAATGAACTAGTTTTGAACTAGAATTATAATTCTATTTATTTTTAAATAAATAAATTGAATTTGAAAAGGGTTTTGAAAATAACCAGAATTTTCAATGAT
Organism: Allium sativum; assembly: GCA_030737875.1. Lineage (NCBI taxonomy): Eukaryota > Viridiplantae > Streptophyta > Magnoliopsida > Asparagales > Amaryllidaceae > Allium > Allium sativum. The sequence goes on along the minus strand of CM060920.1, from coordinate 266,056,899 downwards.
TGCATTGGAGTGGATTTGAATCGAAATTGTCTTCGGAATATTTCGATGTTGAAATTCGTGATTACACAGGGGTTGTTATGGAAATTTGAAAGATATATATTTATATCGTTATTTCCAATACGACATTTGTTAGTCGTAGAATTCGATATTGAATATAAGCCGATATATTTTCTATTCAGAGTCTTGTATTGAATATCGAATGTGATTTGGGTTTGTCGTGAATGGTGTCTTCACTAACACTGTTCTTGAACCCAGTTGAGAAAAGATTAAATCTTTTTAGTTAGATTTAATGAAGTGTACTAATTAAATGATATTTAATTGGAATTGAATTGGTATTGATTTTTGGGTTTATCGTGAACAGTGTTTTAAATAACACTCGTTCTTTAACCCGATAATTAATGGAAGGTGATTTTGGGTTTATCGTGAACAGTGTTTTAAATAACACTCGTTCTTTAACCCGATAATTAATGGAAGGTGATTTTGGGTTTATCGTGAACAGTGTTTTAAATAACACTCGTTCTTTAACCCGATAATTAATGGAAGGTGATTTTGGGTTTATCGTGAACCGTGTTTTAGATGACACTGATTCTTTAACCCAGTTAAAGATTAAAACTAAGTGGAGTTTTAATGAATCTTTAAATAGATTGAAAAGATCGAGAATGGAGTATCACCAGTTTTACTCCAGGCGATAGTTAAATCTTTAATTAGATTTGAACGTGAAATGGTAATTGAATTACCGATAACACTGTGGTGTTAGATATGAAGTACTACCAGTTTTACTTCATGGGATGAATAGGTTGGGATTGGGAAATAAAATAAATGATTACTTCGGTGTGGTTCGCTAATCCCGACTAGTTTGAATTGATATTCAAAGGAGATTAAAGAATAAATTTAAAGAATTTATCTTGGATAAAATTAATGGGAATATTTGAATAAAAGAATATTCTGAAGTGGAATGAGGCGTATGTTGTGTTTGTGTAACACCTTTATAATATATACGCGAGTTATTCAGAAAGACCGGGTTTATCCCATTCTGAATAACTGATTCGACGAGGTGTCGAAGATGAAGACGGTGGTCGAAGACCGGAAGTCTTCACGTCGTTTGGGTGATAACTGATGATCTTGATTGGGCTGTACACCCAAGAAGATGGAAACAGTTGGTGATCGTCCAGACGTACTTGGAGATCGATGGATATGCGGGGTACTAGGTGCCTCCGGTTCCGTTCAGACCCAGAACGGACTTGTAAATGGACTGTGTGTCTGACATTGGATTTTAGTCCGTGCGATTGATCTCTATTAAATATATATCTGTTTGGCGGCAGAGGATTTATTCTCTTGCTTAACGCCCTTCTCTGAGACGTATGAGCTCAGGGGTTATATATTGATGGATATCAAACGCATGGAGTGAATTGCCTGTGTGGCATGCCTAAGTGGCAATTGATCGAGGCTTATGTTGAAAAGCAAAGTCTTGTGGTGATGATCAAAGCACAGCCTGTGTGGCACAGCTTTGTGTAACGTGAATTCGCGAGCCTCGCACCCCGGTTGTGAACCAAAAACGGGAGAGGACGTCAGGGAGGGCATGCGTTTCTTTCTAGCTAGAAGTGGCGTCAGTGGTTTTACACGCCCTGACGAGTTTGACTTATGTGGTTGTTGCTGTTGCGAGGCGCCTCGGTTATATCGGTTTCGGCCGATGCATTCTGGTCGGCAGACGGACCAGACTTACACCCCATAGGGTGGGGAAACGCATGTTCAGGGTTTAAGTTTAATCCACATCGGTGGACTGGCCCTGAGGATCCAAGGGTCACTCGAGCTCTGATCCTGAGGGGCGGGCTAGAGCGTCTCAAATCGGTTGAGGACTATCTTTTGCCTCGGTTCATAGACGGAAATCCAATTTCCAAATACGTGACATTTGCGGTTTTATTTGTAGAGCCTAGTATGGCGACATAGTGGGATGGGGCACTCATGCCGCCTATGATTGATACTTATGATTTGAAGTTGTTTTATACACTATGCACTTATAATAGTATCAAATAATGTGTTTTAAACGTATCAAGCATGCTTTGGCTGTTATAAGGTAAAAACCCTATCCTCGGCTGCGTTGCATTGTGTGATGGGACCTGGGTCTTATAACAGCTTCATTTTTCTTTATTTAGCATTGCGCTGTTTGTTTTATGCACTGGTATTCTTGGGAGGAAACCCGTTCCGTGTTATACGGCGTGGTCCCTTGATTTACCTAACTTTGAAAATAAAGATAATAACTGTTTTAGTTCTCACACCAGTCACATGACTGACCTGGAGTTTATTGTTTTAACCTAAACTCTGGGTGCCCCTATTTTCGACACGGGCAGCTAGTAGTTTTGGTTTTGCAGATTTATATTCACAGGATCCTGGTTTACAGCTGGAACGATATCCGGAAAGCTTTGTATCCGTATATCTCCTTCTAGTTGTGTATTGTATTATTTTCCGCTGCTATGTATTTAAATGAAATTTAAATCTCTGATATTTCTGTGTAATATTCATTTATACTCTGTATATTCTTGTAATCTGATGCATTGTTGTAATATACAATGGAATGTTCTTCTGTATGCGTTCTGTTGTGGTTTGTTCTCGAACTATCCGACGCTTTCCTTTACGGGGAAGTTGCGGGTCTTCACACGTGGTATCAGAGCTTTGGTTTACAAAGCTAGAGAAAAGACACATTAGAACCGTACGAAAGAATTCATCAGAGATTGGATTAGTAATATCCAACGGGAATGACTCGTTAGAGATGGGATCAGTAGTATCCTAGAACGAGTGTGAAGAGTATATTTTTCAAATGAAAACAAATTTTGTTTTGAAAATATAAATCAATTATTCGTATTTGATTATTTATTTATATTGATGTGGACAATCCAGTATATATAAATTTTGCGTATACGTCTGATCCACGTGTATTTGAAATTTTAATATACTGGATAGATATAGGATTACACTCTAGACACCCGGAGATGTTTCTGATGATTGATCGATCATCATCAGAACTTATGTTCATGTTTCGAAGGTGGGATTTCTATATATTTCCATTAGACTGGTGTGAGAACCAAAACTAATATAGATAGCTTTATTGTTGTGAATTGGCATCAAAACAAGATTTTTTGTATATGTATCAAAATTATGAATTTGAAACTCTAATTCACTAATTGATTGATGTTTGTGTTGTTTGTTTAATTGTTTGCTAATTTTGAACCATTTAGCCTAATTGTAACAAATATTACATTGGATTGAAAATTGGTTGCATTTGCTCGCATATACATATACTTACATTGAACAGGTCATAGCAAGGAGGCTAGAGCCAGAGAATAAAATTTGTTTGCCCGACAAATAGGTACATGTTTACTACATAATTTCCTGTTTTGTTTGGGTGATGATGATTTTGTGAGCCTATTGGCTAGCCGCTTGGCTTTTTCTTTTTCTTTTTGAGATCTGAAGGACCGGGGAAGCTATTTGAAATTCCCCGATGCTCCCGGTGCAGGGGAGGTTATGGCGAAATTTTTCAAAAATTTAGGGTGTTAGCCAAATTTTTGAAATTTTGAAAATTCTCAGAAACTAAAGAATTGGAGAATGGAAGCCAAATCGAGCATAGAGCTGAATAATCAAACCCCTTTCGACTTTGTTCCTTTTTGGGGACGAAAAGTTTTAAGTGGGGGAGATTGTAACAACCCGTAAAATGCGAGCCAGTTTGAAATTTTTATTTTGGCGATTTTAGCGAATTTTGAATATTTAAAATGAATTATTTTAAATAAATATCGACGAGAAATTATTTCGAATATAATTCGACGTATATATTATATACGTCGTCGTTAGAATATATAATAATTATATATAATTATAAATAGAATTGAAAATGGCGCGGTAGTTCGAAAATTCGATTTCTAATTTCAAATGAATATACAGAATTCAATATAAGTCAGAATTGAACGAAACAAGAAATATTTGAATCTGTATAACTATGTCTTTGTAACGAAGTTAACAAACTGAGATTTCATCTTAGAAATGATAAGATATGTCCAGTTTAAAATTAGAAATAGTCGCTGTGGAATTTATATATATTTTTATATATATAAGGCCCTTAAAAATAGCAATTTTGCATATGGCCTCGGAATTCGACGAAACCACTTTTGTTGGGTCCAGGATGTCAAACTATTGTTAGATTTCAAATTTCATAATTTTTCGAATCAATATGTGAGCGTGGCAAAAGAAAACGCGTTTGACCAGTTTTTGTTGAATTTAATCGACGGGAAATTGGCCATTTTTCAAACGGTCTCAGAATTCGACGAAACTAGTTTTGTTAGGACCGTATCGTCAATACGAAGCTAGAAAATATTTTTCGGGAATTTTTCTAGTTAGTATGTGGCCCGGGTAATTTAAAATGTACGTTTAAAATTCAATATAGTGATTTAAATGTAATTTCAACGGAAACTGATTGTAACGATCAAACCAGCTTACGATACATATCCCATTGTGTTCGGAATGGGGGTAAAACGCTATGGACGACAGGCGGTGGGCCTCGTTTCGAGGTCGTATGTAAAAGTCAACCCTTGTGCATAATTTAATAATTAAATAATAAAATAAAATAAAATAAAATAGAATCCCTCCTTTTCTCTTCTGTTTGCCCCCCCCCCCCCGTTTCATTAAACCAGAACGAAATAAAAAAAAAAGAGAAAATCCTAAGTTCATCGAATCGCGCCGCCTGACCCTCAACCCGCCGACGAGCCCTTCGCCGAAGCCCCCACCGCCAGACTTCCTCCCTCCAGACGCCGCCGACATCGAATCGAAGCAACCCTCGAACCCCTGCCGCGAACCTCCACGAACGCATCATCGCGAGCACCACTGGACCACCGCCGACTCCTCCTCCTCCCATTCGAAATCTCGGTGAGTGTTTAAGTTATTTTGTTTTGTTTTTATTTTTGTTTTAACAGTGGATTGAAAACTGTATATTTTTATATAATTTAAAAACTGTTTTGTTTTTAAAAAAGAATAAAACTGAATTTTTATTTTAAGTTATAAAAACTGTTTTTTTTATAAAGTTTTAAAACTGTCTTTTTTTTTGGATGTAAAGACAGAAATTTAAAAAGAGAAACTAATTTTTATAAAAGAGTTTTAAAAACTGTTTTTGAAAAGAAAAGAGTTTTAAAAACTGTTTTTGAAAAGAAAAGTAATTTAAAAACTGTTTTTAAAAGAAATAAAAAACTGCATTTTTGAGAAAAAGAAAAAACTGCATTTTGAAAAAGAAATAAAAAACTGCATTTTTGAGAAAAAGAAAAAAACTGCATTTTGAAAAAAAAGATAAAAAAAAACTGCATTTTTTATAAATGAATGTAAAAACAGGATTTTTGAAAAGATCTTTAAAACTGCATTTTGAAAAAGAAATAAAAAACTGCATTTTTGAGAAAAAGAAAAAAACTGCATTTTGAAAAAGAAATAAAAAACTGCATTTTTGAGAAAAAGAAAAAAACTGCATTTTGAAAAAAAAGATAAAAAAAACTGCATTTTTTATAAATGAATGTAAAAACAGGATTTTTGAAAAGATCTTTAAAACTGATTTGATAAGAAAATAAAAACTGGTTTTATTTTAAAGGTTTAAACTTTGAAGAAACAAAAAGGTTTAAACTTTGAAATAGAAAAAGGGTTTGATCTTTCAATAGAAAAAGATTTGAACTTGAAAATAAAGGTCATATTTTTTAAAAAATAGAAAAGATGGAATTTTTATTAGGTAGAAAGAGCAAGGTATGATTCTTATATTTTTAAAGCAATAAAAATATAATTTTTACATCATGGGAATAATGAAAATATAATCTTTATACATTGAATAGCAAAGGCAAAATGCAATCTTTATATATTGAATAACATAGTAAAAATTCGATTTTTACCTATGTAGAGGATACAGTCAACGAAAGCAACAAGAAGGACAAGTAGGCGAAGTTTCTATTAAGGAAGAATCGTGTGAGTGGATAGCTATTGGTGAGAATTTCTCACCTTTCAATTTCTTTTCTAATTATATATATATATATACTAGGATGCAGACGGTGCTTAGTAGCACCCGACACAATCGTCCACAGACCATGGACTTGTTTGTTTGGTTGCATAGATTAGTTGAATGAATTGATTTGATTGATGTGTGAATGGCGTGGGCCTTCACTAGACCGGGGATAAGGCTAGGCCTTGTCCCGTTTCTAGTATCGTGCCGTTATGCCGTCGAAATTTTCTAAAATGTGTTAGAAAAATAAAAATATCATTATATTGAATAAATGAATTGAATAGAAATTCATAGGTTGAAATAAAATGTTTTATCGTTAAAAATATAATTTTTAACGTGAATATGAATATAGTGAAAGTGAATAAAATAAAATATTCATTTACAAACCAGACGGTTTGTTTATGTACACTGATTTGACTGATATTGATTGGGTCGATAAATTTTACACATCGCCCAACTGCACGAATAAAATATTTGTTTGATTGTTTGAAACCCCACACGGGTGTTGGGATGAAATTTGAAGTTCACTCATCCTGATTGATTAAATATGTCGATCGATTGATTGACAGGCTGTTATAAGCATTGAATATTTATATTTGATGCTTATACAGTGTAGTGCACTTTGGTTGATGGTTGATTATTTTTCAAGGATTGTATGTGTGTAATGTATGAAAATCCATATAATTAACTTTATATGGTAATTGATTGGGCCTCATTCCAATTTGAAAAATAAAGAATCTTATAAAATAAAAGTTCATGTGTTGACAGTACTCATTCATTGAGATTGGTCATGTGTTGAACGAAATATTTTGATAATAACAACTATTTTGAAAAAGAAATATTTGAAATAGAATATTTGAAAATAGAAATTTATGAAGCCGTGTTGATTAGATTGACGCCATTTTGACGTGAACGATATTTATATCGATTTTATTCGTCTTAAAAATGAATATTGAAAAGTGATTTCGAAATCGAATATTTTGAAGTGAATTGAAAACGATTTCGAAATGAATTGAATTGAAAACGAATTCAAAGTGAATTGAAAACGATTTCGAAATGAAGTGAATTGAAAACGATTTCGAAATGAATTGAATTGAAAACGAATTCAAAGTGAATTGAAAACGATTTCGAAATGAAGTGAATTGAAAACGATTTCGAAATGAATTGAATTGAAAACGAATTCAAAGTGAATTGAAAACGATTTCGAAATGAAGTGAATTGAAAACGATTTCGAAATGAATTGAATTGGAAACGAATTCAAAGTGAATTGAAAACGATTTCGAAATGAAGTGAATTGAAAACGATTTCGAAATGAATTGAATTGAAAACGATTTCGAAATGAATTGAATTGAAAACGAATTCGAATTGAATTGAAAGTGAATTGAAATGAATTCGAATTGAATTGAAATTTGAATTGAATAGAAATGAATTTTGAAACGAATCTATAAAGAAGAATTCAATTTTGTTTTGAATTGAAATGGAAGTTGAAATAGATTTTTGAAACGAATTCAAAACTATTTATATAATTCGTTTTAAATAGAAATCGACGATATATATATTATATATATTATATATATAATATAATGGCCTGAATAGAACGCGCCGCGCCGCGGCAGTTTGTGAATTTCGACCATTTATTTCAAACGGACGTTGCGGGAGATCCGACCGTCGGATTCTCCTAAAACCGGAACCGTTGGGTTCGTATCGAAAAGTGCTTTCTAGCGAATGTTATAAATTTGAAATCTAACGGTTGGATTTGGAATTATGTCCAAATCAAATTTGAAAAAGGTCGCTGTAAGTGCAGTTCGATGGCCATTGATGGAAATCGACTGTACGGGCCTTGATAAAATTATTAAAAATAGTAATAATTTGTGTAAAATCATAAGAAATGATTTGTGAAGATTTGGGATGAAAAACTCCATATTTGAAAAGATAAAAATAGATTTTTATCGAAATGAACTAGTTTTGAACTAGAATTATAATTCTATTTATTTTTAAATAAATAAATTGAATTTGAAAAGGGTTTTGAAAATAACCAGAATTTTCAATGATTGCATTGGAGTGGATTTGAATCGAAATTGTCTTCGGAATATTTCGATGTTGAAATTCGTGATTACACAGGGGTTGTTATGGAAATTTGAAAGATATATATTTATATCGTTATTTCCAATACGACATTTGTTAGTCGTAGAATTCGATATTGAATATAAGCCGATATATTTTCTATTCAGAGTCTTGTATTGAATATCGAATGTGATTTGGGTTTGTCGTGAATGGTGTCTTCACTAACACTGTTCTTGAACCCAGTTGAGAAAAGATTAAATCTTTTTAGTTAGATTTAATGAAGTGTACTAATTAAATGATATTTAATTGGAATTGAATTGGTATTGATTTTTGGGTTTATCGTGAACAGTGTTTTAAATAACACTCGTTCTTTAACCCGATAATTAATGGAAGGTGATTTTGGGTTTATCGTGAACAGTGTTTTAAATAACACTCGTTCTTTAACCCGATAATTAATGGAAGGTGATTTTGGGTTTATCGTGAACAGTGTTTTAAATAACACTCGTTCTTTAACCCGATAATTAATGGAAGGTGATTTTGGGTTTATCGTGAACCGTGTTTTAGATGACACTGATTCTTTAACCCAGTTAAAGATTAAAACTAAGTGGAGTTTTAATGAATCTTTAAATAGATTGAAAAGATCGAGAATGGAGTATCACCAGTTTTACTCCAGGCGATAGTTAAATCTTTAATTAGATTTGAACGTGAAATGGTAATTGAATTACCGATAACACTGTGGTGTTAGATATGAAGTACTACCAGTTTTACTTCATGGGATGAATAGGTTGGGATTGGGAAATAAAATAAATGATTACTTCGGTGTGGTTCGCTAATCCCGACTAGTTTGAATTGATATTCAAAGGAGATTAAAGAATAAATTTAAAGAATTTATCTTGGATAAAATTAATGGGAATATTTGAATAAAAGAATATTCTGAAGTGGAATGAGGCGTATGTTGTGTTTGTGTAACACCTTTATAATATATACGCGAGTTATTCAGAAAGACCGGGTTTATCCCATTCTGAATAACTGATTCGACGAGGTGTCGAAGATGAAGACGGTGGTCGAAGACCGGAAGTCTTCACGTCGTTTGGGTGATAACTGATGATCTTGATTGGGCTGTACACCCAAGAAGATGGAAACAGTTGGTGATCGTCCAGACGTACTTGGAGATCGATGGATATGCGGGGTACTAGGTGCCTCCGGTTCCGTTCAGACCCAGAACGGACTTGTAAATGGACTGTGTGTCTGACATTGGATTTTAGTCCGTGCGATTGATCTCTATTAAATATATATCTGTTTGGCGGCGGAGGATTTATTCTCTTGCTTAACGCCCTTCTCTGAGACGTACGAGCTCAGGGGTTATATATTGATGGATATCAAACGCATGGAGTGAATTGCCTGTGTGGCATGCCTAAGTGGCAATTGATCGAGGCTTCTGTTGAAAAGCAAAGTCTTGTGGTGATGATCAAAGCACAGCCTGTGTGGCACAACTTTGTGTAACGTGAATTCGCGAGCCTCGCACCCCGGTTGTGAACCAAAAACGGGAGAGGAAGTCAGGGAGGGCATGCGTTTCTTTCTAGCTAGAAGTGGCGTCAGTGGTTTTACATGCCCTGACGAGTTTGACTTATGTGGTTGTTGCTGTTGCGAGGCGCCTCGGTTATATCGGTTTCGGCCGATGCATTCTGGTCGGCAGACGGACCAGACTTACACCCCATAGGCTGGGGAAACGCATGTTCAGGGTTTAAGTTTAATCCACATCGGTGGACTGGCCCTGAGGATCCAAGGGTCACTCGAGCTCTGATCCTGAGGGGCGGGCTAGAGCGTCTCGAATCGGTTGAGGACTATCTTTTGCCTCGGTTCATAGACGGAAATCCAATTTCCAAATACGTGACATTTGCGGTTTTATTTGTAGAGCCTAGTATGGCGACATAGTGGGATGGGGCACTCATGCCGCCTATGATTGATACTTATGATTTGAAGTTGTTTTATACACTATGCACTTATAATAGTATCAAATAATGTGTTTTAAACGTATCAAGCATGCTTTGGCTGTTATAAGGTAAAAACCCTATCCTCGGCTGCGTTGCATTGTATGATGGGACCTGGGTCTTATAACAGCTTCATTTTTCTTTATTTAGCATTGCGCTATTTGTTTTATGCACTGGTATTCTTGGGAGGAAACCCGTTCCGTGTTATACGGCGTGGTCCCTTGATTTACCTAACTTTGAAAATAAAGATAATAACTGTTTTAGTTCTCACACCAGTCACATGACTGACCTGGAGTTTATTGTTTTAACCTAAACTCTGGGTGCCCCTATTTTCGACACGGGCAGCTAGTAGTTTTGGTTTTGCAGATTTATATTCACAGGATCCTGGTTTACAGCTGGAACGATATCCGGAAAGCTTTGTATCCGTATATCTCCTTCTAGTTGTGTATTGTATTATTTTCCGCTGCTATGTATTTAAATGAAATTTAAATCTCTGATATTTCTGTGTAATATTCATTTATACTCTGTATATTCTTGTAATCTGATGCATTGTTGTAATATACAATGGAATGTTCTTCTGTATGCGTTCTGTTGTGGTTTGTTCTCGAACTATCCGACGCTTTCCTTTACGGGGAAGTTGCGGGTCTTCACAACGTCCCAGCGAGAGAAAACACCGCTTACTCTATATATCCCTGAGCACTAGGCTCATCTCGGTCGACCGAATCCACGACACCACTAAGGTGCCCATCCACGAAAAAGCATACTGATCAAACCATCAGTTTGCCACCATACCGAGGTGTGAGGCTCGCGGATCAACGCTATACACAAAGCCATGCTATATCAGCTGCGCTTTGATCATCAACCACCAAACTTTGCTTTTCAACAAAAGTCTGGATCACCGCATCTCAGCATGCCACACTATCAATCCATATCGTACCACTGATTTCTGCCAATATATAACCTCTGAGCTCATATGTCTCAGAGAAGGGCGTTAAGCAAGAGAATAAATTCTCCGCCGCCAAACAGATATATATTTAGCAGAGATCAACAAATACAATATAAAGGAATACAATGTCAGGCACACCATCCTTTTACAAGTCCGTTCTAGGTCTGAACGAAACCGGAGGCACTTTCCTCGCATATCCATCCATCTCCAAGTACGTCTGGACGACCGCCGACTATTTCCATCCTCTTGGGTGTACAGCCCAATCAGGATCGTCAGTAATTATCCAAACGATGTGAAGACTTCCGGTCTTCAACCACCGTCTTCATCTTCGACATCTCGTCGAATCGGTTATTCAGAATGGGTATAAACCCGGCCTTTCTGAATAACCCACGTATATGATAAACAAATGTTACACAAACACATCAAACGCCTCCTTCCAATTCAGAATATTCTTTTATTCACAAAATCACAATTTTAGGGAAAGGTTCCCATTAATTTTTTCCAAGATAAATTCTTCTAAATTTATTCTTTAATCTTCCTTTGGATATCATTTCAATCCATATTATGGTTTTCCAAACTAGTCGGGATTAGCGAACCACACCGAAGTAATTATTATTTTATTTCCCAATCCCAACCTTATATCCCATGGAGAAAACTGGTAATACTCCACATCTAACACCACTGTGTTATCGGTAAAATTAATTACCATTTCACGTTCAAATCTAATTAAAGATTTAACTATCGCTTTGGAGCAAAACTGGTGGTACTCCATTCTCGATCACCTTTCAGATTTGATAATTTAAATAATCAATTCATTTTTCAATCTAATTAAAGATTCATTAAAACTCCACTTAGTTTTAATCTTCTCAAAAATCGATATCTTGCCTTTAACTGGGTTAAAGAACCAATGTCTTCTAAAACACGATTCACGATAAACCCAAATCATATTTGATATTAAATAAAAGGCTCTGAATGGAAAATATATCGGCTTATATTCAATATCAAATTCTGAAACCAACATATATCGTATTGGAAATAACGATATAAAATATATCTTTCAAATCCCCATATCAATATTTGTATAGTCACGAAATCCAACATCGAAATATCCCGAAGATAATTTCGATTCAATTCCAATCCAATCCACGTATTGGGAGTATTGATTATTTTTAAAATCACTTTCAAATTCAATTTATTTATTTCAAAAATAAATTGATTTTTAATTCTAGTCCAAAACTAGTTTATTTCGATAAAAATCTATTTTTATCTTTTCAAATGTGGAATTCTCCAGCTCAATTCTTTCCAATCCATATATTATGATTTTACACAAATTATAGATATTTTTAATAATTTTATCAAGGCCCGTACAGTCGATTTCCAACAACGGCCATCGAACTGCACTTACAGCGACCTTTTTCGAATTTGATTTGGACATAACTCCAAATCCAACCGTTAGATTTCAAATTTCTAAAATTCATTGGAAAGCTCTTTTCGATACGAACCCAACGGTTCCGGTTTTAGGAGAATCCGACGGTCGGATCTCCCGCAATGTCCGTTTGAAATAAATGGTCGAAATTCCCGAACTGCCGCGGCGCGGCGCGTTCTATTCAGGCCATTTTATATATATAATATATATATATATATATTATATATATTTCGTCGATTTCCTTTTAAAACGAATTTTATAAATAGTTCTACATTCGTTTCAAAACAATTTCAACTTCCATTTCAATTCAAATCAAAATTGAATTCTTCTTTATAAATTCGTTTTAAAATTCATTTCTATTCAATTCAAATTTCAATTCAATTTGAATTCATTTTCAATTCAGTTCATTTCGAAATCGTTTTCAATTCAATTCATTTCGAAATCGTTTTCAATTCAATTCATTTCGAAATCGTTTTCAATTCAATTCATTTCGAAATCGTTTTCAATTCAATTCATTTCGAAATCGTTTTCAATTCAATTCATTTCGAAATCGTTTTCAATTCAATTCATTTCGAAATCGTTTTCAATTCAATTCATTTCGAAATCGTTTTCAATTCAATTCATTTCGAAATCGTTTTCAATTCAATTCATTTCGAAATCGATAAAATCGATATAAATATCGTTTACGTCAAAATGGCGTCAATCTAATCAACACGGCTTTATATTTTCAAAACTTCTTTATTCTATCCAACAAATGAATATTTATCCCATTCAACACATGAATCTATATTTCTTTCAACACACGACTAATCTCAACACATGAGTACTGTCAACACATCACTATTTTTATATTCAACACATGAATTTTCTTTTATAATATTCATTACTTTCCCGATTGGAATGAGGCCCAATCAATCACCATATAACGTTAATTATATGGATTCCATACAACACATGTATATAATAGCAATAATAAACAATCAACCATCAACCAAAGTGCACTACACTGTATAAGCATCAAATATAGATATCTTACGCTTATAACAGCCTGTCAATCAATCGATCGACATATTTAATCAATCAGGATGAGTGAACTTCAAATTTCATCCCAACACCCGTGTGGGGTTTCAAATAATCAAACACAGATTTTTAGTTGTGCAGTTGGGCGATGTGTAAAATTTATCGACCCATTCAATATCAGTCAAATCAGTGTATATAAACAAATCGGCCGATTTGTTTATAAATATTTATTTATTCACTTCCACGTTAAAACTATATTTTTAATGATAGTATATTTTATTTTAACACATGAATTTCTATTCATTTCATTTACACAATAAAAATGATATTTTTATTTTTCTAACATATTTTAGAAAATTTCGGCGGCATAACGGCACGATACTAGAAACGGGACGGGGCCTAGCCTTGTCCCCGGTCTAGTGAAGGCCCACGCCATTCACACATCAATCAAATCAATTTTATTTCACCAAACAATTCAGTTCAAAACAAATAATCTAACCAACTACACAACCAAACAATTTAACAAACAAGCCATCCATGGTCTGTGGATGACGGGTGTCGGGTGCTACTAAGCACCGTCTGCATCCTAGTATATATATATATATGTATAACTAGAATAAGAAATTTAGAGTGAGGAGTTCTCACCCTTTCGCTAAACTGAATGACGCAATTCTTCATGGGTAGGAAATCTTCACTGTGCTTTTCTTTCGTCTATTTCGTTGCCCGTATTCACTACCTATATAAAAGTCACATTTTTACTTTGCTATTCAATATATAAAAATCGAATTTTTACTTCGCTATTCAATATATAAAAATCGAATTTTTACTTCGCTATTCAATATATAAAAATCGAATTTTTACTATGCTATTCAATATATAAAAATCGAATTTTTACTATGTTATTTAATATATAAAAATCGAATTTTTACTATGCTATTCAATATATAAAAATCGAATTTTTACTATGTTATTTAATATATAAAAATCCTACCTTTTCAAAAATAAAGATTTCGCCCTTTCAAAAAGAAAGATTTCATCTTTTCAAAAAGATAGATTTCACCCTTTCAAAAAGAAAGATTTCATCTTTTCAAATATGTCATTATAAAAAACATATATTTTTTCAACGTATATAAAATAAAAATCAGATTTTTATTTTGCTACACATACAAATACGATATTTTTAATATTACTATCATGTAAAAATTATATTTTTAATTCTCTACATAAATAAAAATCATATTTTTACGCCTTCTATATAGTAAAGATTATATTTTTAATACTTTAAAAATATAGAAATTATATTTTTATTTCTTCCATATAGTAAAGATTATATTTTTAATACTTTATAAATATAGAAATCGTATATTTATTACTTTAAAAATATAAAAATCATATTTTTGACTTTCCCATAATATAAAAATCCTAACTTTACAGTTTTAAAAATAATATAGTTACTGATTTAACATCGCTATTCTCTACATAAAGATTTAAACGATTTTCTATGTAAAAATTCAAACTTTTCCTAATGTTAAAAACCGCACCTCTTATTTTAACCTACTGATTTTAACATCACATTCATGCATAAATAAAAGGATTTAAAAAAAAATCATTTTATTTATAAAAAAAAACTGAATTTATAAATAGAAAGTCACCTTGGTTGCATCTCAGGGGGTCGGAGATGGGGGTTCAGGTGGTGAGGGGGTGCGGATTCGATGCCAGTTGGTCGGCGGCGGCCCAGGGGAGGAGGCGCTGGCGATTTCCGTTTATCCTGGGTTAGGGCGCAGGAGGTCCCGTCGAAGGGGAAGAGAGAGAGACTTGAGAAGCGGGGGTTCGAGGCCCTGAAGGACGGAGGGGGTTCGAGGCTCTGGCGGCGGCGGGATCCACTTGGAGGAGGGGCGGCGTCGTTGAAAGGTAGCGCGAGTTTTTTTTTCTCTGCTCTGAATCGAACTGAAAAAAGGGGGGGGGGCCTGAGAGGAGTTAAGGGGGGGGGGGGGGGAGGAAAGAGAAAATTTTCTTTTATTATTTTAATTATTTTAATTACCAAAATATTGACTTTTACATATGATCTCTAAACGAGGCCTACCGCCTGTCGTCCATAGCGTTTTACCCCCAGTCTGAACACAATGGGATATGTATCACGAGCTGATTTGATCGTTTCGATTAGTTTCCGTTGAATTTACATTTAAATCACTATATTGAATTTTAAACGTACATTTCAAATTACCGGGATCACATACTAACTCGAAAAATTCCCGAAAAATATTTTCTAGCTTCGTATTGACGATACGGTCCTAACAAAACTAGTTTCGTCGAATTCTAAGACCGTTTGAAAAATGGCCATTTTCCAGTCGATTAAAATCAACTGAAACTGGTCAAACGCGTTTTCCTTTGCCACGCTCACATATTGATTCGAAAAATTATGAAATTTGGAATCTAGCAATAATTTAACATCACGGACCCAACAAAAGTGGTTTCGTCGAAATCCGAGGTCGTTTGCAAAATTCCCATTTTTAAGGGCCTGAATTCCATAACGACTATTCAGAAATTTCAACTGGGCATATCTTTTGATTCCCGCTATCAAATTTCGATTTTTCGAATTCGTTGGAAAGATATTCATAATTAGATCCTATTGTTTTTGGTTTCACTAAAATCCGGATTGTTTTGCACCCGGTATGTTCAATTGAAGTTTGAAATCGAATTATCGAACTACCGCGCCATTTTCAATTCTATTTATAAATATATATAAATATTTATATTCTAACGACGACGCGTATAATATATACGTTCTAATTCTATTCAAAATAAATTTTTCGTCGATATTATTTAAAATAATTCATTTTAAATAATCAAAATTCGCTAAAATTGCCAAAATAAAAATTTTAAACTGGCCCAGATTTTCCGGGTTATTACAGTTTATATCTTTCTTCATTACAAAATTTAAATTTCTAAGGTTTACGTCATCTTTCCAAAACAACATACATCCTTTTACACATGTATCTATTTTCTGATAAGGTAAACCACATGCCGACATAAGTTTTTTTAACTTCATAGTGATTTTCACACATTAAATTATTCGGCGGCATGTGCCTTTTTGTAGCTTGTACAATAGCTGTGAACCCAGCTTCAGTGTTGTTATATTTTGACTTCATCGCAATGTATTCTACGATTACCGGTAGTTGAGTGCCGCTTTTACAACCGTCCAAAATAGGTTTCTTAGCATTATCCAACAAATCATAAATTTTCTTAGCTTCAATATTCGGTTCTTCATCATTTCCATTGTCGTCGTCAGCTGCAATCATTGGAAACATAGATCGCGCTGCATCTTCGACCATATTTTCAATACGGGTCGTACTAACATTTTCATTAACAGCACGTTCTTCCTCAGTCTCTACAAGAGTATTTGATACAACTTCTCCATGACGATACCAAAAATAATATTCGGGTACGAATCCGTTTTTGCACAAATGGACTTTCACAACATTGGGTAGCAAATATTTCAAATGTCTACACTTGTTACACGAACAACGAATTTCAGGATCGCTTCCATTATTAGGTAAAGCGAAGTCAACAAAGACATTTATACCATTATAAAAATATTCTTTTATTGAACCTCTGTGTCCTCTTCTTTGGTACATCCAATTCCTCCGATCAACAAAATAATCAAACATTTTTCCTATTTGAGAAATTAAGTCACAGGTTCAAAAATTAATATTTATTTTTTCAAGAATTCAAGTTCGACAAAAACCTGTATTACATGGTCATAGGTTCAAAATTTATTAACATTTTCATTAAGTTAAAAAAAAAATCTAATTTGACACTTTTTTAATGCAACTCTTTTACATGGTCAGGCATCCCTACTTCCCATTATAAACACAGTAAACATTTACAATTGTATACTACTACGGCTCAAACGATTCAACAAAATTTCGGTAGTATTTCCCTTTTGTTTCCTGCACTGTACATGTGTACGCAGGAAACAAAAAGGAAAATTGAACCAATTTTTTTTGGATATTTTGAAACAAAGTAGTATACAAAATATAAATGTTTATTGTGTTTATAACTTGTCCAATACAAGGACAAATCCAACAAATATTGTACTAGAAGAATATAAACAGTCGTTTTTTAATTCAAAACAAAAAAGACTATTTATATAACGATCATGTACAACACTCGTCGGACGGGGCTAAAAACACTCTAGGGGATATTACTCAATTATATGTGCGCATTTTAACATAAAAGTACGTTTTACTGCAACACTAAAATATTTTATATTTTATCACATCTTCTTAACATTTCAATCAACTTAAAGCTAATACTATTATCGTCGATTCAATAGGTACAACTAGAATTTAGACTCATAATTTTTTTTTGGCATAAGTCAAATTTTGCACGATGCACTTTTCCAACTTCATCCACTCAATTTTTCGTATATCAACTAACACATGCAAGAAGGACAAGCGGACAACGGCGCACATATACAAAAATATCCTAAATTATACAATGACAAAAAAACTAACCTAAATTGAAACACATGCACACACTTAAACCAATTTGTAATTACTAGAGCTTTTGACCAATTTTATGGCCACTACTAAAAAAATCTATCCAAAATATGTCTAATTTACGATGTCACATACACAAATATCCAAATATTGAACATAAATCTTTCAATTTCAGTGTAGCATATGAAATACACAAATAATATGATGATATAACATACTACAATACCATAGGAACCAATTGCTATCAACAATTAACTCTAATTTACTAATTTTACCAAATTTAGGTTTAGGTAAAAATTAAAATTTTAAGGTAAAAATGAGATTATACCTCAAATTGATGATGATAGAAGCTTGAGAGGAAGTCGGGAGCTATCCGAATGTGAAAAAATTGGTGTTTGGAGGTGGGAAATCGAAAACTGGGGGAGGTAGGGTTTGGAAATCGCGGCTGAAAATGGGTTTGGAGGATATCAACTGAAGCAGAAAATGTTCGGGGGGGAGAAATCCCGATTATAATCAACGGTTTCCAATGGCCGCCGACGGCCCGTTGAAAGCCGTCGGAAACCGTCGCTATGCTCTGTCGAAAATTAGAACTTTTCTTGTAGTGGTAGTAATGACTCAAATGAAAGAGCTAGGCTTATATGAACATACCAAAATGCATACAAAAAATGTTACAGAATTTTTTTTCTAATGGTGAGATTTACAATCAGCTTTGCTATAATTTTTTTTTTACAACATTTCAAAGGGGAAATTATTGGGACATAAATCTGCATAAAATGGTTGAAAGAAATGCTTATATTTTTATTTGTTGGTACATTAGATAAGCCAAAATTGATGCATAACTGGTGATAATCCTGCTGGCTTACCTGGACTATAGTTTTACACTTGCTTAACGATATTGTAGTAATGTTTTTCAAAGTACGTGTAAAATTATTTAAAAATTTTTTTTGGATATGCATTTGAAGTAATAATGTTAATGTAAAACATCAATAGGCATGAGAAGAAGAATGTACAATAACAGTACAGAGTAAGCTGTATAAATAGTCGAGTATAAGGCATGGTTTTGTGTAGTTTGAATTTTATGCGTACTACTCGCAATTCAATTCACAAAAAAATGTCAATAGGTAGAAGAAAATATTGATAATAAAAATCCACCTTGAAACTGGATTTTTGCACCATGAATTCAAGTTCTCTATTTTATCCAAAGTCAGCATACAATTTTAAAACTGTATGATAGCTGCAATAGTTGAGGTCACAGAAAATGTATAAGTATGGTTACATAGTCAATTTTGTTATCTCCCTAACGGACCCTTTTTCTGTAATATGTGAAATGTGTAGACTCAGTTTACAGTTTGTTCTTCCGTAAAGGAGTACACATAGTGGTCATAAAAGAAATATATATAGTTAATATGGACTTTGTAAATGCAATCAGCTGTCTAATTTCAAATATAACAAAAAATGTTGTAAGTGTCAACAACAACTAAACATAAAATGCTGACAAACGTTTTCATAGAAAGCATTTGTACCGATGCATGTAACAACATAGAACAGGTTTTACTGTAATGCTATTAATATTGTACATGGTGCAATGAATGTTGTATTAACTGCTAGTCATATAGAAATTTATGTTCGCATGGTATTTGTACAGAAGTAAAAGAAAGTATAGATGAGTTTTGTGGTATGGAAAATGGATTGCATTTTTTTGGGCGTTATCAAAGAGCAGATAACAGATTCGCACAATATTGCAAACATTGTGAAATACCAAGTCCTCCTAAACCAAAAAAACATTAAATTATAGGTATTTGCAAATGTGAGGTGAACATGTGAAGAAAATCATTAATTAAACTAAGCGGAACTGATTTTTAAGTTAGAAAAGTTACCCTTTTTGCAAGGCTAATACTATGATCTTATAACTGGCAGATTGATGGCTACCCCTCAGGTCTGCTACTGAGATCTGCCTTGCTAATCAAATACTAGAATGTAGCAATTTTGAGCCTGAAAGATCAGGTTATGAAAAATTAATATTGAAGATTTGATAGAATATGTTGAACAACTATTAACTAAATAACAGATTAATCATTGATATTAACCAAATACAGTATTAGCTATTTTCATATGACATGACAAACATCATAAACATCATAAACTGATATAACATAACCCAAAATTCAATTTTGAAGTTGTGCTTTAGATCAAAAACCCATTGTCAAATAAGGTGATTAAATTTGCAGAGATACAAACATATTTTGAACATGTAATTTGCATGTTAAGAAATTGACATGTAAATGAAATATACACTAAATTACTACGAATAAATAGTTTACTTTATCAAACATATGGAAGGCAATATAGTGTTTAATGAAGAATGGATAAAGTAAGGATATACACCACGCCACAGTTTGTATGGTTTAATTCTAAGAACTGGCTAAGAAATCAACAAATTGTGCATCGTGAGAAGTTATTTATTTATACAGATAAAAAATATGGTTAATGATTTAGGTAATGGACAGACATACGAAGTCAGCACATATGACATTAAGCATATTATATTGTTTTTATTTATTTATAGCTTATCATCATAATAATCAAGTTTTGGCTTTGCATAGGAAATATCATTATTTTGAAATTCAAATAACGATAAATAAAGCCTCGACTCAGAAATAAAATCATTTCCATGTAATACTTCATAATTTACAAACACTTTATGAATATGAACTTATATAAGGTGACAAAATTACAAACCTATCAATGGTATGTAGTGAAGTATTTGTACAATAATATTAGTCAACATAAAACAAAAGGTAAAAAGAAAAAGAAACAGTGTTTCAATTAGTTAATGGCAAATCCTTTTGAGAAACAAAAATATATATGTTCGTTAAGTTGAGAAACTGGGTATTTTTTATTTTATTTTTACAGAAGGACATAATTTTGTCAGTTCTTATAAGTTTGGTCCATTACATTGCTTAAAGAAATTACAACTTCGGGGCTAAAATCATAGGGTTAATTTTGAGTGCCAAAACAGTATCTTTGCATATTAAGAAATAACAATAATGGTACAGTTATATATTTAATTAGCCTAAGAAACATATAAATACAATATATATATATATATAACACTATAAATTTATATGCTAAGCTAAAATGTATGTTATAGTGATGAAGTTCACTACTATAAATGTCGTAAAGATTTGTCTAAAATTTATTAATAAGATAAACATGGTTTAAATTTGCAAGCTAATTAATTAATGACATATGAACTACATAAACCATCCACGAATATTCATCATGAAAAATTTCATGAATTTAATGAAAATTACACAGTACGACGTAACGAAGTAGTATATAGTTTATCCCTTACCTTTGCTGCATATACAGAATGGAAGGAAGCAATGTCTATTTAATATCATTCCTAGAACCGCTGCCTAGTACATGTTGTGACAAAATAAAGCCATATGGAAAAAGGGAATGGTACGTCAATAGTTTTCAGAGGTATACACTTTACCGTTATATATGTTTTAAATAATAAAGTGAGTGTAATGTTTAACACATAATAACCCGCATGATGCCATTTGGATACATGAGTTATCTTTATTATGCAATTTGGATATAAAGATCTGATACATACATGTAAAACCAAAAGATAATAAAAGAAGGGTTTTTTCATCACAATGGAATATGCTGCAACTTTAAATAATTTTTATGCAACTCGATATGTCCTGATAATCAGTCAGTGCTGTAAGTACATGATTATGTTTAAGAAAAAAGTGTTGACACAGTAACATAAAAATATGTGAATATAAATTGTAGGTCAAACATGCTTGGAATTACTTGTTTAACCTATTAAATCTATGAAAACAAAATCTATGAAATGCAACTACATGTCATCCCCAAATTTGACTGATTATTGTATATAGATCTAAATAGTTGAAAGGTTTGATGAGAAGTATCAACAGGACATGAGTTGTCAACATGTGAAACATATTGTAGAACTTACAGCACAATTCAAAGCCAATCATCCATGAAATAGCTGTGTTTGTATATCTAACGGAAAATTTAGTTACCTGTAAATCGGGAATCACGTGGACCTGAAGTGTTTGAGTCGGACAATTGCAGATGGCAGTCGTAGTAATCGTGACAATTCAATAAGTAACATCCAAACCTGGAAAGAAACAACAAAGGTTAAATCAAAGATTGAAATAGGACGGGTTGACAAATTGGGTATTGTAGATGTTTGGGAAGAGTCGGAAAAGAACTAAGTTAACGTACTCAGATAGATATGGCTGCCAGAGGTCGGCTACAGAGAGGATCGGTAGGTTTGAGAGGAAGAACGCTTGTTGTCCACGTTTGAATCGGTCATCGCGAATCGGGATTGGTGTCCTCCACAACATCTGTAGTTGAAATAGGTGAATAAAGCGGCGATGGGAGTGGAAAATTCAGGGAGGTAAGAGATTCGAGGGCTTAATTTTTGGGGTGAATCGAATTTGTGTTGGAGAGAGAGAAGTTAGTTGGGAAGTAGAACAGTTTTGGGAACAGACCGTGGTTTTTATTCGGCAGTGAGATAAAAAAAGGGCGGAGAGTTGCTAAGAAATGTTTATTTTGAAATAACGAAATCAAAGAAGTCCGCATAAGCGGTGTCACATTCCTGCTTTACAATTTAAGTAATAGAATAGATTCTCATATACGAGACCAATTCTTCTGTGCCCAATTCCCTATGCCTCATGTCCCCTCCAATCAAATCTCCCTATTTTGGTTTTTTTTGCATTTTAGTCCCCGGACATTTAAAGGGTTTAACTGCAAAAGACGGAAATTAGGAGGCTATGATTGGTTGGGGACACAGGGTACACCGAATTTTGGCATAGAAGAATTGGTGCGCTCATATATTGTACACGTCGGTTTTCATTATAAGTTTCCACTAGTTGATTTTTCAATTGTTTTCTTTTGTTAGAAATGCGAGTTATAGCTAAATTAAGATATGAAGGTAGTACTCAATTCCTTTTTTTCTTTTGATAAAATTACTCAGTTGTTGACATTTCACAATTTTTAGCCTTCGATCACATTTCTCACGTGCATTAGTACTTATCATATGAATATATCCCTGGTTCATTACATGAATTTTATGCACCGGGTATGTGAATTCTCTGCACGTAGCTCATCCCACTCACTTCCATCAATTATTAATTTATTGTGGTAACTATTTTACTCTTGTTCCAATCGTATTTTATCTAACCGTATACCGTGGTGACCCATTCAACCTCTAAAAAACTTCTTTTTCTTATTTTTATGTGTGATTTTTTACTAGTAGGAAATAACATTAACAGCCTCTACTCGTGTCCGAGCTCGTCTGAGAGCTAGATTCACCTCAATTGCTTGTCTCTTTCCCTGAGCTCCACTCAAGTTAGCTTCAGCTATTTCAAGAGCTTGTTGAGCCTCTTGCGGATCAATGTCAGTACTCATCTCCGCATCATTTCCTAAAATGGTGATCTCATTATTACTTATTCTAGCGAAACCCCCCATCAAGGCTACCGTTAACCATTGGTCGTTGAGACATATTCTCAAAAGACCTATATCTATCGCTGTGGCAATAGGGGCGTGGTTTGGTAATACGCCAATTTGTCATTCACTATCCAAACCATATTGGATTTTGGTTGCCTTCCAACACAAAAAGCAGCACCTTTTTTTTTTTGCAAAGCAACATAATTTTAAACGCAAAAGAAAAAAATCACATCCTAAAATACCATTCATTCACTAAGTAGAACTTAATCATAAACCATGTCTCAAATTAAACCACAGATCATTCAAACACTACTATGATTTATAAATAAAAAATATGAACCATGTTTAATTAAATGCTTCAATTTGATATTTTCGTATGCAAGTTTATCTTATTTGTTGAATAAGTAGTAGTTGTCCTAGTTTGCAGTGAATGCCTAGAGTTCAGGATCTTTTATGTTTTCTCAAATTGTAGCAGCCTATTATAAAAGGCATTTGTTTCTATTGAATAAAATAATCCCAACGAGACATTATTTTAAAACCTGCTTATTATATTAAATCTTCTGCACATATTTTTGTCCTGCTCCAACATATTCTTTGGTGTTAGAGCCAGTAAAGTAAAGTGAGGTCATGCGCATACTTCATTTGCTTCTCCTCTTAAAAAAACTAGCTTTTTTTGGGTAATGGCCAACAATGGAGTCAGTGGTGCATCTAACCCTGCGATTCCTCTATTTAAAGGGGAAAATTATCACCTGTGTAGTTTGAAGATGAAGACTATGTTCAAATCTCAAGAGTTATGGGACATAGTGGAAAGTGGTTATGAAGAACCGGTGGTGACGCCAACGGCATCGGACCAGCGTTTGCATGAGAACCGTAAAAGGGATGCAGAGGCTCTATTTTTCATTCAGTCGGCATTGGATGATGAAATATTCCCTTGAATTGCAGTAGCTTCATCTTCCAAGCAAGCATGAGAGATTCTCAAAACTGAGTATTTCGGCGACAAATGGCTAATTGCTGTAAAATTGCAAACTCTTCAATCTGATTTTACTACTCTGACCATGAAGGAAAAAGAATCTATATAAAGTTTTTTATATCAAAAGTCTCTACTATTGTAAGTCATATGTGAACATATGGTGAAATTGTTACTGATGAGACAATTGTTAGTAAGGTTTTGAGAAGTCTAAATTCAGATTACAACCATATTGTTACTGCTATATTAGAATCTAAGGATTTATCAACCTATACTTTTGATGAGTTGATGAGTTCTTTGTTGTTACATGGAGAACGGTTCAAAGCATTTGACAAAAGTGAATAGAAAGTTTTGCAAGTAAAGGGAGAATCTTCTTATAAAGGGAAGAATGACCATACCGGTGGCAGGGGATATAGCAGAGGAGGTTTTAGAAGACGAGGCCGCCGCGGAGGCAAAGAACACGGTCATTTCGGAGGACGTGGTCAGCCTGGAGGAGCAAAATCCAGGAGTTATATTCAGTACCACTATTGCAAAAAAATTGGTCATAAAGAATCTGAATGTTGGAATAAGCAGAGGGATGAGCAGAAGCATGCATACATCACAGAATTGGCAAGTGAGGAGAGCAACCTATTCATGGCTCATGCAAGCAAAGATGGTGAAATAGATGGTGTTTGGTTCATCGACAGTGGATGCAGCAACCACATGTCTGGCACAAGATCGCTATTTAAAAATCTTGATGAAACTGAAAACACGGAGGTCCGACTTGGCAACGGCAAGCCAATTCAAGTAGAAGACAAAGTACAGTTGCTCTAAAAAATGAATGTGGTCATGTTAAGCTTATTCATGATGTGCAATATGCTCCATGTCTTGCACACAATTTTCTTAAGTGTAGGACAACTTACACCAAGTGGTTATTCTATTGTATTTGATAATGAGTCATGCAGTATTCAACATAAGCAATCTGCTAGCAAAATTTTCCATGTTAAAATGACTTCAAACAGAATGTTTTCACTTGATATGTCGACCGACGTAGATAATAGTGCATTGGTGGTTAAGGAGAATTTGGAGTCTAATCTATGGCATCTTAGATACGGTCATTTGAATAATAGAGTGCTGCAACTGTTAGCAAGCAAAGACATGGTCGTTGGATTGCTAAAAATTCATAATCATAGTTTTTGTAAAGGATGCGTGTATGGAAAGCAAACTAGTTCATCATTCCCTGTAGGAAAATCATGGAGAGCATCGACTCATCTTGAACTTGTACATGCTGATTTGCATGGTCCAATGTCTGTCGAGTCACTTGGAGGGAGTCGGTATTTTTTGCTGTTTATTGATGATTACAGTTGCATGAGCTGGGTGTTTTTCCTAAAATATAAATCTGAAGCATTTGAGTAAAGTCTTTGGTTAAGAAACAAAGTGGTTGTCTGATCAAGATTTTACGCACTGATCGAGGATGGGAGTTTGTATCAGATGATTTTAGTGCATATTGCGAGGAAAATGGAATTCACAGGGAGCTTACAACACCATATTCATCGCAACAAAATGGCATTGCGGAGAGAAAAAAATCATACTATTGTTGAAATGGGTAGATGCATGATGAAGGGAAGAGGTGTTCCAAAGCAGTGTCGGGGAGAAGCAGTAGCTACATCAGTCTATCTTCTCAATATTTCTCCCACAAAAGATGTCTTCAATCAGAATCCATATGAAGCATGGAAATGTCGCAAACCCAAGGTGAGTCACTTACGTATTTTTGGTTGTGTAGATTATGCTTTGATAAATTTTATCATAAAAACTTGATGAAAAATCTTCGAAATGTATATTTTTGGGTTATAGCATTCAATCCAAAGCATATAAGTTTTATAACCCTGTAAGTGGCAAAGTTTTTGTGAGTAGGAGTGTGAGATTTAATGAAGCAGGAAGTTGGTCTTGGGAAAATGGCACAAATGCAGAAAGTTCAAAGCTGAAAATTCCAGAAGATGATGGCTATGTGACAGAAGATGCATTTGTAGACACTAGTCCTCCATCTTCGACAAACAATAGACCTCCATCTTCACCAACCAGTAGCAACAACTCTTCTCCGGCTAACAACTTGTCCTTAAGTTCCAACTCGAAAAAGCCCCCTCAGAAGTTCAAATCTTTGAGAGAAGTATACGAATCATGTTCATTTGCGTTGTATGTACAAGAACCCACATGTTTTGAAGAAGCTATTAACAACGAAGTATGGGAAGTTGCATTGAAGGAAGCGATGAGGTTAATTGAACATAATCATACATGGGATTTAGTAGAGCTACCAGAAGGTAAAACGCCCATCGGACTGAAGTGGGTGTTCAAAGTCAAATGTCATGCAGATGGCACAATTCAAAAATACAAAGCTCGGCTCGTTGCTAAAGGCTATGCAAAACATCAAGGTATAAATTTTGATGAAACTTTCTCACCGGTTGCTCGTTTTGAAATGGTTAGAACTCTTCTTTCTTTTGCTGCAAAACTAAAATGGCCAATTCATCAATTTGATGTGAAATCAGCGTTTCTAAACGGAGATTTAGATGAGGAAGTGTATGTGAGTCAAACTAATGGTTTTGTTGTTAGTTGTAATGAGCACAAAGTATATAAGCTTAAGAAAGCTCTTTATGGGCTTAAACAAGCTCCACGGGCACGGTACAAAAGAGTTGACTCATATTTTCTTTTAAATGGATTTATGAGGAGTGAGAATGAGCCTGCATTGTATGTGAAAAAGTCAGAAAATGGCAACTTTCTAGTTAATTGCATTTACGTAGATGATATGATTTACATGGGATCAAAAGCTTTGGTGGTCGAGTTCAAGTCATGCATGCTAAAAGAATTTGAAATGTCAGATTTGGGAAGTTTGCAATATTTTATTGGTTTGGATGTAAAGCAACATGGAGATGGCATTTTTTGCTCACAAAAAAATGCAAAATATCTTCTTCTTAGATTTGGAATGCAGAGTTGTAAGGTGGCAGCAACACCCATGAATGCAAATGAAAAGTTGCAACTTGAAGATGGAACAAAACCTGCAGACCCGAGTTACTACCGAAGCCTTGTAGGCGGGTTGAATTATTTAACTCATACTCATCCTGATATTATGTATTCAGTAAGTGTGTTGTCTAGATACATGCATTTTCCTACTATGCAATACTTGGGTGCCACAAAGAGTGTGTTGCATTACATTGCTGGAACTACTGATTTTGGGCTTTGGTATTCAAATTCAACAAGTTACAGCTTCGTTGGATTTAATGAAAGTGACTGGGCGGGTAATATTGATGATCAGAAAAGTATGCCTGGGTATGTTTTCAACTTGGGCTCTGCAGCTATTTCATGGAGATCGAAGAAGCAGGATGTATTTGCTTTGTCATGGTCTGAGGCGGAATATGTTGCTGTAACCTTCGCAACATGTCAAGCTGTGTGGTTAAGAAGATTGCTGGTAGACATTGAATATGAGAAAATAAGTGCTACATCAATATTTTATGACAATAAAACTACAATTGCAATGACAAAGAATCCTTCATTTCACAGTTGTACTAAACATATTGATATACGGTATCATTATTGTAATGACCCGCATTGTCAGAGGTAATATAATTAATTTATTTAATTATATAAATAGTGATTTAGGGAATTAAATCATCGTTAATTAAATAATATGGAATATTTAATTAAATTAAATAATTAAATAATATATTTAATTCAGAAATAATCAAAAATATTGGGAATCACAATATTCTGTGAATGGGGTCGTCCCTTAGATTTAATTCAGCTTAGAGTTGAATTATATTGACGAATATATTCAATCGACGACAGTTTGAACGTATAACAATAATATAATTAAAATAGAGCGCGTAACGATGTGGTAGTTCGCTATTTGGCGATTTGAACTTCAACTGAATGTACAGGATTCGTTTTAAGCTGGATTTCTGTGAAACAAGAAACGTGTGGAGCTGGTGGAGTATATCTTTCCAGTGGAATAGAAAAATTGGGATTTCGTCGTGTAGATTTTAATTTACGTCCAAATCAAATTCTGGAAAAGTCGCTGTGGAATTCCTTTATAATTTATAAAGGAATTATTTATATTTTAAAAAGGAATTTCAATATAAATCGAATATCGGGTTGACCCAGATTGGAAATATCGAGTTATAAATCCTAGTAAAGCTGTATGGTATTCCACTGTGAATATAGACGATAATATTTAATTTTAAATATTTAATTTAATTATATTTAAATATATTTATATATTTAAATGGGTCATCCAGAGCTTTAAAATATAGCCACTTTTGCAAACGAAGTCGGAATTCGACGAAACTAATTTTGTTGGATCTGCATTGTCAAATAATTGTTAGATTCCAAGTTTCGTGATTTTTAGAGTCACTGTGTGGCCGTACGGATTTTTAGAGTGAAAAACAGTGAGTATTTCGATGGTTAAAAATAAGCTGCGTGAGCAAACGGAGTCGGAATTCGACGAAACCAGTTTCGTTGGGACCGTAATGTCGAACTCTAGCTATGTGTCCAGTTTCGTGATTTTTAGGTATCACATGTGATCATGCAGATTTTTAGAAAGCAAAATATATATAGAAATGGGAATATACCTGGAATATTTTATTCTAAAAATATCTAAATCTCCTATAAATAGAAATTAACACTTTCTAAACCCTCACTTCATTTTTCTAGGTCAGAATTTATCCGCCGTCACCTGTTCTTCCACAAAACCAAACCGACCCATTCAAAAATTCATAGAAAACCAAAATAAAACTCTATAAATTAGAATATCAACATATATGAATTCACTACTCATTTCTCTTCAATCTGGTGTTCATTTTGTGGTGTTCGATCAATGTTGGGTGCTCGACAGTTTCGAACAATGAAACTAGGGTTCATGGTTTGGTGATTTTGGGTGCATTGCAATTGAGTTTGAGGTCGCGTTTGTGATCCTGGGGGTTTTTCGCACCTGTGTTTGAATTCTGCTGGGATTCCATTGTCAGAAATGTCGTGACCTGTAGGGTCACCGTAGGATTTTAGCTGGAGACCGCACCGACCAGTGTGCGTCCGAGTTGACTGAAAATGGCGTAGGTGGAAGGAGAATGTGAAGTAAAGAATTTTGGTATTCATTTCGAGGTTTATCGTGGATTGAGGAGAGAACGATATGGGTTTGAAATCGTGGTAATGGGTTTGTGGTGAATACTGGAGCACGGAGACATCATTCGGGGAAGAAGGAAATATCCAGTAGCGGTTTTGGGCTTTAGAGGCTAGTAGGCCGGTTCAAAGAGTTAAGACCATTATAAAAATAAAAATCCAAGTTTTATTCTATTTAATGTATGTTAACTTCTTAATATCGTAACTTCTCCATATGATATCAGAATTGGACGAAAAAAGATCCGACAGGATCGTATGGACGGACACTACACAATGGAACTGACCGCGAGTCAATTGGAGTCCGTCACAATTTATGGCGAAATAAATTGTCCGTCGCAATCAAAGAACGCAAACCGATTATTTAATGGTTAACGCGCAACTGTGAGTAAAACTCACCAACTCTGAACAGTTATATTTTTACAATGTATTTTTAGAACTGTTAATCATCTGTTGATTTGCTCTGTGTGTGTTGATTGATTTAACTGCTAGTCTGTTAGTGGAAATTATATGTATATATATAATTATATATATAAACCGTTAAATATTTATATATTGATTCTGCTATCTGAATAATTTATATTGAACTGAAAGTGATGATAATCATATTGTGTAACATCTGTGGATGCAGGGAGACAGGTTGGAGGAATCCGACTGGATTCCTCAACAGTTTTTTATTGTTTTTCATATATTGTTATATGATGTGATATAAAATATGTGGGCACCGTTATATGTGCTTGGACGATATTAAACATCGTGATTTGATATAATTAAATACCATAACATACCGGAATGTTGATAAGGGAATTTTCAAAGTGATAGTGAAAATCTAATATTTATAAATGGAATATTTATAAATAAGAGATATTTATAAATTTGAATATTTACAAATAAGGAATATTTATAAATTGAAATATTTATAAATAGGAGATAATTTAAAAAGGAAATAAGTTCAAAACATTTTCTTTTTGAATGGAAAGGCCTATGTGGCGGGTTTGGGGATTTTCCCGATGCTCCCGTTACAAAGGAGGTTATGGCGAATTTTTCAGAGAATTTAAGGAGTTAGAATATTTGAAGAATAAATTTGAAATGGAAATATTTGTAAACCATTTACAAATAGAATTGAAAAGGAAACGTTATAAAAAGGAAATCATTTTTAAAGTTTAGAACCGTTATTTAAAAGTAAATATTTTCAAATGAATAAAACGTTGTTAAAAAGGAAATCATTATAAAGTGAATACAGTAAATCGAATATGGTATTCGAAAGGAGTTAAATCGAATATGGTATTCGAAGGGAGTAAATCAAATATGGTATTCGAAAGTTAGTAAAATGAATATGCTATTCGAAAGGGGTTAGTCGAGTCGAGTTAGTTGAATAGAGTTAACTAGTTCAGTAGAGTTAACTAGTTCAGTAGAGTTAACCAGTCCAGTAGAGTTAACCAGTTCAGTAGAGTTAACCAGTTCAGTAGAGTTAACCAGTTCAGTAGAGTTAACCAGTTAAATAGAGTTAACCAGTTGGGTTAAGTAAGTCAAGTTAACCAGTGAGTTAAGTAAGTCTAGTTAACCAGATGAGTTAAATAAGTTAAGTTGATCGAATCTAGTTATTCGATAGGAGTTAATCAAGATGAGTTAAATAAGTTAAGTTAATCGAATCTAGTTATTCGAGAGGAGATTATCGAATATAGTTTATTCGAAGGAGTTATCGATTATTAGTTAATCGAAGTGAGTTATAGAATATTAGTTAAATCGAAGGAGTTATCGAATATAGTTTATTCGATGGAGTTAATCGATTAGAGTTAAATCAAATGAGTTGATCGAATATAGTTTATTCGAATAGAGAAAAGGAGTTAATCAAATATAGTTTATTCGAATTGAGAAAAGGAGTTAATCGAATATAGTTTATTCGAATAGAGAAAAGGAGTTAATCGAATATAGTTTATTTGAATAGAGTAAATGAGTTAATCGAATATAGATTATTCGAATAGAGTAAATGAGTTAATCGAATATAGTTTATTCGAGTAGAGTTAGAGGAGTTATCGAATATAGTTTATTCGATAGGGGTTAAGTGAATTAGTTAAGTTAAACTAGGTGAATTAGTTAAGTGAATTGGTTAAGTTAACCAAAGTGAATTAGTCGAGTTAATCAAAGTGATTAGTTAAGTTAATCAAGATAAGTAAATCAAGTTAGGTTAATCGAGTTGAATTAGTCAGTCGAGTTAATAAATTGAGTTAGTCAAACCAAGTAAAACCAGTTAGAGTTAATTAATTAAGGTTGACCAGTTAGAGTTAATCAGTCAGAGTTAATCAAATAAAGTTAAGTAAAATTAGAACTGACTAGAGATTAGTAAATTGAATGGTTTTTTAAGTGCCTATCTGATGTTGGTTTCGGCCTTCGGAATTTATACTTAGGGGATTGTTCTCATACTAGTTTACAGTCAGGGACTGATAGTTGGGGAAGATTAGTGATTTGTAAATAAGCAGATGGAAACGTTTTCCAGTGTTAATAACATATATTTTCTAAGCATAGAAAATAAGGCAATGTGAATATATATATAGATATATGTTGATGATTGATCGATATAATTTCCATCTGGAAATAATATCGTTTTTTGCACACTTGTTTTTCTTTGATAGTTAAATCACAGACTATCGGAATTTTGATCATTTTAACGTTGTTAATATGGAGAGACCGGTTGGATTATTATCCAAAGAACCACTCTGTATTGGCATAAGTGTTGCGAATCATATATGCCAAAAATAATTGAAGACGGAGTAAAATGCAAGGGCTGTTGTGTAAGTCTTAGATAACAGTGACTAAGATGGATATACGGAATAGTGCCTTCGGTTTGTCCAGTCCCAGGACAACTTGTTTGGACGAAGGTCTGACAGAGTATATCCAATGGATCGCGTAAGTTGATCTGTTCAAACGTATTCACGTTTGGTGGCAGAGGAATTCGTTTCTCTAAGCTGTATACCCGTGTTACTTTTGGATAAATCAATTTGTGATTTCGAGGGTATGACGATGTGACATTCTAAGTGAATGAGGATGACTTGTGTGGATGAATGTCTGACAGAGTATTTCCAGAAAGGTCACGCACATTGATTTCTTCAACCATACCAAGAGTGGGGCGGAGAAGGAAACTTCTTTAGCTAACGCGTAATGTACTGTTGTAGACGTCAATTAGTGATTTTCGATGGATCTGACAATGTGGCATTCAAAGTGAATCTGATGTGATGATAAACGCGTAACTTCTAGCCTCATCATCTGGTAAATGACAGAAATCGGGTAGTTAACATGGCTAAGTCGGTCGCACCGAAGTAGGGTGTATAATCACCTATCTTGAGAATATTCATTTGCTTCTTTAATCTATCAATGCTGTCCCATATATATATGGTAACGGTTGCTGATCCCAACCGTTGGTGATATACATTCGATACACTCAAGCAAAATGAGTGGTCGGTCATGTGTGGCTGAGTTACAAGATGTTCTTGTTGAACTCCAGTGTATCGTTCCCAGAGTACACTGATCGGAAGGTTGTTCCATACCTTGTCATAGTTGGAAATCCATTACCCAATACGTGCTAGCAGTTTTGATTGTATACCATATATGTAGAATGTGAGATGAAAGCGTTTCTGCTAGATGATTAGTATATTGTGGTTGATAGACATTATTATAATATCAAAAGGTTTTGATATAAAGATATTTTGGATTCTCATAAGGGAAAAACCCGTTCCGTTCTGCGGCGTGATCTTATGAGATATCGTTTACTTGTTCATATACCTGTTTAAACTGTTTTACTCATACCAGTCCCATGACTGACCCGGAGTTTACTTTGTTGTTTTCCCTAAACTCTTGGGTGCCTAAATTTGTACGGGCAGTCAAGTAGTCGGGATTTTACAGATACACTTGTAGAGCTTGGAGCATGAGGCTACAGGATTCTATAGCTATTATTATTTCCGCTGTTGTTATAAGTGTTGTACTGTGATAAGTGCTATTGTATACATAACTGTTTGTATTTCAAAAGTTATGTTATATTTTATTCGTTCCGCTGTGAGATTCGTGTTACTCTGATGATAATGTTCTTCTTCTTCTTCTATTCTATAAGTTCTATCTTATCTTTCCTCACCCTCTAATTTCTTTGATTAATTACTGGGATTTTTCGATGTTTTGGTTATCGACATCGAGCTTATGTCGATAACCAAAGTCACCAAAAATCTGGGTCGTTACA
Source organism: Allium sativum (assembly GCA_030737875.1). Classification (NCBI taxonomy): domain Eukaryota; kingdom Viridiplantae; phylum Streptophyta; class Magnoliopsida; order Asparagales; family Amaryllidaceae; genus Allium; species Allium sativum. The sequence continues at coordinate 266,023,110 of CM060920.1, read as the reverse complement.
GTTGGTATCAGAGCTTAAGTTAAGAATTACCTTGGCTCCGTAGCGTGACTTGGTAGAGATAGGGTTAGTAATACCCTAGATTGAGTTGAGTGTATATATACGAGTGCGTATTTGTATTTGATATAAAAATGGTTTTATATTGTGGAGATTCATTGGCTGAGTTGTTTACGAGTTCTAGTCGATCAGTTTGATCCACTGTATCGGTAGGAGTAAATAAATACTTGAATACGATGGACCGACACAGTATGGATATGTAATATATTATCATATATTAGATATATTGGTTGTAATTATAATCGAATGAGATTATAAAGTGAAATGGTTTTGTATAACCAATCAGAATCACATAAGTAAAGTATATGAAATAAGATGAATTAAATATGAATTTAAATCAGATTTGGAATTAAAATAAGGAAATTTTAAGTTCCTGGGAGATTTTGAGATTTTTTCAAAATGGATGTATTTAGTAAGGGTTTTGAAATGATATAGTATTGAAATCACTTGGGTCACTGGAAAATAATTCCGATGATGACTGCGCAGTATCATCGGTGTGATTTTCAAGTTCTAAGTGGTGGATTACTACCAGAGATTTTGATTTGAATTGTTTTGAGAAAACAAGTTGTTTAGAAATTCAAAGGTTTTGAATTGGTATTATGATTTCAAATTTGATTTGAAATAAAACCGGGAATTTAAGTTCTAGAAATTAAAATTTAACTTGTGAAGTTAATTCGAATGGGATGGTAAAAGTAAATAATAAACCAGAATTTAACTTGAGATGATAGGTTGAGAAAAACTGAAGTGATTAGAGAATAATCTGGATTTGAAATGATAAGTTAAGAGTTTGGAATTTGGAACTCGAATTTGAAATTAAATTCGGCTTCAATAAGCGAATGGTTGTGTTAAGAATAACTTGGTTGGAGTTGATTGGGATGGCATTTGTATATGCCGAGTTGATAACAGATGGTAGGGATATAATGATATACCCAACAAAAAGGTACAAGTTTATATTTTATATGAGTTTGGAATTTATGAGCCGAATTGGCAAGCCGTTTGGCGTTTTGATTTTCTTTTGGGTTGAAGAAGGCCCAGAGAGGTGAGTTGGAGTTTGAGCTATTGACTAGTACAAAGGAGGTGCTGGCGAAATTTTTCGAAAGTTTAAAGTATTAGAAAATTTTCAGAATTTTTGAAAATTTTAGTTAGTCGGAATGAATAAATATTTTAGTCGATATTAATTGGTTCACTTAAAATCAGAAATAAGGGGTAAACAAATCTTAGGAATTCCAATAGGTAGGGTCGTCCTCTAACTTAGCAATTTCGAGGACGAAATTATTTTAAGTGGGGAAGAATGTAATGACCCGCATTGTCAGAGGTAATATAATTAATTTATTTAATTATATAAATAGTGATTTAGGGAATTAAATCGTCGTTAATTAAATAATATGGAATATTTAATTAAATTAAATAATTAAATAATATATTTAATTCAGAAATAATCAAAAATATTGGGAATAACAATATTCTGAGAACGGGGTCGTCCCTTAGATTTAATTCAGCATAGGGTTGAATTATATTGACGAATATATTCAATCGACGACAGTTTGAACGTATAATTATAATATAATTAAAATAGAGTGTGTAACGATGCGGGAGTTCGCTATTTGGCGATTTGAACTTCAACTGAATGTACAGGATTCGTTTTAAGCCGGATTTCTGTGAAACAAGAAACGTGTGGAGCGGGTGGAGTATATCTTTCTAGTGGAAGAGAAAAATCAGAATTTCGTCGTGTAGATTTTGATTTACGTCCAAATCAAATTCTAGAAAAGTCGCTGTGGAATTCCTTTATAATTTATAAAGGAATTATTTATATTTTAAAAAGGAATTTCAATATAAATCGAATATCGGGTTGACCCAGATTGGAAATATCGAGTTATAAATCCTAGTAAAGCTGTATGGTATTCCACTGTGAATATAGACGATAATATTTAATTTTAAATATTTAATCTAATTATATTTAAATATATTTATATATTTAAATGGGTCATCCAGAGCTTTAAAATATAGCCACTTTTATAAACGAAGTCGGAATTCGACGAAACAAATTTTGTTGGATCCGCATTGTCAAATAGTTGTTAGATTCCAAGTTTCGGGATTTTTAGAGTCACTGTGTGGCCGTACGGATTTTTAGAGTGAAAAACAGTGAGTATTTCGATGGTTAAAAATAAGCTGCGTGAGCAAACGGAGTCGGAATTCGACGAAACCAGTTTCGTTGGGACCGTAATGTCGAACTCTTGCTACATGTCCAGTTTCGTGATTTTTAGGTATCATATGTGATCATGCGGATTTTTAGAAAGCAAAATATATATAGAAATGGGAATATACCAGGAATATTCTATTCTAAAAATATCTAAATCTCCTATAAATAGAACTTAACACTTTCTAAACCCTCACTTCATTTTTCTAGGTTAGAATTTATCCGCCGTCACCTGTTCTTCCACAAAACCAAACCGACCCATTCAAAAATTCATAGAAAACCAAAATAAAACTCTATAAATTAGAATATCAACATATATGAATTCACTACTCATTTCTCTTCAATCTGGTGTTCATTTTGTGGTGTTCGATCAATGTTGGGTGCTCGACAGTTTCGAACAGTGAAACTAGGGTTCATGGTTTGGTGATTTTGGGTGCATTGCAATTGAGTTTGAGGTCGCATTTGTGTTCCTGGGGGTTTTTAGTACCTGTGTATGAAGTCTGGTGGGATTCCATTGTCAGAAATGTCGTGACCTGTAGGGTCACCATGGGATTTTAGCTGGAGATCGCACCGACCAGTGTGCGTGCGAGTTGACTGAAAATGGCGTAGGTGGAAGGAGAATGTGAAGTAGAGAATTTTGGTATTCATTTCGAGGTTTATCGTGGATTGAGGAGAGAACGATGTGGGTTTAAAATCGTGGTAATGGGTTTGTGGTGAATACTAGAGCACGGAGACATCATTCGGGGAAGAAGGAAATATCCAGTAGCGGTTTTGGGCTTAAGAGGCTAGTGGGCCGGTTCAAAGAGTTAAGACCATTATAAATATAAAAATCATGGTTTTATTTTATTTAATGTATGTTAACTTCTTAATATCGTAACTTCTGCATACGATATCAGAATTGGACGAAACAAGATCCAACAGGATCATATGGACGGACACTACACAATGGAACTAACCGCGAGTCAATTGGAGTCCATTACAATTTATGGCGAAATAAATTGTCCGTCGCAATCAAAGAACGCAAACCGATTATTTAATGGTTAACGCGCAACTGTGAGTAAAACTCACCAACTCTGAACAGTTATATTTTTATAATATATTTTTAGAACTGTTAATCATATGTTGATCTGCTCTGTGTGGGTTGATTGATTTAACTGCTAGTCAGTTAGTGGAAATTATATATATATATAATTATATATATATATAAACCTTTAAATATTTATATATTGATTCTACTATCAGAATAATTTATATTGAACTGAAAGTGATGATAATCATATTGTGTTACATTTGTGGATGCAGGGAGACAGGTTGGAGGAATCCGACTGCATTCCTCAACAGTTGTTTTTTTTCCATATATTGTTATATGATGTGATATAAAATCTGTAGGAAATTATATGTGCTTGGACGATATTAAACATCGTGATTTGATATGATTGAATACCATAACATACCGGAATGTTGATAAGGGAATTTTCAAAGTGATAGTGAAAATCTAATATTTATAAATGGAATATTTATAAATAAGAGATATTTATAAATTTGAATATTTATAAATTGAAATATTTATAAACAGGAGATAATTTAAAAAGGAAATAAATTCAAAACATTTTCTTTTTGAATGGAAAGGCCTATATGGCGGGTTTGGGGATTTTCCCGATGTTCCCGTTACAAAGGAGGTTATGGCGAATTTTTCAGAGAATTTAAGGAGTTAGAATATTTGAAGAATAAATTTGAAAAGGAAATATTTGTAAACCATTTACACATAGAATTGAAAAGGAAACGGTATAAAACGGAAATCATTTTTAAAGTGTAGAACCGTTATTTAAAAGTAAATCTTTTCAAATGAATAAAACGTTGTTAAAAGGAAATCTTTTAAAGTCAATAAAGTAAATCGAATATGGTATTCGAAAGGAGTTAAATCGAATATGGTATTCGAAGGGAGTAAATCGAATATGGTATTCGAAAGTTAGTAAAACGAATATGCTATTCGAAAGGGGTTAGTCTAGTCGAGTTAGTTGAATAGAGTTAATTAGTTCAGTAGAGTTAACTAGTTCAGTAGAGTTAACCAGTTCAGTAGAGTTAACCAGTTCAGTAGAGTTAACTAGTTCAGTAGAGTTAACCAGTTCAGTAGAGTTAACCAGTTCAGTAGAGTTAACCAGTTAAATAGAGTTAACCAGTTGGGTTAAGTAAGTCAAGTTAACCAGTGAGTTAATTAAGTCAAGTTAACCAGATGAGTTAAATAAGTTAAGTCGATCGAATCTTGTTATTCGATAGGAGTTAATCAAGATGAGTTAAATAAGTTAAGTTAATCGAATCTAGTTATTCGAGAGGAGATTATCGAATATAGTTTATTCGAAGGAGTTATCGATTATTAGTTAATCGAAGTGAGTTATAGAATATTAGTTAAATCGAAGGAGATATCGAATATAGTTTATTCGATGGAGTTAATCGATTAGAGTTAAATCAAATGAGTTGATCAAATATAGTTTATTCGAATAGAGAAAAGGAGTTAATCGAATATAGTTTATTCGAATAGAGAAAAGGAGTTAATCGAATATAGTTTATTCGAATAGAGAAAGGGAGTTAATCGAATATAGTTTATTCGAATAGAGTAAATAAGTTAATCGAATGTAGATTATTCGAATAGAGTAAATGAGTTAATCGAATATAGTTTATTCGAATAGAGTTAGAGGAGTTATCGAATATAGTTTATTCGACAGGAGTTAAGTGAATTAGTTAAGTTAAACTAAGTGAATTAGTTAAGTGAATTGGTTAAGTTAACCAAAGTGAATTAGTCGAGTCAATCAAAGTGATTAGTTCAGTTAATCGAGATAAGTAAATCAAGTTAGGTTAATCGAGTTGAATTAGTCAGTCGGGTTAATAAATTGAGTTAGTCAAACCAAGTAAAACCAGTTAGAGTTAATTAATTAAGGTTGACCAGTTAGAGTTAATCAATCAGAGTTAATCAAATAGAGTTAAGTAAAATTAGAACTGACTAGAGATTAGTAAACTGAATGGTTTTCTAAGTGCCTATCTGATATTGGTTTCGCCCTTCGGGATTTATACTTAGGGGACTGTTCTCATAGTAGTTTACAGTCAGGGACTGATAGTTGGGGAAGAGTAGTGATTTGTAAATAAGCAGATGGAAACGTTTTCCAGTGTTAATAACATATATTTTCTAAACCTAGAAAATAAGGCAATGTGAATATATATATATATATAGATATATGTTGATGATTGATCGATATAATTTCCATCTAAAAATAATATTGTTGTTTGCACACTTGTTTTTCTTTGATAGTTAAATCACAGACTATCAGGGTTTTGACCATTTTAACGTTGTTAATATGGATAGACTGGTTGGATTATTATCCAAAGAACCACTCTGTATTGGCATTAGCGTTGCGAATCATATATGCCAAAGATAATTGAAGACAGAGTAAAATGCAAGGGCTGTTGTATAAGTCTTAGATAACAGTGACTAAGACGGATATACGGAATAGTGCCATCGGTTTGTCCAGTCCCAGGACAACTTGTATGGACGAAGGTCTGACAGAGTATATCCATTGGATCGCGTAAGTTGATCTGTTCAAATGTATTCACGTTTGGTGGCAGAGGAATTCATTTCTCTAAGCTGTATACCCGTGTTACTTTTGGATAAATCAATTTGTGATTTGGCGGGAATGACGATGTGACATTCTAAGTGAATGAGGATGACTTGTGTGGATGAATGTCTGACAGAGTATTTCCAGAAAGGACACGCACATTGATTTCTTCAACCGTACCAAAAGTGGGGCGGAGAAGGAAACTTCTTTAGCTAACGCGTAATGTACTGTTGTAGACGTCAATTAGTGATTTTCGATGGATCTGACAATGTGGCATTCAAAGTGAATCTGATGTGATGATAAATGCGTAACTTCTAGCCTCATCATCTGGTAAATGACAGAAATCGGGCAGGCAGCATGGCTAAGTCGGTCGCACCGAAGTAAGGTGTATAATCACCTATCTTGAGAATATTCATTTGCTTCTTTAATCTATCAATGCTGTCCCATATATATACGGGAACGGTTGCTGATCCCAACCGTTGGTGATATACTTTCGATACACTCAAGCAAAATGAGTGGTCAGTGACGTGTGGCTGAGTTACAAGATGTTCTTGTTGAACTCCAGTGTATCGTTCCTAGAGTACACTGATCGGAAGTTGGTTCAATACCTTGTCATAGTTGGAAATCCATTACCCAATAAGTGCTTGCGGTTTTGATTGTATACCATATATGTAGAATGTGAGATGAAAGCGTTTCTGCTAGATGATTAGTATATTGTGGTTGATAGACATTATTATAATATCAAAAGGTTTTGATATAAAGATATTCTGGATTCTCATAAGGGAAAAACCCGTTCCATTCTGCGGCGTGGTCTTATGAGATATCGTTTACTTGTTCATATACCTGTTTAAACTGTTTTACTCATACAAGTCCCATGACTGACCCGGAGTTTACTTTGTTGTTTTCCCTAAACTCTTGGGTGCCTAAATTTGTACGGGCAGTCAAGTAGTCAGGATTTTACAGATACACTTGGAGAGCTTGGAGCAGGAGGCTTCAGGATTCTATAGCTATTATTATTTCCGCTGTTGTTGTAAGTGTTGTACTCTGATAAGTGCTATTGTATATATATCTGTTTGTATTTCAAAAGTTATGTTATATTTTATTCGTTCCGCTATGAGATTCGTGTTACTCTGATGATAATGTTCTTCTTCTTCTATTCTATAAGTTCTATCTTATCTTTCCTCACCCTCTAATTTCTTTCATTAATTACCGGTATTTTCCAATGTTTTGGTTATCGACATCGAGCTTATGTCGATAACCAAAGTCACCAAAAATCCGGGTCGTTACAATTTTGTTCGAAGTCTTGCTGCAAATAGAGAGATAGAACTGAAGTTGTGGCACAAATGAATAGATTGCTTGTAACACCCCGTGATTTTAAATATTAATATAAACGAATTTAAAGAATAATTAAGTACAAATATGAGAATTAAGGGAAATGGGTTAAGCCATTGCGTTCGTCTCGGAATTCTGCTTGAGATAGACTGAATTTGCGTAAAACGGACACTGTACGAAGGAGATATGGAGGAATGAAGTTAGACAGAAAACCTGAAGTCGACTAGAATGCACTGGCGCACTTCACAGGTGCACTAGTACAAAAATGCACTAGCGCACCTGCCAAGTGAGCCCATGTTCGGCTAAAGACGTGCACAGATTGCTAGAGTGTTCTGATCTGAACAGTGAGTCATTGCTGAGTCATTAGGGCAGAGGTATTATCCAATCTTGACTGGATGGTCTTGATTGCTTCTAGGGTTAATCTGACGGTTCTAAATTAATTAAAACTCTATATAAGCAACCTAACTCTCAAACTAAAATCACACTAATTCATACCAAAAGCCGTCATGCCGTCAATCGAGAACCTAGAGTAGCCGCCGTTCTCTTTCAACTCAGAAACAAGATAGAAGCAAGAATCAAAATCAAATCAAATCTAATCTAAATAACAATTAGTCTACATCAAAGGCGAGCAATTCAATTTCAGAATACAGATCCAAGAAAGACAAGACTATTCTTTTGTTTGTGAGTATAATATCTTTCACAAATTAATTAATTAATTTAATTGTGATAAGTTATAATTGGGATTGTAAGAATATGATTTTGAATCCTGTGATGTTATCATTGATGCTCTGTTATTGTGGATCTGTTTCATATGTTAAATTGTACGTGATTAACTAGATTCATCTTATGCTAATTTTTGAATTTATGCAAGTTTGGAATGTTAAATCATATGCTAATTTATGAATTTTATGCAAGTTTGGGATGTTAAAAGATATGTGAATCTTATGCAAATTTGTTGGTGGATTATACACAAGTTCATATGTGAAATCATGTAGGTACATATGCTAGTTTATATGTAAACACGTGACACTAATTTACATGTTTAGATCCATATGCAAGTTCACATCTTTATGTTTAGATCCATATGCAAGTTCACATCTTTATGTTTAGATCTATATTTTGATCCATGACAATACATAGTTATGCAAATTTATGCCCATTACCTATGCTAGTTTTGAATCATATGCTAGTTTGAATGAAATTCACAGGAAAACCATATCCATATATGCAAGTTATTGGCTATGGAAACTTATGTCATGATTCTTAGATCTATTTTATGTTGTGATGTTGCTTTTCTTTTATAATTTAGACTATTTGCAAGTCTAACACATGTCATATTAAAACTTACGAATAACGTGGGGACAATGGGAAAATATTGAATATATATAATTGTGAATTGGCATAAAATAGCCTAAAAAGGCATATAATTAATTTGAGGCATTAATTGGTATAAATTATATACCTAAAATTATGGACATAATTTAGGTGACAATTATGGACATAAATAAATTTGGAATTTATTGACAAATTTGAATAGGGATATTAATCCAATTTGGGGTTAAATAATTATGTAACAACCCGAAAATCTGGGCCGGTTTAAAATTTTTATTTTGGCAATTTTAGCGAATTTTTATTATTTAAAATGAATTATTTTAAATAATATCGACGAGAAATTTATTTTGAATGGAATTAGAACGTATATATTATATACGTCGTCGTTAGAATATAAATAATTATTTATAATTATAAAAGAAATTGAAAATGGCGCGGTAGTTCAATAATTTGATTTCAAACTTCAAATGAATGTACCGGGTGCAAAACAATCCAGATTTTAGTGAAACCAAAAATAATAGGATCTATTTGATGATATCATTCCAACGAATCCGAAAAATCAAAATTTCATAGCGGGAATAAAAAGATATGCCCAGTTGAAAATTCTGAATAGTCGCTATGGAATTCAGGCCCTTAAAAATAGACATTTTGCAAACGACCTCGGATTTCGACGAAACCACTTTTGTTGGGTCTGTGATGTAAAGTTATTGCTAGGTTCCAATTTTCATAATTTTTCGAATCAATATGTGAGCGTGGCAAAGGAAAACGCGTTTGACCAGTTTCAGTTGATTTTAATCGACTGGAAAATGGCCATTTTTCAAATAGTCTCAGAATTCGACGAAACTAGTTTTGTTAGGACCCTATCGTCAATACGAAGCTAGAAAATATTTTTCTGCAATTTATAGAGTTCGTATGTGACCCCGGTAAATTGAAATGTGCGTTCAAATTCAATATATAGAGTTATATGCTGACTTTAACGGATATTGATCGAAACGTTCGAATCAGCGTACGATACATATCCCATTGTGTTCGGAATGGGGGTAATTAGCTATGGACGACAGTCGGTGGGCCTCGTTACGAAGTCAAAATAAAAAGGTTGCTTTTTGAAATTAAATAATTAAATATATATATAATAATATAATTCCTCCTCCCCCTTTCATTCGTTCAGAAGAATAAAAAACAAAATAAAGACGCTGGATCTCGCTCCCCCACGACCGCTCTCTCCTCCTCCTCCACCGTCGAAGTCGCGACCCTCCCCCTTTGGCCCCGACGCCTCCGCCCAGACTCCCACCTCGTCCACCTTCATCCGCGAGCCCCCCCTTCCACAAATCGAGCACCGCGAACCCTAGGACCACCCCCCCACCACCACCGAGAACCGCCAGCTACCCTCCCCTCGCCGGCGCTGCAACCACCCACCTTTCCCCCCATTCGAACGCGCAAAAACCTCCGCCCCCTTCCTCCCTAATCCGAGCACCCTCCTTCGACCGATTAAGGTAATTTTTTTTTTACTTTTACTTTTTTCTTTAATTTATTAAACTAGTTTTAATGCATTTAGAAAATCAGTTTTTATATATTCTACCAAGTTGAAAGGAAGAGATTTTTGCGATAAAAAGATTTGATTTTTAATTCTATAAAGATTTGATTCTTAGTGAAGTAAAGACGAGATTTTTATAGTGTTAAAGACGAGATTTTTATTCGTATAATTTTGGAATATTTATTCGGAGGAAGCTATGGTTTTATTCGTATGGAAAGGGGATTTCTATCCATATAAAAATTCGATTTTTATATACTGAATAGCAAAGTAAAAATTCGATTTTTATATATTGAATAGCAAAGTAAAAATTCGATTTTTATATATTGAATAGCAAAGTAAAAATTCGATTTTTATATATTGAATAGCAAAGTAAAAATTTGATTTTTATATATTGAATAGCGAAGTAAAAATTCGATTTTTATATATTGAATAGCGAAGTAAAAATTCGATTTTTATATATTGAATAGCGAAGTAAAAATTCGATTTTTATATATTGAATAGCGAAGTAAAAACTCGATTTTTGTATATTGAATAGCGAAGTAAAAATTCGATTTTTATATATTGAATAGCAAAGTAAAAATTCGATTTTTATATATTGAATAGCGAAGTAAAAATGTGATTTTTACATATCGAATAACGAAGTAAAAATGTGATTTTTACATATGTAGAGAATACGGGCAAAGAAAGTGACAATAGGCAAGAACGACGAAGATTTCTACATAAGAAGTGTCGTGGCATCGGATAGCTATCGGTGAGAACTTCTCACTCAAAATCTCTTTTTCTAGTTATATATATATACTAGGATGCAGACGGTGTTTAGTAGCACCCGACACCCGTCATCCATAGACCATGGATGGCTTGTTTGTTTAATTGTTTGGTTGTAGTTGGTTAGATTATTTGGTTTGAATTGAATTGTTTGGTGAAATGAAATTGATTTGATTGATGTGTGAATGGCGTGGGCCTTCACTAGACCGGGGATAAGGCTAGGCCTTGTCCCGTTTCTAGTATCGTGTCGTTATGCCGCCGAAATTTTCTAAAAATAAGTTAGAAAAATAAAGATAACATTTTATTTAATAAATGAACCGAATAGGATATTCATAGGTTGAATAAAATAGTTTGATCGTTAAAAATATAATTTTTAACGTGAATGTGAACAAATAAATATTCATTTGCAAACCGGACGGTTTGTTTATGTACACTTATTTGAAGGACATTGATTGGGACGATAAATTTTACACATCGCCCAACTGCACAACTAAAATCTGTGTTTGATTGCTTGAAACCCCACACGGGTATTGGGATGATATTTGACGTACACTAATCCCGATTGTTTAGTTGTATGTCGATCGGTTGATTGACAGGCTGTTATAAGCGTTGAATATTTATATTTGATGCTTATACAGTGTAGAATGCACTTTGGATGATGGTTGATTATTCATTGTTGTTGATATATACATGTGTTGTAGAAAATCCTTATAATTAACATTATATGGTAATTTATTGTGCCTCATTCCAGTTTTAAAATAGAAATATTTGAAAAAGAAATATTTGAAATAGAATATTTGAAAATAGGAATATATGAAACCGTATTGATTAGATTGACGCCATTTTGATGTGAACGATATTTATATCGATTTTATTCATTTTATAAGGAATATCGAAAGTGATTTCAAAATCTGATATTTTGAAAAGAATTGAATATAAATAAATTCGAATTGAAATTGAATATAAATAAAGTCGAATTGAAATTGAATATAAATGAATTCGAATTGAAATAAAATAGAATTGAATTCGAATTGAAATTGAATTGAAAACGAACTGAAATTGAATTAGAAATCAATTTGAATTGAAATCAATTTGAAATGAACTTAAAATGAATTTAAATTGGAATATTCAATTTTGATTGAAATTGAATATGAAGTTGAAACCGTTTTGAAAACGAATTTAAAACGATTTATAAATCACGTTTTGAATTGAAATCGACGAAGTATATATTATATATATTATATATATAATATAATGGCCTGAATAGAACGCGTCGCGCAGCGGCAGTTCGCGAATTTCGACCATTGACTTCGAACGGATATTACGGGAGATCCGATCGTCTGATTCTCCTAAAACCGGAACCGTTGGGTTCGTATCGAAAAGAGCTTTCTAATGAATATTAGAAATTTGAAATCTAACGGTTGGATTTGGAATTATATCCAAATCAAATTTGAAACAGGTCGTTGTAAGTGCAGTTCGATGGCCGTTGATGGAAATCGACTGTACGGGCCTTGATAAAATTATTAAAAATAGTAATAATTTGTGTGAAATCATAAGAAATGATTTAGAAAGAATTGGGATGAAAAACTCCATATTTGAAAGGATAAAAATAGATTTTTATCAAAATGAACTAGTTTTGAACTAGAAGTATAATTCTATTTTTTTTTTATAAATAAACTAGATTAGAAATGGTTCTGAAAATAACCAGAATTTCCAATGATTGCATTGGAGTGGATTTGAATCGAAATTGTCTTCGGAATATTTCGATGTTGGAATTCGTGATTATACAGATATTGTTATGGAAATTTGAAAGATATATATATTTATATCGTTATTTCCAATACGACATTTGTTAATCGTAGAATTTGATATTGAATATAAGCCGATATATTTTCTATTCAGAGCCTTGTATTGAATATCAAATGTGATTTGGTTTTGTCGTGAATGGTGTCTTCATTAACACTGTTCTTGAACCCAGTTGAGAAAAGATTAAATCTTTTTATTTAGATTTAATGAAGTGTACCAATTAAATAATATTTAATTGGAATTGAATTCGAATTAATTTTTGGGTTTATTGTGAGCAGTGTTTTAAATAACACTTGTTCTTTAACCCAATAATTAATTGAATGTGATCTTGGGGTTTATCGTGAACAGTGTTTTTAAATGATACTGATTCTTTAACCCCGTTAAAGATTAAAACTTAGTGGAGTTTTAATGAATCTTTAATTAGATTGAAAAGATCGAGAATGGAGTATCACCAGTTTTCCTCCAGGCGATAGTTAAATCTTTAATTAGATTTGAACGTGAAATGGTAATTGAATTTACCGATAACACTGTGGTATTAGATATGAAGTATTACCAGTTTTACTTCATGGGATGAATAGGTTGGAATTGGGAAATTAAAATAAATGATTATTTCTGTAAGGTTCGCTAATCCCGACTAGTTTGAATTTATATTCAAAAATAGATTAAAGAATAAATTTTAATGATTTATCTTTGATAAAATTAATGGGAACCTTTCCCTATGAATGTAAAATTTAGAAACTAACGTTTGGTTAGCCAAGCAGAATGGTTTTCTGGATATTGATCTGATGTTGGTTTCGGCCTTCGGGGTTAATATTTGGGGAATTATTCTCTTGATCAATTTACGGTTAGTGACCAATGAATTGGAATGAGGCATATGTTGTGTTTGTGTAACACTTATTTAAAATATACGCGAGTTATTCGGAAAGACCAGGTTTATCCCATTCTGAATAACTGATACGACGATAAGTCGAAGATGAAGACGGTGGTCGAAGACCGGAAGTCTTCACGTCGTTTGGGTGATTACTGATGATCTTGATTGGGCAGTACACCCAAGAAGATGGAAACAGTTGGTGATCGTCCAGACGTACTTGGAGATCGATGGATATGCGGGGTACCAGGTGCCTCCGGTTTCGTTCAGACCCAGAACGGACTTGTAAATGGACTGTGTGTCAGACATTGGATTTTAGTCTGTGTGATTGATCTCTATTAAATATATATCTGTCTGGCGGCGGAGAATTTATTCTCTTGCTTAACGCCCTTCTCTGAGACGTACGAGCTCCGGGGTTATATATTGATGGATATCAAACGCATGGAGTGAATTGCCTGTGTGGCATGCCTAAGTGGCAATTAGTCGAGGCTTCGGTTGAAAAGAAAAAGTCTTGTGGTGATGATCAAAGCACAGCCTGTGTGGCACAGCTTTGTGTAACGTGAATTCGCGATCCTCGCACTCCGGTTGTGAACCAAAAACGGGAGAGGACCTCAGGGAGGGCATGCATTTCTTTCTAGCTAGGGTGGTGTCAGTGACCTACCAGCCTTGACATTTATATACTTTTCACCTGTGTGGTTGTTGCTATTGCGAGGCGCCTCGGTTTGATTGGACGATCCGGGTCCGATGGAGTCATTCGTTGGCTCATTTACGCCCCAAAGGGCGGGGAAACGTAGTGTTCAGGCATAATAATCCACATCGGTGGACCAGCCCTGTCGCTCCATGGGGCAGTTGCGGCTCTTCCTGAGGCTCGGGCTAGACAGTCTCGAATTGGTAGAGGACGATCCCTGGCCTCGGTTCACAGACGGAAATCCAATTTCCAAATATGTGACATTTGCGTTTTTATTTGTAGAGCCTAGTATGGCGACATGATATATGGTACCCATGCCGCCTATGATTGATACTTATGATTTGAAGTTGTTTTATACACTATGCACTTGTAAAAGTATCAAATGATTTGTTTTAAATGTATCAAGCATTCTTTGGCTGTTATAAGGGAAAACCCTATCCCCCGGCTTGCGTTGCATTATGTGATAGGACCTGGGTCTTATAACAGCTTCATTTTTCCTTATTTAGCATTGCGCTGTTGTTTTATGCACTGGTATTCTTGGGAAGAAACCCGTTCCGTGTTATACGGCGTGGTCCCTTGATTCACCTAACTTTAAAACAAAGATTAATAACTGTTTTAGTTCTCACACCAGTCACATGACTGACCTGGAGTTTATTGTTTTAACCTAAACTCTGGGTGCCCTTATTTTGACATGGGCAGCTTGTAGTTTTGATTTTGCAGATTTATATTCACAGGATCCTGGTTAACAGCTGGAACGATATCCGGAAAGCTTTGTATCTGTATATCTCCTTCTAGTTGTGTATTGTATTATCTTCCGCTGCTATGTATTTAAAATGTAATTTAAATCTCTGATATTTCTGTGTAATGTATATTCATTTATACTCTGTATATTCTTGTAATCTGATGCATTTTTGTAATATACAATGAAATGTTCTTCTGTCTGCGTTCTGATTTGTCGTGTTCTCAAACGATAGGGCGTTTCGAACGGTCTGGGTCGGTTTAGCGACTGGTTCGGATCGAGCGAAATTCCTTTTCGTCACAGCTGGTATCAGAGCTTTGGTTTACAAAGCTCAAAGAACAAGGCACATTAGAACCATACGAAAGAATTCATCAGAATCTGGATTAGTAATATCCAACGGGAATGACTCTTTAGAGATGGGATCAGTAGTATCCTAAAACGAGTGTGAAGAGTATGTTTTTAAAGTGAAAACAAATTTTGTTTTGAAAATCTAAATCAATTATTCGTATTTGATTATTTATTTGTGGACAGTCCAGTATATAAAGATTTTGCATATACGCCTTGCAAATGTGTATTTGAAGTTTTAATATACTGGATAGATATAGAATTACACTCGAATCGCCCGGAGATGATTTTGATGATGGAGCTCCATCATTAGAATTCATGTTCGAGTGACGACAGTGGACTTTATATATATTTCCTATTGACTGGTGTGAGAACCAAAATTAGATAGGGTTTATTGTTATGATTTGACATCAAAAATGTGATTTTTGACTATATATATCAAAGTTATGAATTTCAAAAGCTAATCAACTAATTGATTGATGTTTGTGTTGTTTGTTTAATTGTTTGATAATTTTGAACCACTTATGCCTAATTGAATCATATATTGAATTATATTGAAAATTGGTTGCATTTGCTTGCATATGCTTGTACTTACATTGAACATGTCATAGCAAGGAGGCTAGAGCCAGAGAATAAAATTTGTTTGCCCGACAAATAGGTACATGTTTACTACATAATTTACTGTTTTGTTTGGGTGACGATGATTTTATGAGTCTATTGGCTAGTCGCTTGGCTTTTTCTTTTTCTTTTTTGAGATCAGAAGGCCTGTATGGCAATTTCGGGATTTTTCCCGTGGCTCTCGGTGCAGGGGAGGTTATGGCGAAATTTTTCAAAAATTTAGGGTGTTAGCCAAATTTTTGAAGAATTTGAAAATTCTCAGAAACTGAAAAGTTGGAGAATGGAAGCCAGATCGAACGTAGAATTGATTGATCAAACCACTTTCGACTTTGTTCCTTTTCGGGGACGAAAAGTTTTAAGTGGAGGAGATTGTAACAACCCGAAAATCTGGGCCAGTTTAAAATTTTTATTTTGGCAATTTTAGCGAATTTTGATTATTTAAAATGAATTATTTTAAATAATATCGACGAGAAATTTATTTTGAATGGAATTAAAATGTATATATTATATACGTCGTTGTTAGAATATAAATAATTATTTAAAATTATAAAAGAAATTGAAAATGGCGCGGTAGTTTGATAATTTGATTTCAAACTTCAAATGAATGTACGGGGTGCAAAACAATCCGGATTTTAGTGAAACCAAAAATAATAGGATCTATTTGATGATATCTTTCCAACGAATCCGAAAAATCAAAATTTCATAGCGGGGATAAAAAGATATGCCCAGTTGAAAATTCTGAATAGTCGCTATGGAATTCAGGCCCTTAAAAATAGACATTTTGCAAACGACCTCGGATTTCGACGAAACCACTTTTGTTGGGTCCGTGATGTAAAGTTATTGCTAGGTTCCAATTTTCATAATTTTTCGAATCAATATGTGAGCGTGGCAAAGGAAAACGCGTTTGACCAGTTTCAGTTGATTTTAATCGACTGGAAAATGGCCATTTTTCAAACGGTCTCAGAATTCGACGAAACTAGTTTTGTTAGGACCGTATCGTCAATATGAAGCTAGAAAATATTTTTCTGCAATTTATAGAGTTCGTATGTGACCCCGGTAAATTGAAATGTGCGTTCAAATTCAATATATAGAGTTATATGTTGATTTTAACGGATACTGATCGAAACGTTCGAATCAGCGTACGATACATATCCCATTGTGTTCGGAATGGGGTAATTAGCTGTGGACGACAGTCGGTGGGCCTTGTTTCGAAGTCAAAATAAAAAGGTTGCTTTTTGAAATTAAATAACTAAATATATATATAATAATATAATTCCTCCTCCCCCTTTCATTCGTTCAGAAAAAAAAACAAAATAAAGACGCCGGATCTCGCTCCCCCCACGACCGCTCCCTCCTCCTCCTCCACCGTCGAAGTCGCGACCCTCCCCCTTTGGCCCCGATGCCTCCGCCAAGACTCCCACCTCGTCCACCTTCATCCGCGAGCCCCCCTTCCACAAATCGAGCACTGCGAACCCTAGGACCACCCCCCCACCACCACCACCGAGAACCGCCAGCTACCCTCCCCTCGCCGGCGCTGCAACCACCCACCTTTCCCCCCCCATTCGAACGCGCAAAAACCTCCGCCCCCTTCCTCCCTAATCCGAGCACCCTCCTTCGACCGATTAAGGTAAATTTTTTTCCTTTTACTTTTTTCTTTATTTTATTAAACCAGTTTTAATGCATTTAGAAAATCAGTTTTTATATATTCTACCAAGTCGAAAGGAAGAGATTTTTGCGATGAAAAGATTTGATTTTTAATTCTATAAAGATTTGATTCTTAGTGAAGTAAAGACGAGATTTTTATAATGATAAAGACGAGATTTTTATTCGTATAATTTTGGAATATTTATTCGGATGAAGCTATGGTTTTATTCGTATGGAAAGGGGATTTTTATCCATATAAAAATGGGATTTTTATATATTGAATAGCAAAGTAAAAATTCGATTTTTATATATTGAATAGTAAAGTAAAAATTCGATTTTTATATATTGAATAGGAAAGTAAAAATTCGATTTTTATATATTGAATAGCAAAGTAAAAATTCGATTTTTATATATTGAATAGCGAAGTAAAAATTCGATTTTTATATATTGAATAGCGCAGTAAAAATTCGATTTTTATATATTGAATAGCGAAGTAAAAATTCGATTTTTATATATTGAATAGCGAAGTAAAAATTCGATTTTTATATATTGAATAGCGAAGTAAAAATTCGATTTTTATATATTGAATAGCGAAGTAAAAATTCAATTTTTATATATTGAATAGCAAAGTAAAAATTCGATTTTTATATATTGAATAGCGAAGTAAAAATGTGATTTTTATATATCGAATAACGAAGTAAAAATGTGATTTTTACATATGTAGAGAATACAGGCAAAGAAAGTGACAAGAGGCAAGAACGACGAAGATTTCTACATAAGAAGAGTCGTGGCATCGGATAGCTATCGGTGAGAACTTCTCACTCAAAATCTCTTTTTCTAGTTATATATACACTAGGATGCAGACGATGTTTAGTAGCACCCGACACCCGTCATCCACAGACCATGGATGGCTTGTTTGTTTAATTGTTTGGTTGTGTAGTTGGTTAGATTATTTGGTTTGAATTGAATTGTTTGGTGAAATGAAATTGATTTGATTTATGTGTGAATGGCGTGGGCCTTCACTAGACCGGGGATAAGGCTAGGCCTTGTCCCGTTTCTAGTTGTAACGACCCGTGTTTTGGCACTCGAATATGTAATTTAATTTATTTAATTTAAATATTATATTGGGAATATTAATGGAATTTAATATCTAATTCGCTATTTAAACGAAGTTGAACGTTATATATTTATATAATTATAAATCGAGCTCGAAAATGGCGTGCAGTTCGAAAATTTGAGTTTTGAACTTCAATCGAAAATACAGAGTTCGATATAAGTCGGATTTCTATGAAACAAGACACGTTGGAACCGTATTGACGATAGTTTTCATATGAAAGAGAGAAATCTAGATTTCGTGTTATAGTTTGATAGTTATGGCCAAATCAAATTTTGAAATAGTTGCTATGGAAATTCGTTATTAAATTATAGGCCTTTAAAATAGCCGTTTTGCAAACGGACTCAGATTTCGACAAAATCAGTTTCATTAGAACCGTATCGCTAAATTATTGTACGATGGTGAATAGCATGGAAAACCGATGTCGTATGTGGCCACGGTAACCGAAAACGCCCGTTCATTTTCTATAGCGCGTGATTTATATAATAAAGGGGTATTTGAGTGTAACTTGAGCAGACGATCGAATTAGGCCACGAAACCAGTTCCGTTGAGTTCGTATCGTCGATTAGAGTCAGGATATATATATAGTTTGTTATTTTTAGAGATCGAGAAATTTGGCGAAAAAGGGTAGGGCGGTTCGAGGTAAAAACAGCCTACCGGGGCAACAGTCTCAGAATGCGACGAAATTAGTGCCATTGGGTTCGTATCGAAAAGTTATTGTCGATGTTCGCAGTTTCAAGTGGATTTGATTTATCTGGTGACCGTGGAAAAATTAAACGCGTGCTCATTTCTGGTTTCATAAGGGAAATTTTTTCATACGACCTCAGATTTCGATGAAACTTGTCCCATTGGGTCCGGGATATCGTTTTACATCAAGAACAGCCTTTTTATCAGTTAACAGAAATCATTTGTAGAGGCTTTAATCAACTACTTTACGTTGAAGTTTTAAATATTGATATTTTATAAAACCATTGAAACCCATATGCATCTTACATGCTACTGCCGCCATTCTTTTCGTGATCAGCTAACCTAAAAAACATGCTTCCCTTTATGCGTACATTTCAAACCGTACATTCTCCTTGACTACCAGGTAATCTAAATTACTTGGTCGCCAAATTTCCTTTCCGTGCCGACCAAGTGCTCAAATTTCAATCCTACCCACACAGCTATACTATAGGGTCTCTGCAAACCTATATCTAAATGCCTTGCCATCCACGAAATCCTCTCCTATAAAAGCCACTTTTATTCCTTCAGTTTTTATCGTTTGTTTTCAGAAAAGCAAACCGATGCGCTTCCAACGGAAAAAAAAAGGGAAAAAAAACGTTAAGGATTGGAAGAGTATGGGGAGGGGAAGGCTCATGCGTGGGGGATGTGGTGGCGATAGGAAGTACTGGAAAGGACGCAGCTTCGGTCGAAGTAAGAGGGGTGAGGTGTTGCGGGAAGGCTACATGCGAAGGGATGTTTGCATGAAGAAACATGGGGAAGCAAATACGGTGAAGTCCATGTGTGTATGGAAGTGTGCACTTATGTACAGCAAGCTTTTTGGGACAATGAAGTGGGGAGGTTAGCAGACAAGGTGGCGCAGCGGGGTCCTTCTGACGTGAGGAGTGATGGAAGAGGAATGAACCACGGTGTAAGGGAAGCAGCTATGTGGTTTTCAAAATCGGTGAGGGTTGGGGTTTCTAAATGGAAGCAGGTAGTAATCCATGAAGAAGATAGCAAGGTGTCGGCCTTCTATGCATGTTTACGGATATAATTAGTTAAATTCATAACTTAATTAACAAAATTTCAATTAAAATAATTACATTGAAATAAGTGCAGGGACTAGCATGCAAAGCCAGCCAAACGAAGTTCCAGAAGTAAGGTGGGCCTCTAACGTTGATTTAAAGAGAGTAATGGGAATTTAATTAGTATTAGAAGAAAGTAAGAATGTTATTAATATCAGCTTGAACAGGACCTGGTTCATCGGAAAGGAGTTGGAATGCAGAAGATCTTGGCCGTACTGGAATGTGGTAGAACCAATCATCGAGGAAGTATGAAAAATGGAAATGAGAGGATCAGCACCCATCTGAAATAACGAGAAGTAATTATATTTAACTAAGGATATAATTAAGAAATAATAAGAAATTAATTTTTCATGATGCGTATAATATAAATAACTTTTTGTCCTGTTAACAGAATTTAACGAAACAAAGAGCATGGGGATCGCAATAACTAGATCTACATTTTGGAACTAATCTGGATGTTGCAGGAGACCATCGAGATTTACTGTTAAATTAAACACTGTTTAATTTGATTGTAATCGAACCGCTCAACGACCAAATCAAGGTGAGTTAAACTCACTCAGTTACCCTTTTTATATTTTATATAAATTGGGTGTTTTTTTTATTTTGTGTGCTCTGCTTGCCAATAATTGACTGTTTGCTAGTTATACACTTGTTTGTTGATTTAACTAATGAAATTAAACTGTGTTTAATTTCAATGGAATACCAAATCGTTATTTTTAATGATTGGTTCCAATAAAGGTAACTCACCTTGGTTGGTCACGTTTATTTATAAACGTGTTTTAAATGGTTGAATTGTTTGCGTTGCTTGTGGTTGATGTTGAATGGTTGCTATTTAGTATTATCAGTTAAACAAAACTGAACCATCTGATTTGAGAAAAACATTGTGAATACAGGGACGAACAGGTTGGAGGGATCCAACCGGATTCCTCAAATGTATTATTTATTTTCATATGCTCATATATGAACTGATCTGTTTGTGTGATTGATTTGATGGTTGATTATTAATTGAATATTCAACATCTGTTTGGTTTGAACCAATAGGTGATATTGGTTAAGTGTTTGGCAGAGTATGGCCTTTAAAACCAATCGAGTTATAGACAGTGATTCACCGTCAGGTGAATCGATAGAGTTGAGGTTATAAAATTTATTTTATAACCAGAGTTAAATTTGAATTATATTATTTGAATAAAAGTTATTTAAGTAAAATAAATAAATAAATATTTTATTTTTTTAAGACTTTAATTTGTTATGAAGTTATTTTGCAAAGCAAATGCTGATGTTAATCAGATTTACCAGTTGAAGAATAAGAAATGAATTAAATGGTAAAACCTTAAAAAAATTGTTTTGAAAACAAATAATTAGAATCTATTTAAATTAATTGTATTTCGAATTAATTTAAAGCGAGGATTGTTGAAATCGGTTAATGAGGTAATCAAGTTTTTGAGTTAATTAAATCGACCGTTTGGAATTAGAATTGTTTATCAAGCTAATGTGTTTTGACTAAAATAGTTAAATAAATATTGTTTGAATTTAAATAAAGATTTAAAAGGGATTTAATATTTAATTTAGTTAATAAAGGGATTAACTACTAAAGTAGTTAATGTTTGAAATGAGTTATTATTTTAATTAATGATGAATTTAGGAATATATTTTTAAATGGGAATTCATTTAAAAAGTTACCGAATGTGAGATGCAAGCCAATTGAATGGTGAAAGGAAATAAACGTACTCAATTATATGAATTAAGTGAAAGGAGATTACGATAAAAAGGGTTTATTATAAAACCAGAGGTTTTAAGTGAGATTCAAAGTGTTAAGACGTTAATTTTACATTAACGTTATTTGAAAACGAGATCAAGTAAAAAGAAGAATTTTAAATGAGATTTCAAAATGGGAAATTGAATATAGTATTCGAGATAGAATTAGCCAAACATAATTATTCGGCTAAGTTGCCATTTCGTACGACTGCTAGCGTAATTCGCAGGGCTGTAGATAGCCTACGGCAGTCGGATGTTTCCTGAGGGAATCAGGCGTAACCATTGTGATCGCTGTGATCTAGAGTCGAGCGAATAGAGTTAATCGATTAGAGTTAAATCGAATTAGAAGTATTCAAATATCGTATTTTTGAATATTTAAAGAATTAGAAGTTTTAATTTAACAAAAGTAAATCAGTTGTTAAAGGCCAAGTGATGCTGAATACTGAACCAGTGAACTCATTGGAGTGTCATGTTTGAAACACTGTATATTTTGATAGTTAAAACACCGATTATCAAATCTGGCCAATACGATTGTTGGTATGGAAAGACCGGGATCGAATTTATATTCGAAAACCATTCTGACCAACAAATACGTGAAGATCTCAGAAGATGATCGAGATGGAGCATTGAAGACCGTGGGTTTTCATAAACGGAAGAACCACTAATATTCTCTGCCTGGCAAGCAGTGATAAGCTGTGATTCTGTCATAGTTGGAATCAACGGGTTGCAAGGACTTCTCGCTACTAATCCATGGGGTGATTCCTAGATGGATGCGGTAGGAGAGTGCCTTCGGTTCATCCTGTTCCTGGATGACGTATATGGACGAAGGTCTGACAGAGTATTTCCAAAGGATCGCGTACGTTGATTTCTTCAAACGTACGATAGTTGTTGGCAGGGAATTGCCATTCTCTAGCTTTCGGCTAGAGTATTTTTGTGGACGTCAATTAGTGATATCTGATGGATCTGACGATGTGGCATTCGAAGTGAATGGCGACCAGATGTTCAAGAGTTAATTCTGGCCTCAAGCCTCATCAACCGGGAAATGACAAAAATCGGGCAGGCAGCATGGCTATGTGGGTCGCTCCCATTAGGGTGTATAATCACCTATCTAGAGGAAGTCCTATTTGTTTCTTAAATCTATGTTTCGATGCTGTCCCTTTTCGGGAGACGGTTGCTGATCCCAACCGTCGGTGATATACATTCGATACACTCAAGCGAAATGAGTGGTCGGTCATGTGAGGGCCGGGTTGCAAGAAGTTCTTGTTGTACCCAGTGTATTCGTCTCTAGAGATACACTATCGGAAGGTGGACCCATACCTTGTCAAGTTGGAATCCAATCTCCAATAAGCGCCCACGGTTTTTGATTGTATACTATATATGTAGAGCGTGAGATGCAAGCGTTCTACTAGATTGTTATTTACTTGTATATAGACATTATTATAATATCAGAAAAGATATTAGTTCAAAATGTTTTGGGTTATCGTAAGGTAAAAACCGTCCGTGTTTATGTGTGGATTTGGTCTTACGATTATCCTTTTCTTTTGAAAAGATTTTTGAACTCTAAAATCATGATTGGATGATTTACCCTTATTACTGTGCGAGTTTATCTCACTCTGGTTCACCAGACTGACCCGGTGTTTGTAAATGCTCGGGTTAGGCCGGGTGGTACAGGTTCAGGTTATCGACTGCTGTGAAGAGACGAGCTGGAAGAGTCCAGACGTATGATATTACTACTATTCCGCTGTGTGTTGTATATGGGAACAGATCATTATAACTGTCCCAGTGTATGATGTACTCTGATACTGTAAGTATTTCCAAGCTTTCAATAAAGATTATTTCTGTATTATATTTTGTTCCGCTGCGATGTGAGACTCTGTGTGGTGTTTCTTCTTCTTCTATTCTAATATTTCTATCTTATCTATTCTCACCCTCTAACTTCTTTCTATAAATGATCTGGAATGTTCGATGTCTGAATGGTCAACATGGTAGTTTGATGTTGATTTTCGGAGTCGAAAATCCCGGTTCGTTACAGTGGTATCAGAGCTTAAGGTTAAGTGATTACCTTGGCTCTGTGGCGTGACTCAGTAGAGATGGGGTTAGTCATACCCTAGATTGAGTTTGAGTATATATATACGAGTGAACGTATTTGTAGATTTTATAAAAGTTGTTTTATATCGTGGAGATTTATTGGTTGGGTTGTTTATGAGTTCTGATCGATCAGTTTGATCCACTGTATCGATAGGGGTTTATAAACACTCGAATACGATGGGTCGTCACGATATGTTTTGAAAAGAGGGTAAATGAAATAATTTTACCCAAATTATATTTTAATATAAAAGGATGATTAATATTTGAAGTATTATAGTATATTGGATGTGATGGTTGATTATAATTGAAATGGTTATATAAATAACCAATTAAAATTCGGAATCAGATGAATTAAATCTGAAATCTAAATCAGAACTAGAATTAAAATGCTGAAAACTGGGAAAGGTGTTCATAAAGGGATTTGAATTGAATATATGAGAATTTTAAAATCCTGGGAGATTTTAAGTTGTTTACAAGCATCGTGAATTTTATTTTGAAATAAATTTCAAGATGAAAGGGTTTAAAATTGATGGTTTGAAAAGATATAGTATTGAACTCACTTTGATAGCTGGGAGATAACTCTGAGGATGCTGGCCACATCATCAGTGTTCATTTCCGAGTTCTAAGTGACGGATTGCTACCAAAAATCTTGTTTAGAACTGCTTTGGGAAAACAAGTTGATTTGAATTCCGAAAGGAAATAATTTATTTTAGAAAAACTAAACTATTTAAAACTCCCAGGAGAGATAGCATGAATTAAAACAAATTAAAGAAATTGTGAAAGCAATATGAATCGAATTGAAACCAATTAACTAGAAATTGAATTGGGATATAATATATCAAGTTGAATTAGATTTTGAATTGGGAGACAGGAATCTGAAATGGTGTTGGATTGGTAATTTAAGAGTTGAAATCAATGATGGATGGAAGTTGAGTTAAGAATGGAATTTGGCTTGGACACGTGAAGAATTTAGTTCGAAGGATGAAATTGGAATTTTGTTTGGAAATGCATTTGTATATGCTGATAGGGCAGCAGATGGAAATGATATAATGATATGCCCGACAAAAAGGTACACGTTTATTTTTATATGGGTTTGGTGATTTATGAGCCTATTTGGCAAGCCGCTTGGCTGTTTTATTTTCTTTTGGTTTGGAGAAGGCCCAGAGAGGCGAGTTGGAGTTGTACCGATTGAGCCGTATAGAGGAGATGCTGGCGAATTTTTTTGAAATTTAAAGTGTTAGAAAATTTTCGATATTTTTGAGAATATTTATTCACGGTATTGAATTGGTTTCAAATTTAATATAAAATTTGATTTGAAATGAATGAGTTTATAACGTTCTTTCTTACCTTAGCAATTTCGAGGACGAAATTATTTTAAGGGGGGAAGAATGTAACGACCCGTGTTTTGGCACTCGAATATGTAATTTAATTTATTTAATTTAAATATTATATTGGGAATATTAATGGAATTTAATATCTAATTCGCTATTTAAACGAAGTTGAACGTTATATATTTATATAATTATAAATCGAGCTCGAAAATGGCGTGCAGTTCGAAAATTTGAGTTTTGAACTTCAATCGAAAATACAGAGTTCGATATAAGTCGGATTTCTATGAAACAAGACACGTTGGAACCGTATTGACGATAGTTTTCATATGAAAGAGAGAAATCTAGATTTCGTGTTATAGTTTGATAGTTATGGCCAAATCAAATTTTGAAATAGTCGCTATGGAAATTCGTTATTAAATTATAGGCCTTTAAAATAGCCGTTTTGCAAACGGACTCAGATTTCGACAAAATCAGTTTCATTAGAACCGTATCGCTAAATTATTGTACGATGGTGAATAGCGTGGAAAACCGATGTCGTATGTGGCCACGGTAACCGAAAACGCCCGTTCATTTTCTATAGCGCGTGATTTATATAATAAAGGGGTATTTGAGTGTAACTTGAGCAGACGATCGAATTAGGCCACGAAACCAGTTCCGTTGAGTTCGTATCGTCGATTAGAGTCAGGATATATATATAGTTTGTTATTTTTAGAGATCGAGAAATTTGGCGAAAAAGGGTAGGGCGGTTCGAGGTAAAAACAGCCTACCGGGGCAACAGTCTCAGAATGCGACGAAATTAGTGCCATTGGGTTCGTATCGAAAAGTTATTGTCGATGTTCGCAGTTTCAAGTGGATTTGATTTATCTGGTGACCGTGGAAAAATTAAACGCGTGCTCATTTCTGGTTTCATAAGGGAAATTTTTTCATACGACCTCAGATTTCGATGAAACTTGTCCCATTGGGTCCGGGATATCGTTTTACATCAAGAACAGCCTTTTTATCAGTTAACAGAAATCATTTGTAGAGGCTTTAATCAACTACTTTACGTTGAAGTTTTAAATATTGATATTTTATAAAACCATTGAAACCCATATGCATCTTACATGCTACTGCCGCCATTCTTTTCGTGATCAGCTAACCTAAAAAACATGCTTCCCTTTATGCGTACATTTCAAACCGTACATTCTCCTTGACTACCAGGTAATCTAAATTACTTGGTCGCCAAATTTCCTTTCCGTGCCGACCAAGTGCTCAAATTTCAATCCTACCCACACAGCTATACTATAGGGTCTCTGCAAACCTATATCTAAATGCCTTGCCATCCACGAAGTCCTCTCCTATAAAAGCCACTTTTATTCCTTCAGTTTTTATCGTTTGTTTTCAGAAAAGCAAACCGATGCGCTTCCAACGGAAAAAAAAAAAGGGAAAAAAAACGTTAAGGATTGGAAGAGTATGGGGAGGGGAAGGCTCATGCGTGGGGGATGTGGTGGCGATAGGAAGTACTGGAAAGGACGCAGCTTCAGTCGAAGTAAGAGGGGTGAGGTGTTGCGGGAAGGCTACATGCGAAGGGATGTTTGCATGAAGAAACATGGGGAAGCAAATACGGTGAAGTCCATGTGTGTATGGAAGTGTG
This sequence comes from Allium sativum, assembly GCA_030737875.1. Lineage (NCBI taxonomy): Eukaryota > Viridiplantae > Streptophyta > Magnoliopsida > Asparagales > Amaryllidaceae > Allium > Allium sativum. The sequence goes on along the minus strand of CM060920.1, from coordinate 265,995,872 downwards.
CACTTATGTACAGCAAGCTTTTTGGGACAATAAAGTGGGGAGGTTAGCAGACAAGGTGGCGCAGCGGGGTCCTTCTGACGTGAGGAGTGATGGAAGAGGAATGAACCACGGTGTAAGGGAAGCAGCTATGTGGTTTTCAAAATCGGTAAGGGTTGGGGTTTCTAAATGGAAGCAGGTAGTAATCCATGAAGAAGATAGCAAGGTGTCGGCCTTCTATGCATGTTTACGGATATAATTAGTTAAATTCATAACTTAATTAACAAAATTTCAATTAAAATAATTACGTTGAAATAAGTGCAGGGACTAGCATGCAAAGCCAGCCAAACGAAGTTCCAGAAGTAAGGTGGGCCTCTAACGTTGATTTAAAGAGAGTAATGGGAATTTAATTAGTATTAGAAGAAAGTAAGAATGTTATTAATATCAGCTTGAACAGGACCTGGGTCATCGGAAAGGAGTTGGAATGCAGAAGATCTTGGCCGTACTGGAATGTGGTAGAACCAATCATCGAGGAAGTATGAAAAATGGAAATGAGAGGATCAGCACCCATCTAAAATAACGAGAAGTAATTATATTTAACTAAGGATATAATTAAGAAATAATAAGAAATTAATTTTTCATGATGCGTATAATATAAATAACTTTTTGTCCTGTTAACAGAATTTAACGAAACAAAGAGCATGGGGATCGCAATAACTAGATCTACATTTTGGAACTAATCTGGATGTTGCAGGAGACCATCGAGATTTACTGTTAAATTAAACACTGTTTAATTTGATTGTAATCGAACCGCTCAACGACCAAATCAAGGTGAGTTAAACTCACTCAGTTACCCTTTTTATATTTTATATAAATTGGTGTTTTTTTTATTTTGTGTGCTCTGCTTGCCAATAATTGACTGTTTGCTAGTTATACACTTGTTTGTTGATTTAACTAATGAAATTAAACTGTGTTTAATTTCAATGAAATACCAAATCGTTATTTTTAATGATTGGTTCCAATAAAGGTAACTCACCTTGGTTGGTCACGTTTATTTATAAACGTGTTTTAAATGGTTGAATTGTTTGCGTTGCTTGTGGTTGATGTTGAATGGTTGCTATTTAGTATTATCAGTTAAACAAAACTGAACCGTCTGATTTGAGAAAAACATTGTGAATACAGGGACGAACAGGTTGGAGGGATCCAACCGGATTCCTCAAATGTATTATTTATTTTCATATGCTCATATATGAACTGATCTGTTTGTGTGATTGATTTGATGGTTGATTATTAATTGAATATTCAACATCTGTTTGGTTTGAACCAATAGGTGATATTGGTTAAGTGTTTGGCAGAGTATGGCCTTTAAAACCAATCGAGTTATAGACAGTGATTCACCGTCAGGTGAATCGATAGAGTTGAGGTTATAAAATTTATTTTATAACCAGAGTTAAATTTGAATTATATTATTTGAATAAAAGTTATTTAAGTAAAATAAATAAATAAATATTTTATTTTTTTAAGACTTTAATTTGTTATGAAGTTATTTTGCAAAGCAAATGCTGATGTTAATCAGATTTACCAGTTGAAGAATAAGAAATGAATTAAATGGTAAAACCTTAAAAAAATTGTTTTGAAAACAAATAATTAGAATCTATTTAAATTAATTGTATTTCGAATTAATTTAAAGCGAGGATTGTTGAAATCGGTTAATGAGGTAATCAAGTTTTTGAGTTAATTAAATCGACCGTTTGGAATTAGAATTGTTTATCAAGCTAATGTGTTTTGACTAAAATAGTTAAATAAATATTGTTTGAATTTAAATAAAGATTTAAAAGGTATTTAATATTTAATTTAGTTAATAAAGGGATTAACTACTAAAGTAGTTAATGTTTGAAATGAGTTATTATTTTAATTAATGATGAATTTAGGAATATATTTTTAAATGGGAATTCATTTAAAAAGTTACCGAATGTGAGATGCAAGCCAATTGAATGGTGAAAGGAAATAAACGTACTCAATTATATGAATTAAGTGAAAGGAGATTACGATAAAAAGGGTTTATTATAAAACCAGAGGTTTTAAGTGAGATTCAAAGTGTTAAGACGTTAATTTTACATTAACGTTATTTGAAAACGAGATCAAGTAAAAAGAAGAATTTTAAATGAGATTTCAAAATGGGAAATTGAATATAGTATTCGAGATAGAATTAGCCAAACATAATTATTCGGCTAAGTTGCCATTTCGTACGACTGCTAGCGTAATTCGCAGGGCTGTAGATAGCCTACGGCAGTCGGATGTTTCCTGAGGGAATCAGGCGTAACCATTGTGATCGCTGTGATCTAGAGTCGAGCGAATAGAGTTAATCGATTAGAGTTAAATCGAATTAGAAGTATTCAAATATCGTATTTTTGAATATTTAAAGAATTAGAAGTTTTAATTTAACAAAAGTAAATCAGTTGTTAAAGGCCAAGTGATGCTGAATACTGAACCAGTGAACTCATTGGAGTGTCATGTTTGAAACACTGTATATTTTGATAGTTAAAACACCGACTATCAAATCTAGCCAATACGATTGTTGGTATGGAAAGACCGGGATCGAATTTATATTCGAAAACCATTCTGACCAACAAATACGTGAAGATCTCAGAAGATGATCGAGATGGAGCATTGAAGACCGTGGGTTTTCATAAACGGAAGAACCACTAATATTCTCTGCCTGGCAAGCAGTGATAAGCTGTGATTCTGTCATAGTTGGAATCAACGGGTTGCAAGGACTTCTCGCTACTAATCCATGGGGTGATTCCTAGATGGATGCGGTAGGAGAGTGCCTTCGGTTCATCCTGTTCCTGGATGACGTATATGGACGAAGGTCTGACAGAGTATTTCCAAAGGATCACGTACGTTGATTTCTTCAAACGTACGATAGTTGTTGGCAGGGAATTGCCATTCTCTAGCTTTCGGCTAGAGTATTTTTGTGGACGTCAATTAGTGATATCTGATGGATCTGACGATGTGGCATTCGAAGTGAATGGCGACCAGATGTTCAAGAGTTAATTCTGGCCTCAAGCCTCATCAACCGGGAAATGACAAAAATCGGGCAGGCAGCATGGCTATGTGGGTCGCGCCCATTAGGGTGTATAATCACCTATCTAGAGGAAGTCCTATTTGTTTCTTAAATCTATGTTTCGATGCTGTCCCTTTTCGGGAGACGGTTGCTGATCCCAACCGTCGGTGATATACATTCGATACACTCAAGCGAAATGAGTGGTCGGTCATGTGAGGGCCGGGTTGCAAGAAGTTCTTGTTGAACCCAGTGTATTCGTCTCTAGAGATACACTATCGGAAGGTGGACCCATACCTTGTCAAGTTGGAATCCAATCTCCAATAAGCGCCCACGGTTTTTGATTGTATACTATATATGTAGAGCGTGAGATGCAAGCGTTCTACTAGATTGTTATTTACTTGTATATAGACATTATTATAATATCAGAAAAGATATTAGTTCAAAATGTTTTGGGTTATCGTAAGGTAAAAACCGTCCGTGTTTATGTGTGGAAGTCTTACGATTATCCTTTTCTTTTGAAAAGATTTTTGAACTCTAAAATCATGATTGGATGATTTACCCTTATTACTGTGCGAGTTTATCTCACTCTGGTTCACCAGACTGACCCGGTGTTTGTAAATGCTCGGGTTAGGCCGGGTGGTACAGGTTCAGGTTATCGACTGCTGTGAAGAGACGAGCTGGAAGAGTCCAGACGTATGATATTACTACTATTCCGCTGTGTGTTGTATATGGGAACAGATCATTATAACTGTCCCAGTGTATGATGTACTCTGATACTGTAAGTATTTCCAAGCTTTCAATAAAGATTATTTCTGTATTATATTTTGTTCCGCTGCGATGTGAGACTCTGTGTGGTGTTTCTTCTTCTTCTATTCTAATATTTCTATCTTATCTATTCTCACCCTCTAACTTCTTTCTATAAATGATCTGGAATGTTCGATGTCTGAATGGTCAACATGGTAGTTTGATGTTGATTTTCGGAGTCGAAAATCCCGGTTCGTTACACTAGTATCGTGCCGTTATGCCGCCGAAATTTTCTAAAAATAAGTTAGAAAAATAAAGATAACATTTTATTTAATAAATGAACCGAATAGGATATTCATAGGTTGAATAAAATAGTTTGATCGTTAAAAATATAATTTTTAACGTGAATGTGAACAAATAAATATTCATTTGCAAACCGGACGGTTTGTTTATGTACACTTATTTGAAGGACATTGATTGGGACGATAAATTTTACACATCGCCCAACTGCACAACTAAAATCTGTGTTTGATTGCTTGAAACCCCACACGGGTATTGGGATGATATTTGACGTACACTAATCCCGATTGTTTAGTTGTATGTCGATCGGTTGATTGACAGGCTGTTATAAGCGTTGAATATTTATATTTGATGCTTATACAGTGTAGAATGCACTTTGGATGATGGTTGATTATTCATTGTTGTTGATATATACATGTGTTGTAGAAAATCCATATAATTAACATTATATGGTAATTGATTGGGCCTCATTCCAGTTTAAAAATAGAAATATTTGAAAAAGAAATATTTGAAATAGAATATTTGAAAATAGGAATATATGAAGCCGTATTGATTAGATTGACGCCATTTTGACGTGAATGATATTTATATCGATTTTATTCATTTTATAAGGAATATCGAAAGTGATTTCAAAATCTGATATTTTGAAAAGAATTGAATATAAATAAATTCGAATTGAAATTGAATATAAATAAATTTGAATTGAAATTGAATATAAATGAATTCGAATTGAAATAAAATAGAAATGAATTCGAATTGAAATTGAATTGAATTGAAAACGAACTGAAATTGAATTAGCAATCAATTTGAATTGAAATCAATTTGAAATGAATTTAAAATGAATTTAAATTGGAATATTCAATTTTGATTTGAAATTGAATATGAAGTTGAAACCGTTTTGAAAACGAATTTAAAACGATTTATAAATCACGTTTTGAATTGAAATCGACGAAGTATATATTATATATATAATATAATGGCCTGAATAGAACGCGCCGCGCAGCGGCAGTTCGCGAATTTCGACCATTGACTTCGAACGGATATTACGGGAGATCCGACCGTCAGATTCTCCTAAAACCGGAACCGTTGGTTCGTATCGAGAAGAGCTTTCTAATGAATATTAAAAATTTAAAATCTAACGGTTGGATTTGGAATTATATCCAAATCAAATTTGAAACAGGTCGCTGTAAGTGCAGTTCGATGGCCGTTGATGGAAATCGACTGTACGGGCCTTGATAAAATTATTAAAAATAGTAATAATTTGTGTGAAATCATAAGAAATGATTTAGAAAGAATTGGGATGAAAAACTCCATATTTGAAAGGATAAAAATAGATTTTTATCAAAATGAACTAGTTTTGAACTAGAAGTATAATTCTATTTATTTTATAAATAAACTGGATAAGAAATGGTTTTGAAAATAACCAGAATTTCCAATGATTGCATTGGAGTGGATTTGAATTGAAATTGTCTTCGGAATATTTCGATGTTGGAATTCGTGATTATACATATGTTTTAATGGAAATTTGAAAGATATATATATTTATATCGTTATTTCCAATACGACATTTGTTAATCGTAGAATTTGATATTGAATATAAGCCGATATATTTTCTATTCAGAGCCTTGTATTGAATATCAAATGTGATTTGGGTTTGTCGTGAATGGTGTCTTCATTAACACTATTCTTGAACCCAATTGAGAAAAGATTAAATCTTTTTATTTAGATTTAATGAAGTGTACCAATTAAATAATATTTAATTGAAATTGAATTCGAATTAATTTTTGGGTTTATCGTGAGCAGTGTTTTAAATAACACTTGTTCTTTAACCCAATAATTAATGGAATGTGATCTTGGGGTTTATCGTGAACAGTGTTTTTAAATGACACTGATTCTTTAACCCCGTTAAAGATTAAAACTAAGTGGAGTTTTAATGAATCTTTAATTAGATTGAAAAGATCGAGAATGGAGTATCACCAGTTTTCCTCCAGGCGATAGTTAAATCTTTAATTAGATTTGAACGTGAAATGGTAATTGAATTTACCGATAACACTGTGGTATTAGATATGAAGTATTACCAGTTTTACTTCATGGGATGAATAGGTTGGAATTGGGAAATTAAAATAAATGATTATTTCTGTAAGGTTCGCTAATCCCGACTAGTTTGAATTTATATTCAAAAATAGATTAAAGAATAAATTTTAATGATTTATCTTTGATAAAATTAATGGGAACCTTTCCCTATGAATGTAAAATTTAGAAACTAACTGTCGGTTAGCTAAGCAGAATGGTTTTCTGGATATTGATCTGATGTTGGTTTCGGCCTTCGGGGTTAATATTTGGGGAATTATTCTCTTGATCAATTTACGGTTAGTGACCAATGAATTGGAATGAGGCATATGTTGTGTTTGTGTAACACTTATTTAAAATATACGCGAGTTATTCGGAAAGACCGGGTTTATCCCATTCTGAATAACTGATACGACGATAAGTCGAAGATGAAGACGATGGTCGAAGACCGGAAGTCTTCACGTCGTTTGGGTGATTACTGATGATCTTGATTGGGCAGTACACCCAAGAAGATGGAAACAGTTGGTGATCGTCCAGACGTACTTGGAGATCGATGGATATGCGGGGTACCAGGTGCCTCCGGTTTCGTTCAGACCCAGAACGGACTTGTAAATGGACTGTGTGTCTGACATTGGATTTTAGTCCGTGTGATTGATCTCTATTAAATATATATCTGTCTGGCAGCGGAGAATTTATTCTCTTGCTTAACGCCCTTCTCTGAGACGTACAAGCTCAGGGATTATATATTGATGGATATCAAACGCATGGAGTGAATTGCCTGTGTGGCATGCCTAAGTGGCAATTGATCGAGGCTTCTGTTGAAAAGCAAAAGTCTTGTGGTGATGATCAAAGCATAGCCTGTGTGGCACAACTTTGTGTAACGTGAATTCGCGAGCCTCGCACCCCGGTTGTGAACCAAAAATGGGAGAGGACCTCAGGGAGGGCATGCGTTTCTTTCTAGCTAGGGTAGTGTCAGTGACCTACCAGCCCTGACATTTATATACTTTTCACCTGTGTGGTTGTTGCTGTTGCGAGGCGCCTCGGTTTGATCGGACGATCCGGGTCCGATGGAGTCATTCGTTGGCTCATTTACACCCCAAAGGGCGGGGAAACGTTGTGTTCAGGCATAATAATCCACATCGGTGGACCGGCCCTATCGCTGCATGGGGCAGTTGCGGTTGTTCCTGAGGCTTGGGCTAGACAGTCTCGAATCGGTAGAGGACGATCCCTGGCCTCGGTTCACAGACGGAAATCCAATTTCCAAATACGTGACATTTGCGGTTTTATTTGTAGAGCCTAGTATGGCGACATGATATATGGTACCCATGCCGCCTATGATTGATACTTATGATTTGAAGTTGTTTTATACACTATGCACTTGTAATAGCATCAAATGATTTGTTTTAAACGTATCAAGCATTCTTTGGCTGTTATAAGGGAAAACCCTATCCCTCGGCTTGCGTTGCATTGTGTGATAGGACCTGGGTCTTATAACAGCTTCATTTTTCCTTATTTAGCATTGCGCTGTTGTTTTATGCACTGGTATTCTTGGGAGGAAACCCGTTCCGTGTTATACGGCGTGGTCCCTTGATTCACCTAACTTTAAAACAAAGATTAATAACTGTTTTAGTTCTCACACCAGTCACATGACTGACCTGGAGTTTATTGTTTTAACCTAAACTATGGGTGCCCTTATTTTGACACGGGCAGCTAGTAGTTTTGGTTCTGCAGATTTATATTCACAGGATCCTGGTTTACAGCTAGAACGATATCCGGAAAGCTTTGTATCCGTATATCTCCTTCTAGTTGTGTATTGTATTATCTTCCGCTGCTATGTATTTAAAATGTAATTTAAATCTCTGATATTTCTATGTAATGTATATTCATTTATACTCTGTATATTCTTGTAATCTGATGCATTGTTGTAATATATAGTGAAATGTTCTTCCGTCTGCGTTCTGATTTGTCGTGTTCTCAAACGATAGGGAATTTCGAACGGTCTGGGTCGGTTTAGCGACTGGTTCGGATCGAGCGAAATTCCTTTTCATCACAAATTATGTGTAATAATTAACTGCCTAAGACACAAGGTTAGACTCGTCTGTGGTATAAGACCGCCCAGACCCGCCCTAAAAATCCAGCAACCACAAACGGTAGTCTAATGTGAGAGGTCAAAGGCACGAATTAAATGCATAACAATGGCAAAGACATGAGGTTAGGCTCGTTTGCAGTATAAGACTGCCCGGACCCACCCGGAAAATCCAGCAACCACAAACGGAAGCCTAATGTGGAAGGTCTTTACAAGGTTACGGTTCTAATGAATTAAGTAACACTTAACCAGATAAACATGTGGTGAGACATGAGGGTTAAGTGGGTGGCCTTAGGTGGCTTGTGAAATACGATTAGAAACAGTTAACCAAGTTGAAACATGTAAGAAGACATGAACAAGAATGGGGTTAAGTGGGAAACCTTTGTGGGGACCAAGCATAGGTGGAAAGCTTGTGTCAGCCATGAGGGCCCTTTTCAAACCAGTAACCCATTAAGTATCTTTGTGAGCTCGACCCAAGTCGAGGACGGGACATGCTTACTGGGTTTGATTATAAGAGGTCAAAATGGGTTGGCGGTGGCAACGCAACGGGGTCATGTGCGTACGTGGGCCCGGGCTGGTAGGTAAGACTTTGTTGCATCGTGTAGATATAAGCCGTGCATATTTAGTGGTATCATGTTGCCACTTTATGGAGTGATACACCCCACTGTGGGGCCAGCACGGGTATCTACGAGTTAGGGAGCCGATCGCATGGGGGTAGTGGGTACAACTAGTGGAGATAGGGGCAGATGGCACCTATGAAGGCAGCTAGGAGTACACGAAACTACCATTATCATTATTATGTTCTGTAGGCGGGATCAACTTTTAGGGTGACTAGTAATGGTGCAGTATAGTAATTATCCTATAGTGATTAGGAACGAGATTAAAACCAGAATATTCTTTTTGTTTGCTTTGTCATGCCCACTTGTTTCAGGGTCATATCTTGTTTTACCAGCTTAAGCCTTATCCTAGTTACCTTAATAATTATATTGTTAAAGTTATTATACTCGCCAGACTTTATGTCTGACCCCTTTGTTTTTGCCTCTTTTCTTCCTTCCCCCCTTGGTTCTCAGGGTCAGACTAGTACTAGCGGGGCTTGATCTTGGATCTCTCTTCTCTCTCTTTTGGAAGTGCTTGCATTGCTAAAAGTAAAGTTCATCTCATCTCTTTTATGGCTACTTGCGTTGGGGTTATGCTTTTTTACTTTTTGTACTCAGAGAACAATTTGTCAAGATGGATATTAAGTGTACTTGGTTTTACTATTGTTTTATGGAGTTGTTGTAATCAAACTATTTCTCCGCTGCAATAAATGTCGTTTTGAAAATTTTCAAGTACCAATATATGTATCTGTCGTGTTGTATTCTGTTCTAATTCACCAATAATACCCCATGAAAGTTAATGTATTCCCTTTGAGAGTGACATTAATGGATGTGGGGTGTTACACGTGGTATCAGAGCTGATGGTTAACAGAACAGATAAGAGATTTTGAAAAATTGTTTTTCAAAAGCGTTTTATAAAGAAATACTTTCAAAAGTTTGTTTTAGAAAAAAACTTAACCCCCAAGAGCCATATATCTCTCCTTCGATTCTCCGTTTTGAAATATCTTCCTTTTCTTTTTTAGCTTGTTTGGGGAACCTGAGATACCCGAGGGCATACCGATACCAGGTTGGTTTAGAAGGTATCTGGAGGTTAGGGCCAATGCCGCAGGCCCAGAAAATGTTCCTCCTCCCCCAGCTGCTACAGCTACTCCTCCTCCCCCTTCTCGTGCTTGATACTTTTTCAAAGATATGCAAAGACTTTCGAGCAATGGGCGGAAAATCATTTCACGGATCAGAGACGTTTGTTGAAGCTCGAAATTGGCTTAAGGAGGTGGAAGATCTATTTGGTATTTTCGAGGTGGAAGATGGAAGGAAGGTCCAATTGGCTGCTTGGTTAATGAAGGACGAAGCCTCATTTTGGTTGGAGGTAACGAATGGAGAGCGTCCACTAAATACATGGATGAATTTCAGGCATAGGTTCGAGATGAAATTTATCTCACGAGCAGAAAGAATTTATATATGGAAAGGCTCTTAGCATTGAAGCAAGGAAATTTGTTAGTAAAGGGGTACGTCAACAAGTTCAATTAGTTGGCGAGATTTGGCTTGGAATTGGTAAACACACCTGAGAAGAAGGCCCTAAGGTTCGTTAAAGGTTTGAATGAGCCGCTACATGGGTTGGCTATGACCCACATTCCGATGGGGGCTACCTTTGAGAAACTGGTTGACATGGCGCTTATGCATGAAGAGGAGAAAGGTGCTAATGCTAACAAGGCACCGGAGAAGTAAGGGGACCAAAAGAAACCACAACATCAAAATAAGAAAGGCGGGAAGAACAACAATAGCAAAGGAAAGAAAAAGTGCTTTGATTGTGGAACACCAGGCCATCTAAGCAAGGACTGTAGGAAGAAGAAGAAGACTGGCTGTTTCCATTGCGGAGAGGCAGGACATCTAGTTAAAGATTGCCCAAGGAAACATGGGCAAGGACAAAGAACAGGGTCCACTTTTGGAGGACAGATTCAGGCTCTCATGGCGCCAGGGCAGGCAAGAGGGTAGATTCAGGCTCTCATGGCACCAGGACAGGAAAGAGGTATAAACATTTCTGTTGAAAGTTTGGTTTTTCTGTTTGATCATCCTGTTCGTACTTTATTTGATTCTGGCGCATCACACTCGTTTATGTCTGCTTCATTAGTTGAAACACTGCAACTTAATACTAGTCTAGTTACGGATCCCATAGTAGTCTCAATCCTATTGGTTGTTTGGCCTATCTTTCAATGATTTGTTGGGATTTGAGAGTGTCTATTTTGAGCGTTGAGTTTGAATGCAACGCCTTCGTTCTTGGCTTCACGGGCTATAGATTGATTCTAGGCATAGATTGGTTATCCAGTAATGGTGCCATCCTCGATTGTGAAAAGTGTGTGGTTAGACTTATGACTCGCCTTGGTAACACTCTCGAAATCTCTTGTAACCCTATACATTCTGTTATGCTTAGTTACCTAGAATCTCTTGATGCGTCTGTTGAAAACTTGCAGTCTGTTAAAGTAGTCTATGAATACTCAGATGTCTTTGAAGAGGTGAAGGGCTTACCTCCAAAGCAGGAGATAGACTTCTGTATATACCTTGTTGATAATGCAAAACCCGTAGCTCTACCCGTTAGACATATGGATTCTAGGGAGAGAAAAGAGATCAGTAAGCAATTCAAAGAGCTGCTCGAAAAGGGCTTTATAAGACGGAGTATTTCTGAATGGGGTGCTCCAGTAGTATTCGCAACCAAAGCGGATTGTTCCCTTCGCCTATGCGTTGATTATAGGGAGCTCAACAAGCTGACCAAAAAGAATAGGCACCCACATCCTAGAATAAATGAATTGTTTGATCAGCCTGTAGGTGCGTCTGTTTTCTTCCAACTAGATTTGGCTACCGGGTTCCATCAGCTGAGAGTGGCTGAGGACAACGTTGATAAGACCGCGTTCAGAACCTCGGATGGTTTCTTCGAATGGCTTGACATGACTTTCAGTTTGACAAACACACCCGATTACTTCGCTGACTTAATGAGTAGGATGTTTAGAGAATTCCTTAATAAGTTTGTGGGGGTCTTCGTAGACGACATTTTGATCTTCTCGAAGAATGAAGAAGAGCATGCTTTGCATTTAAGGGAAGTCATGGATACTCTTCGTACACATCAGCTGAAGGCCAAATTCTCCAAATTCCATTTCTGGGGAGAAGAAGTGAGATTTCTTGGACATGTGGTGTCCAAAGAGGGGTTAGCCGTGGACCCCGCAAAAGTAGTTGCGGTGCAAGATTGGAAGGTCCCACAGAATGCAACAGAAGTCCGAAGCTTTCTAGGTTTAGCGGGCTTTTACCGAAAATTCATTAAAGACTTTGCTAAAATCTCTGCCCCACTCATAAGATTAACGAAGAAGAACTAACTTTCATTTGGGATTTGGATTGCGATATTGCTTTGCAACTTTTGAAAAGGGCTCTAACAACAACCCCAGTACTGACATTGCCAGATGGGAGCAAGATGTTTACCATATACACGGATGCATGTGGTACGGGACTTGGTGTTGTCTAGATGCAAGAAGGGAAGGTAGTAGCTTATGGAGGCAGACAATTTAATGTACATGAGAAAAACTACCCAACCCACGATCTAGAGTTGGCTACCATCGTCTTTGCGCTTAAGTCTTGGCACCATTATCTCCTAGGTGAGAAATTTGAATTATATACTGACCATAAATCGTTGAAGTACCTTTTCTCGCAGAAAGATCTTAACTTAAGACAGCAAAGGTGGACGGAATTTTCAGCCTCTTATGATTTTGAGATTTCCTATACCCCAGGCAAAGGCAATGTGGTAGCAAATACTTAAGTACGATGAAGCTGACCTTGAGTCCTCTCTTTGTAGAAAGGCAAAGCTTAGAGTATATAGCAAACTTTTATTTTAGACCCTCCTCTGAAATTGTGCCTGGCCTGTTAGCATCAATAGAGGTGCGTCCTACTCTTTTGGACTCAATAGGAACCGCGCAACGAGAAGACCCTCAGCTAGTTGATGTGATGGAAAAGCTAATTAGGGGTGAGAGTTCTAATCACCTCAATAGATACTCCATCGATGATAGGGGTTGGTTGAGATGGGATGGAAGGTTATGCATCCCACAAGTAAGGGATTATTGAAGATGGTTCTTGAGGAGGCGCACCATTCTAAACTGACAATACATCTAGGCGCAGACAAGATGTATAAAGATATAAAAAGGGTTTTCTTTTGGAATGGCATGAAGAGTGATGTAGCTGAGTTCGTCTCTAAGTGTTTGATATTCCAGCAAGTCGAAGCGGAGTAAAAGAAGCCCGTTGGTCTGCTTCATCCTCTCGAGGTCCCACAGTGGAAGTGGGATAGCATTTCGATGGACTTTGTTGATGGGTTGCCTAGGTCAAGAAGAGGCAATACCAGTATTTAGATAATAGTGGACAGGCTCACTAAAAGGGCTCACTTTATACCTGTTAAAAGTAGAAGGACTTCCTCGTCCCTAGCATCCATTTATCTCAAAGAAATAGTTCGACTCCATGGGATACCCTCCACCATAGTGAGCGATCGAGATCCCATCTTTACGAGCGAGTTTTGGAAAAGTTTGCAAGAAGCAGTAGGCACCCAATTATGCTTAAGCATGGTCTATCACCCCCAAACCGATGGTCAGACGGAAAGGGTGAACAGGGTATTAGAAGACCTCTTGAGATTGTGCATTTTTGACTTTGGAGGGACATGGGAGGATCATCTTCCTTTAGTGGAATTCGCCTACAATGATAGCTACCAAGCCACCATAGGAATGGCGCCTTTCGAAGCTTTATATGGAAGACCGTGTCGATCACCAACTTGTTGGTGGGAGTCTACAGACAAGCTCGTACTTGGGCCAGACATGATTAGAGAGACCTAAGAAAAGGTGGACTTGATAAGAAGACGGATGAAGGCTGCACAAGATAAACAGAGGTCCTACGCAGACAAAAGAAGGACCGACCTTGAGTTTAAGGTTGGAGATAAGGTGTTCCTTAACATATCTCCTTTAAGGAATGTCATTCGCTTTGGGTTCGTTGGAAAGCTAGCACCAAGATTTGTAGGTCCATTTCCTATCATTGAAAGTATTGGGACGATGGCTTACAGAGTAGAGCTACCCGAGAAACTGGCTGGAGTTCATAATGTTTTTCATGTTTCTCAACTATGAAAGTGCTTACATGAATCTGCAGAAGCAGTGGAGTCGAATATACTAGAGGAAGTAGAAGTGTAACAAGAAGCGACTGTGAGAAGAGTTCCAACTCGTATCTTGGGTACGGAAGTCAAAAAGCTACGCAACCGTGAAATCAAGCTTGTTAAAGTTCAATGGAGTGATGCTGAGGAAGACGTGACTTGGGAAACTGAGAGGAAAATACATGCAGCCTACCCTTTTCTCTTTGAGGGTACCTCCTTGATCTCTTTTTCCATAAGTTTATTCATGTTTATCTTTCAAGTATACTTCCTCAGTCCTATTCTTTATCCTTAGGTAGAAACCGATGGATGTAAACATGTGTTTGAATCATGTTATGATTGATGGTTGCGAGTGGTTGCAAGTGGTTGCTAGTGGTTGCTCGTGGATGCATGTACGCACACTTTAGGCACTAGATCGGCTCAATCACTTTCATATTGCATATAAATCAGTGTGTATATTTAAATTAATGGATGTATAATGGTTGTGTTATCATATGGATGTTGCATTTAGATGAATGGCTGTGCACACATGTAGAAATAATATGTGTCGTTAGGATTCTTTCGCATACATAAAGGATGCATGGCACTATCATGATTTGCATTAAGGAGGTTAACTGAATCAGTAGACCGCCTGATTTTGCATTAGATAAGGAACAAATACACACATTTTTTGCATATGTTCATACGGCATTAGAAATCATGTAAGGACAATGGATGTATGTGTTTGATAGTTGAGTAGATGAATGATTAGATGTTAGGATATACATTCCCCTTAACTTGGAGATTTCGGGGGCGAAATCCTTTAAGGAGGGGAGAATGTGACACCCCGTGATTTTAAATATTAATATTAACAAATTTAAAGAATACTTAATTTCAAATGTGAGAATTAAGGGAAACGGGTTACGCCATTACGTTCGTCTCGGAATTCTGCTTGAGATAGAGTCCGAGTTTGCGTAAAACGGACACTGTATAAAGGAGATATAGACGAAGGAAGTTAGGCAGAAAACTGGAAGTCGACCAGAATGCACTAGCGCACTTCACAAGTGCGCCAGTACAAAAATGCACTGGCGCACCTGCCAAGTGCACCCATGTTGGGCTAAAGACCTGAACAGATTTCTGGAGTGTTCTGATCCAAACAATGAGTCATTGCCGAGTCATTAGGGCTGAGGTGTTATCCTATCTTGACCGGATGGTCTTGATTGCTTCTAGGGTTAATCTGACGGCTCTAAATTAATTAAAATTCTATATAATCAACCTAAATCTCAACCTAAAATCACTCTAATTCATACCAAGAGCCGTCATGCCGTCAAATGGAGAACCTAGAGTAGCCGTCGTTCTCTTTCAACTTAGAAACAAGAATCAAAATCTAATCTAATCTAATCTAAATAACAACTAGTCTACATCAAAGGAGAGAAATTCAATTTCAGAATACAGATCCCAGAAAGACAAGACAACTCTTTTGTGAGTATAATATCTTTCACAAATTAATTAATTAATTTAATTGTGATAAGTTATAATTGGGATTGTGAGAATAAGATTTTGAATCACGTGATGTTATCATTGATGCTTCGTTATTGTGGATCTGTTTCATATGTTAAATTGTACGTGATTAATTAGATTCGTCCTATGCTAATTTATGAATTTTAAGCAAGTTTGGGATGTTAAATCATATGCTAATTTATGAATTTTATTCAAGTTTGGGATGTTAAATCATATGATAATTTATGAATTTTATGCAAGTTTGGGATGTTAAAACATATGTGAATCTCATGCAAGTCTGTTGGTGGATTATACACAAGTTCATATGTGAAATCATGTAGATACATATGCAAGTTTATATTTTAACATGTGACATTAATTTACATGTTTAGATCCATATGCAAGTTCACATCTTTATATTTAGATCCACATGCAAGTTCACATCTTTATGTTTAGATCTATATTTTGATCCATGACAATACATAGTTATGCAAATTTATGCCCATTATCTATGCTAGTTTTGTATGCGAATCATATGCTAGTTTGAATGAAATACATAGGAAAACCATATCCATATATGCAAGTTATTGGGTATGAAAACTTATGTCATGATTCTTAGATCTATTTTATGTTGTGATGTTGCTTTTCTTTTATAAATTAGACTATTTGCAAGTCTAACACTGTCATATTAAAACGTACGAATAGCGTGGGGACAATGGGAAAATATTGAATGTACATAATTGTGAATTGGCATAAAATGGCCTTAAAAGGCATATAATTAATTTGAGGCATTAATTGGTATAAATTATATACCTGAAATTATGGACATAATTTAGGTGACAATTATTGACATAAATAAATTTGGAATTTATTGACAAATTTAAATAGGGATATTAAACCAATTAGGGGATAAATAATTATGTGTAATAATTAACCGCCTAAGACACGAGGTTAAACTCGTTTGTGATATAAGACTGCCCGGACCCGCCCAGCAAATCCAGTAACCAAAATGGTAGTCTAATGTGAGAGGTCAAAGGCACAAATTAAATGTGTAACAATTGCAAAGACACGAGGTTAGGCTCGTTTGCGGTATAAGACTGCCTGAACCCGCCCGGCAAATCCAACAACTGCAAACGGTAGTCTAATGTGGGATGTCTTTACAAGGTTACGGTTCTAATGATTTAAGTAACACTTAACCAGATAAACATGTGATGGGACATGGGGGTTAAGTGGGTGGCCTTGGGTGGCTTGTGAAATACGATTAGAAACACTTAACCAAGTTGAAACATGTAAGAAGACATGAATAAGAATAGGGTTAAGTGGGAAACCTTAGTGGGGACCAAGCATAGGTGGAAAGCTTGTGTCAGGCATGGGGGGCCATTTTCAAACCAGTAACCCATTAAGTATCTTTGTGAGCTCGACCCAAGCCGAGGACGGGACACGCTTGCTGGGTTTGATTATAAAAGGTCAAAACGGGTTAGCGGTGGCAACGCAAGTCCAACGGGGTCATGTGCGTGCGTGGGCCCGGGCTGGTAGGAAGATGTTGTTGCATTGTGTAGATATAAGCCGTGCATCTTTAGTGGTATCGGGTTGCCACTTTGGGGAGTGATACACCCTACTGTGGGGCCAGCACGAGTATCTACGAGTTAGGGAGCCGATCGCATGAGGGTGGTGGGTACAACTAGTGGAGATAGGGGCAGACATCACCTATGAAGGCAGCTAGGAGTACAAGAAACTACCATTATCATTATTATGTTCTATAGACGGGATCAACTTTTAGGGTGACTAGTAATGGTGCAGTATAGTAATTATCCTATAGTGATTTGGAACGAGATTAAAGCCGTAATTTTCCTCTTGTTTTCTTTGTCATGCCCACTTGTTTCAGGGTCATATCTTCTTTTACCAGTTTAAGCCTTATCCTAGTTACTTTAATAATTATATTGTTGAAGTTATTATACTCGCTAGAATTTATGTCTGACCCCCTTTGCTTTCACCTCTTTTGTTCCTCCCCCCCCCCCCCCAGTTTCTCAGGGTGGGACTAGTACTAGCGGAGCTTGATCTTGGATCTCTCTTCTCTCTCTTTTGGAAGTGCTTGGATTGCTGAAAGTAAAGTTCATCTCATCTCTTTTATGGCTACTTATGTTGGGGTTATGCTTTTTAGTTTTTGTAATCAGAAATCAGTTTGTTAAGATGCATATTAAGTGTACTTGGTTTTGCTGTTGGTTTATGGAGTTGTTGTAATCAAACTATTTCTCAACTGCAATAAATGTCATTTTGAAAATTTTCAAGTACCAATATATGTATCTTTTATGTTATATTCTGTTCTAATTCGCCAATAATACTCCATGAAAGTTAATGCAATCTCTTTGAGTGTGACATTAATGGACGTGGGGTGCTACATTGCTGATATTATGACAAAAGTACTCTCTGCGGTCAAGCACAACTATTTCCTGAAGAAACTTGGTTTTTGCAGATTTGAAGCAAGGGGGAGTGATTAATTTAATGCATCAAAATGATATTTTTGTATGCCTGTTTATCTTATTTTTTGAATAAGTAGTAGTTGTCCTAGTTTGTTGTTAATGCCTAGAGTTTAGGATCTTTTATGTTTTTTCAAATTGTAACAGCCAATTATAAAAGGCTTTCGTTTCAATTAAATAAAATAATCCCAACTAGACATTATTTTTAAACATGCTTATTATATTAAATCTTCTACACATATTTTTGTCCTGCTCCAACAAACCACTCCAAAAATTTTTTTTACTGATTAATTGAAATATTGATATTACCATACAGTTACTAAACTTCACTATTATCTAGGTACAATTGAAAACAAATTTCATTAATCCAAACAGGAAGATCCCAATTTTACCAATTTGAAACATATGCAAAATTAAAAAGCACAGAGTTTAACCTTGAATTTTGGTTTGGAGAAGGACAAGAAGGAGAAGAGAGGCGTAGGTACTAGATTATTGACGAAGTGTGAAGCTAGCTTCGTTGGAAGAGCATAGAGGGGCAAAGGGTTGATAGCACGTTTGTAGATGCAACGACTTACGAATACAATTAAAATGAATTTCTTTAGTGATGGAGAGGATAGGGAAATGCTTGTTTGGCCTTTTGTTTCCTTTCTTCCTTGGCTAACGTGGGTTTTTGCATAAAATTTTTGCTGGGCTTTTATCTTTTTCAATTTTTTGTTTTCCCTTCCTAGGTGGTTGCCCCAGCCAGTGGGCTTGCTAGGCTACCCACTAGGCCACCTATGACTGTTTGCCACCTAGGCAGGTCATGTTTTCATTTATAATTTTCCAATATCTTAGGTTGCCCAAGATAGAATTAGTGTTGTCTCACATGCAATTGTATCTGTTTGTCATAATCCTAAGCATGCAAATGGCTTATTCAAAATCTTTATTTATAGTTGTCTAGAAAGCATAGACTTGTGATTGGACTACAAACCTTCTAAAATAACTTTATATACTATTTTTAAAATATTAAATTGTTATTTCATATGGTTTTCTTAGTAAACTATGTAACTTAGAACTTTAAAAATAAAATGAATGAACATGGATTAAGAAAGTTTTTTTCTGTATGTTTGTCCAATTTCAAATTCGGAACCAGACGGATGAAGTAGATCTTTTATTTCTTGTTGCAATAGAGGAAAAATAAAAATAAACCCTCCTCAAATCGTGCTAGCATTTTTTTATTTGGCAAAGCCAACCGGTTTTTAAGGTGATCGCAAACACCTTTTATTATAACCTGTAATAAAATACATGAAGTTCAGTTGATTGGAGTTAACAATTAGCTAAAGGTTTTTAAAGTTTACCATCCACAACTTACATATAAAAAAAACACGAGCTGAGCTGTATTTCCTAAACTACTATGTGTTGTTGGAAAATGTAACGACCCGAATTTTTCTCTGAATATTTAAATTTATTTTAAATACTATATTTATAATATTAAGGGATTTAATATATAATTCGTTTATTAAACGATGATAGAACGTTTAATTTATATTTAATTATAAAACGAACTCGAAACGTCGCGATAGTTCGTAATAATGAGTTTTGAACTTCAATTGAATATACAAAATCCGTTCTACGTCACAATTCCGTTAAACAGGAAATGTTTGAATCTAATAGATTATAATTTTCTATTGGAAGAGAAAAATCGAGTTTTCGGCTTTTAAATTGTAAGTTATATCCAATTCAAAATTTAAAATAGTCGCTATGGATTTCAATTATAAGCAATAAAATTTATTTAATAAATCTAATAGGAATTTAAATAGATTTCAAATATCGTTCAACACGAAAATATAAATATTGAGATATAATTCCATATTGGTTTATGTTTGGAGTTTGTATATTATTTTATTTGAAGATATACATGAAAATAATAATTTATTAATTAATTGTTTTGTAATTTAACGATATCGTATAAACCATAGAAATAGTTGTTTTTCAAACAACCTCCGTTTTCGACGAAACAAATTTTATTGGAAAACATATCACTAGTTATTGTTAGATTTCCAGTTTAGAACCAATTGTGGTTGTTTTGTCGATACGTTCAATTTAAAGGTGAATCGATAAATTTAAAATAACGCCATTGTGTAAACGAAGTTGGTTTTCAACGAAATTAATTTCATTAAAATCGTAACATTAAGACATAGCATTGTGTCTGTTATTGTTGCGTTTGGAGTTGATGATTGACGGTTCACATATTTCACATGTAACGTTAAATAACGACGAAATTAGCTTAACCGTAATAACATAAACGCTTACACCCTAAGCTAAAATAAAAGTAAGACAAATATATATATATATATATATACTTAAGCCATGCAACCTTCCCTGTCACTAACAAATATTACATGTGCACCCTAAAATTTAAGTTTTCCTTCAGTTTTAAAGTTTGCAGACTACATTTTCCATCCGCCTATACAATATATATGCAACCTATTATGTCCATTCTTCAAGCTGTCTTAGTACCTCCTTATATTTTATTTCAAGCTTTAATCACTCAGTGTATTATCTTTTCATCATTATATGGAGACAGAGCCTAAGAGTAAAGCCACGCATGCCTACTGTTGATTCTTTTTAAACTTTTCTCTTAGTTACATTCTATGTTTAGCCACAGCTACCTCTTGCTAATAGTACAAATGCATAAGCATTTGTAATCATCCGGTTATTAATATGAAAACGACATGTTGGTTTTTCCTTCGTCGTTAAGGGTTGCGAAAATTAAAAATATTTTTGAACTAACCTAAGAAGAAACTAAACAGAAAGTGAAATGTAGAGTAAACAGTTGGCAACAATTCACCAACCAATGGGAAAATGCCTAAAAGTAAGTAGACAACATACCTGAAAAAAAGCAGTACAGTAACCTATGGAGGGAAATGCTCTACGAACCTATATACACTTCAACCCGATACGAAAACTCACGCACTGGCAGCTATGAAATGAAGGAACAATAGAAATATCACTCAGCTGAAAACCAGACACATACAGCAATGAAAAGAAAGAACGGGCAGCAAAGTATTCTCCTTTCAGAAGCTTTGCACATGCATATTTTCAGTCAACCAGCCAATGGAAATTGAAAACACAGCCTAACGACTCTACACACATGCTACCTGTACTGTATTGAAATAACATGGAACTTATCCTCACCTTTCTCACTTATATATACACAGGCAGAATTCACTAAGGAAAGCCAGAGTAGAAAATAGCCTTCCACATCTTTATATACATACATACATACATACATACATACATACATATATATATATATATATATATATATATATATAAACGCTGAAAGGAAAAAATTGAAGGTGTGCATGGGGTTCAAAGTAAGATCACAACAGGGGGCTATTTAGGGTCTTTGGTTAGTTAGATGGGAGAAATATTAAGTGGGAGGAAAGAATGGAACAAAGAGGACGGTAGGAGAAATATTTCAACATTTTTTTGGGAAGGAAGCACTATAGTGCGGTATTGGTATTTGGCGTTGGGCCTTAGGTCGTGTTTTACTTATATATATATATATATATATATATATATATATATATATATATAAGAATGCATCTGCATGGCGAAGGAGAAAATGGAGTGGAAGCAAGAAACTTTGGGGAAGAGTGTTATTAGTGTTGTGACAACTGCGCCTTTGCGGAAGCGTCCAGGATCTTCTTCACCTAATTACTTAAAGATGATTTCTATGGAAACAAACACAGATATGAAATCACACGTGCAAACACAAAATATTCCACCCAACCACCCTCTTTATTGATTCTCAAAATGAATTTTGTTTACACACACTGGTTCAACAATAAACAATAAACAAACTACAAGAACCAATAACCTTATTGAGAAAGGGAAAGAATATCTAGATGACTAACACTTTTATTGGAGAAGGAGAACAATGAAGAACGACGGATAACCCTTGGATTAATTAATTCAATCTCAATCCCATGCTTTTAATCCAACTCTAGATGCTGCTTTTATAGGAGAATAGAAGCTCTAGGAAAATACCCAATTTGCCCCTTCATTACTTGCAGAATAAGTCACATAAAAGACCAAGTCAAGCCGCAGAAAAACCCGCTCAGACGTCTGACCAATATGTGTTAGACGTCTGTCCATGCTCTAGGGTTAAAAACCCTGTATACTCAGACGTCTGACAGGCATAGCTCAAACGTCTGTTCTGAAGCTCACCCCAAAACTGCTCCTTGTTGCCTTCTCTCTGTCGCTGCTCCATCTCTTCTAACGCCTAGAACATCCCTGCCTCGTCTTCATCAACATATGTGATTTCATGTCACAAATCACAACAATTAGCAGCATGGTGTGTTCGTGAACAAGAAAGAAACTATTCGAAAAAAGAGGGAGACGAAGCAGAGAAGTGGGAAGGATGGGTTGGGTTTGGTGAAGCAGATTTGTGTTTAAAGATGAAGATGGCACTGTGTTTCTTTGTGGACAGTGGGAAGGAGCGGCAACTCACAAGCAGGAAGACAACGAAGTATTGGGCTTCTAAGTGGGCTCTGGGTTAACGTATAATATAAGAAACAAAAGTGAGAAAAAAAAGGGGTAACCGAGGTAACACGTGGGGGAAACGGTGCAGAATGGAGCAGTATGGTTTGAAACGAAGGGGTCATGCCATGGGGACATTTTGAAGGATATGCGCGATAAACAGTGAGCAGGCATGAATAATTTCCTAGCATACTTAATTGCCTTTTTACATGGACAGTAAGTCTTAAAAACGAGTAATTAACGCAGCTTATATATGTTAAGTAATTAGTAAAAACATTGTAACATTAATAGATATTAGTTTAAGTTAATTAATTTAAATTAAAACGTAGTAGTATAATTTGTGTATTTCTACTATGTTAACAGTATCAAACAAAACCCGAAGCATTGGAACTGAAAGCACCACATTTTGAAATTGGAATAGACGGAGTTGGAAGCAGCTAAATTGTCAGTTAGATTAAACGCTTTTTTAATTTAACTATAATGAACCGTTCTAATGGCAGAATAAACCCAAGGTGAGTTAAACTCACTCAGTTCTCCCACTTATAATAATTATAAGTCGGGTTTATTATTTTTATGACATGTTTGCTAATTGTCGGTTGATTTGATAATTGTTTGGATGTTGTTAAATATCGTTATATTGATTATTTAAATTATACATTGTTTAATTTAAATAAAATGCCATTGTTATTTTTAACGATTATTTCCAATAAAGGTAACTTACCTTGTTGGTTACGTTTATAATAATGTAAACGTATTTAAATTTAACTGGATGCTTGAATTATTATTATTGGTTGGCTGCTATCAGTTGAATTGGTTATTTATCTGCATACGATGAACCATTTAACCCATGTGATTGAATTATTGATTTGGTTATGGATTATTGAATTTTGAATTCAATTTTTTTTTTATATTAACAAATGGCTAGTACTGGTTGAGTATTTGGCAGTAGATGGCCTAAATTATTTATTGTTCGATTAAAATTGATTTACCATTGGAGAATAAAGTTATAAAATTTATTTTATAACTGAAGACAGGTTTTGAGATATATTATTTTGAATGAAGTTTATAAAAAAGAAAATAAATTAACCACATATATGTTGTTTGTTTTGACCACCAATCATCATTTTTGTACCAAAGTCTGCCATGTGCGAAGCACGTGCCTCGTCTTAATTACTAAATGATTTTATAAAGCTAATTCTTATATTAATAAGATTGATGAGCAAGTGAGTGGGAATTAACGTGACAAGATAACCAGAATTTATTGTTTTTATGGAACAATTAAAATGGGATTTATATTGAAATAGATTATTATTTATTTAATAATAATCAAAGTGGAAATCTTGGGATTTAAAAATCTATTTAATGCGGTTATATGAAATGATAAGAAACTATATATGGTAAAGTGAAGTTTTTAAGAAAATTATATTAATGGTAATATGATTTAAATTAAACTTGTAGTTTTAAAGTAAATTCTTATTGGAAATTCTGTTTAGTTGGATTTTATTAAATACAAGTTGGACGGAGTTTTAAAATCCAAGTTTACTTGAAAATATTATGGAAACAGGGTCATTAGAAATGACATTTGAATGGAATTTAAGTCAAGATATGAAACTAAAGAACTGGAACTTAATTGGAGATTGGTTGAGTTAATGATTTTCTAAATATTGATCTGATGTTGGTTTCGTCCTTCGGGGTTAATATAGAGGAAATTATTTTATTATTGATTTACGGTTAGAAACTAATGGGGATTTGAAATGGAAAATAAAAACAGAAATCCAAGTTTGAATTATAGTGGTCAGACGAGTTAAGTGATAAAGATGCGATTTAAATTCTCCACAAAAGTAAAAAGATGAGACCTCATAAAGCTATAACTAAAATGGGATTTATTTTGGTATTGGGAATGAGAACCAGTTTGTGTATTACAACTAATATGTATCTTAAGATAAAAAAGATGTTGATCAAGGTCTGAGAGGTAATTAAAATACACCAATTTGAACGACTTCCGGATTACCAGATGATGATATTTGTTGAAATGGTTGAGAAGTTAAAAATAACTTATTCTGAAAAATAATAATGTAATGTTATTTGAAGAGTTTTGGTATGTATATAATGATTTCAAAATAAAAGCAATAAAAAAGGGGATTTAGAATATGAATGATATTTCCATAATATAAATAAAGAAAAGGGACTTTTGAAAATATAATGATATTTTCAAAAGTAAACAGGTGAGATTTAGAATGGATATTCTAAAAGGGGCATGTTACGATCATGGTGTCCAAATAACGAAATAAAGGAAGATATCATAACGATTATTTATGATGATAAGTTGAATCCATTTCCCAAATATTAGAAAGGAGTATTATTGTAAGAAATGGTATGAAATAGTAATTAATGGGAAACTGAATTTGATTTGAGATATTTTTCTAAGTATATAAATAAGAGGATTTGAGAATATTAATATATAGAAACCAATATATTACTTTTGGTATTACAAACTAATATATTATTTTAAATGGCCAAGTGATGCTGTATAATTAATCAGTGGATTTATTTCATTTTTATGATTGTTTATTTTGATAGTTAAATAACCGACTGTCAAAATCATACCCAGTGCAATTGTTGTTATGGAAAGACCAGGATCGAATTTATATTCGAACCATTCCGACCAAAAATTACGTAAACGAAGGAGATATCAAATGCTGATTGAGATGGAGCAATTGAAGACTGTAAATCTTCATGAGCAGGGGAACTATTGTTGAATTTCTCTAGCTGATCTCTAGAGATACATATTTAACAGTGATTTTGTCATGATTGAAATCTATGGATTGCAAGGACTACTCACTACTGATCTATAGGGTGATTCCTAGGATGTGATAGGAGGTTACCTTCGGTTCATCCTATCCCTAGATGACTTGTATGGACGGATATCTGACAGAGTATTTCCTAAAAAACCATGTACATTGATTTTTACAAATACAGAGTTGGCGGCGAAGAGTGGCACTTCTTACACACCCGGAGTATATTTGTGGACATCAACTAGTGATGTGATGGATCAGACAATGTGGCATTCAAAGTGAATGGTGGTGTGCTTTCAGAAAAAGTAATTTAAACCTCAAGCCTTGTCAAACGGGAAATGACAAAAATTGGGCAGGCAGCATGGCTATGTGGGTCGCAACCATTAGGGTGTATAATCACCTGTCTAGATAAAATCCATTTTCTTCTTTAATCTATTTCGATGCTATACCTTTTTGGGAAACGGATGGTAGCTCCCAATTGTTGGTGATATACATTCGATACACTCAAGCGAAATGAGTGGTCGATCATGTGTGGGTCGGGTTGCAAGATGTTCTTGTTGAACCCAGTGTATTCCCCTCTTGAGATACACTATCGGAAGGTGGTTCCATACCTTGTCATAGTCATAATCCAATCTCCAATAAGCGCCCACGGTTTTGTTTGTATACTATATAAGTGGAGCATGAGATGCAAGCATTCTGCTAGATTCTATTTATTTGTATTTAGACACTATTATAATACCAGAATAAGATATTGATTTCAAAAATGTTTTGGGTTATCGTTAGGTAAAAACCGTCCGTATTTATGTGTGGATGTAGTCTTACGATTATCCTTTTCTTTCAAAAGGATTTTTAACTTTAAAATCAAGTTGGGTGATATTATAAACTTGGCGAGTTTTTTCTCACTCTGGTTCACCAGATTGACCCAGTGTTTGTAATGCTCGGGTTAGACTGGCTTGTACAGGTTCAGGTTCAGGTTACCAGGTGCTGTGAAGTCCAAAGACGAGCTGCAAGTGTTCAGACGTATGATATCTACTATTATTCCGATGTGTGATGTATATGAGAACATATTATTATAACTGAACCCGGTGTATTGATGTACTATGATGTTGTAAGTATTATTTCAAGTTCTCAACAAAGTCTATTTATATATTATATTTTGTTCTGCTACGATGTGAGACTCTGCATTATATTAGTCTTCTTATTCTTCATTTATAGTATTCTTTCTTTCTTATCTCACCCTCTAATTTCTTTCTATTAACGTTCCAGTATTTTCTATGCTTGAAGATTCGACATGGTGTTTTATGTCGATTTTCAGGATCGAAAATCCCTGTTCGTTACTGTTGGTATCAGAGCAATGGTTTAGTGATAACCTAGACTCTGTGGTGTAACTCGATAGAGATAGGGTTAATAATACCCTAGATTGAGTTTGAGTGTATATATAAGAGAGAACGTATTTGTTGATTTTAAATACAAATGTTTTGTATTGTGTTGTTTGATCGGTTCAAGTTGAAATGACAAATTAATAAAATATTCTTTTGTAAGAGCGTAAATAAAATAATTTTGCCCAAACTATATTTTAGTATAGAAAAGAAATAATTTTATTTAATTATGGATATTGGTTTATTGATTGGTTTGATTCAAATGGGATTGCAAATTTGAATAAATTAATATGACCAAAAGAATTGGTAAATTAGCATATTAAATATAAAATTAAGTGAATCGGGATTCAACTTAAGATAAGTTAAATAAAATGGAATGGTTTGATGAACATGGTTGTCCATTATTTTGGTATTAACAAATGGGTAGTACTAGTTGAGGATTTGGCGGTAGATGGCCTAAATTATTTATCGTTTGATTAAAATTGATTTGCCATTAGAGAATAAAGTGATAAAATTTATTTTATAACTGAAGACAGGTTTTGAGATATATTATTTCGAATGATGTTTATAAAAAGGAAATAAACCAACCACACACATATATATATTGTTTGTTTTAACAACCAATCATCATTTTTGTACCAAAACCTGCCCTGTGCAAAGCACGTGCCTCGTCTTAATTACTAAATGATTTTATAAACTGATTATTATATTAATAAGATTGATAAGCAAGTGAGCAGGAATTAATGTGACGATTAATAACCAGGATTTATTGATTTTATGGAACAATTAAATTGGGATTTCTATTGAAATAGATTATTATTTATTTAATAATAATCAAAGCAGAAATCTTAGGATTTAAAAATCTATTTAATATAGTTATATGAAATGATAAGAAAATATTTATGGTAAAGTGAAGTTTTTAAGAAAATTATATTAATGGTAATATGTGTTAAGTTAATTTTGTAGTTTTAAAGCAAATTCTTATTGGAAATTCTATTTAATTGGATTTTATTAAATACAATCTGGACGGAGTTTTAAAATTCAAGTTTACCTAAAAATATTATGGAAACAAGGTTATTAGAAATGACATTTGAATGGAATATAAGTCAAGATATGAAATTAAAGAATTTGAACTTAACTGGAGATCGGTTGAGTTAATGATTCTCTAAATACTGATCTGATGTTGGTTTCGGCCTTCGGGGTTGATATTTAGGAAATTATTTTCTTATTTATTTACGGTTAGAAACTAATGCGGATTTGAAATGGGAAATAAAAATGGAAACTATAGTTTGAATTAAAGTGGTCAGACGAGTTAAGTGATAAAGATGCGATTTAAATTCACGATAAAAGTAAAAAGATGAGACTTCATGAAGCTATAACTAAAATGGGTTTTGTTTTGATATTGGGAATGAGTACCAGTTTTTGTATTACAACTGATATGTATCTTAAGATAAGAACGTTGTTGATCAAGGTCAGAGAGGTAATTAAAATACCCCTACTTGAAAGACTTCAAGATTATCGGAGGATAATATTCGTTGAAATGGTGGACATGTTAAAAGTAACTTATTTTAAAAAATAATAGTGTAATGTTATTTTAAGAGTTTTGGTATATATATATATAATGATTTCAAAATAAAAGCAATAAAAATGGGATTTAGAGTATGAATGTTATTTCCATAATAGAAATAAAGGAAAGGGATTTGTGAAAATATAATGATATTTTCAAAAGTAAAGAGATGAGATCTAGAATGGATATTCAAAAAGGGGTAAGTGACGTCATGGTGTCCAAATAACGAAATAAAGGAAGATGTCATAATGATTGTTTACGATGATAAGTTGAATCCATTTCCCAAATAGTAGAAATGAGTATTGTTGTAACAAATGGTTTGAAATGGTAGTTAACGGGAAACTGAATATGATTTAAGATATTTTTCTATGTGTATAATGGAAGGATTTGAGAATATTAATATATTGAAACTAATATATTATTTTTGGTATTAAAGCTGATATATTATTTTTAATGGCCAAGTGACGCTGTATAATCAACCAGTGGATTTATTTTACTTTTATAATTGTTTATTTTGATAGTTAAATAACTGACTATCAAAATCATACCCAATGCGTTGTTGGTATGGAAAGACAGGGATCTAATTTATATTTGAAAACCATTCCGACCAACAAATACATAAACGAAGGAGATATCTGATGCTGATTGAGATGGAGCAATTGAAGACCGTAAATCTTCATGAGCGGGGGAACTATTGTTGAATTTCTCTAGCTGATCTCTAGAGATATATATTTGACAGTGATTCTGTCATGATTGAAATCTACGGATTGCAAGGACTACTCACTACTGATCTGTAGGGTGATTCCTAGGATGTGGTAGGAGGTTACCTTCGGTTCATCCTGTCCCTGGATGACTTGTACGGACGAATATCTGACAGAGTATTTCCTAAAAAACTATGTACATTGATTTTTACAAATACAGAGTTGGTGGCGAGGAGAGGCACTTCTTCTATACCTAGAGTATATTTGTGGACATCAATTAGTGATGTAACAGATCTAACAATGTGGTATTCAAAGTTAATGGTGGTGTGCTATCAGAAAAAGTAATTTAAACCTCAAGCCTCGTCAACCGGGAAATGACAAAAATCGGGCAGGCAGCATGGCTATATAGGCCAACCCATTTGGGTGTATAATCACCTATCTAGAGAAAATCCATTTGCTTCTTTAATCTATTTCGATGTTGTATCTTTTCGGGAAACGTTGGGTAGCTCCCAACCGTTGGTGATATACGTTCAATACACTCAAGCGAAATGAGTGATCGGTCATGTGTGGGATGGGTTGCAAGATGTTCTTGTTGAACCCAGTGTATTCTCCTTTTGAGATACACTATCGGCAGGTGGTTCCATACCTTGTCATAGTCAGAATCCAATCTCCAATAAACGCCCGCGGTTTTGTTTGTATACTATATATGTGGAGCGTGAGATGCAAGCATTCTGCTAGATTCTACTTATTTGTGTTTGGACACTATTATAATATCAGAATAAGATATCGATTTCAAAAATGTTTTGGGTTATCGTAAGATAAAAACCGTCCGTATTTATATGTGGATTTGGTCTTACGATTATCCTTTTCTATTGAAAGGATTTTTAACTTTAAAATCAGGTTGGGTGATATTATAAACTTGGCGAGTTTTTCTCACTCTATATCACCAGACTGACCCAGTGTTTGTAATGCTCGGGTTAGACCGGGTTATACAGGTTCAGGTTATCAGGTGCTGTGAAGTCCAAAGACGAGCTGCAAGTGTTCATACGTACGAATCTAGTATTATTCCACTGTGTGATGTATATGAGGACAGACTATTATAACTGTCCCGGTGTATTGATGTACTATGATGTTGTAAGTATTATTTCAAGCTCTCAATAAAGTCTATTTATATATTATATTTTGTTCCGCTGCGACGTGAGACTCCGTATTGTATTAATCTTCTTATTATTCTATTCTTCTATTCTTTGTTTCTTATCTCACCCTCTAATTTCTTTCTATTAATGTTCCGGTATTTTTGATGCTTGAAGGTTCGACATGGTGTTTTGTGTCGATTTTTGGGATGGAAAATCCCTGTTCGTTACAGAAAACTAGTCTCCAACAGCATCACATTGTGGTGTTTCCATCCTAATGCGAGTGAAGTATGACACTAGGTTCACAACAAAGTGCACAGAGTCTGGGCCGTATAGATAACGCCTATCCCATGTAGAATCTCACAGTATTTTCACATTATTTAAGCCATCCACTCCCTCAGTTGCTAAAATCATCTCATTGCCAATAGTATGATACATAATATATCTAGATTCATTATATTCCCCAACATAAGTGTAATAGTTATTTATGCCTGGACGGTGTCGCATCTCAGTGCTACCATGCACCCATTCTTTCTCAGATTTGTTCCATAAGAAGGTTCCCTCATTGTACAAATTAACATCAACCGTGCTGGCAATATCAGAAGGAAAAGGATCAGGGGCACACACATCACTAGATGGTTCTACATCACCAATAGCAGCGGTATTATAAGCAATAGTAGGCGAAAATTCTACTTCCCTTGGATCAGGTGTCATAGCATCAACAGGTTCAGGTGGATGAAGACGTGGCTTCAGAATCCACTTGAGGTTCGGCTTACAAAGCGGGATCTTGGTAGAGTTCTTAGAGCTATCTTTACATAAGTCAGAAGTATGTCCAAAGGACCAACATTTAGAGCAGATGTCCGGGGTCCAGCTATAACGTACATCAACATTACATCATAGCCTTCTACTAGTGTCACAGGAAGCTTATCAGGAAGTGGTTTGAAAGGTGAAATCTCTATAAGCGCTCTAGCATAATTAAGGCTCCTCCCAGCCACTCTATTCGAGTCAAAACATCTGAGTTTGCCAACCAAACTCACTAACCAATAATATCCAATCAAAGGTTGTAGTACAGATGGAATATTTGTGAATGTTTCCCAAACTGGAACGTAAATAACTTGTTCTCTAGCATTACCAACTGTTACACTCCAAGGTGTTAATGAACGACTGTCCTTTAATTATAATTGGGTCCCTCTCAAGTATACTCAGCTTATCATTTGGATTGCTAAATTTCAAGTAAAACATTGAATCAAAATGTTGCACATATAATCTACCTTTTGTTCTCCAATTTTTATTACATTGCTCTCGTACGACATGATATGGTGGTGCTTTTCCTAGAAAGAGTCCAACAAGGTGGTCTGCCCAATATTCAGCTCCAATATTATGCACATCTAGCAGCATAACATATCGTCCAATTGTTTTCATTGTAACAAAGTGTTGTCACAGGGAGTATTCACCAGCAACCTTGGGTAGGTTTGTAAAAAAGGATGTCCAAGTAACAGGATTGGCATTAGTGAGTTTTAGAGCAGCTTTGTTGATTGTAGACTTCGTTCGGCATTGTCCCGATCAGATTGTGTGCACTGTTCATTTCCTAGAGCTCGAGCACTATCATTACTCTTATCAACCGTCACATTTTCATCAATAATAAATACATCCTCATTAGTTGTTGCCTCATTCACATTCATGCCATAATTAGGCATATTCACATAATGTGATGGCCGGGAATTTTGCTCGATCCTAATCAGTCGTTAAACCGATCTAGACCGTTCGAAACCCCTGATTGTTTTGAGAACAGGACAAATCAGAACACAAACAGAAGAACATTCATTGCTATTACAACAATTCCATCAGATACAAGAATATACAGAGTATAAATGAATAAATTACATTCGATAAATATCAGAGATTACAATAAATTACATAGCAGCGGAAAAACAATATAAAACACAACTGAAAGTAATGCACGGATACAGAGCTTTCCGAGCATCATTACAGCTGTAAATCAGGATCCTGTGAATACAAATCTGCAAAACCAAAACTACTAGTTGCCCGTGCAGAAAATAGGGGCACCCAGAGTTTAGGTTAAAACAATAAACTCCAGGTCGGTCATGTGACTGGTTTGAGAACTAAAACGGTTATTTAGAACTTTACTTTAAAAGAGAGTAATTCAAGGGACCACGCCGTATAACATGGAACGGGTTTCCTCCCATGAATACTAGTGCATATAGATAAACAACGCAATGCTTTTTCGAAAAATGAAGCTATTATAAGACCCAGGTCCCATCACACAATGCAACGCAAGCCGGAGGATAGGGTTTTCCCTTATAATAGCCAAACATGCTTGGTACGTTTAAAACAAATCATTTGATACTATAATAAGTGTATGGTGTCAAAACAGTTTCAATCATAAATATCAATCATAGGCGGCATGGGTACCATCTATCATGTTGCCATACTAGTTCTACAATTAAAACCGCAATACAGGTATTGGAAATTGGATTTCCATCATGAGTCGAGGCAAGGGGCAAGCTCCTCTCCGCGTTCGAGACACTCTAGCAAATGTCTTAGGACTACACACTCTGGGCAATCCTGGATTCGGCTGGGCTGGTCCTCACTTACGTTAGAGGATTAGTTATGCTTGAATACACGTTTCCCGGTCCTTACAGACCTATAATCGAGGCGCCTCATTCCAGCAACCACAAAGATGAAAAGTATATAAATGTCAGGGCTGGTAAGTCACTGACACCACCAAAGCTAGAAAGAAACGTCGTGCTCTCCCAGCGGTCTGTATCCCGTTTTTGACTCATACCGAGGTGTGAGGCTCGCGAATTCACGTTATACACAAAGCTACGCCATGTAGGCCGTTCTTTGATCATCAACCACAATACTTTGCTTTTCAACAGAAGCCTTGATCCATGCAACTCAGTATACCACACAGGCAATTCATGCCATGCGATTGATATCCATCGATATATAACCTCTAAGCTCGTACGTCTCAGAGAAGGGCGTTAAGCAAGAGAATAAATTCTCCGCCGCCAAACAGATATATATTTAACAGAAATCAATCAACACGGAATAAAAGCCAATGTTAGACACACAATCCATTTACAAGTTCATTCTGGGTCTGAACGAAACCGGAGGCACTTTCCTCGCATATCCATCGATCTCCAGGTACGTCTGGACGACCACCAACTGATTCCCTCATCTTGGGTGTACAGCCCAATCAAGATCATCAGTAATCACCCAAACGATGTGAAGACTTCCGGTCTTCAGCCACCGTCTTCATCTTCGACATATCGTCGAATCGGTTATTCAGAATGGGTATAAACTCGGACTTTCCAAACAACCCGCTTATATTAAAAATATTACACAAACACAACATACGCCTCATTCCAATTCCAAATTCTTAGGGAAAGATTCCCATAAATTTTATCCAGGATAAATTCTTTAAAATTTATCCTTTAATCTTCCTTTGGATGTCGTATTAAACCAAATTATGGTTTTCCAAACTAGTCGAGATTAGCAAACCACATCGAAGTAATTATTTATTTTATTTCCCAATCCCAACCTATTCATCCCATGAAGCAAAACTGGTAATAATCCATATGTAACACCACGGTGTTATCGGTAAAATTAATTACCATTTCACGTTCAAATCAAATTAAAGATTTAACTATCGCTTTGGAGCAAAACTGGTGATACTCCATTCTCGCTCATTTTCTATATTTGATAATTTGAATTATCAATTCACATTTCAATCTAATTGCAGATTAATTAAAACTCCTTTTACTGGGTTAAAGAACTAGTGTTATTTAAAACACAGTTCACGATAAACCCAAATCACATTCTATTTATTATCGGGTTAAAGAACAAATGTTATTTAAAACACTGTTCACGATAAACCCACAAATCAATTCTATTTACAACCCATTTCAAATCCAATTTATTTATTTAAAAATAAATGGGTTTAATTTTAGTTCAAAACTAGTTCATTTCGATAAAAATCTATTTTTATCTTTTCAAATATGGAGTTTTTCATCCCAATTATTCCCAAATCATTTCTTATGATTTTACACAAATTATTGCTATTTTTAATAATTTTATTAA
Organism: Allium sativum; assembly: GCA_030737875.1. Classification (NCBI taxonomy): domain Eukaryota; kingdom Viridiplantae; phylum Streptophyta; class Magnoliopsida; order Asparagales; family Amaryllidaceae; genus Allium; species Allium sativum. Next base: position 265,961,710 of record CM060920.1, on the reverse strand, counting down.
GGCCCGTACAGTCGATTTCCATCAGCGGCCATCGAACTGCACTTACAGCGATCTTTTCCAAAATTGATTTGGACGTATCTCCAAATCCAAATGTTAGATTTTGAATTTCATATATTCTTTAGAAAGCTCTTTTCGATATGAACTCAACGGTTCCGGTTTTAGGAGAATCCGACGGTCGGATCTCCCGTAATGTCCGTTCGAAGTCAATGGTCGAAATTTACGAACTGCCGCGGCGCGGCGCGTTCTATTCAGGCCATTATATTATATATATAATATATATTTCGTCGATTTCTATTTAAAACGAATTTTATAAATCATTTTAAATTCCTTTCAAAAACAATTTCAACTTCCATTTCAATTCAAATCAAAATTGAATTCTTCCTTATAAATTCATTTTAAAATTCATTTCTATTCAATTCAAATTTCAATTCAATTTGAATTCATTTCAATTCGTTTTCAATTCAATTCGAATTCGTTTTCAATTCAATTCTATTCAATTCAAATCTCAATTCAATTTGAATTTATTTTCAATTCAATTCGAATTGGTTTTCAATTCAATTCGAATTGGTTTTATATTCAATTCTATTCAATTCAAATTCGTTTTCTATTCAATTCAAATCAAATTCGTTTTCTATTCAAATCAAATTCAATTCGTTTTCTAATTAAATCAAATTCGTTTTCTATTCAATTCAAATCAAATTGATTTTCTATTTAATTCAAATCAAATTCGTTTTCTATTCAAATCAAATTCAATTCGTTTTCTAATTAAATCAAATTTGATTCGAATGTAATCGATATAAATATCGTTCGCGTCAAAATAGCGCATCTATAATCAACACGGCTTTATATTCAACAAATGGATCTATATTTCTTTCAATACACGACTCTATATCTTTGTCAACACACGACTAATCTCAACGAATGAGTACTGTCCACATGTGACTATTTTTGTTATTTAATATATTTCATAAAAATTATGGTATCTATCGTTTGATTTCAAATCAGACTCCAACCGTAAACTAGTAAGAGAACGATTCCCTGAATATTAACCCCGAAGGCCGAAACCAACATCAGATTAATATCCAGGAGACCACTCATCTTATCTATTTTCCAGTTAGTTTCTAATTTGATATATGATAAAGATGTAGATTTTTATTGTTAAAATATTTCGTTCAACACATGACTAATCTCAACGGATGAGTACAGTCAACACATGAACCTTTACTTTATAATGATAAGGATGTAAATTTTATTATTAAAATATTTCATTCAACACATGACTAATCTCAACGGATGAGAACTGTCAACACATGAACCTTTATTTTATAATATTCTTTATTTTCTAATTGGAATGAGGCCCAATCAATTACCATATAAAGTTAATTATATGGATTCCATACAACACATGTATATAATAGCAACGATAAACAATCAACCATCATCCAAAGTGCACTACACTGTATAAGCATCAAATATAGATATCTAACGCTTATAACAGCCTGTCAATCAATCGATCGACAAATTTAATCAATCAGGATGAGTGAACTTCAAATTTCATCCCAACACCCGTGTGGGGTTTCAAATCAACAAACACAGATTTTATTTGTGCAGTTGGGCGATGTGTAAAATTTATCGTCCCAATCAATGTCCTTCAAATAGGTGTACATAAACAAACCGTCCGGTTTGTAAATGAATATTCATTTATTCACATTCACGTTAAAAATTATATTTTTAACGATAAAATATTTTATTTTAACACATGAATTTTTATTCAGTTCATTTACAAGATAAAAATGATATTTTAATTTTCTTACTTATTTTAGAAAATTTCGGCGGCATAACGGCACGATACTAGAAACGGGACAAGGCCTAGCCTTATCCCCGGTCTAGTGAAGGCCCACGCCATTCACACATCAATCGAATCCATTCTATCTCACCAAACAATTCAATTCAAACCAAATAATCTAACCAACTACACAACCAAACAATTAAACAAACAAGCCATCCATGGTCTGTGGATGACGGGTGTCGGGTGCTACTAAACACCGTCTACATCCTAGTATATATATATATATATATATATCTAGAAAAAGAAATTTTGGGTGAGAAGTTCTCACCAATAGCTATCATAACTCCATGACACTTCTAATGCAGGAAATCTTCACTGTTCTCGTCTCTTATCACTTTCGTTGCCCGTAGCCACTACATATGTAAAAATCGAATTTTTACTTTGCTTTTCAATATATAAAAATCGAATTTTTATTTTGTTATTCAATATATAAAAATCGAATTTTTACTTCGCTACTATATAGGTAAAAATTCTATTTCTTTCACCGCTATTATATAGATAAAGATTTCGCCTTTTCAAATATAAAGATTATATTTTTAATATTCCTATCATGTAAAAATTATATTTTTAATTCTCTACCTAAACAAAAATCATATTTTTACATCTTCTACATAATAAATATCGAATTTTTATTATCTATATTATATAAAAATTATATTATTATTATCTCTACAATATAAAGATAATATTTTTATTATCTATATATTATAAAAATCGAATTTTTATATTCTCTATCTTAGAAAAATCATATTTTTACTCTTTTTATAATATAAAAATTTCGCCTTTCTCTATATAAAAATAATCAAACTTTTCACTCTATAAAAATATGACCTTTCAAATATAAAAATATTAACTTTCTTATAATAAAAATCTCTATATTCTTATACTAAAAATCTATTTTTTTTATATGCTAAAGAAATCAGTTTTTATATTAAAAATTATTACACAAAAAAACTGAAATAAAATAACTAAAATAAAGTAAATACTTACTGTTATTTGAAGAGGAGAGGCGCAGGGGGTCGGGGACGACGCTGGTGGTCGGCGGCGGTGGCGAGGGCTAAAGGGGCGTCGGGTTTTAGTAGAGGGGGGGTCGCGTCAGTCGAGGAGAAGAGGAGGAGAAGGAGAAGAGGGGGACGGGGCTGAGGGGGTGATGGCGGCGCGGTGGTGGACCAAGTGGAGGGGAGGGTTACGCGTTTCGATAGGAAGAGAGAGAAGCGAAGGGGAAGAAGGAGGAGAGGGAGCTTGGAGGCGAGAGGTGGAGGAGCAGATCGGAGCGGCGGTGGGGCGTCACTCCGGCGAGGGGGCGGTGGTGTTGGCGTCGATCGCCAGGAGGAGTCGTGGTCGATTTGAGCTCCACGATTTTTTTTATTTCAATAGATCTGAGAGAGTGAAGGTAGAGAGAGGGTTATATATTTAATTATATTTTATTTCAAAAAGTTGACTTTTTTTTCGATTTCGAAACGAGACCCTCCGCCTGTCATCCATAGCGTTTTACCCGCATTCCGAACACAATGGGATATGTATCGTAAGCTGATTCGATCGTTTCGATTAGTTTTGGTTAAAATCAATATATAACTCTATATATTGAATTTGAACGCGTATTTCCATTTACTGGGTTCACATACTAACTCTAAAAATTCCAGAAAAATATTTTCTAGCTTCGTATTGACGATACAGTCTTAACAAAACTAGTTTCGTCGAATTCTGAGACTGTTGGAAAAATGGCCATTTTCCAGTTGATTAAAATCAACTAAAACTGGTCAAATGCGTTTTCCTTTGCCACGCACACACATTGATTCAAAAAATTATGAAATTTGGAATCTAGCAATAATTTAACATCATGGACCCAACAAAAGTGGTTTCGTCGAAATCCGAGGTCGTTTGCAAAATGTCCATTTTTAAGGGCCTGAATTCCATAGCGACTATTCAGAATTTTCAACTGGACATATCTGTTGATTCCCGCTATGAAATCTTGATTTGTCGGATTCGTTGGAAAGATATTCTCAATTAGATCCTATTATTTTTGGTTTCACTAAAATCCGGATTTTTTTGCACCCTGTACATTCAATTGAAGTTTGAAATCGAATTATCGAACTACCGCGCCATTTTCAATTCCTTTTATAATTATATATAATTATTTATATTCTAACGACGACGTATATAATATATATGTTCGAATTATATTCAAAATAAATTTCTCATCGATATTATTTAAAATAATTCATTTTAAATATGCAAAATTCGCTAAAATTGCCAAAATAAAAATTTTAGACTGGTTCAGAATTTCCAGGTTATTACAATCTCCCCCACTTAAAACTTTTCGTCCCCGAAAAGGAACAAAGTCGAAAGTGGTTTGATTAATCAACTCTACATTCGATCTGGCTTCCATTCTCTAACTTTGCGTTTTCTGAGAATTTTCAAATTCTTCAAAAATTTGGCTAACACCCTAAATTTTCGAAAAATTTCGCCATAACTTCCCCTGCACCGAGAGCCACGGGAAAATCCCGAAATTGCCATATAGGCCTTCTGATCTCAAAAAGAAAAAGAAAAGGCCAAACGGCTAGCCAATAGGCTCATAAAATCATCATCACCCAAATAAAACAGTAAATTATATATTAAACATGTACCTATTTGTCGGGCAAACAAATTTTATTCTCTGCTCTAGCCTCGTTGCTATGACCTGTTCAATGTAAGTATATGTATATGCAAGCAAATGCGACCAATTTTCAATACAATTCAATATTTGGTTCAATTAGGCATAATGGTTCAAAAATTATCAAACAAATAAACAAACAACACAAACATCAACCAATTAGTGGATTAACGTTTCAAAGTCATAATTTTGTTACATATACAGAAAATCATGTTTTTGATGCCAATTCACAACAAATAAACCTATCTATATAAGTTTTGGTTCTCACACCAGTCGATGGAAACATATAAAAAGCATACCTTCGAAACACGAAAATAATTACTAATGATGACGCGTCAATCATCAGAATCAGGTCCGTGCGACTAGAGTGTGATTCTATTTCTATCTAATATATTAAAACTTCGAATATACGTTCATGACGCGTATATGAAAAATCTTTATATATTGGATTGTCCAAATTCAAAATAAATAAATATTCAAATACGTTTATAACGATTTAAATTTTCAAAACAAAATTGTTTTCATTTGAGAAATATCCTCTTCACACTCGTTCTAGGATAATACTGATCCTATCTCTAACGAGTCATTCTAATTGGATTTTACTAATCCAACATCTGATGAATTCTTTCGTATGGTTCTAATGTGTCTTGTTCTAGAGCTCTATAAACCAAAGCTCTGATACCAAATGTGACGGCCGGGAATTTCGCTCGATCCGAATCAGTCGTTAAACCGATCTAGACCGTTCGAAACCCCTGATCGTTTTGAGAACAGGACAAATCAGAATGCAAACAGAAGAACATTTCATTGCTATTATAACAATTCCATCAGATACAAGAATATACAGAGTATAAATGATTAAATTACATTTGATAAATATCAGAGATTACAATAAATTACATAGCAGCGGAAAAACAATATAAAACACAACTGAAAGTAATGCACGGATACAGAGCTTTCCGAGCATCGTTCCAGCTGTAAATCAGGATCCTGTGAATATAAATCTGCAAAACCAAAACTACTAGCTGCCCGTGCGGAAAATAGGGGCACCCAGAGTTTAGGTTAAAACAATAAACTCCAGGTCAGTCATGTGACTGGTGTGAGAACTAAAACAGTTATTTAGAACTTTACTTTAAAAGAGAGTAATTCAAGGGACCACGCCGTATAACACGGAACGGGTTCCCTCCCATGAATACCAGTGCATATAGATAAACAACGCAATGCTTTTTCGAAAAATGAAGCTATTTTAAGACCTAGGTCCCATCACACAATGCAACGCAAGCCGGAGGATAGGGTTTTCCCTTATAATAGCCAAAAATGCTTGGTACGTTTAAAACAAATCATTTGATACTATAATAAGTGTATAGTGTCAAAACAATTTCGATCATAAATATCAATCATAGGCGGCATGGGTACCATCTATCATGTCGCCATACTAGTTCAACAATTAAAACCGCAATACACGTATTGGAAATTGGATTTCCGTCATGAGTCGAGGCAAGGGGCAAGCTCCTCTCCGCGTTCGAGTTACTCTAGCAAATGTCTCAGGACTACTCACTCTGGGCAACCCTGGATTCGGCTGGCCCGGTCCTCATTTACGTTAGAGGAATAGTTATGCCTGAACACACGTTTCCCGGTCCTTACAGACCTATAATCGAGGCGCCTCATTCCAACAACCACAAAGGTGATAAGTATATAAATGTCAGGGCTGGTAAGTCACTGACACCACCAAAGCTAGAAAGAAACGTCGTGCTCTCCCAGCGGTCCGTATCCCGTTTTTGACTCATACCGAGGTGTGAGGCTCGTGAATTCACGTTATACACAAAGCTATGCCACGTAGGCCGTGCTTTGATCATCAACCACAAGACTTTGCCTTTCAACAGAAGCCTTGATCCATGCAACTCAGTATGCCACATAGGCAATTCATGCCATGCGATTGATGTCCATCAATATATAACCTCTAAGCTCGTACGTCTCAGAGAAGGGCGTTAAGCAAGAGAATAAATTTTCCGCCGCCAAACAGATATATATTTAACAGAAATCAATCAACACAGAATAAAAGCAAATGTCAGACACACAATCCATTTACAAGTTCGTTCTGGGTCTAAATGAAACCGGAGGCACTTTCCTCGCATATCCATCGATCTCCAGGTACGTCTGGACGACCACCAACTGATTCCCTCATCTTGGGTGTACAGCCCAATCAAGATCATCAGTAATCACCCAAACGATGTGAAGACTTTCGGTCTTCAGCCACCGTCTTCATCTTCGACATATCGTCGAATCGGTTATTCAGAATGGGTATAAACCCGGACTTTTCGAACAACCCGCGTATATTAAAAATATTACACAAACACAACATACGCCTCATTCCAATTCCACATTCTTAGGGAAAGATTCCCATTAATTTTATCCAGGATAAATTCTTTAAAATTTATCCTTTAATCTTCCTTTGGATGTCGTATTAGACCAAATTATGGTTTTCCAAACTAGTCGAGATTAGCGAACCACATCGAAGTAATTATTTATTTTATTTCCCAATCCCAACCTATTCATCCTATGAAGCAAAACTGGTAATACTCCATATCTAACACCACGGTGTTATCGGTAAAATTAATTACCATTTCACGTTCAAATCTAATTAAAGATTTAATTATCGCTTTGGAGCAAAACTGGTGAAACTCCATTCTCGCTCATTTTCTATATTTGATAATTTGAATTATCAATTCACATTTCAATCTAATTGTAGATTCATTAAAACTCCTTTTACTGGGTTAAAGAACTAGTGTTATTTAAAACACAGTTCACGATAAACCCAAATCACATTCTATTTATTATTGGGTTAAAGAACAAATGTTATTTAAAACACCGTTCACGATAAACCCGCAAATCAATTCTATTTACAACCCATTTCAAATCCAATTTATTTATTTAAAAATAAATGGGTTTAATTTTAGTTCAAAACTAGTTCATTTCGATAAAAATCTATTTTTATCTTTTCAAATATGGAGTTTTTCATCCCAATTATTCCCAAATCATTTCTTATGATTTTACACAAATTATTGCTATTTTTAATAATTTTATCAAGGCCCGTACAGTCGATTTCCATCAACGGCCATCGAACTGCACTTACATCGACCTTTTCCAAATTTGATTTGGACGTATCTCCAAATCCAACCGTTAGATTTTGAATTTCAAATATTCGTTAGAAAGATCTTTTCGATACGAACCCAATGGTTCCGGTTTTAGGAGAATCCGACGGTCGGATCTCCCGTAATGTCCGTTCGAAGTCAATGGTCGAAATTTACGAACTGCCGCAGCGCGACGCGTTCTATTCAGGCCATTATATTATATATATAATATATATAATATATATTTCGTCGATTTCTATTTAAAACGAATTTTATAAATCGTTTTAAATTCGTTTCAAAAACAATTTCAACTTCCATTTCAATTCAAATTAAAATTGAATTCTTCCTTATAAATTCGTTTTAAAATTCATTTCTATTCAATTCAAATTTCAATTCAATTTGAATTCATTTCAATTCGTTTTCAATTCAATTCGAATTCGTTTTCAATTCAATTCTATTCAATTCAAATCTCAATTCAATTTGAATTCATTTTCAATTCAATTCGAATTGGTTTTCAATTCAATTCGAATTGGTTTTATATTCAATTCTATTCAATTCAAATTCGTTTTCTATTCAATTCAAATCAAATTCGTTTTCTATTCAAATCAAATTCAATTCGTTCTCTAATTAATTCAAATTCGTTTTCTATTCAATTCAAATCAAATTGGTTTTCTATTTAATTCAAGTCAAATTCGTTTTCTATTCAAATCAAATTCAATTCGTTTTCTAATTAAATCAAATTTGATTCGAATGTAATCGATATAAATATCGTTCGCGTCAAAATAGCGCATCTATAATCAACACGGCTTTATATTCAACAAATGGATCTATATTTCTTTCAATACACGACTCTATATCTTTGTCAACACACGACTAATCTCAACGAATGAGTACTGTCCACGTGTGACTATTTTTTTTATTTAATATATTTCATAAAAATTATGGTATCTATCGTTTGATTTAAAATCAGACTCCAACCGTAAACTAGTAAGAGAACGATTCCCTGAATATTAACCCCGAAGGCCGAAACCAACATCAGATTAATATCCAGGAGACCACTCATCTTATCTATTTTCCAGTTAGTTTCTAATTTTATATATGATAAAGATGTAGATTTTTATTGTTAAAATATTTCGTTCAACAAATGACTAATCTCAACGGATGAGTACAGTCAACACATGAACCTTTACTTTATAATGATAAGGATGTAAATTTTATTATTAAAATATTTCATTCAACACATGATTAATCTCAACGGATGAGTACTGTTAACACATGAATCTTTATTTTATAATATTCTTTATTTTCTAAATTGGAATGAGGCCCAATCAATTACCATATAAAGTTAATTATATGGATTCCATACAACACATGTATATAATAGCAACGATAAACAATCAACCATCATCCAAAGTGCACTACACTGTATAAGCATCAAAAATAGATATCTAACGCTTATAACAGCCTGTCAATCAATCGATCGACATATTTAATCAATCGGGATGAGTGAACTTCAAATTTCATCCCAACACCCGTGTGGGGTTTCAAATCAACAAACACAGATTTTATTTGTGTAGTTGGGCGATGTGTAAAATTTATCGTCCCAATCAATGTCCTTCAAATAGGTGTACATAAACAAACCGTCCGGTTTGTAAATGAATATTTATTTATTCACATTCACGTTAAAAATTATATTTTTAACGATAAAATATTTTATTTTAACACATGAATTTTTATTCAGTTCGTTTACAAAATAAAAATGATATTTTTATTTTTCTAACTTATTTTAGAAAATTTCGGCGGCATAACGGCACGATACTAGAAACGGGACAAGGCCTAGCCTTATCCCCGGTCTAGTGAAGGCCCACGCCATTCACACATCAATCGAATCCATTCTATTTCACCAAACAATTCAATTCAAACCAAATAATCTAACCAACTACACAACCAAACAATTAAACAAACAAGCCATCCATGGTCTGTGGATGACGGGTGTCGGGTGCTACTAAACACCGTCTACATCCTAGTATATATATATATATATATATATATATACATATATATCTAGAAAAATAAATTTTGAGTGAGAAGTTCTCACCAATAGCTATCCTAACTCCACGACACTTCTAATGCAGGAAATCTTCACTGTTCTCGTCTCTTATCACTTTCGTTGCCCGTAGCCACTACATATGTAAAAATCGAATTTTTACTTCGCTTTTCAATATATAAAAATTGAATTTTTATTTTGTTATTCAATATATAAAAATCAAATTTTTACTTCGCTACTATATAGGTAAAAATTCTATTTTTTTCACCGCTATTATATAGATAAAGATTTCGCCTTTTCAAATATAAAGATTATATTTTTAATATTCCTATCATGTAAAAATTATATTTTTAATTCTCTACCTAAACAAAAATCATATTTTTACATCTTCTACATAATAAAGATCGAATTTTTATTATCTATATTATATAAAAATTATATTTTTATTATCTCTACGACATAAAGATAATATTTTTATTATCTATATATTATAAAAATCGAATTTTTATATTCTCTGTCTTAGAAAAATTATATTTTTACTCTTTTTATAATATAAAAATTTCGCCTTTCTCTATATAAAAATAATCAAACTTTTCACTCTATAAAAATTTGACCTTTCAAATATAAAAATATTAACTTTCTTATAATAAAAATCTCTATTTTCTTATACTAAAAATCTATTTTTTTATATGCTAAAGAAATCAGTTTTTATATTAAAAATTATTACACAAAAAAAATGAAATAAAATAACTAAAATAAAATAAATACTTACTGTTATTTGAAGAGGAGAGGCGCAGGGGGTCGGGGACGACGCTGGTGGTCGGCGGCGGTGGCGAGGGCTAAAGGGGCGTCGGGTTTTGGTAGAGGGGGGTCGCGTCAGTCGAGGAGAAGAGGAGGAGAAGGAGAAGAGGGGGACGGGGCTGAGGGGGTGATGGCGGTGCGGTGGTGGACCAAGTGGAGGGGAGGGTTACGCATTTCGATTGGAAGAGAGGGAAGCGAAGAGGAAGAAGGAGGAGAGGGAGCTGGAGGCGAGAGGAGGAGGAGCAGATCGGAGCGGCGGTGGGGCGTCACTCCGGCGAAGGGGCGGTTGTGTTGGCATCGATCGCCAGGAGGAGTCGCGGTCGGTTTGAGCTCCATGATTTTTTTTTTTAATTTCAAAAGATCTGAGAGAGTGAAGGTAGAGAGAGGGTTATATATTTAATTATATTTTATTTTATTTTACTTCAAAAAGTTGACTTTTTTTTCTACTTCGAAACGAGACCCAACGCCTGTCATCCGTAGCGTTTTACCCCCATTCCGAACACAATGGGATATGTATCGTAAGCTGATTCGATCGTTTCGACCAGTTTTCGTTAAAATAACCATATATATATTGAATTTGAACGCGTATTTCCATTTACTGGGGTCACATACTAACTCTAAAAATTCCGAAAAAATATTTTCTAGCTTCGTATTGACGATATGGTCTTAACAAAACTAGTTTCGTCGAATTCTGAGACCGTTGAAAAAATGGCCATTTTCAAGTCGATTAAAATCAACTGAAACTGGTCAAACGCGTTTTCCTTTGCCACACTCACACATTGATTCGAAAAATTATGAAATTTGGAATCTAGCAATAATTTAACATCACGAACCCAACAAAATTGGTTTCGTCGAAATCCGAGGTCGTTTGCAAAATGTCCATTTTTAAGGGCCTGAATTCCATAGCGACTATTCAGAATTTTCAACTGGACATATTTTTGATTCCCGCTAGGAAATCTTGATTTCGGATTCGTTAGAAACATATTCTCAATTAGATCCTATTATTTTTGATTTCACTAAAATCCGGATTGTTTTGCACTTGGTACATTCAATTGAAGTTTGAAATCGAATTATCGAACTACCGCGCCATTTTCAATTCCTTTTATAATTATATATAATTATTTATATTCTAACGACGACATATATAATATATACGTTCGAATTATATTCAAAATAAATTTCTCGTCGATATTATTTAAAATAATTCATTTTAAATATGCAAAATTCGCTAAAATTGCCAAAATAAAAATTTTAAACTGGTTCAGAATTTCCGGGTTATTACACATAATTTTTCCTCCATCTATTTTCATCCATACATTCAAGTAATTGCGAAAAAGAAGTTGGTTGTTGCTCACCAGAAAGAGATGAGAGAGGTTGCGTAGAGACAGAGTTGACTTCCATGAAACCAGCGATGGAATCAGCTAATAACGCAGTCAAACTGGAAATAGGGTTAGAGGAGCTAGATCTGAAGGAACGACCAGAAGATGACATGATCACCCAGTTGACGAATTTTGAAGAAGCAGCAGTAGCCTTGGAGGGATTACAAGAAGATGACATGCTCACGACATTATTTCATGATGAAATTACAGCGATGTTGATGAACCCAGGAGCTTTTGAGTTTCATCTTGAATACTTAGAAGAAGGGGAAGATACCCAGAGGGAGAAAAACTTACAAGAAAGAGATCAAGTCTAGGACAAATTACAAAAAGCAGAAACCTACAAGAAATTAGATGATGATGAAAGGTTGGAGAATTCAAAGGAGAAAATTTTGGCTGCAGAGGATGAGATGAAGAATGAAAAATGCAGTTCTGGATCTGAGTGAACATGTAGGATGGTTTTAGTCCTGAAAAGATTCATGGAAAACCAAGATAGATTTTCTGTACTGCAATATTTCTACATTCTTGATTTACACATGAATTGTGCATCTAAAAATGCCACATTATTTTTTTCTTGATTTAGAAATGAACTTCTCATATTTTGTACATGTCAGTTTTTCTCATACTGTTTTATTGTTTTTTTAATGTGAGATCTATTTGTAAAGTATAGAACATGAACATCCTTGTTTGAAAGTAATTACAGGAATAGACCTGTTTTGAATTAACGAAGGCGCATGTTCAAAACTCGCATGAAGGCAAGTTTTCAAAATTCGCCTATATACTTTGGGTATTAAATTCCATAGCAACTTTCTTGAAATTTAACTTGGACATAACTAAATATCTATAATATGAAATGTCCATTTTATGTTCCATTACTAAAATATAGTTCCATAGATTCGAAAGTTTTGTGTTTCAATGAAATACGATGTATAATAATTCCTATATACACGAACTTCAAAACATTAAACTACGAACTACCACGACATCTAAATAGTATGTATAACTTAACCAAACAACATAAAACAAATACCAAATTCTAATATTCAAATATAAGAGAGATATGTAGTCCGATTAATGACAGATAAGTTTGAAACATAAGAAATACAGATACATGAAATGCAACACACTGACATTGCATCAACAAACATACGTCTCCATTTTAGGCTACTGAAGTACACCGCTTTCTGTTATGGCCATACGATCCACATTTGATACACATGTTTGTTTTGGATGTTTGATGCTAGTCCATAACATTTTTGAATCTCGTTGATTTTGGTCATCCAACTTGTTTTTTGACAGGCGGAGCCAATATTCATGGACCATTGTACAGGTCCAAGTATTTCTTATCGCGTATAGGATTAAACTCTGGATTGTATGTAGCTCTATAACTTTGGACGGAGTACCATTTAGAAGCAAAAACGTGATGTGCTCTATTACTACCAAAATCCTGTGTTGAACAAGCCACCATCACATGAACACACGGTATCTTCTGCAGCAGTGGGATGTTGCATGTACAGGTGACATGAGAATCGTCGATCATAACATCGTATTTATCTCTGTAACGGTGAATCACTTGTAATTTATATCGACCAAATCAAACAAGCCTACAATGACCTGCTTCAATAGCATGAGCCTCAATTTTAGCTTCCCATTTAATAGTAAGTTTTGTATTCAGACCCTCCCCTTTTTCCCGCCTCTTATAGAAATACTCAACTGATCGAAAGAACGTTCTTGCAACCAACGCCTTTATAGGCAAGGATGTAGCGCCTTTTAGTACACCATTAAAACTTTTAGATGCATTGGTCATCATAATATGGAAGCGGCCACCGTCATCTCTACAAAGAGCCCAGTTTTCTTCGCAATTCCCTTGGCTTCGTTCAGTCCAGGTATGCTCTTCTGGCTTAGTTGCCTTGATTTCTTCTCTAAGTTTAGTGTATTCAACCACTTCTAAAGCACATGCAGCAGCGTAAAACAAGCCTACAAGTCGTTTGTCTCGATGGCCTACAACTTGAAAATTTGCTTTCAAATTCCTTGCACAAAACCTATGTTTGTGTGGTTCTTGGCATCTATCGTGCAAAGCACTTGGGATCCCTTTAATTCTATCAGATATAAATGTGATGTGCGATTTCGTACGTTATAAATGAACTCACGTATGCATGAAAAGGACCAGGCCCAACCATCATATGATTCGGATTCAACCACCACATAAGCTAATGGGTAACGGCAGTCGTCAGCATCTACAGTGGTAGCAACTAGCAGTATTATTTTGTACTTACTGTACAAATGTGTCCGGTCAATCGAGAGCACTGGACGACAGTGTACAAAATCGGCAATGGAAGGACCAAATTCCCAAAAAGCATGCTCAAATACCCCAACATCATCGTGCACTATATGTCCTACTGAACTTGGATTGCATCTTTTTATTTCCGCAAAATAATGAGCCAAGTATGAATGTGGTTCGGCCCAGTCACCATATATTTTTTCCAGTGCTTTATTCAACATTCAGCAAGCTTTCATGTAACTGATTTTGATGAAGAGTTTCTCATCGACAAGCGTTTGCACCGTCCTAGCTGAGATATCCAAATTGGCCTTCCCAAAAGCCATGATTTTGGATACAAGAAACTCAGAAGTGGCTTGCTTGTGGTTGGAATTAATCGTAGGGTTGACACGTTATGTTTGTGAGGCAACTTTCTGATTTCCCACCAGCCAGTTTGTGATTTCTTCGACACTATAGCATGTATTCGTCATGGACAAGAATCATCAACATTACATACAGCGGTGTATATTGTTTTATTCGACTTGATTGGCTTGTACGAAAAACTGTGAAGAATAGACCATTCCATAAGTTGGTGGAGAAATTGTTCTTTGCTTTGGAATACCATCCCAACAGCAAAACCATTTGGTACGCACGCAGCGGAAAATTTTTCACCTGAAAACTGTAGATTAGCCACTAAGGATCTGGCCATCATTTGCACCGTGCAGAGATCATCATCCATTGGGACTTCCATTTGAACCTTATCACCATCTTCGGGATCTACTATGCCTGGAAAGTCATAGTTTAGTGGTTCATTGTTGACTTCGGTCTAGCATGTATCATCAACAGTTATCGTGGCAACCGCCATGCTATCAATATGTTCGGCCTGTTATGAAGGACCTACACACCAGTCTTCTTTGGGTTCTACAGTCAATATGTTAATAGTGCAGTTCAGTTAAATATTACATTTATATGAGTAGTTATAAAACTAAATTGATGTGCAACATATACCTTTGTCTCATATCTAACAGTTCTGACTGATCAGTTTGTTGTTATTGTTGTTGTTGTTGTTGTTGCTTGTCCACATTTGGTGGAAAATACGGATTGGCGTACAAAGGAAAACTAAAGATGAGTGAAGGATCATGAGTTTGTAGCAATTCTGTGAAATAACCTAAACCGCTACTCACGATAGGAGGTGTAATTATTTCTTCCACAACATCTTCCATGATTTCTTTTGTTGTTTTTCCAACAAACAACTCAAGCAATTTCTTAACAACGGAAAACATTACTTGTACATCTGCATCTTCTAAAAGTGATACGGCTGTCGTCCCTAAATCAGTAGGTTAGTTAACCGACAACTCGATATCATATTCAAGAGGGTTAGTTTTGGTTGCTTTGAAGACTGTTTCTTTCAAAGCATCAAGCGTGCAACCCCTTCGAACTCTCCCTTGATTGCAGAATCCTCCTACATAACTTCCTTTTGGTTCTCATCCACGACCAATTCACCGTCATAGTAGTAAAGTGTAGGAATAAAAGTAGATGCCATTATTGAGCGAGTTTATTTTTCTTGAAGTTATTTGAAGATAGGATTGAAGTGTACGAGAAATAGGGAAACCATCTAAGCAACGTCACTGTCAAATCAACTTTAATCAACTCAGTATGGTCATTGTCAAGTCAGAATTGGCAGAGCTTTAATCATGTCATCGATTTCAAATTAAAGTAGAATCAATTGTCCTATGCTCGTCCTGATCACAAAAAACAAGCCTTGAATCAGAATTAGAAGATCTTTAATCATGTCATCAATTTTGAAATAAAGCATTGTCATTTGTCTTTACAATGACTTTATCACAATAAACAAACATTGAGTTAGATTTGGCAGATGCTTGTCAACTCAACTATTTCGAAATATTGGACCAACTTTATCCATGTCTAGTCATATCACCTGATTTGCGGTAGATTGTACTATACACAAACATACTAACCTAGCTTTAATTTATTGCAGCTAGTTGTCAATTCATCTTTATGTCATAATGTGTACTGTACGAACCAACAAACATACAAATCTTTAATTCAAACTTCAAAAACATAAAATAATTTATTACAAAACACTAACATATAGTCCTTCATATTAATCTTCGAAGTCCTAAAAAAACACAATATTGATTCAAACTAAACTTCAACAACTTACAATGGCTACGGATAACTGTATAACTCAAAATAATCTTCAGAAACCCACAACGACGATGGATAATAGAAACGTTAGTGGTTACGGTTAAATTGCAAGTCCTCTAGGAGTTTTTTGAGATGTCTAATTTCTTACTTTAGCTCTTTCGCATATGCTATGCTCCTTGGACAAAGAAGATCATCAATCATTTTGTAAAATTGCATCCGTAGGGATAATTGGAACAAAGATGACTTCGACGACCAATGTTTTCGCCATCATCTGATACAACAACTTCAGCCATATATCCACAGTGGCGCAAATGGGGTACGAGCTGACCTCTTGCTCCAACATTGTTTGAGAAGTCATACTGAAAATATAAAGAGTTGAGAAGATGTGGTTGAGTATGAATCAGAATCATGAAAGAACTAGTGGGTACATATAAAGTTCGGGAATGAACCAAAATACACATGCGAGTTTTCAAAACTCGCACATAGGCGAGTTTCCAAAAAGGCACCATTATCCCTCCCCGAACAAAACATGCTTATATTTTCTATTATTTTTGAAACATGGCTAATCATGTAATACTTTCTCCAAACAAGCCTACATTTGTGAATTTTCCGAGAAATGCTAGTTGACGCTAAATTGGCCTTGGATCAAATTTCTATGATCAACCCATGATATACAAAACCTTATACTATCAAAATGCAAATATTCTTTTTATTGCACATGACTCTGTATGTTTAGAAAAATAAAGTAAATTTTTTTTTGAATTTGTTCAGGAGGGAAACTGTAACAACCCGCATTCTATGTATCTGAGGATCGTAGAATATTTATATTATTTTCATACGAAGTCATATGGTTGTGTAACTTTGGGAAACGACTATTGGGGTCATTTCCCACATTTACGATTTTTGCCAAATTTTAAATGACCGTTTTACCCTTGGCGAATCTTGTTTCGCCTATAACTTTTGATTGGTAAGGAGTTTTGACCTGAAACCATTCCATTAGATTCGAATGATGGTTTCCCATTCTATAGAGTGGTCACATTAATCAAACGGACTTACTGTTTGGGAGATTTGACTGAAATAAGGTTTAGAAGATGGAAAACAACTTAATCGGGCTTTGTAGGGTGATTAACAGCTAGGCCCATAACCCATTTCGGGATTTGGGTTATGGGAGGGCTGAAAGGGTTTGGAGAAACATTACCTTTCATTTTTCTAGCTACTATAAACATTCCTTGAACCCTTGTCCTCCATCTTCTAAATCTCCCTTTGTTCACTTTCTAATCACATATTAAGCAAATCTACATCAAATCAAGTTGGATTAGCATCAAAACCGAGGTAGAGCTGCTGCACTACATAGGAATCCGAGCCAAATCAGTAGAAGTTTCAAATCTATCATTTATTTGTGGCTAAGGTGAGTGATTAACATGTTTATTCACTAATTATGGCTACTAAGTGGTGATTAGTGATAACTAGAGAAATTATACACCTAAAAATTATGGAAAATTATGTAAAAATTTTGAAATTATATTTTATGTCGTTGGTGTGAATTTGGGTTAATTTGGATTAAGTTTGCTAATCCCAAAATTTAGGGGCTTAAGGGGTAAATCATGGTTTTAGGTATGTTTGATCTATATTAGCATGTAAAGTTGTTGTTTTGACGTTTTGGTTGATTCTACATGTCACTACTGCTATTTGGTATGTTTATGATTGCATAGGAAATTTGAAATGGTCGAAAACGCCGTCATAAGGTGTAAATAGCTTGTTGTAAGTGGTGCAGGAAATGGGACCGGATCGAGCATTCTACACCTGACCCGACCCGCTCGCACTCGAGCCCCACGAGCCACCTTGGAGCAAAGAGGCTAGACCCCGAACAATGACTGCACTCCAAACCGTGAAGGATGAACCACAAGCCGACCAGTCCAAGTAAGTGACAAACCGCTTGTCCTGAACCAGAGCACCACTTGAACCGCTCCTCACGAACCGAACTGCGAGCCATCTAATTTCACGAACCGACTCGTTGCTGCGAACCTGAACCGATGTACCCAGGAATCGGAATGCCACGAGCCGAACAGGGAGTCTCGAACCGAACCGTGGAGATGAATCCGAACGGGATCGAGGACTTGAACACCAGTTCGACCAAAAACCTGAGATGCATAGTGAGTCCAAATGAGAAGTTATCGCTCGAGATCCAGATGGGAACCAACGAGTTAACTTCGAGAGTTGGGCTTTGCCGCAGGACGTGTTCAAATGGGTTATCGATATCCATAATTGTGGTTCACCACCGAGAGAGGGGGCTTGTAGACAAGCCAGAGCAAGGACTGTGTGGACCGGTTGACCTGTTAGCTTTATTGAATATGGACCAGTGCAGTGGGGTCATATTTGTTCATGGTGGGACTACGTCATGGACCCTAAGGGAAAAGTGGTCATAGCAATCGTTGTACGGAGTGGGAGCCCCAATGGATCTGGTGATCAAAGCGGTGGATATCGTATGCTTTATGCACTAAGTGAGAGATGTGAGGATGATTTCTTTGTTTGATGTTTGCTATCACCATGACACAAACACTCCCATTTTAAACTATATGTTAGTGTTGCCTTAGAGTAATGTACATCTAGTTGTGCTTACTCTTTGGTTGTAGGTCCAGGTTCAGGTATGATTTAATTATACCTATTATTGCTTTATTTTATTGCTATCGCTCATACTAGACTTTCGTCTGACCCAGAGTTTTATGTCTCTTCTTATTACCCTGGGTGCTCCTAAACGAGCAGACTAGAGGCAGGTTAGGTGGTTATGCACGAGTAGTTGTCCGGAGACAAGCAAGAGGCTTCTACGTACTATACATAAATATTTTCCCTGTGTTATTGCTTGTTACTGCTTTGAGCATTAGTAGTGTACCTCTTTTATTTTCTTTAGAGACAATATTTTAAAGTTGTAATAATTCGATAAGAAGTTCTGTTTTAGATTCCGCTACTCCGATGGATATGGTTTAGTTTTCAGCTTATGCACTGTCTCGTCTGTTTTATATCAAATTATGTTATTATTATACTTTTTCCATGCATTATGAGATATACTACAGGTTCCTCGATGATTCATCGTTTTAAACCCTTTTGTAACACCCCACCTCCGTTAAGGTCACTCGCAAGGGGAATATCTTAACTTTGGTGGAGCATTTTAGTAAACAGAACAGAAACTTGCAAGACAGATAAAATAGTACTTGCAAAATTTTTAACTTTATTACAGCGGAAACAGAAATCAGTATGGTTACATCCTTTCAAATCACAGAATTCAAGTACAAAATATTAGTCTTGTACAAAAGCCTTCAGAAAGCCTAGTTTAAAATCATAATCCCCATAGAACGGAAGCTATGCAGAGCCAAGCCATACTTTAAGCACTTCAAGCAAAGAGAAATATGGATCAAGCTAAAGTATTCCCTCCTTGGATAACCTGGGGGGGGGGGGGAACGGAAGAAAGGAGGCGAAGCAACAAGGGTCAGACAAAAAGTCTGGCAAGTCCAGTGACTTTCAGCATATGGACAGATAATAATAATATGACATGAACATAAAACTGGATAAAAGATAATTGTAACAGGTGAAGCAGATATAACACAAGAACAGAATGACATAAACTATTGCTTTACACTTTTCTGCACTAATACTAGTATAACAGAATTAGGTGTCACCCTAATGTCTAAACTGAAGCAGGAACGGGTACAGAATAATTTAACAGAAACAGAGTGCTAATAATGGGCCTTTACTACCCGATCAGAAACAGACAGAAGCAGAAACAGATTAATCCCTACGGAAACAGAATGTAGAATTAGGTGTACACTAGTAATGGGCCTTTACCACCCGAACAGACGGTACCACGCAGAAACAGACAGGTGTTACCACTCAACAGAAACAGACGGTACCAACAGAAACAAACAGAACCAAGTGTACCCTAAAACCCTACCCCAAGCGATCGGCTCCCTAATACATAAATATCCTGTGTCGGCCCCACAGTAGGGTGTATCACTCCCTAAAGTGACAACCAATTGGCACAGACCTATTTACAGATGTCACGGCGTCTTACATCCTCAGAGGCAGACCGGGATCCATGCACACACATGACCCGGTTGGAACGCACCATCAACACCCCTCGCCATTATCAGAATGAACCACTTATAATTAGTTCAGTAAGCGTGCCCGGACCCTACCTACTGTTGGGTCAAAGTTTTGATACCAGAAAGGGTTACTGACTAATATGGGTCCCAAACAACAGATGACACAAGTAATTCCCCTCCTAACCTTGTGTCCCCAGACTAACAGATTTCAGATTAACTTGTTTACAAGTTCAGACATACAGAATTCAGATTTACTAGTTCACAAATTTAGTTAACAAGTTTTCAGACTAACGGATCAGATGTACAGATTTTTCAGATTTGTCTAACTTTGTATTGGGCCTACAGATTCACGGAACGGGTTTATCAGACTCATTGGTCCAATTCGTTTAACCTTACCCAACACGTTTTAGACATCATAATTATCTCAGATTTTCATTTATTAAATATTAATGCCCAAACCTCTCACATTAGACTGACAGTTTGCAGCTACTGGTTAGGCCGGTTGGTTCTGGGCAGGTTTCTGTCGCAAACTGAGTCTAACCTCGGGTTTCTAGCACATTATGACTAACTTCTCACATTAGAACCTATTGTTTGCGGCCACTGGATTATGCCGGGTGGTTCCGGGCAGAATTACGCCGCAAACTCATTCTAACCTCGAGTTAGCCATGTTTATCTTTGCGGCCAATTAATTAATGATTTACCAATTATACCCACGCCTAATATACATGTCAATTATTCATAACTATAGCCAATTCAGATTATGTCAATAGCAGACTAATTATACCAACTCAACAGATATAGCAGATAACAGATTTCTCAGATTAGGCGACTCAGTAGATTAAGCAAACTAGCAGATTTAGTATTTTCAACAGACTTAGGAGATAACAGATTTGGCAGATGAACAAATCTAGCAGACTAGGCAATAGAGCAGAACTAGCAGATTAAGCAATATAACAGAACTAGCAGATTAGGCAATGTAACACAACTAGCAAATTAGGCAAATATAACAAATTTACTCATTTATTAAAGTTTCATACCTTGCCTAATTATAAATCTTGCCGAAGTTCACGTGCATAAATAATAGTCTTGATTAACAATATTATCATATACCCTATGTTTGTATCAAATCTACATAGCACAGATTATGTTCATAACTTTACCATATATCATATGTTCCAAATTTTTATTAAACTTGCATAGTACAGAAGATCCATATAATTTATACGAAATATAGCCATAGATTACTATGCATGTCAAATATCCCAAAGGTCCCTTACATAGGTGTTTATTTACATTAATAGATATCCTACTATCATGTAAATCTTTATACCTAGGCCATATTCTCTTTATCCTAAATCATGTGTTCAATACAGTCTATATTTAAATTATATACCTTTTTATGTCATGTCCACAAATCATATGTTCAATACCTTTTTATGTTATAAATATAACATGTCCAATCATATGTCTCAGATTCATGTTCTAGCTACAGTCCATGTTCTTTCCTCAAATTAGTCACCTATTGTTCATGCCCAATTTATGCATCATTCGTTTTACTGTCCCAAACATTTTAGCGCATGTTAATCTCTTATGAGATTGGCTCAGGCTCGTAGTAGCCTGGCTATAGAACAGAAAGAGGAAAGAAGTACAGAATAAGATAAATCAAATCAGAACAGAACAGATATAATCCCAGATTCAGATTCAGATTCACAATTCATGTCAAAATCAGAATTAACGTTTATAGCGGAAAATAACTGTACTTGCCTTGATTGGATTAAAGAAAGAACTTTAGTTGTTACAGAATTATTGCAGAAGCTTTTATCTCAAATTTGAATTGAATTGCTTAGGTTGATGTTGATTAGCTTCTAGTTTTGATTCCAACAGAGTAGCGACGCCATTTTTATTTTTACTAGAACAGAGGCAGAGAAGAAGCAGAATAGAATTGTGTGTAGAGGAGGCTAGGTCTTAGGATGTATTTATAGGTGTGTTTAGTTGTTTTAGGCCTTTAGATAAACCCTAAAACAGATCAGAACCGTCAGAATTCGTCACAGGCTCACCAAAACAGCCAAAAAACTTATCCAGATGCACCCAGGCTGACCTGGCTCGACCAGGGAGGTCGACCCCCAGGTCGACCCTAGGGTCGACTCCCATGTCGACCTGGTCCCCTCCAGGTCGACCCCCAGGCCGAACTGGTCTGGGCGGGAATTTTCCCGCCTGGATCGTTTTCTGCATTTTTGAAATCTGTTTTGTTTTTCTGATTTTTCGTGAAACTTCTGAAGGCCATATCTCGGTCATACTAACTCCGATTTACGAAATTTTGGACTCTATTTCGCGTATTTTTCCGAGACGAATGCAACCGCGAAACCCTTTTCCCTTAATTCTGATTTTATATTTTAATTATACTCAGATTTGTAATTCTTAAGTTCACAGAAAATACGGGGTGTTACATTTTCCCCTCCTTTAAGGATTTCGTCCCCGAAATCTTCAAGTTAAGAAGAATGTGTCCTACCATCCAATCACTCATCTATTCAGTCATCATCCACAAGCGTCCATTGTCCATAGAAATTTCTAGTGCTGTATGAATATTTGCAAAAGTGTGTGTATATGTTCCTTATCTAATGCAAAGATCAGGCGGTCTACTGATTCAGTTGACTTCCTTAATGCGAATTATGTCAGTGCCATGAGTCCAATATGTATGCAATTTTCCTATTTGATACATATCATTTCTATATGACTGCACAACCATCCACTCACATGCAACATCCATGTGCTGATTCAACCATTTTGCATCCATAAAAATTCAAAATGCTCACACATCGATATGCAGTATGAGAGTGTTTTCGAGCCGATCTAGTGCCAAGTGTGTGTATATGCGCCCACGAGCAACCACTAGCAACCACTTGCATCCACTTGCAACCATCAAACATAACATATCTCAAACACATGTTTACACCCATTAGTTTCTACCTAAAGTTCGAAGACTCGATCGATAGGATACAGTCGAATGATGGAGGCGAGTACAGATAGAACAAAAACATGGTTCTCATTAGACATGGGTCCTAAGTATCGGCCCTGAAGACCGAAACCAACATCAAATTGACACCCAGAGGATTACCTTCTTTAGACAATGTCAAAACTGGAAATCTTATCAGAAGTATTCAGATATTTACAGGCTACTGGTACAGATCAGGTTCCCTAATGACTCTTAGGAAGTTAAGCATGATAAAATCATACCCCACGAAAACTCAGAATGTATGCGTCATACTTGGCGCCTAACACAGATATCCCTCAAACCCCAATCTCAAACAAATGAGCCATAACCCTTATGGGTCTGAGTCTACAGCAGAATTCAGAAATAATACTTGTATTAAAGTGTAGAGTATCGATTACAAAATCAAAATAACAGAATCAGAAAACGTCTTAACTCCATAATCAGATAAAGAAATTAAACCTACTATAGAAATTTTCCTATTTCTATCCTAGCCACTAGCCTCAAGATTATTCGCCTGCCCTCCTTGTCCTCATCTCTTCGGGCAGTCGCTAGTGAAGTGTCCCATCTCCCCACAGTTGAATCAAGCACCCTTCCTTTTTCTGCAATCCTTGTTCAAATGAGTCGAGCTTCCACAAGTAAAGCACTTTTTCCCCTTCTTATCTTCAGACTTCTCATCCTTCTTTTGTGTTTCCTTTTTGGGCCCCGCTTTCTTATTCTATGGTTCTTCCTTCTTTGGCTCTTTCGGGCCCTTGTCTTCCTCGTGCAGTAGTGCCATATCCACTAATTTCTCGTAAGTCGCTCCCATGGAACATGGGTCATGGCTAGGCTGTGCAGTGGCTCGTTCAATCCTTTAACAAAGCGGAGAGCCTTTTTATGATGAGTGTTGACTAAATCCAACCTGAACCTAGCTAGTTAGTTGAACTGGTTGACGTATTCCTTGACCGTCATACTTCCTTGCTTAAGAGATAAGAACTTCTTCAGTTGTAAACTCCGTTCAGCTTGCGAGAGAAATTTTGTCTCAAACCTTGTTCAGAAATCCATCCATGTCTCAACCGGCCTCTCGGCGTTAATGACTTCCCACCAGTAGGAAGCTTCGTCTTTGAGCAGCCATACCGCCAACTGTACCTTCTGCCTATCGTCCACCTCGAAGATAACAAATAGATCCTCAGTTTCTCTGAGCCAATTCCTCGCTTCTAGAATGATTCAGTTCCTTTGAAATCCTTCCCACCCATGGCCCTAAAATCTCTACAGATCTTTAAGAAAGCAATTGCATGAGGAGGGGGTGGGGGAGGGGGATCATTTGCTGGACCTGCAGCGGCGGTCCTAGCCTCAAGATATTGACAAAACCAACCGGGTACATGAACACCCTCTGGTATCTCAGATGCTTCGGACATGCTGAAACGAAAAAGGAAATGTTCAATACAAAAAGGACTGGAAGAAAGATATATGGATCTTGGGGATCATGTTTTTCAAAATAAGATTTATTTTTGAAAATACATCCTTTCAAAACCTTTTTGAAAACAGTTTTCAAAAACTTTACCCAATCTGGTAACCTTCAGCTCTGATACCACGTGTAACACCCCACCTCCGTTAAGGTCACTCGCAAGGGGAATGCCTTAACTTTGGTGGAGCATTTTAGTAAACAGAACAGAAACTTACAAGACAGATAAAACAGTACTTGAAAATTTTTAACTTTATTACAGCGGAAACAGAAATCAGTATGGTTACATACTTTCAAATCACAGAATTCAAGTACAAAATATCAGTCTTGTACAAAAGCCTTCAGAAAGCCTAGTTTAAAATCATAATCCCCATAGAACGGAAGCTATGCAGAGCCAAGCCATACTTTAAGCACTTCAAGCAAAGAGAAATCCGGATCAAGCTAAAGTATTCCCTCCTTGGATAACCTGGGGGGGGGGGGAACGAAAGAAAGGAGGCGAAGCAACAAGGGTCAGACAAAAAGTCTGGCAAGTCCAGTGACTTTCAACATATGAACAGATAATAATAATATGACATGAACATAAAACTAGATGAGAGATAATTGTAATAGGTGTAGCAGATATAACAGAAGAACAGAATGACATAAACTATTGCTTTACACTTCTCTGCACTAATACTAGTATAACAGAATTAGGTGTCACCCTAATGTCTAAACTGAAGCAGGAACGGGTACAGAATAATTTAACAGAAACAGAGTGCTAATAATGGGCCTTTACTACCCGATCAGAAACAGACAGAAGCAGAAACAGATTAATCCCTACGGAAACAGAATTTAGAATTAGGTGTACACTAGTAATGGGCCTTTACCACCCGAACAGACGGTACCACGCAGAAACAGACAGGTGTTACCACCCAACAGAAACAGGCGGTACCAACAGAAACATACAGAACTAAGTGTACCCTAAAACCCTACCCCAAGCGATCGGCTCCCTAATACATAAATATCCTGTGTCGGCCCCACAGTAGGGTGTATCACTCCCTAAAGTGACAACCAATTGGCACAGACCTATTTACAGATGTCACGGCGTCTTACATCCTCAGAGGCAGACCGGGATCCATGCACGCACATGACCCGGTTGGAAAGCACCATCAACACCCCTCGCCATTATCAGAATGAACCACTTATAATTAGTTCAGTAAGCATGCCCGGACCCTACCTACTGTTGGGTCAATGTTTTGATACCAGAAAGGGTTACTGACTAATATGGGTCCCAAACAACAGATGACATAAGTAATTCCCCTCCTAACCTTGTGTCCCCAGACTAACAGATTTCAGATTAACTTGTTCACAAGTTCAGACATACAGAATTCAAATTTACTAGTTCACAAATTTAGTTAACAAGTTTTCAGACTAACGGATCAGATGTACAGATTTGTCAGATTTGTCTAACTTTGTATTGGGCCTACAGATTCACGGGACGGGTTTATCAGACTCATTGGTCCAATTGGTTTAACCTTACCCAACACGTTTTAGACATCATAATTATCTCAGATTTTCATTAATTAAATATTAATGCCCAAACCTCTCACATTAGACTGACAGTTTGCGGCTACTGGTTGGGCCGGTTGGTTCCGGGCAGGTTTCTGTCGCAAATTGAGTCTAACCTCGGGTTTCTAGCACATTATGACTAACTTCTCACATTAGAACCTATTGGTTGCGGCCACTGGATTATGCCGGGCGGTTCCGGGCAGAATTACGCCGCAAACTCATTCTAACCCGAGTTAGCCATGTTTATCTTTGCGGCCAATTAATTAATGATTTACCATTTATACCCACGCCTAATATACATGTCAATTATTCATAACTATAGCCAATTCAGATTATGTCAATAGCGGACTATTTATACCAACTCAACAGATATAGCAGATAACAGATTTCTCAGATTAGGCGACTCAACAGATTAAGCAAACTAGCAGATTTAGTATTTTCAACAGACTTAGCAGATAACAGATTTGGCAGATGAACAAATCTAGCAGACTAGCCAATAGAGCAGAACTAGCAGATTAAGCAATATAACAAAACTAGCAGATTAGGCAATGTAACACAACTAGCAAATTAGGAAAATATAACAAATTTACTCATTTCTTAAAGTTTCATACCTTGCCTAATTATAAATCTTGCCTAAGTTCACGTGCATAAATAATAGTCTTGATTCACAATATTATCATATACCCTATGTTTGTATCAAATCTACATAGCACAGATTATGGTCATAACTTTACCATATATCATATGTTCCAAATTTTTATTAAACTTGCATAGTACAGAAGATCCATATAATTTATACGAAATATAGCCACAAATTACTATGCATGTCAAATATCCCAAAGGTCCCTTACTTAGGTGTTTATTTACATTAATAGATATCCTACTATCGTGTAAATCTTTATACCTAGGCCATATTCTCTTTATCCTAAATCATGTGTTCAATACAGTCTATATTTAAATTATATACCTTTTTATGTCATGTACACAAATCATATGTTCAATACCTTTTTATGTTATAAATATAACATGTCCAATCATATGTCTCAGATTCATGTTCTAGCTACAGTCCATGTTCTTTCCTCAAATTAGTCACCTATTGGTCATGCCCAATTTATTCATCATTCGTTTTACTGTCCCAAACATTTTAGCGCATGTTAATCTCTTATGAGATTGGCTCAGGCTCGTAGTAGCCTGGCTATAGAACAGAAAAAGGAAAGAGGTACAGAATAAGATAAATCAAATCAGAACAGAACAGATATAATCCCAGATTCAGATTCAGATTCACAATTCATGTCAAAATCAGAATTAACGTTTATAGCGGAAAATAACTGTACTTGCATTGATTGGATTAAAGAAAGAACTTTAGTTGTTACAGAATTGTTGCAGAAGCTTTTATCTCAAATTTGAATTGAATTGCTTAGGTTGATGTTGATTAGCTTCTAGTTTTGATTCCAGTAGAGTAGCGACGCCATTTTTATTTTTACTAGAACATAGGCAGAGAAGAAGCAGAATATAATTGTGTGTAGAGGAGGCTAGGTCTTAGGATGTATTTATAGGTGTGTTTAGTTGTTTTAGGCCTTTAGATAAACCCTAAAACAGATCAGAACCGTCAGAATTCGTCACAGGCTCACCAAAACAGCCCAAAAACCCATCCAGATGCACCCAGGCCGACCAGGCTCGACCAGGGAGGTCAACCCCCAGGTCGACCCTAGTGTCGACTCCCAAGTCGACCTGGTCCCCTCCAGGTCGACCCCCAGGTCAACTCCCAGGTCGACCTGGTCTGGGCGGGAATTTTCCCGCCTGGCTCGTTTTCTGCATTTTTGAAATCTGTTTCATTTTTCTGATTTTTCGTGAAACTTCTGAAGGCCATATCTCGGTCATATTGACTCCGATTTACGAAATTTCAGACTCTATTTCGCGTATTTTTCCGAGACGAATGCAACCGCGAAACACGTTTCCCTTAATTCTGATTTTATATTTTAATTATACTCAGATTTGTAATTCTTAAGTTCACAGAAAATACGGGGTGTTACACCTTTTCTCTTAACGATCATCCTGTGCTAGTCGGGCATTCGTACTGCGTGTTTTGGAGGAGATATCTGGTGGTGCGGGGTAGCTGTTACACTTGGTATCCGAGCCTAGGTTGGTTGTTTATCCTAGTGGAAGACATCAGGGAGAGATAGTAAACTTATAGGAGAGCACGTATTTGTGATATTCTGGTTTTCAAAAGCTATATACATATAGTATTAGTGCATCTTTGGATGAAGTTGCACTGCACTGGTACCACTAAGGAGATGGTTAATCATTTTATCTTTACAGATTGAATGATGAGCCGAAATATGAGGAGTACGATGAGGGACCACGCATCGAAAGTTGAAGAGGGAGCGGGTTCAAGGGCCAATAATGGGAATGTCCTTGATATAAAGACGATGTTCACTACCTTCATGCGAGAGATGCTTAGGGAGAAGTTGCCAATGTTGCAAACGGTGGTGCTTTAGTAGTGCAGGCGCCTAGAGTCGATTTCGCCAAGCTCATCAAGGATTATATTAATCTTGGTGGAAAACCGTTCCACGGAACGGTTTCGGCTATGAAGGTTTGGGATTTGCTTGATAGTTGGGGCACATCTTTGAGGATTTGGGGATCGATGATGCAATGAAAAGAAAGTTAGCATCGTGTCAATTCCAAGGATAGGCAATGAATTGGTGGAATGTTATTAAAGCGGCTACTCCCGAAGATCAAGTTACTTGGAATCAGTTTAAGGCTCACTTCAGTGACAAGATTATTCTAGCTGCTCAAAAATCAGAATTGTTCAGAAAGTTTTTGGAGCTTAAGAAGACTGGTAGGGCAGTCTCGGAATATATTGCTGAATTCGATACCTTATCGAAGTATGGATTATCTCTTATCGATACTGCCGAGAAGAATAACAAGAAGTTCATAACTAGCTTAGATGAGTACTTAGGGGAAAGACTTATAATCCATATTGATGAGACTTTTGAATCTATTGTGGAAAAGGCATTGAGATCAGAGAGCCTAGTGGTTAAAGCTGAATTGCCAATTAGTTAAAGCTGAGCAAAAGAAGCCTAGTGGTTTGTTACAACCGTTAGGAATTCCCGAATGGAAATGGGAATAGTCTCAATGGATTTCATCGATGGTTTACCAAGGACTAGATCGGGTCATGATTGTATTTGGGTGATTGTGGATCGATTAACCAAAAGTACAAGGTTTATACTAGTCAAGTCGAAAAGAATGGCAGCTAAGTTAATGGAACTGTATATGAAGTGGATAGTGAGATTTCATGGAGTACCTAAAGGTATTGTAAGTGAACGAGATCCATTACTTACTAGTGGTTTTTGGAAGAGCTTACAAGAGGCTTTAGGGTCTGAATTACATCTTAGTACCACGTACCATCCCCGAACTGACGGTCAAATAGAGAGGGTGAACCGTGTATTAGAGGATGTTTTGAGAGCTTGTATATTGTATTTTGGAGGGTCATGGGATAACCATTTGCATCTGGTCAAGTTCACATTAATAATAGTTATCAGTCCATTATTGGTATGGCTCCTTTTGAAGCTTTTTACGAAAGACTGTGCAACTCACCATCATGTTGGTTAGAAACCAGTGAGAAATTTGTGCTTGGGCCAGATGTAATAAGAGAAACTTCAGATAAGTCAAGATTATCCAACAGCGGATGACTGCCCAAGATAAGCAGAAGAGTTATGCTGATAAAAGGTGAATAGATTTGAAATTCTCTGTTGGCGATTTGAATTATTCGTCAAGACTTCTCCGTTGAAGAGTGTGATTCGATTTGTTAGGAGAGGTAAGTTAGCACCAAGATTTCTTGGTCCATTTCCAGTTCTCGAACAAGTTGGGAATTTAGCTTATAAAGTTGGACTACTTGACAAGATGAATGGGAGTGCACAACGTATTTCATGTTTCTCAGTTAAGGAAGTTCGTGCATGATTCTGATATAACTATTTCACCTGATCAGTAGGATGATATCGAGGTAGAATCCGAGGTAGTTGGAAGCCGCAGAACGATTCGTATTGTCGGACACGATACGAAACAACTCGAAGGAAGACGGTGAAACTGTTTAAAGTCAAGTGGGGTGATAACGAGAATGACTATACTTGGGAAACAGAGTATAGCATAAGGAAGTCATATCCAGAGCTCTTTACCTGGTAAGATTCTAGTCGCAATATAGTTATTCCCTTGTTAGTAAACCGCATGCTAGGATAGGCTTGTTGTATTATTGTGTATGTTTTATTTTTTGCAAATGGTTGATAGGAATGCAGGACATCATTGTTTGTTTTTCTTGGTTAAGGAATTTCAAGGGCGAAATTTCTTTGGGGGGGGGGGAGGGGAGGGGGGATGGGGGGAGAGGAGAGTGTAACGACCCACATTTTACATATCGGAGGATCGTAGAATATTTATATTATTTTCATATGAAGTTATATAGTCGTGTAAATTTGGGAAACAACTGTTGGGGCCATTTCTCACATTCACGATTTTTGCCGAATTTTAAATGACCATTTTTCCCGTAGTGAATTTTGTTTCGCCTATAACTTTTCATTGGTAAGGATTTTTCACCTAAAACCACTTTCATTAGATTCAAATGATGGTTTCCCATTCCGTAGAGCGGTCATATTAATCAAACGGACTTACCATTTGGGAGATATGGCTGAAATAAGGTTTGGAAGATGGAAAATAGCTTAACCGGGCTTAGTAGGGTGATTAGCAGCTAGGCCCATAACCCATTTTGGGATTGGTGTTATGGGAGGGCTAAAGGAGTTTGGAGAAACATTCCCTTTCATTTTTCTAGCTGCCACAAACATTCCATGAACCCCAGTAATGGCCTTTATCTTCTAAATCTCCCTCTAATCACTTTCTAATCACATACTAAGCAAATCCACATCAAATCAAGTTGAATTAGCATCAAAATCGAGGTAGAGCCGCTGCACTACATAGGAATCCGAGCCAAATCAGTAGAAGTTTCAGATCTATTATTTATTTGTGGCTAAGGTGAGTGATTAGCATGTTTATTCACTGATTATGGCTAATTAGGGGTGATTAGTGATAATTAGCGAAATTATACACCTAAAAATTATGGAAAAATATGTAAAAAAATCTGAAATTATATTTTATGTCGCTGGTATGAATTTGGGTTAATTTGGATTAAGTTTGTTAATCTTGGAATTTAGGGAATTAAGGGGAAAATCATGGTTTTGGGTATGTTTGATCTATATTAACATGTAAAGTTGTTGTTTTGATGTTTGGTTGATTCTACATGTTACTATTGTTGTTTGGTATGTTTATGATTGCATAGGAAGTTTGAAAATGCCATCACGAGGCATAAACAGCTTGTCGTAAGTGCTGCAACAAATAGGACCGGATCAAGCTCGCCACTTCCGAACCAACCCGCTCGCACTCGAGCCTTACGAGCAACCTGCTCGAGCCAAGAGGCTCGACCCAGAACAACGGCTGCACTTCGAATAGTAAAGGATGAACCACGAGCAGACCCGTCCAAGAAAGTTACGAACCGCTTGTCCCGAACCGGAGCACCATTCGAATCGCTCCTTACAAACCGAGCTGCGAGCCATCTAATTTCACGTACCGACCCGCTACTCCGAACCCAAACCGATGTACCCATGAACCAAATGCCACGAGCCGAGTAGGGAGTCTCGAACTGAAACGAGGAGTTGAATCCAAATCGAATCATGGACTTGAACACTAGTTCGACCAAAAACCCGAGATGCAAAGTGAGCCCAAATGAGAAGTTATCGCTTAGGATCTAGATGGGAACCAGCGAGTTAACTTCGAGAGTTGGGCTTTGCTGTGGGACATGTGAAAACAGGTTATCGATATCCATAACTTTGATTCACCACTGAGAGAGGGGGCATGTAGACGAACCGGATCCAGGGCTGTGTGGACTGATTGACCCGTTAGGGTTATTGACTATGGACCAGTGCAATGGGGTTAGATTTGTACGGGGTAGGACTCCGTCATGGACCCAAAGAGCAAAGTGGTCATAACAATAGTTGTACCGAGTGGGACTCCGCCATGTCCCCAATGGATCTGGTGATAAAAGCGGTGGATATCGTATGCTTTACGCATTGAGTTAGAGATGTGAGGATAATTGCTATGTTTGATGTTTGCTATCACCATGACACAAACACTCCCATTTAATACTATATGTTAGTGTTACCTTGGAGTATTGTACATCTAGTTGTGCTAACTATTTGGTTGCAGGTCGAGGTTCAGGTATGATTTATTTATACCCGTTATTTCTTTATTTTATTGCTATCACTCTTACCAGAATTTCGTCTGACCCAGAGTTTTATGTCTCTTCTTATTGCTCTAGGTGCTCCTAAACGAGCAGACTAGAGGCAGGTTAGGTGGTTATGCATGAGTAGCTGTCCGGAGACGAGCAGGTCCACGTACTATATATACATATTCTCCCTGTGTTATAGCTGGTCACTGCTTTGGGAATTAGTAGTGTCTCTCTTTTATTTTCTTTAGAGACAATATTTTAAAGTTGTAATAATTGGATAAGGAGCTGTGTTTTAGATTTTGCTACTCTGATGGATATGGTTTGGTTTTCAGTTTATGCACTGTCTCACCCGTTTTATATCAATTTTATGTTATTATTATACTTTATTCCATGCGTTGTGAGATATACTACAGGTTCCTTAATGATTCATCGTTTTAAACCCTTTTCTCTTGACGACCGTCCCGTGCCAGTCGGGCATTCGCACAGCGCGTTTCGAAAGAAATATCTGAGGGTGCGGGGCGGCCGTCACAAAAACAGACCGGAGTCATAAAACCCTCCTTAGTGCACGTAGCCCAGTCTGCGAGCACCACATAAGTGGTTTATCTTAGCGTATGCACATGGTAAGCTCTTATCATACCATTCCAAGTTTCGAACCAATGCCACTATTACCATGGCACATGGTGAGATCCATGGTAGCATGCCACTAGGTCCTGTTACCTGTATAAAACATCTTTGCTTTAAAATTAAATGCTTGCTAATTTTACTTTGTAGTCCATGGTAACCTGACCGTTACTGCAATTTTGTAGGAGCAAAAAAATTAAAAAGATCATTTTTTGTTTGTGTCCCTATTTTTTTATTTCACTTTTAGCCTCCTTTTGAAATTTTTTGTAAATATAGACACCTTTTTGCCACGTAATCTTTGACTGAGCTGAGCCTTGAATACTGGCGCTATAACACCCCGTATTTTTTGGGAATATAAAAAAAACAAATTAAAGAATAATTTATTTGAAAAAGAGGAATGAGAAAAGAATGATGTTTAGCATTGTTCTAAGGTTTGTAAGCAAAAGAATTAGTAGCTCATTTGGTTAGAACATGTGACTTGCATACAAGTGGTACAGAGTTTGATCCCCGCCAGCGCCATATTTTTGTTTTAGGGGAATGGCTAAAAAGTGGCTTAGTGTGAACGCAACTCAAAAAGTGGTTTAGTGTGAAAATGGTTAATTATGAAGAAGTTATTAAGCCATGAAGTTTGTATGCATATGAGAGAAATATATATATATATATATATATATAAATTAAATAAATAAATATTAAAAAAAAAGTTCAAAACAACGAATCGGGAGGGTGAATAGCCGAATCGCACCATTTTTGAAGTCGACCCAAGTCCCGCTGGGTCGACTAAGGGCTGATATGGCATCTGAGGGGTCCAGATCAGTTCTAGGGTTAATCCTAAGGCCTAAATAACTTCCTACACCAATATATACACCCTAAGACCTAACCCTAATTCATAAATATTATCTATGACACCATTATGCTGTCAAATTCTCTCTTAAAACCCTAGCCGCCGCCTCTAAATCAAATCTCAAGTGTTCAACTTCAACTCAAATTAAAGATTAGAGCTTCTACAACAATTCAAGAAGATAAATCAGCAACACCGCCACGTTTCTACACCAATTTCAGTGCATAATTCTGTTCTTTAACCACAAAAGGTGAGTACGGCGATTATCACAATATAATGGAATTAAAAGTAACATGATGAAGTTGTAAAGAGGATTCATATGTATGTATGTAATTTAAATCTCATCCAAGTCTTCACCTTTTTGATTTATGTCATCATATGCCTATGTTTCTATGTAAAGTTCATACCTTTTATCAGTTTATTCATGTTGAATCTGTCATTATGCCTCTATGCCAGTTTAAGTGCCCCTTTATTTCATGATGTTGTGTTAATTCCAATTTTATGTGATTTGATTCTCTCTTCTTATCCCTAGTCCTTTTATTTTTGGATCTAGGCTACCTTCGAGCCTATGTTAAAATACGCGCGAATGCAAATACGTGGGAACGATGGGAATATGTGAAATATGGAAAATTGGATATTATTGGATATTTTGGATAATTGGATAATATGTGAAATTGGCATATTTGGGTATGAATTACATGGAATTGATGAAATTGCCTATAATTGTAAATTTGTAATTGAGGCTAATTAATATATAATTAGTGACAATTTGGAATAGGCAATATTATAAACATGATTATATGTTTAATTGGATATACATGACATGAAAATTGGGTATGGGTGAAATACGATTATTAATAAACCTTTGACACGAGGTTAGAAGCAATTGTGGCGTAAGACTGCCCGGAACCACCCGACAAATCCAGCTGCCACAATTGGACGTCTAATGTGAGAGGTCAAAGGAATGAATTTTAGGCGTAACGGTTAATGACACGAGGTTAGACCCGGTTTGTGTCGTAAGACTGCCCGGAACCGCCGGGCAAATCCAGCGGCCACAAAGTGTTCGGTCTAATGTGGGAGGTCATGCACCATTCGTCATAAGGAATGAATTAAGGAATACTAACCATAATAAGACATGGGTATGGTTAGAGGGTTAAGTGGGGTGACATGTAAATTATGACATGTAAATATGGACTTAACCGGTATACGATAAGACATGTAAATTATGACATGTAAGTATGGACTTAACCATAGCATGTGTAAGACATGGACATTTAAATTAAAATGGTTAAGTTGGAGAAAAACCTAGTGGGGACCAAGCATAGGTGGGAGGCTTGTGTCGGATGGGGGACCCGTTTCAAACAGTAACCCGTCTAAGTATCTAATTGGGCCCGGTACTAGGCTGGGGTTGGGGCAAGCTTACTGGACTTGAATGTAAGAGGTCAAAACGTGTATAGAGGTGGCAATGCGAGTCCAACAGGTTCATTTGCGTGCATGGGTCCGGGCTGGTAGGTAAGACGTTGTTGTACGTGTAGGTATTGCCGTGCATTTTATGTTGGTATCGGATTTGCCACTTTAGGAAGTGATACACCCCACTGTGGGCCAGCACAGGTGCATATGGGGTTTAGGGAGCCAATCAAATGGGTAGGGTAAGGGTACCTTAGCGGTGGTAGGAGCAAGCCGGCACCTACGATAGTAGCTAGGTACAAGTAACTACCAAGTTTGTCATGTGGGTACAGTTAGTAGGAAGGGATCAACCTTTAGTAAATAGAGACTAGTAGATGTGCGGTGTAATTAAGTAATGTGGTGTAACTTAGCAAATGTGTTGTGTAACGAAATACATGTTGGTTGAGTGGGATAGTCCTTTGGGTGCTAGTCTGATGTTGGCTTCGGTCTTCGGGGTTAGTACTTGGAGGGTTGTTTGCTTAGCCAAGGTGTAGGATTGTCTTAGTACTTAGGAATGGAATCATCTTGTCCATCCTTCTTATCGACCTTATCTATGCTACAACCATATCATGATACCTATTTATGTCTTGATCATTTACCTTACCTATTATTTGTTCAAATTACTAGACTCGCAGACTTTATGTCTGACCCGTTTTGTTTCCAACTCTTTTCTTTCCTTCCCCCCCCCCTCAGGTTTGCAAGGAGGGAATACTACAGCTTAGTGCTGATTTCTTTCAGTTGCTTGAAAAGAGTAGATGTATCGCTTTGGACTCTCTCATCTTTATGGCTTTGCTTATGCTCAGTGGGGATTTATGCATTTATGTTATTTAAGTATTTGCTTCTTTATGTACTTTGAAGTTTTTGGAAAAGACAATTGATCCTGTTGTAATGGTTTTGGAGACTACTTATGTAAGCTTGTTTTGAAGTTATGATGCTATGAAATAATTTTTATCTTCCGCTGTGTTTTATATATTATTCTTGTAATTTATCTGTTCTATACTACTATAACGCTTCATGACATTAATGCATTCCTTTTGTGAGTGACATTAATGGCTATGGGGTGTTACAGGTGCAATCACAGATTGCGCCAGTATTTAAAAAAATCTTTCGGGACGTATTCCTCGATTGCGCCCCATGTATTTTCACACAAATTTAAGAGACCAACAAGCTCTCTATATCCCTTGGGCGGACTCTAGGAATGTGCCCCTAAACATGTACAGAGAGCTAGTTGGTCTCTTAAATCTGGCTTACCTACCACATCTGCCTGGGGCGCAACCCAGGATTGCACCGCAAAAGATTTACAGAGAGTTACTTGCTCTCTTAAATTCCACTTTACCTACTACATCTCGCTCACTTACCTTTTCTTCCTCATAACTTTACCAAAATCCTTCACAAAAACTAACCTTATTATCAAATTTTACCTCTACTTTATAGAAAAGTGGAAATCAAAGAATGGAGGATTTGTTCTATTTAGCAGGATTTAGCTCAAATCCAAAGGTACGTACAAGGTTTCTCTTATTCTCGTAGATCGAATGGTATACAATAGTTTCTTCCCAAGTTTAATTTCATCATTAGGTAGGAGCGAATGGACCAATGGGAAATTGACAATGAGACTTTAACGAAGTATTTGGAAAGTTTGGAGTCAGAGCGTATGATAACATTCATCATGTTGATGCTACGCCACAAGCTCCATTATCAGCAATTGTTCATCGACTGGGTAAGAAAATTTCTCCGATCCAGAAACGTCCGAAATGGTTGGACTCCCAGATCATCTCCCTAGCGCACCAAAAAAATATTTCATTGCGATAGATGGAGGTAAATATGTTAATAGTGGCCGAGCATTGGCAATCGATGAGCCAGTACCAAGAAAAAAATGTTATTGTAGGTCAGACTGCTGCGTGATTGTGAACAAAAATAGAAGCGTTAGTATCGGGCGTAGGATCTACAAATGTGGTTGCTATGATATGAGCCCCCTTTATCCGACCACCTTCCAAGTTTGTACCTATAGTGAGTGGGTTGATCCGCCGATGTGCCGAAGTGGTTATGAGTATGCATTGGAGACGCAGGATGAGAATGAATGACTTAAAAAGGAGATTTTCCATTTGAAATTATTAAACTCGGACTTAGAGTCCTAGCTCCTACGATATCCGAATGAGTAGTTTGGACTTGTGACATGTACCAATGTATCCAAGTGCTAAAGTAGTTTACGACAATGTATTAGTCAATGTATGTATTGCTTGATGTACGAATGAAGGTGATGAATATAAGCTCATTGCAAATTGTCGTCAATGCATGAAATAAAGAAGTTATTCTATAATCAAACATTAATACAAATAGTTCAAACATAAACTACAAAACAAAAGCCTAATTTACTGATTTACATTGAATTCTTTTATGACCAAACACTCCGCACTTACTGCATCTATTCATTTTAGGAGCTCGCATTTCATCCATGGTCCCTTTAGTTCTTGTTGATTTAGGTCTCCCAAGTGCTCTACGCACCGTTGGCGGCAAAAGATCTAGCCCCTCAAATTCAGTCTAGTACCGTTTATTTGGAATAGGATGAAATTCTGGTTTGTAAGATGCGTGGTACTTATTCACCAAATACCACTTTGAAGCAAAGTCATGGTGAAATCGATTAGCACCTTTAGATACATTTGAACAAACCGCCATTGCATGTTCTCATGGAAGATGTTGAAGTAAATGAATTCTACATGTACAAGAACATGTGTTTCCATCGATTATTACTTTGTATTCCTTGCAAAAATGTGTAATCACTCCCCATTCGCCTGCATTATATCGGACAATGCAGCAATATCTTGCTTCATTTGACCTTTCACATATCTTTAACTCCCATTTTGGGTTAATTTAGCCGTCGATGACATACCAAGCTCTCTTCATTTACAAAAATAATATACCGACTGGAAAAACGTGCGAGCAACTAAAGCTTTGACGGGCAATGGTCATGCACCTCTAAGAACACCGTTAAAGCTTTCAGAGGCATTTGTCGTCATGGCATGAAATCTTCCACCGTCATCGAAAAACAAAGCCCAGTTCTTTTCCTTTCCACGCAAAATTCGCTCAATCCAATTATGTGCATCAACACTGGTTAGTTTAAATTCATCACGAATCTTTTGATATTCAACCACCACCGAAGCACATGCTGCTGCATATAATAAACCTGTCAACCTTTTATCTTTATGCCCGACAGCTTGAAAATTGGCTTTTATATGCCTTGCGCAATATTTATGTTTGTAAGGGTATCTCCAATGATCCTCCAAGGCTATCGGCATTTGTAACACCCCAGATTTTTTAATAATTGAATTAACTAAATTAAAGAATAAATGTTTAGCATTGTTCTAAGGTTTTTAAGCAAAAGACTTAGTAGCTCATTTGGTTGGAACATGTGACTTGCATACAAGAGGTACAGAGTTCGATCCCCGCCAACGCCATATTTTTGTTTTAGGGGAATGGCTAAAAATCGGCTTAGTGTGAACGCGGTTCAAAAAGTAGTTTAGTGTGAAAATGGTTAATTATGAAGATAGAAATATATATATATATATAAAATAAAACTCAACCTAAAATTTAAGAAAAAAAATTCAAAACAGCGGAAGCGGGAAGGCAAAACACCAAACCGACCTATTTTATGGGTCGACCCTAGGGTCGACTCAGGAGGTTTGGAATTGGTCCCGTCGGCCCTAAATGGTCTATGATGAAATTTTATGTTTTAGGGCTTAGGTGGCGATTTCTGGTTTGTCTGTTAACATCGTTTCTTGGTTTCTAAGGCCTAAATGGACCCTAGAGTGATCTGACGGCTTAAATTAATTCAAAGTTCTATAAAAAGACCCATAGACTCAAACCCTAAATCAGAATTAAAACTAAAACTATGGCCGTCATGCTGTCGTCTTGAACCCTAGAGTAGCCGCCACCAATTAGAGAGGAAGAACATCAAATCAAATTAGTTCTATTCAACCCTAACAACGAATCTTCTTCAAAGGAAAGCTAATTCAACTTCAGAAATTAGAATTCATAACTCAAGACCGCCTTTGAGTTGTGAGTTCGACAATTTTAATAAAATAATTAGTAATTTAATTGGATTAAGTTATGATGCGGATTGCATGGATGTGATGTGAATTATTGATCATATGTTGTAATTATGTTGTAGAATTGTGTTGAAATCTCTATGACATTATGTTGTGATGCTATCATTTATGATGTAAAGTTATGTTGCTATCTTCTACGTTGTAATTTTATATATAACCAAATCATCATGTTTCATATGCTAGTTTGGTGAAGTTGATTCATATGATAAATCTTATGTATGCAAGTTTAGATTTTTATTTAAACATGGATCATATACAAGTTAGGTAAAATTATATGTGACCTTACATGGTTATGACATCTAGTTTATGTGAAAATTTGATTAAAAGTTAGGCTGTGATATGGGTGAGTTATATGCTAAATTCTACATGATATTTTACATGTTAGATTCAAGTTTACACCATTGTTATGATGCATAAATC
This sequence comes from Allium sativum, assembly GCA_030737875.1. NCBI lineage: Eukaryota > Viridiplantae > Streptophyta > Magnoliopsida > Asparagales > Amaryllidaceae > Allium > Allium sativum. The sequence goes on along the minus strand of CM060920.1, from coordinate 265,921,656 downwards.
ACATATGCAAGTTTCTATAAATATATGAGTTTGGGGTATGAATCATGTTATGCAGGTTTAGGGTTATTGCCTTTGCAAGTTTACACCTTTAGATGTAGATCTATGACATACATGATTTATGCAAGTTCATCCCTATGTTTAGATCTATGTTTACATTATGCGTACATTGTGATGTCTTCTCTTTATTCCATGAGTTAGACTATTTGAGCCTAACGTATATTTTACGTTAAACGAACAAACGTACAACGTGGGGTAAAGGGGATAATATTAAAAAAAAAATTGGCATAAATGCCTTAAAAGGCATAAAATATAATTGTGGTGAAAATTGGTATGATTTTGCATACCATAAATGGATGGACATAATTGAGTCAATAATGGACATCGTTAAATTTGGAATTGATTGATAATTTGAATAGGGAAAGTAATTCAAATTTGGGGAATGATTAATTAGGAGAAATTAATCGTCTAAGACACGAGGTTAGGCTCTTTTGTGGTGTAAGACTGCCCGGACCCGCCCGGCAAATCCAGCTGCCACAAATGCCAGTCTAATCTGAGAGGTCTTAGGCATAAATTAAATACGTAACAATTGTAAAGACACGAGGTTAGGCTCTTTTGTGGTATGAGACTGCCTGGACCTGCCCGACAAATCCAGCTGCTACAAATGCCAGTCTAATGTGAGAGGTCTTTATGAGGTTACTGTCTTAATGAATTAAGAAACACTTAACTAGATAAAAATGTAGTGGACATGAGGGGGTTAAATGGGTGCCTTGGGTGGCATGTGGAATCTAGTGGGTTCCTTGGGTGGCATTTGGAAATACGATTAGAAACACTTAACCAAAATTGAAACATGTAATTTAAACATGAATAAGAAGTGGTTAAGTGGGATGTACTAGAGGGGACCAAGCTTAGGTGGATAGCTTGTGTCAAGTGATGGGGGCCCATTTCAACCAGTAACCCATACATATCTTTGTGGGCTCGACCCAAGTCGAGGACGGAACACGCATACTGGGCTTGACTGTAAGAGGACAAAACGGGTTAGCAGTGGCAACGCAAGTCCAACGGGTTTATATGCATGTGTGGACCCGGGCTGGTAGGTAAGACGTTGTTGCATCGTGTAGGTATAAGCCATGCATTGTTGGTTGTATTGGGTTGCCACTTTGGGGAGTGATATACCCCACTGTGGGGCCAACACGGGTATCTACGAGTTAGGGAGCCGATCGCTTGGGGGTACTGGGTACACCTAGTGGAGATAGGGGCAGGTGGCACCTATGAAGGAAGCTAGGGGTGCACGAAACTACCAATATCATTATTAAGTCTGTAGGCGGGATCAACCTTAGGGTGACTAGTGGTGGTGCAGTATAGCAATTATCCTATAGTGTTGGTGTAGCTTGGTAATTATCTTACAGTGGGTTAGGTGCGTTTTAACGATTTCGTTGTTCATCTTGTTTCCTTATTTACTCTGCCATATTCAATGGTTCATAGTCATTTCCTTATTTTCCAACTTATGCCTTAGCCTAGTTACTTTGTTAATTATATTGTTAAAATTATCGCACTCGCCATACTTTATGTCTGACCCCCTTTGTTTCTCCCCCCCCCCCCCCCCAGTGCTCAAGTTGGGACTAGCACCAGTGGAGCTTGATCTTGGACTACTGTTTCTCTGCTTTTAGAATATTACTTGGATCGCTAAAGTAAAGTTCATCTTCTCTTTTATTTATGTCTATTTTGTATTGGGGAATATGTCTTTCAGTTTATGTACTTTTGGTAGTCAAGATGGATATTATGTACTTTGACTCTAGTTTTTGATGATGTAAGCAAACATATGTGTTTTCCGCTGCAATGAAATAAAGTTTTAAATCTTTGAGTACTATTTATATCTGTCTTGTTGTTAAGTTTCTGTTCTATACTTACCTAAAACGCTCCATAGAAGTTAATGCATTCCCTTTGTGAGTGACATTAATGGACGTGGGGTGGTACAGTATTCCCTTCATCCTATCAGATATGAAAGTGATGTGTCGATTGTTAACACTATTAATGAATGTTCGAATAACACAAAAAACCAACCTCAAGTATCGGCTGATTCGACCTCAACAATTCCATAGGCCAACGGGTACAGTGAATCGTTCACATCTATAGCAGTCGCAACCAATAACGTACCTTTGTATTTACTATATAAATGTGTGTCGTCTATAGAAAGCAAAGGTCGACAATGTACAAATCCTTCAATGCAAGGCCCAAATGCCCAAAATTCTTTGTCAAATACACCGCATGCTTCGGCTACTACATGGGCAACAATTTCAGGATTAGCTTTAATCAATTCGTCGAAATACTGATGTAGGGTGGAGTACGACTCCGCCCAGTCACCATATGTGCCTTCAATTGCTTTGCTTAATGCTCTCCACACCTTAGTATAACCAATTTTATTAAATAGTTGCTCCTCTATTAACATTTGCACTATCCCAAGAGTAATACCAAATCCGCTTTAACAAATGGCATGATGTTCAAAACCAAAAATGTGGACTTTGCTTGCTTGGAGTTAACTATTGGATTTAGGCAACTATGTTCAGTTGGGTATTTCTTAATAATCCACCAACCTTTCTGTGATTTTTAGAATCTATGGCATGTATTCACGTGGAGCAGTTGGGATCCATGTTGCAAATAGCAGTGTGTTTCTTTTTGTTCGACCGGATTGGCTTAAACAAAACTGCATGCAAAATCGACCATTCACTTAGTTGTTGAGAAATTTGCTTTTACTCTCAAACATCATACCGACTTTGAAACCATTCTGAACACAAGCCGATGAGAAAATTTCTTTGTTGAATTTCATATTAGCAACCATAGATCTAGTCAACATTTGTACATTGCACAAATCATCATCCAATGGTATCTCGAACTCCGGCTCCTGAATATCACTATCTTCGGGAGCGTTGTCTTCGCCTCCAAAATCAAATTTTAGGGGAGCATTGTTTACTTGAATTACATCAAGCCATGTCGTATCATTATCAGGAATGTTAATAACGGTCATTGCTATCAAGTGAAGGATCTGGATTTTACTCTCCTAAGTCTAGTTCATCTATTTCCATATTGACGTCAGGAATATTCAGTTCTATGTTGGATTCTGCTTCGGTAGCTTGTTTCGGGTACCTGAGTACGCAAGCGGCATATTTTTGAGTACATTTGTATATTCAACATAATTCTATATCAATAACACAAGTAACTTACAGTTGGCTCATGTGATTAATATCGGATGGCGTTGGCTGCATGGGAGCACAACGACAACTTGTAGATGGTCCGGTTGTAGTTTGTGTCAGGAAGTAATTCGAAACAAACCTGAAACATACAATTTTTTTATTATCATACACAAACAATGGTTATATTTTCCAATAGGAAAATTATACAGTTCGAATTACCCTTGAGTCACATTTGGGACAGTATGTTGCGTCAGATATGGATAGCCGGGTTGCGATGCCTGCTGAAAATTCACGAACGGATTATACCCAAAACACATTTGTTGTTGCTCATGAGTAGGCATGATCATAGCTGTATACGGATAGTATGCCGTGAGAGCCACAACGACTGGAGTTACATGTGGCTTTGCCAACAATCTCCTCTCATTCATTACAAATAACTCAATAGATTTTGATAAGGTGGACAACATAATTTAAATGTCGGCATCGTCTCCAATTTTAATTGCCTTAGATCCAGAATCGGCCAGCCAATTGAAAACTAACTCAATGTCAAACTCATCCGATTTAATTCTAGTAGCTTTATAGACAGCCTCCTTCAATTATAAAAAGTTTAATCCTTTAAAAACATTTGCCGGTTTAATAGATCCACCGTTATATGTTCCACATTTATGTTCATCAACAACCAATTTTCCGTCATAATAGCATATAGTTGCAATATAGTCTGGCACCATTCTACGCTAAACACAGGTTCATAAAAACTTAGATTGGACAGATCCAAAAAAATAGAAAAACAAAGTCATACCTTTCGATAATCTAACAAAAACCACACTCTTTACTCCTCCCTTAGATCCGCAATAAAAGATTCTTGTTTTGTTGAATAACAATGAATGATCTGAAGTTTATAAATTTAGCTTTTGGGTTCTTTTATTGAGGATTGAAGAATGAGAAATGGAAAATGAGAAAACCAAGGAAATATTCCTTCGGGGCGCAATCTAGGAATGCAACTCGAAAGATTTTTTTTTAAATACTGGCGCAATCTGTGATTGCGCTAGTATTCAACGCTTAACCCAGTCAAAGCTTACATGGCGAAAAGGGGGCTATATTTGCAATATTTTGCAAAAGGGTGCCAAAATTGAAAAAAATAGGGCCACAAACGAAAAATGCTCAATTAAAAATTATAATTAAATAAGGTAATGAGTTGTCAAGCCTTTAACAGTTTAGGATTGGTAATTTTTTGTAGGGCTTTCCTTGGCAAGGCAAATCATCTTGAGTACACTACATTACTTCCCTATGCACGTCCTAAATAAATAAAAGTGAAAGCGTACTATAAGCTGATTTCCTTACATCTTCAAACAGTGTTTGCAGAAGTTCAAAATAAAATTCCTGGCGAATATGATTACATCATACTATTATTATTGCACTTTTATTTATGGTTTCTACTACTGTTGCCAATGTTTAGCGAGTATGTTGTACATAATTTTGTAGCATACATGTATGATAATGAAATCTATGATTTTTAAGAGTAAGAAGTTATATGTATCAATACGAAAGGGAAATAGTAATTTGGTAAGTTCAATCATGATGTTTTTGTGGCTATTCTACACCACACATTAGCTCTATTCATCCAAAATTTCTAATTTAATTGTCTATACATAGAAGTATATAGATTCGGATTTGGCCCAGTGCAAACTGGGCCATCGCAAATCCAATTGAAGAGTAGCATCCATCTGACAGAAGAAAAATAAAATCATGTATCCTCTCACAAGATAATACCGCTCTATCATCCTGTGCAGCTCAAGGAAGAACCAGCGAACGGAAGAAGAGAAGCAAATAAATGATTTGATGGACAAAAATGTACAGTTTGATTTCTTTGGAGTTTTTCAAGTAAGGAACCCTAATTCCTAAATGTTATCTTTGATTATTTATACACTGATTTATTCTAGTTAATTTTTTTGAAGAGTATAGAACAAATAAATATTATATTCATGTAAATAGTTGGGAACTTAAGAGAATGGTTTACGTGTAAATAAAGATGTGCAATAGGCTGAATTTTTGGGATTTCGATGACTAATTGTGCAAAATAGAAATTTGAGTCAGTGGTCTACCACTACCATTGGCTACAATTATAGAACCATCGGGACTTATTATGAGATGAAGAATGATATAAGGAATATTTGTAGGGAAACTAAAAATCTGCATAGGGTGATTACTGTGTTTTGAGGAGAACTGGTATCCCTAGGTGATTATTAGGATATTTCGAGTAGACCAACATGTGGTGCTTAGTGTCTTGCTCGAGGGGATTACTGCGATATTCTCCAAAGAGAGTTGGGATTGCCAGTGTCTTTCTTGAGGTTATATGTATGCCATTATTGATTGGTATGAGGGCGTATGTTCTTAACTGGAGAGCAACTCCAAATATCAGTAATGCTATGTTCAATATTTTGTACATTTACTTCTTTTAATTAGAAATTTTGGAGAAAATAAAATAAAATGATTTGGTTGTGTTTTTTTTTTTTGGGTTGAATAAATTGATATGAAATTTGCTATCCATATTTATACTCAAATTTTATAGAAGATGGAAACATGTGTTATTGGCTATAGAAATTTGACAGTAGGAAAGTAAGAACAAATTTAGTTTTTTTTCTCTACTTCGTTAAAAAAATCGATTTTTTTCCATTAGAAGCAGGGAAAAAATAATCTTGCATATATATTGTGATTTTAAATGCTAAATTATGTTAAAAAAATTCAATTATTATTTATAATTGTGATGATCGATAAATTTATCTTATAATTATATATATATATATTTAATGGTAATTATTTTAGTGAATTGAAGAAAATAAAGGATTGTTACAATTTATAAATTATTCAATACATTGTCTCTTTGGATTTTTATTATCGAATTATTTTAGTTATCACAGTACTTCCATAAAAACAACCATCCAAAGTTCATAGTAGCATTGAGATTTTGGAAGAAAATAAATAAGATTGTTTGTAAATATGAATTTCGTTCCATACCATTGTGCAAATTTTTAAAACATGGGGCATCGTTTAATTAATCGCACAGGGCACTCGAAACCTCAGAACCGGCTTTGCTAACATACACTATAAGAACGAATTCGGTTAGCTACAACAAAAAATCATCGATTGTCGTAGCTATTCGTTGTTTACCGTAGCAAATATCGTCGTTAAATAACCTGACACTAACAAAATAAAACTCTTCTAGCATCGTCTTTCGTAATCACTTTAGTTATGGTTCGCGACAACTAGGGGAGACACGTGACAAATTGTGAACTTTTTAATTTATGTCACTAGCCATCGTCATCTGTAGCAAGCTTGAAAACATACTTCTAAGATACTCGTCGCCAACCGTAGCAAGCTTGGAAACAAGATCTATAGCTAGTCATCGCTAATTGTAACTATGCGGGAACATTAAGGGGTCGCTAGTCGTAGTAGACCTGAAACACGCTTAATGCATTCCGTCAATCATTTTTTATTCTAGCCATACATACTTGTACAACTCATATATGTTCATCTCACAACTCATATATAATCAATTCCACAATCCATTTTCATATACAGTAACTCAACATACCATATATGCTCAAAATCATCAAACAAACTAACATATATACCACAAACTGAGATGTACCTAAAAAAATACCATATTTTTAGAACATCCTTCATCTTTTCCTCTAGTTTCATGACTCTAGCGAGTGTAGTTCGTTAAATGGACCTTCTGATGGTCCGGAAAATGAAATGGTGGTGTTTTGGTTGTTATTATTAGTGGAAGCCATTGTTTTATTTGGTTGAGAATTTTTCAGGAGAGAAAATGATGAGATGAAGTAGGAATTTCGAAATAATGAGTTTAAATATGAATTGTAACTAACTTTTGGTGGTAATTAATTTTGAAAATCTGGCAATTATATGTCGACATACCATATTCAACATGTCGACATATGTATACTTTTATTATTTTTATTTTTGATATATATTATATTATATATTAACATATTTGATTACTCTATTTCACTTCAAGCACATATGCCTAATTCTCTTATAAATTTAGTAAATGTTGCTTCATTTAATTGTTTTGTTAATATATCTGCTATTTGTTTTTCTGTTTCTATGAATTCAAGTGAAATTTTCTTTTTTACTTACGTTATCTTTTAAGAAATGATGTCTTATATCTATATGTTTTTTCTCAAATGATGAGTGGATTTTTAGATATATTTATGGCACTCGTATTATCGCAATAAATTGGCGATTTATTTATATTTAAACCAAAATCATTTAGAGTTTGTTGCATATATATAATTGTGAATAGGCCAAAGCAGCAGCTATATATTCTGCTTCAGTTGTTGACAAAGGTATTGTATTTTTCTTTTTACTAAACCAAGAAACTAGTGAATGTCCTAAGAAGTGACTCGTTCCACTAGTGCTTTAACAATCGAATTTACATCTCGCATAATCAGCATCAAAATAAGATATTAAATCAAATGAGTCATTTTTAGCATAAAATAATCCAAAATATGATATATGTTTAACATATCATAGAATACGTTTTACAACTTTTAAATGAGTTTTATTAGGTTGTGACTGATATCTTGTACAGAGAGATACACTATGCATTATATCTAGTCTACTATCGGTTATATATAATAATGATTTTATCATTCCTATATATAATTTTTGAACAACATCTTTTGATCTATCATCTTTACTTAGGGCTATATTAGTTGCCATAGGTGTGGGTCTACCATTAGTTGTAGTTAAATTATATTAATTAATTAAATATCTAGCGCATTTTCTTGATTAATAAATATTCCAATCTTCAGTTGTCAGGTTTATAAACCTAAGAAAAATGTGAGTTTACCCATGTGTCTCATCTCGTATTCTTAGATCATGATATCCGAGAATTCTTTATTATTTTGATTTCGTTATTCAAATATTATACCGTCAACGTATATTTGCACTAATTGAGTATCTTTTTTATCTCTCTTAATAAACAGTGTATTATATATTTTACCAATCTCGATGTTTGACTGTAATAAATACATTCTTAATCGATCATACCATGCTCTAAGGGCTTGTTTTAATCCATATAATGATTTCTATATTTATGTACATGATTTGGAAGTTTTTTATCTTCAAATAGAGGAGGTTACTCTACATATATGTCTTCTTTAACATATCCATTTAAAAAGGCACTTTCAATGTCCATCTGAAATAATTTGAAATTATTATGATTCGCGATGGCTAGTAAAATGCTAATTGCTTCTAGTCTTGCTACAAGAGCGAAGGTTTCATCTAATCTATACCTTCCTCTTGATTATATCCTTGTGCAACAAGGCGAGCTTTATTTCTTACGACCTCACCGAGTTCATTCATTTTATTTTTATAAACCCATTTAGTTCCAGTTACAGTTTTATCCTCTGGTCTAGGAATAATTTCCCATACATCATTGCTGGAAAACTAATTCAATTCCTCTTGCACAGCAAGGATCGATGAATCGTCGATGATGCTTCCTTTGGATTCTTAGGTTTGGCAATAGAAACAAACACTAAATTGCTCATACTACTTAATTTGTTTCTAATCAGGGTAGTCGCTTAAAAGACTAATTCTCTTATTTGGTTGATGAATTTCATTATTTACTTCATCAATCTCATTTTCGCATTCATCTTTATTATTTTGTGTTGAATTTTTATAATTTTCGACAAAAGAAACATTTAAAGTTTCTTCTATAGCATTAGTTCTCAAAGTATAAACTCTATATGTCTTACTTCTCTCTGAATATCCAATAAACATTCCTTTATCGGGTTTATAGTCAAATTTGTCTAAATTTTCTTTGGTATCAAGAATAAAACATTTACTTCCAAATATTTTTAAATACGATACCTTTGGTTTCTTATTATGTAAAAGTTCGTATGGTGTTTTATGAGTTATGGGTCTTATCAAATTTTTATTTAGTATTTAATAATCTGTTATAACTTCTTTAGCCCAAAAATTACTTGGTAAGTTATTATTTGATAACATGGTTCTCACACACACCTGAATTGATCTATTCTTACGTTCAACTACTCCATTTTGTTGAAGGGTTCTGGGAAACGGAAAATTATGGGTTATCCCTATTTTATTACAAATTCTTTCGAAATTTTCGTTTTCAAACTCTCCACCATGATCACTATGTATTGTTTTAATTTTTAAAGATAGTAAGTTTTGAATTCTTTTAGAAAAAGTTTTAAATTGATCGAAAGTATCACTTTTATTTTTAAGAAACAAAGTCTAAGTAAATATAGAAAAGTCGTCGATTATTACGTAAACTTATCTATTGTAATTTATTGATTGAGTTTGGGATGGACCGAATAGATCCATGTGAATTAACTCTAATGGCTTTGAGGTTGTAATTTCTTCTTTTAATTTAAATGAACTTCTTTTCAATTTTCCGAATTGACAAGCATCTCATAAATTATTTACTTTAAATTTTATTTTAGGTAATCCTCTAACTGAATCTAATTTTGAAATCCTAGAAATATGTTTGAAATTTATACGAATGAATCTCTTATGCTAGATCCAAGGGTCACTTGTATTGGCTATAAGACATAAATTATTGTCAGAAATTTTCATACTTAGTATACAAATTTTTTTTTTCTGTCTCCTTCGAATATTATTTTTGAATTTATCTTCTATAAAGCATTTATCTTTTCAAAGTTGATTTTATAGCCTCTATCGCAAAGTTGACTTATACTTAGAAGATTATGTCTTAAATTCCTAACTAATAAAACATTAGATATAGTAGGAGTTTTAGAATTACCGATATTGCCGATGCCAACTATATATCCTTTAGAGTTATCTTCGAAGTTGACCATTCGACCGCATTCATACACAAGATTATCCAGAAATTTCGTATTTACCATCATATGTCTCGAAAAGTCACTATCCAATAACCATTTTCCATTTTCCATTTTAAAAAAAGTAGTTTGAAATAATTTTGAAATCAGTTTGAAAAGGAGTTTTAAATAGAATTTGAAAGTGCAAACCAGAGTTTTACATATAAACTAGACTATTACTTTATTCTTAAGCCCTTGAAATCTTGATACCCATGAGTCTTGACTTCCTTGATATCTTGAATCTCTAAAACTATACAGTCTTCTATATCACCTATATATAATTCCTGCATATATATATATCTATATATATTCTAGGTAAAGATGTTAGTACATATTTTATAATAAGTAATGTTAATAATTGAAACAAGGTTGTTTCCATCAAAATTCCATTCTCCAACAATCTCTCCCTTTTTGATGATGACATCCTTGGTTTATAAAATATTCATACCTGATATTACCTGTTGATTTGATTCCTGGAATACTTCCCCTTTCATTATGAATTTCCTTTGCCTCCCCCTTAAATTATGCCTATCTTAACTATATCTACTTTATAATTTCTCTCCCTTTGTCATTATCAAAAACTAACCTAAACTATTCTATATTATATCTATAGTAGACTATACTAAACTAAATTGTATTAAACTAAACTAGACTAGACTAACCTAAATTATACTCCCCTTAAATTTATGCTTAACTTATTCTATAGTATTAAACCTATACTATTATATATAATAAAACAACCATTATATAAACTATGTAATTCTATTAAACATAATAATCTATTCAATTCAAGCAAATATACAAGCAAATCATACAAAGACAAGTCGTATTTTATACAGAAACTATGAGATCGTTAATGGTCGTTTCTTCACAATTGGGGATTTGTGAATTGGACAGTGAGGATAATAAATACAAAATTCCCATTTTGTTCAGTTACATTCTCTTCCATGTCGAAGCATACTTCTCCTATGCAAATTATGTTATCGTCTTCGTCAATGCCTTCGATTTGTGCCTCTTCTTCCTCTTATTCTACCATTTCTTCCTCTTCTTCTTCTTTCTCTTCAACCTCTTCCTCCATTTGATTGCCATATTCGATGAGAATCTTATTAGTGTGGTTATCCATAACAAATTTTTGTAGATTTCTCATAATTTTTCCTTGTTTCTCATGCTCCTTATTCATTCTTACTTATAGAACTTGAGCTTGAGTAAGCATTTGCAGAACATCCTTAATTGATTCCTCTAGTTTCATGACTCTAGCAAGCATATTTCATTGAAATGGACCATCGAATGGTCCGGGAAACGAAATGGGGTGTTTTGACTGTTATTATTAGTGGAGTCCATTGTTTTATTTGGTTAAGAATTTTCCAGAGAGAAAATGAAGAGATAAAGAAGGAATTTCAAAATAATGAGTTTAAATATAGGTTATAACTAACTTTCGGTGGTTATTGATTTTGAAAATTTGGCAGTTATATATCGACATACCATATTCAACATTTCGACATATGTATAATTTTTTTGTTATACATTATATTATATTATATTATATTATATTATATTATATTATATTATGTATTAATATATTTAGTTACTCTATTTAACTTAAAGAACATATGCCTAATTCTCTTTTAAATTTAGTAAATGTTGCTTCATTTAAAGGTTTTGTTAATATATCTGCTCTTTGTTTTTCTGTTTCTATGAATTAAAGTGAAATTTTCTCTTTACTTACATTATCTCTTAAGAAACAATGTCTAATATCTATATGTTTTGTTCACGAATGATGAGTTAGAATTTTAGATATATGTATGGCACTCATATAATCGTAATAGATTTGTGATTTATTTATATTTAAACTAAAATCATTTAGAGCTTGTTGCATATATATTGCTTGTGAACAGGCAAAAGCAGTAGATATATATTTTATTTCAGGTTTTGACAAAGATATTATATTCTGCTTTTTACTAAACCAAAAAACTAGTGAATGTCCTAAGAAATGGCACGTTCCACTAGTGCTTTTACGATCGAATTTACATCCCGCATAATCAGCGTCATAACAAGATATTAAATCAAACAAGTCATTTTTAGGATAAAATAATCCAAAATTTAACGTGTGTTTTACATATTGTAGAATACATTTTTTTTTTGTAAATGAGTTTCCTTAGGTTGCGATTGATATCTTGCATAAAGACGTACACTATGCATTTTATCTATTATACTAGCGGTTATATATAATAATGATCATATCATTCCTCTGTATAACTTTTTATCGACGTCTTTTGATGTACCGTCTTTGCTTTGGGCTATATTAGTTGCCATAGGTGTGGGTCTACCAATATTTGTAGTTAAGTTATATTTATTAAATCAATCTCTAGCGTAATTTTTTTGATTAGTAAATATTCCATTCTTTAGTGATTGGATTTATAAGCCTTAGAAAAATGCCCATGCGTTTCATCTCGAATTCTTGGGTCATTATATATGAGAATTCTTTATTCATTTGATTATTCGTTGATCCAAATATTATATCGTTGTTAGCTAGTTCTATAACCAAGCCACCAAGGGTTTAACCATTTATTTTTAAATGGGAGAATACTCGTGCTCTCGCAGACTCACGAAATGCTTGCATACTCACAAACGTGTCTCGTTATCCAAGCTCCTTGAAGACCCAGACCACGACCCGCTCGTGGTATCACCACACGACCCGACTCTCACATAAGGGTGACAAACTGACCCTAGATCCAGGAAAATATAGCCATGTCTTGGTCAATGCATATCAAACCACGAACCGAGAATCCAGGATCTGATGAAACATGTCCATAACGGCCATTTTGACCATTTCTCTACCCATTCACGAACGGCTCCGAGATTCTCAGGATTGGTGCCACATGCCTTCATGAACCACCTACAAAAATCACTTATAAATAGCTTATTACTTGGCATTTTTAGGATCTTTTGGCAATTAAGAGTTCTGATTCCACCATTATCATACTTCGATCATTCTTAATTAGAATTATCTCAAAATTATTGAGTGAATCATTGTTGTAAAAGAGAGACTGAGAGAAAACGACGATTGTACTTGCATTCAAACGTATAATCAAAATCATATAAAGTGTATGTAGGTTCTTTAACGCCGAACCACTATAAATCTGGTCTGTTTGTTGCATTTTCTTTCATTTCTAGTTTTAATTATCTACGAATTAAGATAACTTTGGTGTTAGAACCATATTCTTATCTAACATTTTGGTGCTTTCACTGAGAAACAAATTCTCAGCCTATCGGGTTATTACTCTACTATTTGGATTCTAAAGTCCAAAGAAAATAGTCAGCATTCCCATTGTTTTGTTTTTTTTTGAAGATTTCAGCAAAGTTAAGACATCATGGTCACAAAGAAATCCAAAGGTTCACGAGCACAAGCAAATGAAGCTGACGAAGAGAATGTCGAAGAGCGGGCTGAAGTGGTCTTCCCGGCTCACGACCCTTAAGAGGGGGTCACGACCCAATCTCAAGAGGGGGTCACGAACCGCCCTTAAACAGGGGTCACGAACCACCCTCAAATAGGGGCCATGAGCTGCCTTGATACAGGGCTCACGAAACGCCCTGAAGAGGGGGTCATGAACTGCCCTCAGCAAGCGACCACGACTCGACCCGGAAAGGAGATTATGACCCATTCAACCTATGCTGATGCTTCTGCTCGACCTGGCTTGAGCGCTCCCTGTCCAACCGTGAATGTTGGTGACTGATTACCTACCTCAACCCCAGCCACAGAAGGAGATTTATCCCGTGTACTTGGCATGTTGGAAAAAACAAACGACACTTTGGAGGCTTAAAGACGCGAAAGCTCCTTGATGAGGGAGATTATGACTACGATGAGGAGATAGATAGATGAGCTCCAAAGGTAGAGAACACCTTCACAAACATACCATCTTACTCCAGAGTACTCATCTTCATCAGAGGGGCCTCCGCGACCCCAACGATGACAATTATAAAGGCCTTAGAATGTGGAACAGCTTCGATTCAGATCATTTCCTTCTCGAGAAGAAAGACACTCAATCTGGGACCTGACGATCATAATCTAAACAATCCCGTTGTACCACCGATGGAGGGACTCCGAGTGCAACCTAAATATTAGAACATAGTTAACCCTACTCAGAATCAATAATTACAACCCCCTCGTTGCGTGACTGACCATGGCTATAGGAGGCAAGGAAGCTTTGCTCAGTCCTCAGGTTGGGTGGCAATGCACCGAAGAGATGTCGGAGTTCCTTGTAGAGTAAGAAGTGCAGACCCTGAGTCCTCCTTGACTAACGCTGACATTGAGGTAATGGTGAGGCAGATTATGGCAGACAACCAAGGACAAAGAAATGAGGATTGTGGTGTAGATCAATGTCACACACCTTTCACTGACAACATACAAGATGTCAGATTCCTGAGAAGATTCAATCTACTGGCTATGAATCGTTATGTAGGAAGAATGGATCCGGTTTAACACTTAAGGAGATATTCGTGGTATATGAATGTCATCGTCGCTCTAGATGCAGTAAAGTGCAAAGCATTCCCGATCTTTCTTGAGGAGTGGCATTAGTGTGGTTTACTCGGTTGTCGGCTCGATCACTCTCCAAATTCAAAGAATTGAGTGAAAGATTTATAAACCAATCATGGCTTCACACTCAGAGGTCTAAGAACATCGTGCAACTATCACTCATTAAGCAGCACCCTAATGAAACTCTGAGGTCGTACTTGGATTGCTTTAATTTAGCTGTCACGGAGGTTAGAGAACCTCATGAGCAGTCTCTCCCAATGGCCTTAATTGAAGGAGTAGATAAGGATGCTGAGTTTGGTAAATACTAAGTTGGAAATCTGCCACTGACCAGGGAAATATTCTATGAAAAAGCCAACATCCATCTACGTCAGGAAAAGATGTACGCTAATCGAAAGAGGAAGGCCACGAAAAGAAAGATATACGGAGTAGTGTGGCCATTAAACAGTCTGGCGATAGCTCTGGGAAGGTGGAAGTAAATGTTGGAAAGGGCAACGGTCGCCAAAATGAGAAGGGAAATAAAAAGAAGAATTGAGGAAACGACTCGCATAAGATGCCTTGATTCATATTAATAGAGAACCTTAACCCTTTGAATGACACATTAGAGAATATTTACCCGGATACTTACAATGTTCTTCTGTATAAGAAACCACCACCAAGGGATTCCACAGAAAAGGAGCGTGAAACGGGAAAGTTCTGCCTTTTTCATGAGACCTATGGGCATTCGACAAATGAATGCTAACATTTAAGAGATCTAGTAGAGAAGCTTATTAGGGAAGGAAAGTTGACGAATATAAGGTAGCTTCGAGAAACCGGGAGCAAGGAAGTCCCGAATGAAATAAAGGGAAACCACCTCAAAGGGCCACTACACAACAAAAAGCTAAAGGCATCGTTATCAACACTATAGTCGGAGGGCCCCATCCAGCTGGATATAGTTATAGGGCAATGGATCAATACGTTAATGCAGCAAAGCGTCCTGAGGTAGGAGAATGCAGCAATCCCGAAGATATTGTCCTGGTAAAGCAACAGAAAACAATGTTAGATGATGTCATATTTCGTGATAGAGATAGTATTGGGGTTCAATCCCCTACAAAAGAGCCATTGCTGATCACTACCGCCGTTGGTCCTGCTCTAGTCCACAAGGTCTTAGTAGAAAATGGGAGTTCAGTTAACATTCTATTTAAGAAAACATTTGATTAGATAAAGCTTGAAGCAAAGGATTTGAATCCCTGTGATGGACAGATACGGGGCTTCAATGGAGCATCAACAACCCCAATGGGGTTTGTAGAATTGTCAGTAACCCTGGGAGAGGGAGACCGTCGGAGAGTGAGAATTCTCCCATTTGTAGTTTTGGATATCGACTCGCCCTACAACGCCTTCTTGGGCCGAACATCCCTTGTGTAATTCAGGGCTTGGATCGCGCCCTGGTGGTTGTTGTTGAAATTCTCAACTGAAGCGAAGTGGGAGTTATCTGGGGCAACCAAGTGACTGGACGAGCCTGCTACATGGCAGAGTTAAAACTGCTATGCAAAGGAAAAGTTGTAGAAACTAAGGGTGATTACTCCCTTCCAAAGGAGGATTTAGCACATCAATTAAAGGGGACGACCCCGAAGTGGTCGCCCAGAGAACTGCCTGAGGACATAGATCCCAGAGAGGAAAAGGAGCCTGGGGCAGAATGGTGACTTCTAGTGAAATGACTATGGATATCCAATCGACGACGATGACCAAGCGAAAGTTCTGAAGATTGGATCCAAACTAAACCATCTCCGAGCATAGGAACTGGCAGACTTTTAAAGGGCAAACTTGGACGTGTTTGCTTAGACCTACGCTGATATGTTTGGGATATCCCCCTCAATTATGAGCCACTCATTGAATCCAAAGCAACCACCTTTTAAACAGAAAAGCCGAATGTTTGGCCTAGAGATGTTAGCAGCCTTGAAGGAAGAAGTTGAAAAGTTAAGAAGCAACGGATTTATTAGAGATTCAACTTACCCAGAATGGATTTCAAACTCTGTCTTGGTAAGGAAGGCCAATGGGAAATGGCATACCTGCATTGATTTCTTGGATTTGAATAAGGCATGTCCGAAGGACAGTTTTCAGCTCCCTAGGATTGACCAGTTGGTGGATTCAACGGCAGGCCACGAACTTCTCTCCTTCATGGATGCTTATTTAAGATATAACCAAATCCCCATTCACGCTCGGATTAGAATCACACTAGCTTCATCATAGATTTGGGATTATATTGCTATGTAGTAATGCCCTTTGGCTTAAAGAACGCTGGAGCGACATACCAAGGCTTAGTGAATAGAATGTTCTGCAGTCAAATTGGGAAAACAATGGAAGTGTATGTTGACGATATGCTTGTGAAATCTAGACAGTCATCTAACCACATAACTGACCTAGCTAAAATGTTCGATATCCTTCGACGATATGGAATGAAGCTCAACCTCCTGAAATGTTCATTCGGAGTCACCTTCGGAAAATTCCTAGAATTTATAGTCATCAAGGAATCGAAATTAATCCAGATCAGATCACGACAATCAGGAATATCCAAGAACCAAGACAGATTAAAGATGTGCAGAGCCTCGGTGGAAAAGTGGCCGCATTAAGCATATTTATTTCTAAAGCTACAGATAAGTGCATTATGTTCTTCGACCCGATAAAACTAGGTAAGCGCAACTTCCAATGGACTCCTGATTGCATTGAGGCATTTCAGAACCTCCTCACTCATTTTGGAAAGACCCCCGATATTGTCCAAGCCAGTCGACCACAAAGACTTGTTTGTATACTTAGCAGTATCATCCCATGCAGTATGTTTAGCTTTGGTAACGGAAGAAGATAAAGTCCAGAGGCTGGTGTATTACATAAGTAAGAAGCTAGCGGCAGTAGAGCGAAACTACCTGAGGATAGAAAAACTTGCGTATAGTCTGCTGATTGCATCCAGAAAACTTAGTCATTATTTCCAGGCTCACCCTATCACCATATACACTGACCATCCGCTCCGACAGGTTTTGCAACGACCAGAAGCATCTAGAAGGCTATTCTAATGGAATTAAGAATTAAGCTAGTTTGATTTGAACTTCCAGCCCCGATGATCGATATAGGGGCAAGTGTTGGCTGATTTTATAGCTGAATTCACTATTCCTGAAGAAGATGTAGTGAGCGGAGAAGTCGATCCATCAAAACAGCCGTTTGACCCCAACACTTGGAAGTTATACACACACGGTGCCAAAAATGACAAATGATCTAGTGCTAGAGTGGTCCTAATCACTACTAAAAAATGATCAATATACTATGCTCTAAATTAGAGTTCCACGCCATGAACAATGACTCGGAGTATGAAGCCCTAATTGTCGGGCTAAAGCTTGCAAAGGAGTTACAAATAACGAGGTTGGATATTTCCTGCGACTCCAAGATAGTCGTAAACCAGGTTAATAAGAAGTTTCAGGCAAAGGGGCCAAGACTTGTATCATATATAAGAGAAGTAAGAAAATTGCTGGACAATTTTGAGCACTACAAAATAACCCATATTCCCCGATTAGTGAATCAGAAGGCAGATAAGTCGGCCAAGATGGCTAGTTCTAACAGTCCTAAAGACACCGAGATGGTCCTGATTGAAACGTTGGAGGCTCCAAGTACCAATCAGACAGAAATCGATCCTATGTTGGAAACTGAACCAGAAAGGGAGTCGTGGATGACACCCATAAAAAACTTCCTAATACATGGAACGCTTCCAACCAAAAAGAGAGAAAGGTGCGTCGTCATTCGTAAAGCCCCCAGATACGTTATGAAAGGCGAAGTCCTATATTGACAAGGATTCTTGATGCCAATGTAATAACCCGGAAATCTGGGCCAGTTTAAAATTTTTATTTTGGCAAATTTAGCGAATTTTGATTATTTAAAATTAATTATTTTAAATAATATCGACGAGAAATTTATTTTGAATATAATTCGAACGTATATATTTATATAGATCATCGTTAGAATATAAATATTTATTTTAAATTATGAACGGAATTGAAAATGGCACGGTAGTTCGATAATTCGATTTCAAACTTCAATTGAATGTACCGGGTGCAAAATAAACCGGATTTTAGTGAAACCAAAAATATTTGAATCTAATTGACAATATCTCTCCATCGAATCCGAAAAATCAAAATTTCATAGCGGGGATAAAAAGATATGTCCAGTTGAAATTTCAGAATAGTCGCTATGGAATTTCAGCCCTTAAAAATAGCCATTTTGCAAACGACCTCGGATTTTGACGAAACCACTTTTGTTGGATCCGTGATGTCAAGTTATTGCTAGGTTTCAAATTTCATAAGTTTTTGAATCAATATGTGAGTGTGGCAAAGGAAAACGCGTTTGACTAGTTTAAGTTGAATTTAATCGACTGGAAAATGGCCATTTTTCAAACGGTCTCAGAATTCGACGAAACTAGTTTTGTTAGGACCGTATCGTCGATACGAAGCTAGAAAATATTTTTCTGGAATTTTTCGAGTTAGTATGTGACCCCGGTAAATTGAAATGCGTGTTCAAATTCAATATATAGAGTTATATGTTGATTTTGATGGAAACTGATCGAAATTATCGAATCAGCTTACGATACATATCCCATTGTGTTCGGAATAGGGGTAATTAGCTAGGGACGGCAGTCGTTGGGTCCCGATTGGAGTTCAAAAGTGGAGTCAACTTTTAAAGAAGAATAATATTAAATTATTAGTAAATATATATTTTAAAACGTTATAAAAATAAAATCAGTTTACCCCTTTCACAGAAATCGATTTTCTCAGATAAAAAATAATAATAAAAGAAAAAGAAAATGGCAGACGTCGACTCAGCCCTCCACCGTCGCCCATCGCTCCACCGCGCCATCGCCACCGCCTCGCCATCTTCCCTCCGCTCCACCATCGTTCATCGCCTCCGATTCCTTTTCCCCCCTCAAACCCAAATAGAACGCAGAAGCTGCGAGCTCCTCCACCAGTCGAGCCCTCAGCCAAGCGACGCCACCGACCAAAGCCCCCTCCACTCGACGACGCTCCCCTCAGGTGGTTCCCACAGCTCCTCCCTCCTCCAATCGATCGAACGCACGACCCACGCCACCCCCAGCTACCACCCTCCGACGCTCCCTCTAACCTCTATCCCTCTTTTTTTCTGATCCAAACACTGTAAGCTTCTTTATTTATTTTTACTTATTTTCTATGAATTAGGTTATAAAAAAATATATACATATAAAGAAAGGACCTTTATTTATGTATATTAAATATAAAGGAATGATTTTTATTTATATATATAGAAAATAAAAATGATTTTTATATAATAGAGATAATAAAAATATGATTTTTATGTAATGTAGAAGTTGAAAATATAATTTTTATACTAGTGGCATACTAAAAATATGATTTTTATATAGGTATGATAATAAAAATCCGATTTTTATGTAAGTAGCAAAGTAAAGATTTGATCTTTATATATATATATATATATATATATATATATATATATATAGCGAAATAACAATCTGATTTTTATTATATATATGTTGAAATAAAAATGGGATTTTTATAGCGATGAAATAAAAATTCAATCTTTATATATGAAGTAGAAATATAAAAATATAATTTTTTTTATATAGAATGAAGGAGAAATAAAAATATGATTTTTATTTATTGAAATGAAGTAATAAAAATATAATTTTTATTTGAACTACGTGAAAAGAACTGCATACGAATTCCAAGCAGATCCAGACGGTTCAGCAGTTTAACAGCAAAGCACGGCGGAGTGGAACCCTCTGTGAGAACTTCTCACCTTTTAATTTTCCTTTTCTAGTTAAATATATACTAGGATGCAGACGGTGTTTAGTAGCACCCGACACCCGTCGTCCACAGACCATGGACGGCTTGTATGCTTGTTTATTTGATTTTGATGTGTAGTTGATTGTGTGATGTGATGTGAAATGAAATAAAATATTTATATAGTTAAAAATATTTTATAGTTAGAAATAGAATTTTTAATGTGTATATGAAAGGAAATAAAAATAAACAAATCGGATGATTTGTTTGTATACACACATTTGACTAATATTGATTGGGATGATAAATTTTACACTTTGCCCAACTGCACAAATAAAATCTGTGTTTGATTGTTTGAAACTCCACACGGGTATTGGGATGATATTTGACGTACACTAATCCCGATTGTTTAGTTGTATGTTGATCGATTGATTGACAGGCTGTTATAAGCGTTGAATATTTATATTTGATGCTTATACAGTGTAGAATGCACTTTGGATGCTGGTTGATTATTCATCGTTGTTATTGTATACATGTGTTGTAGAAAATCCATGTAATTAACGTTGTATGGTAATTGATTGGGCCTCATTCCAGTTTTGAAAAAGAAATATTTGAAATAGAATATTTGAAATAGAATATTTGAAATAGAATATTTGAAAATAGGAATATATGAACCCGTATTGATTAGATTGACGCCATTTCGACGTGAACGATATTTATATCGATTTTATTCATTTTATAATGAATAACGAAAGTGATTTCAAAATCTGATTTTTCGAAAAGAATTGAAATTCGAATTGAAATTGAATATAAAAGAATTCGAATTGAAATTGAATAGAAATTAATTCGAATTGAAATTGAATAGAAATTAATTTGAATTGAAATTGAATAGAAATTAATTCGAATTGAAATTGAATATAAATGAATTCGAATTGAAATTGAATATAAATGAAATTGAATATAAATGAATTCGAATTGAAATTGAATATAAATGAAATTGAATAGAAATGAATTCGAATTGAAATTGAATAGAAATGAATTTGAATTGAAATTGAATATAAATTAATTTGAATTGAAATTGAATATAAATGAATTCGAATTGAAATTGAATACAAATGAATTCGAATTGAAATTGAATTGAAATCGATTTGAGATGAATTTAAAACGAATTTATATTGGAATATTCAATTTTGATTTGAAATTGAATAAGAAGTTGAAATCGTTTTGAAAACGAATTTAAAACGATTTATAAAATACGTTTTGAAAATGAAATCGATGAAATATATATAATATATATATTATATATATAATGGCCTGAATAAAACGCGCCGCGCCGCGGCAGTTCGCGAATTTCGACCATTGACTTCGAATGGATATTACGGGAGATCCGACCATCGGATTCTCCTAAAACCAGAACGGTTGGGTTCGTACCGAAAAGAGCTTTCTAAGGAATATTAGAAATTTGAAATCTAACGGTTGGATTTGGAATTATGTCCAAATCAAATTTTGAAAAGGTCGTTGTAAGTGTAGTTCGATGGCCGTTGATTGAAATCGACTGTACGGGCCTTGATAAAATTATTAAAAATAGAAATAATTTGTGTAAAATCACAAGAAATGATTTGGGAAAAATTGAGATGAAAAACTCCATATTTGAAAAGATAAAAATAGATTTTTATCGATATGAACTAGTTTTAAACTAGAATCAAATTTCTATTTATTTTTAAATAAATAAATTGGATTTGAAATGGTTTTTAAAATAACCAGAATTTCCAATAATTATATGGGAATGGATTTGAATCGAAACTGTCTTCGGAATATTTCGATGTTGGATTTCGTGACGATGCAGATATTGTTATGGGAATTTGAAGGATATATATATATATATATATATATATATATATCTCGTTATTTCCAATACGATATTTGTTGGTCGTAGAATTCGATTTGGAATATAAGCCGGTATATTTTCTATTCAGAGCCTTGTATTTAATATCAAATGTGATTTGGGTTTGTCGTGAATGGTGTCTTCATTAACACTGTTCTTGAACCCAGTTGAGAAAAGATTAAATCTTTTTATTTAGATTTAATGAAGTGTACCAATTAAATAATATTTAATTGGAATTGAATTGATATTGATTTTTGGGTTTATCGTGAACAGTGTTTTAAATAACACTTGTTCTTTAACCCGATAATTAATGGAATGGGATTTTGGGTTGTCGTGAACGGTATCTTCAATAATACTGTTCTTAGACCTAAAGTAGTTAAGAAAATCGGAAACTAACTGGAGATCAGTTAAGTTGAATGGTTTCAGAGGTATTTATCTGATGTTGGTTTCGGCCTTCAGGGTTAATACTTAGGGAATTGCCCACTTGCTAATTTACGGTAAGGGACTGATTGAAATGTGATGTGATTTTGGGGGTTTATCGTGAACAGTGTTTTTAAATGACACTGATTCTTTAACCCCGTTAAAGATTAAAACTAAGTGGAGTTTTAATGAATCTTTAATTAGATTGAAATGATCGAGAATGGAGTAGCACCAATTTTGCTCCAGGCAATAGTTAAATCTTTATTTAGATTTGAACGTGAAATGGTAATTGAATTTACCGATAACACCATGGTGTTAGATATGAAGTATTACCAGTTTTACTTCATGGGATGAATAGGTTGGGATTGGGAAATTAAAACAAATGGTTACTTTGGTAAGGTTCGTAAATCCCGACTAGTTGAATCGAAATTCAAAAGAAGATTAAAGAATAAATTCAAGGAATTTATCTTTGATAAAATTAATGGGAACATTTCCCTATGAATGTGAAATTTAGAAACTAACTGTCGGTTAGCTAAGCAGAATGGTTTTCTGGATATTGATCTGATGTTGGTTTCGGCCTTCGGGGTTAATATTTGGGGAATTATTCTCTTGACTAATTTACGGTTAGTGACTGATGAGTTGGAATGAGGCGTATGTTGTGTTTGTGTAACAATTGTTTATTATATATGCGAGTTATTCGGAAAGACCGGGTTTATCCCATTTTGAATAACTGATACGACGATAAGTCGAAGATGAAGACGGTGGTCGAAGACCAGAGGTCTTCACATCGTTTGGGTTATTACTGATGATCTTGATTGGGATGTACACCCAAGAAGATGGAAACAGTTCATGGTCGTCCAGACGTACTTGGAGATCGATGGATATGCGGGGTACTAGGTGCCTCCGGTTTTGTTCAGACCCAGAACGGACTTGTAAATGGACTGTGTGTCTGACATTGGATTTTAGTCTGTGTGATTGATTTCTATTAAATATATATCTGTTTGGCAGCGGAGAATTTAGTCTCTTGCCTAACGCCCTTCTCTGAGACGTACGAGCTCAGAGGTTATTTATTGATGGATATCAAACGCATGGAGTGAATTGCCTGTGTGGCAATTGATCAAGGCTTCTGTTGAAAAACAAAGTCTTGTGGTGATGATCAAAGCACGGCCTGTGTGGCATAGATTTGTGTAACGTGAATTCGCGAGCCTCACAACCCGGTGGTGAACCAAAAACGGGAGACGGACCTCAGGGGGGACATGAGTTTTCTTTCTAGTTAGAAGTGGCGTTAGTGGATTTACACGCCCTGACGAGTTTGACTTATGTTGTTGTTGCTGTTGCGAGGCGCCTCGGTTAGATCGGACGATCCGGGTCCGACGGAGTCATTTGTTGGCTCATTTACGCCCCATAGGGCAGAGAAACGTAGTGTTCAGGCATTATAATCCACATCGGTGGACAGGCTCTGACGATCCAAGGGGCAGTTGCGGCTGTTCCTGAGACTCGGACTAGACAGTCTCAAATCGGTTGAGGACTATCTTTTGCCTCGGTTCATAGATGGAAATCCAATTTCCAAATACGTGACATTTGCGGTTGTAATTGTAGAACTAGTATGGCGACATGAGATATGGTACCCATGCCGTCTATGATTGATACTTATGATTTGAAGTTGTTTTATACACTATGCACTTATAATAATATCAAATAATCTGTTTTAAACGTATCAAGCATTCTTTGGCTATTATAAGGTAAAAACCCTATCCTCCGGCTTGTGTTGCATTGTGTAATGGGACCTGGGTCTTATAATAGCTTCATTTTTCTTTATTTAGCATTGCGCTGTTTGTTTTATGCACTGGTATTCTTGGGAGGAAACTCATTCCGTGTTATACGGCGTGGTCCCTTGATTTCCCTAACTTTAAAATAAAGATTAATAACTGTTTTAGTTCTCACACCAGTCACATGACTGACCTGGAGTTTATTGTTTTAACCTAAACTCTGGGTGCCCTTATTTTAACACGGGCAGCTAGTAGTTTTGGTTTTGCAGATTTTTATTCACAGGATCCTGGTTTACAGCTGGAACGGTATCCGGAAAGCTTTATATCCGTATATCTCCTTCTAGTTGTGTATTGTATTATTTTCCGTTGCGATGTATTTAAATGTAATTTAAATCTATGATATTTCTGTGTAATATTCATTTATACTCTGTATATTCTTGTAATCTGATGACATTGTTGTAATATACAATAAAATGTTCTTCCATGTGCGTTCTATTTTGTCGTGTTCTCAAAACAATTCGTACTTTCTCTTCTCTTCGGAGACCGGGGAAGTTCGGGTCGTTTCAGCCAATCCTCCAGTGTATAGTCCGTGACGACATCGAACGAGTACTGAGAGAAGTACACAAAGGCGAATGTGCCGACCACGCTCGAGGCCAAACATTGGCTAAGAAGATATTACGATATGGTTATTTCTGGCCTACAGTGAATAAAGATGCGGCTAGATATGCATGGTGTTGCGACAGGTACAAGAAATTCTCTAAGATCCCCACCTCCTAGCCGATTGAAGACAATGACGAGCCCGCGGCCCTTACTGTATGGGGAATTGACATTATCAGAAGCCTACCTATTGCAAAAGGCAGAAGAAAGTTCGCCATAGTGGCCGTGGATTACTTCACAAAGTTGGTCGAAGCAGAACTGCTGACCATAATCATGACTAAGTGAGTGATAAATTTCGTCGTTAGAAATATCATATGTCGATTTGAAATCCCGAAAATCATCATAATAGACAACGGGAACCAATTTGATAGCACTGAGTTTCGGTACTTTTGCAAGAGATATCATATCGAGAAAAGATACACCACTGTGGCATATCCGCAATCGAATGGACAAGTAGAAGTGGCAAACAAGGTAATTAAGTCCATTTTGAAGAAGCGATTCAAGCAGGCCAGAGCTATGTGGGTCGATGAGTTACCTTTAGTGTAACATCCGTATTTCTGTTAATATTAATGTTAACAAATTAAAGAATAACTAATCTCAGATGTGAGAATTAAGAGAAACGAGTTGCCCCATTGTGTTCGTCTCGGAATTCTGGTTGAGATAGAGTCCGAGTTTGCGTGAATTGAATTTCGCATGAGGAAGTTATGGCCATCGGAAGTTTTAGAAAATTCAAAATAGATTTCAAAATTCAAAATTTCAGAGTCAGATGGGCTAGGCGGGAAAACTCCTGCCATGGCTAGGACGACCATAGGGTCAACCTTCCCCTCCCCCACTCCCCCGGGGCAGAATTGATTGGTGACATGTTTGTGACTGTGTGCTGACTCATTAGAGTTTCTGATCTACTCTGATTGGCTGGGATTAATTCTGGGTTGATCGGACAGCCTAAACTAATCCTAAACTCTATAAAAAGACATGTAGACTTAAACCCTAAAATCAAATTAAAATTAGATTCATGGCCTCCATACCATCACCTTGCAATTCAGAATAGCCGCCACCAATAAGAGAGGAAGAAAGCAAATCAAATTCAATTCTATTCAACTCTAACAACGAATCTTATTCAAAGGAAAGCTGATACAACTTCAGAGATCAAGACCTTCTTTGAGTTGTGAGTTCGATTTCTTTAATAAAATAACTAGCAATTTAATTGGATTAAGTTATGATGTGGATTATATGGATATGATGTGAATTATTGACCGCATGTTATAATTATGTTGTAAAATTGTGATGTTATCATGCATGTTGTAATTTTTATGATGTTATGTTGTGATGTTATCATCTATGTTGTAAAGTTATGATGCTATCTTCTATGTTGTAATTCTATGATTGGCTTATGTATAATCAAATCATCTTGTTGTTCATATGCTAGTTTGGTTATGTTGATTCATATGTTAAATCATAAGTATGTGTGGAAGTAGTAAAGATTATGTATAACCTTACATGCTTCATGACATCTACTTTAGATCTAAAGTTAGGCTATGACATGTGTGAGTTATATGCTAAATTCTACATGCTTATTTACATGTTTAGATGTAAGTTTACACCATTGTTATGTTTCATAAATCACATATGCAAGTTTATATAAATATATGAGTTTGGAATATGAATCATGTTATGCAAGTTTGTGGTTATTGCCTATGCAAGTTTACACATTTAGATGTAGATCCATTACATACATGAATTATTCAAGTTGTGACCATTACCTAACAAGTTTACACCTTTAGATTTGGATCTATGACGTATGTAGATTTATGCAAGTTGTATCTTTGGCCTATGCAAGTTTTAGATGTAGAACATCATTCACACATGCAAGTTCACCCCTTATGTTTAGATCTAGTTTTATCTATATGCATGTTGTGATGTTTTCTCCTTATTCCATGAGTTAGATATTCGAGTCTAATGTATATTTTATGTTAAACAAACGAACATACAATGTGGGGTAATGGGATAATAGTAAAAGATTTAATATAGAGAATTGGCATAAATGCCTTAAATGGAATAAAATAAATTTGTGATGAAAATTGGTATGATTTTTCATACCATAAATGGATGGACATAATTGAGTCAATTATGGCCATAGTCAAATTTGGAATTGATTGATAATTTGAATAATGAAATTAATTCAAATTGGGGAATGATTAATTAGGTGTAATTAATCGTCTAAGACACGAGGTTAGGCTCTTTTGTGGTGTAAGACTGCCCGGACCCGCCCGGCAAATCCAGCTGCCACAAATGCCAGTCTAATATGGGAGGTCTTAGGCATAAAATAAATGTGTAACAGTTGTAAAGACACGAGGTTAGGCTCGTTTGTGGTGTAAGACTGCCCGGACCCATCAGCAAATCCAGCTGCCTCAAATGCCAGTCTAATGTGAGAGGTCTTTACAAGGTTACGGTGTTAATGAATTAAGAAACACTTAACCAGATAAACATGTAGTGGGACATGAAGGGGTTAGGTGGGTGCCTTGGGTGGCATGTGGAATTAAGAGGGTGCCTTGGGTGGCATTTGAAATACGATTAGAAACACTTAACCAAAATTGAAACATGAAAGTGAACATGACTAAGAAGAGGGTTAAGTGGGATGTACTAGAGGGGACCAAGCTTAGGTGGATAGCTAGTGTCAAGTAATGGGGGCCCGTTTCAACCAGTAACCCATACGTATCTTTGTGGGCTCGACCCAAGTCGAGGACGGGACACACATACTGGGCTTGACTGTAAGAGGCCAAAACGGGTTAGTGGTGGCAATGCAAGTCCAACGTGTTCATATGCGTGTGTGGATCCAGGCTGGTAGGTAAGACGTTGTTAGTTGTCCAAAATCAGGCTCCACTGGTGCTAGTTCCAACCTGAGCACTTGGGGGGGGGGGGGGAGGAAGAAAAGAGGTGGAAACAAAGGGGGTCAGACGTAAAATCTGGTGAGTGCGATAACTTTAACAATACAAGTACCAAAATAACTAGGCTAAGGCATAAGTTGGAAAATAAGGAAATGACTCTGAACAATTGAGTATGGCAGAGTAAACAAGGAAATAAGGTTGAAATAAGATAACGTTAAAGCGCACCTAAACCACTATAAGATAATTACTATACTGCACCACCACTAGTCACTCTAAAGGTTGATCTCGCCTACAAAACTTAATAATGATAATGGTAGTTTCGTGTACCCCTAGTTGCTTTCATAGGTGTCGCCTGCCCCTATCTCCACTAGGTGTACCCACTACCCCCATGCGATCGGCTCCCTAACTCGTAGATACCCGTGCTGGCCCTACAGTGGGGTGTATCACTTCCCAAAGTGGCAACCCGATACCACCAATAATGCACGACTTATACTTTTAGAAGTTGCTTGGATCGCTTAAGTAAAGTTTAGCCTCTCTTATTTATGGCTATTTTTGTACTGGGGTTATGTCTTTCAATTTATGTACTTTGATTTGGTCAAGATGGATATTATGTTCTTTGACTCTGGTTTTTGATGATGTAATCAAACTATGTGTTTACTGCTGTAGTGAATAAAGTTTTAAATTTCTAAGGACTGTTTATATCTGTCTTGTTGTTAAGTTTCTGTTCTATACACACTTAAAATGCTCCATGGAAGTTAATGCATTCCCTTTGTGAGTGACATTAATGGACGTGGGGGTGTTACACGTGGTATCAGAGCTGAAGGTTACCAGAACAGATATGAATTTTGAAAAACTGATTTTCAAAAACACTTTTATAATGAAGTACCTTCAAAAGTATGTTTTAAGGAAAGTATTTTCAAGAGAAAGGCTTATTTTAGAAAGCATAACCCCAAGAGCCATATATCTTTCCTTCGGTTCTTTTGTATTGAATCTTTCCTTTTTCGTTTCAGCATGTCTGGAATTCGTGAGATACCCGCGGGCATACCAATACTAGGATGGTTTAGGAGGTATTTGGAGACTAGGGCCGCCATCGCAGGTCCAGCAAATGCTCCTCCTCCTCCTCCTCCTCGTGTCGATGCTTTTGCAAAGATATGTAAGGAGTTTAGGGCAATGGGTGGAAAACCTTTTGACGGGACGAAGACATTTGTTGAAGCTCGTAATTGGCTAAAGGAGGTGGAAGAATTGTTTGGAATCTTTGAAGTGGATGATGGAAGAAAAGTCCAGTTAGCTGCCTGGCTAATGAAGGATGAGGCCTCGTTTTGGTGGGAGGTCACCAATGGGGAGCGTCCAGTTGATACATGGCCAGACTTCAGGCGGAGGTTTGAGGCGAACTTTCTCTCACGGGCTGAAGAGAATCTATACATGAAAAGATTTTTGGCATTGAAGCAAGGGAATCTATCGGTGAAAGAATACGTCAACAAATTCAAATAGTTGGCGAGATTTGGCTTGGATTTGGTGAATACACCAGAAAAGAAGGACCTGAGATTTGTTAAGGGTTTGAACGAGCCGCTTCATGGGTTAGCTATGACCCACATCCCTATGGGGGCTACCTTTGAGAGACTAGTTGATATGGCGCTTATGCATGAAGAGGAGAAGGGCGCTAATGCTAACAAGGCACCCGAGAAGAAAGGGGATCAGAAGAAACCGCAACAGCAACAACAAAACAAGAAAGGTGGTAAAGGCAACAATGCTAAGGGAAAGAAAAGATGCTTTAACTGTGGGACACCCAGCCATCTAAGTAAAGATTGTAGGAAGAAAAAGAAGACTGGTTGTTTCCACTGTGGCGAAGAAGGACATCTGATTAAGGACTGCCCAAAGAAAGGGCAGAGGGCAGGGTCTACCTCGGGAGGACAGGTGCAGTCTCTTATGGCACCACGGCAGGCAAGGGGACAAGTTCAGGCTCTCATGGTCCCACCGCTGCAAGAACGAGGTAGGGCAATTTCCGTTGAAAGTTTAGTTTTTCTGTTTGATCATCATGTTCGTACTTTATTCGATTCTAGCGCATCACATTCGTTTATCTCTACATCATTGGTTGAGACACTGCACCTAGATACTAGTTTAGTTACAGATCCCTTAGTAGTCTCAAATCCTATTGGTGATTCGGCTCATCTTTCTATGATTTGTCGGGATTTGAGAGTGTTTATCTTGGGCGTTGGGTTTGCATGCAACGCCTTTTTTCTTGGCTTCGTGGGCTATGGTTTGATTCTAGGTATGGATTGGCTAACTAAATACGGGGCCATCGTAGATTGTGAAAGAAGGGTGGTTAGATTGTTGACTCGTTGTGGAAAGACCCTTGATATTTCTTGTGACCCTAGAGGTCCAGTAATGCTTAGCTACCTAGAATCCCTTGACGCATCTGATTAATACTTACCTTCTATTCATATATTCCATGAATATGTTGATGTCTTTGATGAGGTGAGGGGTTTACCCCCAAAACGTGATATAGACTTTCGAATATATCTAGTAGATAATGCAAAGCCAGTTGCATTGCCAGTGCGCCACATGGCTCCATGAGAGAGAAGAGAAATCAGTAAGCAAGTGAAAGAATTGCTTGAGAAGGGTTTCATCAGACGTAGTATATCGGAGTGGGGTGCTCCAGTAGTATTTTCCACGAAGGCAGATGGGTCCCTTAAACTTTGTGTGGACCATAGAGAACTTAATAAACTAACTAAGAAGAATAGGCACCCACTGCCGAGGATTGACGATCTCTTCGATCAGTTAGTTGGCGCCTCAATGTTTTCGCAGTTGGACTTAGCCACGGGTTTCCATCAGTTGAGAGTGGCTGAGAATAGCATAGACAAGACTTCCTTTAGGACTCCAGACGGTTTCTTCGAGTGGCTTGTGATGCCCTTCGGCTTGACAAACGCCCCCGCATACTTTGTTGACTTGATGAGTAGGGTGTTTAGAGAGTACCTTAATAAATTCATGGTAGTCTTTGTGGACGACATCTTGATCTTTTCTAAGAGGGAGGAAGAGCATGCCCTACATCTTAGGGAAGTGTTGGAGATCCTTCGAGCACATAGCCTTAAAGCTAAATTTTCTAAATGTCACTTTTGTAGGAAGGAAGTGCGATTCTTAGGGCACGTGGTTTCCAAAGAAGGGATAGCTATGGATCCCGTGAAGGTAGTGGCCATCCAAGATTGGAAGGTCCCTAAAAATGCTACCGAGGTGAGGAGTTTCTTAGGGTTGGCTGGCTACTATAGGAAGTTTATCAAAGACTTTGTGAAAATATCAGCTCATTAACACGTTTGACGAAGAAGAACCTAGTTTTCACGTGGGACGTAGATTGTGATGATGCATTCCAACGTTTAAAGAGAGCTTTGACCACAGCCCCAGTCTTAGTGTTGCCAGATGGGAGTAAGCCATTTACTGTTTATACCGATGCTTGTGGGACAGGACTAGGCGCAATCTTAATGCAAGAGGGAAGGGTAATAGCCTATAGAGGGAGGCTGTTTAGACTGCATGAGAAAAATTACCCTACACATGACCTATAGTTGGTCGCTATTGTTTTCGCGCTTAAGTCTTGGCGCCATTATCTTCTTGGTGAAAAATTCGAATTGTTCACTGACCGCAAATCGCTAAAATACTTGTTCTCTTAGAAGGACTTGAATCTAAGGCAGCAAAGGTGGATGGAATTCTTAGCATCCTACGATTTTGAGATAGGATATACCCCTGGCAAGGGTAACGTGGTGGCAGACGCCTTAAGTAGGAAGAGGTTGTCCTTGAGTCCGTTGTTTGTTGAGCGACGAAGCTTAGAGTTCATCTCTATGTTTGACTTTAGACCTTCCATTGACTTTGTACCCAGTTTGCTAGCATCCTTGGAGGTCAGACCTTCGCTTTTGGGATGGATTGGTGAGGCACAGTGGGATTACCTACAGTTGGTTGAGTTAGTAGAGAAGCTCAAAAGCGGGGAGTCATCGAGCCATCTCAATAGGTATACCTTAGAAGATAAGGGTTGGTTACGTAGGGACGGTAGACTTTGTGTACCACGGGACGAGAATTTGAGGAAGACCATTCTTGATGATGCACATCGTTCGAAGATAACCATCCATCCCAGCGGGGATAAGATGCACATGGACATGAGACGAGTTTACTTTTGGGCCGACATGAAGAGGGATGTGGCAGAGTTTGTTGCTAGATGCTTGGTGTGCCAACAAGTAAAAGCAGAGCAATAGAAGCCCGGTGGGTTGCTTCACCCATTGGAGGTTCCACAATGGAAGTGGGAAAGTGTTTCGATGGACTTTATTAATGGATTATCGAGATCAAGGAAGGGTAATACGGGGATTTGGGTCGTGGTAGACAGACTTACTAAGACCGCCCATTTCATTCCCGTGAAGAGTAAGAGGACTGCTCCATGGTTAGCCTCCATATACATTCGAGAAATAGTTCGTTTGCACGGTGTTCCTTCTAGCATAGTGAGCGACCGCGATCCTATCTTCACTAGCGAGTTTTGGAAGAGCTTGCAAGAGGTGGTAGGGACTCGTTTATGTTTGAGCACCGCATATCATACTCAGATGGACGGCCAGACCGAGAGGGTGAATCGTATTCTAGAGGACCTATTGAGGTTATGTGTCTTAGACTTCAGAGGTACATGGGAGGAACATCTTCCGTTGATGGAGTTTGCATATAATAATAGCTTTCATTCTAGCATTGGCATGGCACCGTTCGAGGCTCTTTATGGACGGTTGTGTCGTTTGCCTACATGTTGGTAGGAGTCTACAGATAAGATCTCGCTTGGGCCAGATATGACTAGAGATACTTCAAAAAAGATCGATCTGATTCAAAGGACGATGAAGACGGCACAAGATGGGAAGAAATCTTATGCGAACAAGAGGAGGACAGATCTTGAGTTTGATATTGGGGACATGGTCTTTGTCAAGGTGTCTCCATTATGTAATATGGTTCGCTTTGGGTCCGTTGGGAAGTTAGCACCAAGGTTCGTAGGGCCATTTCCTATTAAGGAGAGGATTGGGCAAATGGCGTATAGAGTGGAGTTGCCCGAGAGATTTAGTGGTGTACACGATGTATTCCATGTATCACATTTGAGGAAGTGCTTGCACGAGACCGCGGAAGTGGTAGAGCCGAGCTTGCTTAGAGAGGTGGAGATAGAGCGTGATGCGACGATTCGACGAGCTCCTACGTGCATTCTTGGGTCGGAGATTAAGAAGTTGAGGAATCGGGAGGTCAAGCTAGTCAAAGTGCAATGGGGAGATGACGAGAGCAACGCTACTTGGGAGATGGAAGAGAAGATGCGTTCATCGTACCCTTTTCTTTTCAAGGATATGTCTTTTAATTTCTCCTTTATCGCTTAGCTTGTACTTATCTTATCTTTAGTGTGTCCTCTCGCTAGTATCTTTGACCTTTCGATAGGTTTGTCCTATGGTTGAAACATGTGCTTGAGACATGTTATGTATGATGGATGCATGTGGATGCAAGTGTTTGCTAGTGGTTGCTCATGGATACATATACACACACTTTAGGCACTAGATCGACACAGTCACTTCATATTGCATATAAATGTGTGTGCATATTAAAGTTCATGGATGTATAATGGTTGTGCTATCATATGGATGCTGCATTTTGGTGAATGGTTGTGCACACATGCAGAAATAATATGTATCGGTAGGGTTCTTTCGCATACATAATGGACGCATGGCACTATCATGGTTTGCATTAAGGAGGTCAACTGAATCAGTAGACCACCTGATTTTGCATTAGATAAGGAACATATACATACACTTCTTGCATATGTTCATATAGCATTAGGAATTTTATAAGGACAATGGATGCCTATGTTTGATGGTTGAGTAGATGGTTGTTTGGATGTGCATTCTCCTTAACTTGGAGATTTCGGGGGCGAAATCCTTTAAGGAGTGGAGAATGTAACACCCCGTATTTCTGTTAATATTAATGTTCACAGATTAAATAATAACTAATCTCAGATGTGAGAATTAAGGGAAACGGTTGCGCCATTGTGTTCTTCTCGGAATTATGGTTGAGATAGATTCCGAGTTTGTGTGAATTGGATTTCGTATGAGGAAGTTATGGCCATCGGAAGTTTCAGAAAATTCAAAACAGATTTCAAAATTCAAAATTTCAGAGTCAGATAGGTTAGAAAGGAAAATTCCTACCAGGGCCAGGTCGAACTGGGGGTCGACCTATCCTAACCAGGTCGACCTCCCCCCCTCCCCCCCCCCCCCCGGGGCAGAATTGATTGGTTACCTGTTTGTGACTGTGTGCTGACTCATTAGGGTTTCTGATCTGCTCTGATTGGCTGAGATTACTTCTGGGTTGATCGGACAGCCTAAACTAATCCTAAACTCTATAAAAAGACATGTAGACTCAAACCCTAAAATCATATTAAAATTAGATTCATGGCCTCCATGCCGTCACCTTGCAATTCAAAATAGCCACCACCAATTAGAAAGGAAGAAAGCAAATCAAATTCAATTCTGTTCAACTCTAACAACGAATCTTCTTCAAAGTAAAGCTAATACAACTTCAGAACTCAGAATTCAGAACTCAAGACCTTCTTTGAGTTGTGAGTTCGATTTCTTTAATAAAATAATTAGCAATTTAATTGGATTAAGTTATGATGTGGATTATATGGATATGATGTGAATTATTGACCACATGTTATAATTATGTTGTAAAATTGTGATGTTATCATACATGTTGTAAATTCTATGATGTTATGTTGTGATGTTATCATCTATGTTTTAAAGTTATGATGCTATCATCTATGTTGTAATTCTATGATTGGATTATGTATAATCAAATCATCATGTTGTTCATATGCTAGTTTGGTTATGTTGATTCATATGATAAATCATATGTATGTATGCAAGTAGTAAAGTTTATGTGTAACCTTACATGTTTCATGACATCTACTTTAGATCTAAAGTAAGGTTATAACATTTGTGAGTTATATGCTAAATTCTATATGCTAGTTTACATGTTTAGATGAAAGTTTACACCATTGTTATGTTGCATAAATCACATATGCAAGTTTATATAAATATATGAGTTTGGAATATGAATCATGTTATGCAAGTTTGTGGTTATTGCCTATGCAAGTTTACACCTTCAGATGTAGATCCATTACATACATGATTTATGCAAGGTGTGACCACCTAACAAGTTTACACCTTTAGATTTGGATCTATGACATATGTAGTTTTATGCAAGTTGTAACTTTGGCCTATGCAAGTTTTAGATGTAGAACATCATTCACACATGCAAGTTCACCCCTTATGTTTAGATCTAGTTTTATCTATATGTATGTTGTGATGATTTCTCTTTATTCCATGAGTTAGACTATTCGAGTCTAACGTATATTTTACGTTAAGCGAATGAACGTACAATGTGGGGTAATGGGATAATATTAAAAGATTTAATATAGAGAATTGGCATAAATGCTTTAAATTGCATAAAATAAATTTGTGATGAAAATTGTTATGACTTTTCATACCATAAATGGATGGACACAATTGAGTCAACTATGGCCATAGTCAAATTTGGAATTGATTGATAATTTGAATAGGGAAATTAATTCAAATTGGGAAATGATTAATTAGGTGTAATTAATCATCTAAGACACCAGGTTAGGCTCTTTTGTGGTGTAAGACTGCCCGGACCCGCCCGGCAAATCCAGCTGCCACAAATGCCAGTCTAATGTCGGAGGTCTTAGGCATAAATTAAATGCGTAACAGTTGTAAAGACATGAGGTTAGGCTCGTTTGTGGTGTAAGACTGCCCGGACCCGCCCGGCAAATCCAGCTGCCACAAATGTCAGTCTAATGTGAGAGGTCTTTACAAGGTTACGGTGTTAATGAATTAAGAAACACTTAACCAGGTAAACATGTAGTGGGACATGAGGGGGTTAAGTTGGTGCCTTGGGTGGCATGTGGAATTAAGTGGGTGCCTTGGTTGGCATTTAAAATACGATTAGAAACACTTAACCAAAATTGAAACATATAAGTGAACATGACTAAGAAGAGGGTTAAGTGGGATGTACTAGAGGGGACCAAGCTTAGGTGGATAGCTTGTGTCAAGTAATGGGGGCCCATTTCAACCAGTAACACATACGTATCTTTGTGGGCTCGACCCAAGTCGAGGACGGGACACACATACTGGGTATGACTGTAAGAGGCCAAAACGGGTTAGCGGTGGCAAAGCTAGTCCAACGGGTTCATATGCGTGTGTGGACCCGGGCTGGTAGGTAAGACGTTGTTGCATCATGTAGGTATAAGCCGTGCATTATTGATGGTATCGAGTTGCCAATTTGGGGAGTGATACACCCTATTGTGGGGCCAGCACGGGTATGTACGAGTTAGGGAGTCGATCGCAAGGGGGTAGTGGGTACACCTAGTGGAGATAGGGGCAGGAGGCACCTACGAAAGCAACTAGGGGTGCACGAAACTACCATTATCATTATTAAGTTTTTTAGGCGGGATCAACCTTTTGAGTGACTAGTGGTGGTGCAGTATAGTAATTATCTTATAATGGTTTAGGTGCGCTTTAACGCTATCTTAGTTCAACTTTATTTCCTTGTTTACTTTGCCATACTCAATCGTTCATAGTCGTTTCCTTATTTTCCAACTTATGCCTTAACCTAGTTATTTTGGTAATTGTATTGGTAAAGTTATCGCAATCGCCAGACTTTATGTCTGACCTCCTTTGTTTCCACCTCTTTTCTTCCTCCTCCCCCCCCCCCCCCCACAAGGTGCTCAGGTTGGAACTAGCACCAATAGAGCTTGATTTTGGACAGCTGTATCTCTTGCTTTTAGAAGTTGCTTGGATCGCTGAAGTAAAGTTCAGCCTCTCTTTTTTATGGCTGCTTTTGTACTGGGGTTATGTCTTTCAGTTTATGTACTTTGATTTGGTCAAGATGTATATAATGTACTTTGACTCTGGTTTTAGATGATGTAATCATACTTATGTGTTTACCGCTGCAATGAATAAAGTTTTAAATTTGTAAGTACTGTTTATATCTATCTTGTTACTAAGTTTCTGTTCTATACACACTTAAAATGCTCCATGGAATTTAATGCATTCCCTTTGTGAGTGACATTAATGGACGTGGGGTGTTACATTTAGCATTATGGGCCTACAGTACAACTTATAAATCAACGACGTGTCACACCCCCTTTTCCCTCGCATTCGAGTCAGAGGCTGTCATCCCGGTCGAGTTAGAAGTACCGTCCCAAAGAACCATCTACTATGACACGATGACCAATAATGAGTTGCTCCTCGAGTCTCTAGACATGATCGAGGAAAAGGGGATGAAGCGGATCTACGTGCCTTAAGAAATAAGCAACAGGTCTCCCGATATAACAATAGGAAAGTTAGGGATCGAACTTTTGAACCTGGAGACCTGGTACTGAAACGCATCTTCCTAAAACCCGCCTTCTTGGCTCCGAAATAGGAAGGACCATTTACCGTCCTATGGAGGCTTGATAACGGATCATTCAAGCTATCAACCGTGGACGGAGATGAAATCCCCAAAGTGTGGAACGCCCAGCATTTGCCGCATTACTTGACATGAAATTTTCATTTTTATTCTTTTGTTTTTAGGACCATGTAAAAAGGCACGACTTGCCTAGAATAGTCTGGTTGCATAAGCAAAAGATTATAATGTCGACGTAGGTCATGATTCGACTGAACCACAATAAAATATCGTGCGTCATTTACTTTTACTGCTCCATTTCTTGTTTATTCTTTTGTTTTTATGCATATGAGCTATCATGATTATGATATTAGTCATAAACCCCTCAATGACCCCGAAACACATAATTCAAAGAGTCTTCTATCAAACCAAAAGGTCAAAAATATTCTGATCATCGAGGGTGCAATGAAATAAATGACACAGCCTCAAACGCTCTTACTCTCGTGACTTGAGAATGGGCATAAAGGATAAGGAAATGAATTGTCCACGAGGCATGAAAGTTCATTGTGACTAAAAGACCGCCACGGTTCCACTCTACCCTTGGCATTCGACGGGAAAGTATAAAGGCGCCAGGGAATAAGCGCCACAAATGAACTCCTACCCCACTAAAGGATTGGGAAGCAGACTAAAATCTAAGTTCGAACTCTACCCTGGGCATATAACAGGAGAACGTGTTGATAAAATGCTGTAAAAGAGCTCCTACCCCGTTGTTGTATCGGGGACAAGAGTGAAAGCTGAGCCCGAATCCTTCATGTCTGGACATGGGGGCAAGATGTAGTCGATCCTAATCAATCCTCAACAATCCCTGGCTAGGCATCATGTTAATGATTGATTGGGGGCATATTTATATATACACTTCATGATGACACAGCACAATGAAAACAACATGATATGCTACAGAATTTTTATATTTTGAGTGCAATGATAACTTATGATGTAGCTTTGTTTACGACTTAGTTATGACTTGAATATTTATGTGCCTGACTACGTATGGGAAATTCGCAGGTGCACGACAATGCGAAAGAAACAGAATTTCATTTACAAAATGAACCTGGACAAAATGCAAGGGCATACTAGGAAAAACTATAAAGGGCCAGTGGAAGATCTAAAAACAAAACATAAACAAACAATTACAAGTGAACTCTATTTGGGCTTCGGGGATGACTTTGTCATCTTCTCCTTCTTCTGTTTTTCGGGAATGTAACAACCCGAAAATTTGGGCCAGTTTAAAATTTTTATTTTGGCAATTTTAGCGAATTTTGATTATTTAAAATGAATTATTTTAAATAATATCGACGAGAAATTTATTTTGAATGGAATTAGAACGTATACATTATATACGTCGTCGTTAGAATATAAATAATTATTTATAATTATAAAAGGAATTGAAAATGGCGCGGTAGTTCGATAATTTGATTTCAAACTTCAAATGAATGTACCGGGTGCAAAACAATCCGGATTTTAGTGAAACCAAAAATAATAGGATTTATTTGATGATATCTTTCCAATGAATCCGAAAAATCAAAATTTCATAGCAGGGATAAAAAGATATGCCCAGTTGAAAATTCTGAATAGTCGCTATGGAATTCAGGCCCTTAAAAATAGAAATTTTGCAAACAACCTCGGATTTCGACGAGACCACTTTTGTTGGGTCCGTGGTGTAAATTTATTGCTAGGTTTCAAATTTCAAAAATTTTCGAATCAATATGTGAGCGTGGCAAAGGAAAACGCGTTTGACCAGTTTCAGTTGATTTTAATCGACTGGAAAATGGCCATTTTTCAAACGGTCTCAGAATTCGACGAAACTAGTTTTGTTAGGACCGTATCGTCAATACGAAGCTAGAAAATATTTTTCTGGAATTTTTCTAGTTAGTATGTGACCCCAGTAAATGGAAATGCGCGTTCAAATTCAATATATAGAGTTATATGTTGATTTTGACGAAAACTGATCGAAACAGTCGAATCAGCTTGCGATACATATCCCATTGTGTTCGGAATGGGGGTGAAACTCTATGGACGACATGCGGTGGGCCTCGATTAGAGGTCGTATGTAAAAGTCAACTTTTTGAATTTTAAATTAATAAAAAAAAATATTCTCTCTCTCCTTTCCTTTTATCAATTGCCCCCCCCCCCGATTTCATTTTACAGAAGGTTTTAAAAAGGAAAAAAAACCGCCATCGCCGATCGACGACCTCGTCGTACGTCGTGCCCGCCGCCACCGTCCTACCAAGCTCCGCCTGATGCAACCCCCTCCGCTCTAGTCTCCGACTCCCTCTCCTCCCCAAGACGCGGCGCCCGAAGGCCAGGACCTCCCACCATCAAAGAAGAGGCCTCCACCACCCATTCAAACCCTCCAACCGCCGCCTGAATGGCCACCGCCCCCCCCCCCCCCCACGACCACTTGCGCCAACACCAGCAGCCCCACCGTCCACCCGCGAACCGAAACCCTAAAATCAATGTAAGATTTTATTTACTGATTTTGTTTTCTTCATCATCATCTAGAAGTTTTGATTTTTATCTATTTAAAAGCTATGTTTTTATTTATAAAGATACGGTTTTTATATAGGGTAATGATTAGAAAAAATTCGATTTTTATATATTGAATAGCAAAGTAAAAATTCGATTTTTATATATTGAATAGCAAAGTAAAAATTCGATTTTTATATATTGAATAGAAAAGTAAAAATTCAATTTTTATATATTGAATAGCAAAGTAAAAATTCGATTTTTATATATTGAGTAGCAAAATAAAAATTCGATTTTTATATATTGAGTAGCAAAGTAAAAATTCGATTTTTATATATTGAATAGCAAAGTAAAAACTCGATTTTTATATATTGAATAGCAAAGTAAAAAATTCGATTTTTATATATTGAATAGCAAAGTAAAAATTGGATTTTAATATATTGAATAGCAAAGTAAAAATTTGATTTTTATATATTGAATAGAGAAGTAAAAATGTGATTTTTATATATGTAGTGGCTACAGGCGAAAAAAGTGATAAGAGACGAGAACAGTGAAGATCTCCTGCATATGAAGTGCCGTGGAGTTAGGATAGCTATCTGTGAGAATTTCTCACTCAAAATTTCTTTTTCTAGTTATATATATATATACTAGGATGTAGACGGTGTTTAGTAGCACCCGACACCCGTCATCCACAGACCATGGATGGCTTGTTTGTTTAATTGTTTGGTTGTGCAGTTGGTTGGATTATTTGATTTGAGTTGATTTGATTGATGTGTGAATGGAGTGGGCCTTCACTAGACCGGGGATAAGGCTAGGCCTTGTTCCGTTTCTAGTATCGTGCCGTTATGCCGCCAAAATTTCCTAAAATATGTTAGTAAAATAAAAATATCATTTTTATTGTGTAAATGAACTGAATAGAAATTCATATGTTGAAATAAAATAGTTTGATCGTTAAAAATATAATTTTTAACGTGAATGTGAATAAACAAATATTCATTTACAACCCCGGACGGTTTGTTTATGTACACCTATTTGAAGGACATTGATTGGGACGATAAAATTTTACACATCGCCCAACTACACAAATAAAAATCTGTGTTTGATTGTTTGAAACCCCACACGGGTATTGGGATGATATTTGACATACACTTATCCCGATTGTTTAGTTGTATGTCGATTGATTGATTGACAAACT
Organism: Allium sativum; assembly: GCA_030737875.1. Lineage (NCBI taxonomy): Eukaryota > Viridiplantae > Streptophyta > Magnoliopsida > Asparagales > Amaryllidaceae > Allium > Allium sativum. Next base: position 265,880,474 of record CM060920.1, on the reverse strand, counting down.
GTTATAAGCGTCGAATATTTAGATTTGATGCTTATACAGTGTAGAATGCACTTTGGATGATGGTTGATTATTCATCGTTGCTATTGTATACATGTGTTGTAGAAAATCCATATAATTAACATTATATGGTAATTGATTGGGCCTCATTCCAGTCTTGAAATAGAAATATTTGAAATAAAAATATTTGAAATAGAAATATTTGAAATAAAAATATTTGAAATAGAAATATTTGAAATAGAATATTTGAAAATAGAAACATATGAAGCCGTGTTGGTTAGATTGACGCCATTTCAATGGGAACGATATTTATATCGATTTTATTCATTCTTCAATGAATATTGAATAAATTTGAAATTGAATACATTTGAAATTCGAACTATATTGAAATGAATTGAAATTCGAATTATATTTAAAGTGAATTGAAATTCGAATTAAACTGAATTGATTTGAAATTCGAAATACACTGAAATGATTTGAAATTCGAATAGAAATGAATTCGAATTGAATTTGAATAGAAATGAATTTGAATTGAAATTTAATAGAATTGAATACGAATCGAAATTGAATTAAAAATCAATTTGAATTGAAATCGATTTGAAATGAATTTAAAACGAATTTATATTGGAATATTCAATTTTGATTTGAAATTGAATATGAAGTTGAAACCGTTTTGAAAACGAATTTAAAAACGATTTATAAAGCACGTTTTGAATAGTAATCGACGAAGTATATATTATATATATTATATATATAATATAATGCCCTGAATAGAACGCACCGCGGCAGTTCGCGAATTTCGACCATTGACTTCGAACGGATATTGCGGGAGATCCGACCGTCGGATTCTCCTAAAATCAGAACCGTTGGGTTCATATCGAAAAGAGCTTTCTAAAGAATATTAGAAATTAGAAATCTAACGGTTGGATTTGGAATTATGTCCAAATCAAATTTGGAAAAGGTCGCTGTAAGTGCAGTTCGATAGCCATTGATGGAAATCGACTGTACGGGCCTTGATAAAATTATTAAAAATAATAATAATTTGTGTAAAATCATAAGAAATGATATAGAAAGAATTGGGATGAAAAACTCCATATTAATAAAGATAAAAATAGATTTTTATCGAAATGAACTAGTTTTGAACTAGAATTATAATTCTATTTATTTTTAAATAAATAAATTGGATTTGAAATGGTTTTGAAAATAACCAAAATTTCCAATAATTATATGGGAATGGATTTGAATCGAAATTGTCTTCGGAATATTTCGATGTTGGATTTCGTGATTATACAGATGTTGTTATGGAAATTTGAAAGGTATATATATATATATATATATATATATATATCGTTTTTTCCAATGCAATATCCGTTGGTCGTAGAATTTGATATTGAATATAAGCCGATATATTTTCTATTCAGAGCCTTGTGTTTAATATCAAATGTGATTTGGGTTCGTCGTGAATGGTGTCTTCATTAACACTGTTCTTGAACCCAGTTGAGAAAAGATTAAATCTTTTTATTTAGATTTAATGATGTGTACCAATTAAATAATAATTAATTAGAATTGAATTGATATTGATTTTTGGGTTTATCGTGAACAGTGTTTTAAATAACACTTGTTCTTTAACCCGATAATTAATGATGGTGATTTTGGGTTTACCGTGAACCGTGTTTTAAATGACACTGATTCTTTAACCCAGTCAAAGAGTAAAACTAAGTGGAGTTTTAATAAATCTTTAACTAGATTGAAATAATCGAAATGGAATATCACCAGTTTTGTTCTAGGCGATAGTTAAATCTTTAATTAGATTTGAACGTGAAATGGTAATTGAATTTACCGATAATACCGGGGTGTTAGATATGAAGTATTACCAGTTTTACTTCATGGGATGAATAGGTTGGGATTGGGAAATTAAAATAAATGTTTACTTCGGTAAGGTTCGTTAATCCCGACTAGTTGAATCGAAATTCAAAAGAAAATTAAAGAATAAATTCAAGGAATTTATCTTTGATAAAATTAATGGGAACCTTTCCCTAAGAATGTAAATTTTAGAAACTAACTGTAGGTTGGCTAAGCAGAGTGATTTCCTGGGTATTGATCTGATGTTGGTTTCGGCCTTCGGGGTTAATATTTGGGGGATTATTCTCTTGATTAATTTACGGTTATTGACTGAGGAATTGGAATGAGGCGTATGTTGTGTTTGTGTAACACTTATTTAAAATATACGCGAGTTATTCGGGAAGACCGGGTTTATCCCATTCTGAATAACTGATACGACGATAAGTCGAAGATGAAGACGATGGTCGAAGACCGGAGGTCTTCACGTCGTTTGGGTGATCACTGATGATCTTGATTGGGCTGTACACCCAAGAAGATGGAAACAGTTGGTGATCGTCCAGACGTACTTGGAGATCGATGGATATGTGGGGTACTAGGTGCCTCCGGTTTCGTTCAGACCCAGAACGGACTTGTAAATGGACTGTGTGTCTGACATTGGATTTTAGTCCGTGCGATTGATCTCTATTAAATATATATCTGTTTGGCGGCAGAGAATTTATTCTCTTGCTTAACGCCCTTCTCTGAGACATACGAGCTCAGGGGTTATATATTGATGGATATCAAACGCATGGAGTGAATTGCCTGCGTGGCATGCCTAAGTGGCAATTGATCGAGGCTTCTGTTTAAAAGCAAAGTCTTGTTGTGATGATCAAAGCACAGCCTGTGTGGCACAGCTTTGTGTAACGTGAATTCGCGAGCCTCACACCCCGGTGGTGAACCAAAAACGGGAGACAGACCTCAGGGGGGACATGCGTTTTCTTTCTAGCTAGGGTGGTGTCAGTGACCTACCAGCCCTGACATTTATATACTTTTCACCTATGTGGTTGTCGCTGTTGCGAGGCGCCTCGGTTTGATCGGACGATCTGGGTCCGATGGAGTCATTCGTTGGCTCATTTACGCCCCAAAGGGCGGAGGAACGTATTGTTCAGGCATTATAATCCACATCGGTGGACCGACCCTGACGATCCAAGGGGCAGTTGCGGCTGTTCCTGAGGGGCAGGCTAGAGCATCTCGAATCAGTTGAGGACTATCTTTTGCCTCGGTTCATAGATGGAAATCCAATTTCCAAATACGTGACATTTGCGGTTTTATTTGTAGAGCCTAGTATGGCGACATGATATATGGTACCCATGCCGTCTATGATTGATACTTATGATTTGAAGTTGTTTTGTACACTATGCACTTATAGTAGTATCAAATAATCTGTTTTTAAACGTATCAAGCATGATTTGGCTATTATAAGGGAAAACCCTATCCCCCGGCTTGCGTTGCATTGTGTGATAGGACCTGGGTCTTATAATAGCATCATTTTTCTTTATTTAGCATTGCGTTGTTGTTTTATGCACTGGTGTTCTTGGGAGGAAACCCGTTCCGTGTTATACGGCGTGGTCCCTTGATTTACCTAACTTTAAAATAAAGATTAATAACTGTTTTAGTTCTCACACCAGTCACATGACTGACCTGGAGTTTATTGTTTTAACCTAAACTCTGGGTGCCCTTATTTTGACACGGGCAGCTAGTAGTTTTGGTTTTGCAGATTTATATTCACAGGATCCTGGTTTACAGCTGGAACGATATCTGGAAAGCTTTGTATCCGTATATCTCCTTCTAGTTGTGTATTGTATTATTTTCCGCTGCTATGTATTTAAATGTAATTTAAATATCTGATATTTCTGTGTAATATTCATTTATACTCTGTATATTCTTGTAATCTGATGCATTGTTGTAATATACAATGAAATGTTCTTCCGTATGCGTTCTGTTTTGTCATGTTCTCAAACGATAAGGCGTTTTCGAACGGTCTGGGTCGGTTTAGCGACTGGTTCGGACCGAGCGAAATTCCTTTTCGCCACAGTTGGTATCAGAGCTTTGGTCTACAAAGCTCAGAGAACAAGGCACATTAGAACCATACGAAAGAATTCATTAGATATTGGATTAGTTATATCCAATGGAATGACTCGTTAGAGATAGGATCAGTAGTATCCTAGAACGAGTGTGAAGAGTATATTTTTAAAGTGAAAACAAATTTTGGTTTGAAAATTTAAATCATTGTATACATATTTAAATATTTATTTGTATTGATGTGGACAGTCCAGTATATAAAGATTTTGCATATACGCCTTGCAAACGTGTATTTGAAGTTTAATATACTAGATAGATATAGAATTACACTCGAATCGCCCAGAGATGATTTTGATGATGGAGCTCCATCATTAGAATTCATGTTCGAGTGACGAAGGTGGACTTTCTACATATTTCCTATTGACTGGTGTGGGAACCAAAATTAGATAGGGCCTATTGTTGTGATTTGGCATCAAAAAAGAATGAGATTTTTGACTATATATCAAAGTTATGAATTTCAAAAGCTAATCAACTAATGGATTGATGTTTGTGTTATTTGTTTATTTGTTTGATAATTTTGAACCTTTATGCCTAATTGAATCAAATATTGAATTGTATTGAAAATTAGTCGCATTTGCTTGCATATACTTGTACTTACATTGAACAGGTCATAGCAAGGAGGCTAGAGCAGAGAATAAAATTCGTTTGCCCGACAAATAGGTACATGTTTACTACATAATTTACTGTTTTGTTTGGGTGATGATGATTTTATGAGCCTACTGGCTAGCCGCTTGGCTTTTTCTTTTTCTTTTTGAGATCAGAAGGCCTGTATGGCAATTTCGGGATTTTCCCGTGGCTCCCGGTGCAGGGGAGGTTATGGCGAAATTTTTCGAAAATTTAGGGTGTTAGCCAAATTTTTGAAAATTTGAAAATTCTCAGAAACAGAAAAGTTGGAGAATGGAAGCCGGATCGAACGTAGAGTTGATTGATCAAACCACTTTCGACTTTGTTCCTTTTCGGGGACGAAAAGTTTTAAGTGGGGGAGATTTTAACAACCCGAAAATCTGGGCCAGTTTAAAATTTTTATTTTGGCAATTTCAGCGAATTTTGATTATTTAAAATGAATTATTTTAAATAATATCGACGAGAAATTTATTTTGAATGGAATTAGAACGTATATATTATATACGTCGTCGTTAGAATATAAATAATTATTTATAATTATAAAAGGAATTGAAAATGGCGCGGTAGTTCGATAATTTGATTTCAAACTTCAAATGAATGTACCGGGTGCAAAACTATCCGGATTTTAGTGAAACCAAAAATAATAGGATTTATTTGATGATATCTTTCCAACGAATCCGAAAAATCAAAATTTCATAGCAGGGATAAAAAGATATGCCCAGTTGAAAATTCTGAATAGTCGCTATGGAATTCCGGCCCTTAAAAATAGAAATTTTGCAAACGACCTCGGATTTCGACGAAACCACTTTTGTTGGGTCCGTGGTGTAAATTTATTGCTAGGTTTCAAATTTCATAATTTTTCGAATCAATATGTGAGCGTGGCAAAGGAAAACGCGTTTGACCAGTTTCAGTTGATTTTAATCGACTGGAAAATGGCCATTTTTCAAACGGTCTCAGAATTCGACGAAACTAGTTTTGTTAGGACCGTATCGTCAATACGAAGCTAGAAAATATTTTTCTGAAATTTTTCTAGTTAGTATGTGACCCCAGTAAATGGAAATGCGCGTTCAAATTCAATATATAGAGTTATATGTTGATTTTGACGAAAACTGATCGAAACAGTCGAATCAGCTTGCGATGCATATCCCATTGTGTTCGGAATGGGGGTGAAACGCTATGGACGACAGGCGGTGTGCCTCGATTAGAGGTCGTATGTAAAAGTCAACTTTTTGAATTTTAAATTAATAAAAAAAAATTCTCTCTCTCCTTTCGTTTTATCAATTGCCCCCCCCCCCCCCCCCCGATTTCATTTTACAGAAGGTTTTAAAAAGGAAAAAAAAACCGCCATCGCCGATCGACGACCTCGCCCCACGTCGTGCCCGCCGCCACCATCCTACCCAGCTCCGCCTGACGCAACCCCCTCCGCTCTCGTCTCCGACTCCCTCTCCTCCCCAAGACGCGGCGCCCGAAGGCCAGGACCTCCCACCATCAAAGAAGAGGCCGCCGCCACCCATTCAAACCCTCCAACCGCCGCCTGAATGGCCACCCCCCCTCGACCACTTGCGCTAACACCAGCAGCCCCACCGTTCACCCGCGAACGGAAACCCTAAAATCAATGTAAGATTTTATTTACTGATTTTGTTTTCTTCATCATCATCTAGAAGTTTTGATTTTTATCTATTTAAAAGCTATGTTTTTATTTATAAAGATACGGTTTTTATATAGGGTAATGATTCGTAAAAATTCGATTTTTATATATTGAATAGCAAAGTAAAAATTCGATTTTTGTATATTGAATAGCAAAGTAAAAATTTGATTTTTATATATTGAATAGCAAAGTAAAAATTCGATTTTTATATATTGAATAGCAAAGTAAAAATTCGATTTTTATATATTGAATAGCAAAGTAAAAATTCGATTTTTATATATTGAATAGCAAAGTAAAAATTCGATTTTTATATATTGAATAGCAAAGTAAAAATTCGATTTTTATATATTGAATAGCAAAGTAAAAATTCGATTTTTATATATTAAATAGCAAAGTAAAAATTCGATTTTTATATATTGAATAGCAAAGTAAAAATTCGATTTTTATATATTGAATAGCAAAGTAAAAATTTGATTTTTATATATTGAATAGAGAAGTAAAAATGTGATTTTTATATATGTAGTAGCTACGGGCGAAAAAAGTGATAAGAGACGAGAACAGTGAAGATCTCCTGCATATGAAGTGCCGCGGAGTTAGGATAGCTATCTGTGAGAATTTCTCACTCAAAATTTCTTTTTCTAGTTATATATATACTAGGATGTAGACGGTGTTTAGTAGCACCCGACACCCGTCATCCACAGACCATGGATGGCTTGTTTGTTTAACTGTTTGGTTGTGTAGTTGGTTGGATTATTTGGTTTGAGTTGATTTGATTGATGTGTGAATGGAGTGGGCCTTCACTAGACCGGGGATAAGGCTAGGCCTTGTTCCGTTTCTAGTATCGTGCCGTTATGCCGCCAAAATTTCCTAAAATATGTTAGTAAAATAAAAATATCATTTTTATTGTGTAAATGAACTGAATAGAAATTCATATGTTGAAATAAAATAGTTTGATCGTTAAAAATATAATTTTTAACGTGAATGTGAATAAACAAATATTCATTTACAAACCGGACGGTTTGTTTATGTACACCTATTTGAAGGACATTGATTGGGACGATAAAATTTTACACATCGCCCAACTACACAAATAAAAATCTGTGTTTGATTGTTTGAAACCCCACACGGGTATTGGGATGATATTTGACGTACACTAATCCCGATTGTTTAGTTGTATGTCGATCGATTGATTGACAGACTGTTATAAGCGTCGAATATTTAAATTTGATGCTTATACAGTGTAGAATGCACTTTGGATGATGGTTGATTATTCATCGTTGTTATTGTATACATGTGTTGTAGAAAATCCATATAATTAACATTATATGGTAATTGATTGGGCCTCATTCCAGTCTTGAAATATAAATATTTGAAATAAAAATATTTGAAATAGAAATATTTGAAATAAAAATATTTGAAATAGAAATATTTGAAATAGAATATTTGAAAATAGAAACATATGAAGCCGTGTTGTTTAGATTGACGCCATTTCGACGTGAACGATATTTATATCGATTTTATTCATTCTTTAATGAATATTGAATAGATTTGAAATTGAAAAAATTTGAAATTCGAACTATATTGAAATGAATTGAAATTCGAATTATATTTAAAGTGAATTGAAATTCGAATTAAACTGAATTGATTTCAAATTCGAAATACACTGAAATGATTTGAAATTCGAATAGAAATGAATTCGAATTGAATTTGAATAGAAATGAATTCGAATTGAAATTTAATAGAATTGAATACGAATCGAAATTGAATTAAAAATCAATTTGAATTGAAATCGATTTGAAATGAATTTAAAACGAATTTATATTGGAATATTCAATTTTGATTTGAAATTGAATATGAAGTTGAAACCGTTTTGAAAACGAATTTAAAAACGATTTATAAAGCACGTTTTGAATATTAATCGACGAAGTATATATTATATATATTTTATATATAATATAATGGCCTGAATAGAACGCGCAGCACCACGGCAGTTCGCGAATTTCGACCATTGACTTCGAACGGATATTGCTGGAGATCCGACCGTCGGATTCTCCTAAAATCGGAACCTTGGGTTCGTATCGAAAAGAGCTTTCTAACAAATATTATAAATTAGAAATCTAACGGTTGGATTTGGAATTATGTCCAAATCAAATTTGGAAAAGATCGCTGTAAGTGCAGTTCGATAGCCGTTGATGGAAATCGACTGTACGGCCTTGATAAAATTATTAAAAATAATAATAATTTGTGTAAAATCATAAGAAATGATTTAGAAAGAATTGGGATGAAAACTCCATATTTGAAAAGATAAAAATAGATTTTTATCGAAATGAACTAGTTTTGAACTAGAATTATAATTTTATTTATTTTTAAATAAATAAATTGGATTTGAAATGGTTTTGAAAATAACCAAAATTTCCAATAATTATATGGGAATGGATTTGAATCTAAATTGTCTTCGGAATATTTCGATGTTGGATTTTGTGATTATATAGATGTTGTTATGGAAATTTGAAAGGTATATATATATATATATATATATATATATATATATATATATCGTTATTTCCAATGCGATATCCGTTGGTCGTAGAATTTGATATTGAATATAAGCCGATATATTTTCTATTCAGAGCCTTGTGTTTAATATCAAATGTGATTTGGGTTCGTCGTGAATGGTGTCTTCATTAACACTGTTCTTGAACCCAGTTGAGAAAAGATTAAATCTTTTTATTTAGATTTAATGAAGTGTACCAATTAAATAATAATTAATTGGAATTGAATTGATATTGATTTTTGGGTTTATCGTGAACAGTGTTTTAAATAACACTTGTTCTTTAACCCGATAATTAATGAAGGTGATTTTGGGTTTACCGTGAACCGTGTTTTAAATGACACTGATTCTTTAACCCAGTCAAAGAGTAAAACTAAGTGGAGTTTTAATAAATCTTTAACTAGATTGAAATAATCGAAATGGAGTATCACCAGTTTTGTTCCAGGCGATAGTTGAATCTTTAATTAGATTTGAACGTGAAATGGTAATTGAATTTACCGATAATACCGGGATGTTAGATATGAAGTATTACCAGTTTTACTTCATGGGATGAATAGGCTGGGATTGGGGAATTAAAATAAATGATTACTTCGGTAAGGTTCGTTAATCCCGACTAGTTGAATCGAAATTCAAAAGAAGATTAAAGAATAAATTCAACGAATTTATCTTTGATAAAATTAATGGGAACCTTTCCCTAAGAATGTAAATTTTAGAAACTAACTATAGGTTGGCTAAGCAGAGTGATTTCCTGGGTATTGATCTGATGTTGGTTTCGGCCTTCGGAGTTAATATTTGGGGGATTATTCTCTTGATTAATTTACGGTTATTGACTGAGGAATTGGAATGAGGCGTATGTTGTGTTTGTGTAACACTTATTTAAAATATACGCGAGTTATTCGGGAAGACCGGTTTATCCCATTCTGAATAACTGATATGACGATAAGTCGAAGATGAAGACGATGGTCGAAGACCGGAGATCTTCACGTCGTTTGGGTGATTACTGATGATCTTGATTGGGTTGTACACCCAAGAAGATGGAAACAGTTGGTGATCGTCCAGACGTACTTGGAAATCGATGGATATGCGGGGTACTAGGTGCCTCCGGTTTCGTTCAGACCCAGAATGGACTTGTAAATGGACTGTGTGTCTGACATTGGATTTTAGTCCGTGTTATTGATCTCTATTAAATATATATCTGTTTGGCGGCGGAGAATTTATTCTCTTGCTTAACGCCCTTCTCTGAGATGTACGAGCTCAGGGGTTATATATTGATGGATATCAAACGCATGGAGTGAATTGCCTGTGTGGCATGCCTAAGTGGCAATTGATCGAGGCTTCTGTTGAAAAGCAAAGTCTTGTGGTGATGATCAAAGCACAGCCTGTGTGGCACAGCTTTGTGTAACGTGAATTCGCGAGCCTCACACCCTGGTGGTGAACCAAAAACGGGAGACGTACCTCAGGGGGGACATGCGTTTTCTTTCTAGCTAGGGTAGTGTCAGTGACCTACCAGCCCTGACATTTATATACTTTTCACCTATGTGGTTGTTGCTGTTGCGAGGCGCCTCGGTTTGATCGGACGATCCGGGTCCGATGGAGTCATTCGTTGGCTCATTTACACCCCAAAGGGCAGAGGAATGTATTGTTCAGGCATTATAATCCACATCGGTGGACCGGCCCTGACGATCCAAGGGGCAGTTGCGGCTGTTCCTGAGGGGCGGGCTAGAGCGTCTCGAATAGGTTGAGGACTATCTTTTGCCTCGGTTCATAGATGGAAATCCAATTTCCAAATACGTGACATTTGCGGTTTTATTTGTAGAGCCTAGTATGGCGACATGATATATGGTACCCATGCCGTCTATGATTGATACTTATGATTTGAAGTTGTTTTATACACTATGCACTTATAGTAGTATCAAATAATCTGTTTTTAAACGTATCAAGTATGCTTTGGCTATTATAAGGGAAAACCCTATTCCCCGGCTTGCGTTGCATTGTGTGATAGGACTTGGGTCTTATAATAGCTTCATTTTTCTTTATTTAGCATTGCGCTGTTGTTTTATGCACTGGTGTTCTTGGGGGGAAACCCGTTCCTTGTTATATGGCGTGGTCCCTTGATTTACCTAACTTTAAAATAAAGATTAATAACTGTTTTAGTTCTCACACCAGTCACATGACTGACCTGGAGTTTATTGTTTTAACCTAAACTCTGGGTGCCCTTATTTTGACATGGACAGCTAGTAGTTTTGGTTTTGCAGATTTATATTCACAGGATCCTGGTTTACAGCTGGAGCGATATCCGGAAAGCTTTGTATCCTTATATCTCCTTCTAGTTGTGTATTGTATTATTTTCCGCTGATTGATACTACTATATCCAGAAAGCTTTGTCCGGAAAGTTTTGTCATGTTCTCAAACGATAGGGCGTTTTCGAACGGTCTGGGACGGTTTAGCGACTGGTTCGGACCGATCGAAATTCCTTTTCGTCACAGGGAATCTCCATGCTAGCATCATGGGAACCACCCTTCTTCCTTTTCTTTTCCCCTGACGGAGGGTCTTACGGAGTGCTGGAAGGCTGGGATGCAAGCTGTGTAGTAATGGACCTAGATCATTTCACGATTAGTCCAAACCCGGGAGTAGCCGCAGCAAGAGGTGGTACATTCAAAGGATCTTCCTCAACCTTGGCCTTCAAAAGCCCATATTCTTAGCCTTGATTTCAGCTAAGGTCATATTATCATCCTCTTTGGTCTCTCCCATTGTGGCGACCTCCTCCTCTCCATCTCCATTATCACCATCAGTGTCTTTCAAAGCCTCGATGATCCTAGTGTCATTAGGGATGTTTGTGCTTGAAGGGACTCTGGCCTTTTTAGCCACCTTAGTCTCTATTTGCTTCTTTTCAACCCTTTCAATTGGCTTGGCACCTACATCACAAGAAGAAATTGTTATTAATTTAGGAGAGAATGTGGTCCCCTCAACTGTTTGCTCCACAGTACGGCGAAAAGTGATAACAACTTTGACAGATTGTGGAGAGAATACGGAGATACCTTCTATGGATTGCCCATCTGGAGCTGCAGTAGAAACCTCAAAAGGTTGGGAAATAGGAATTCCAGAGATTAATGGATCATCAGGATTATACTCCTCGATTACAGAAGTCCTGAGCTCCATGGATGATCTTGAACCCTCATATACCTTGTTCTTGCCCTTAAGCTTAAGCCTCTCTTCCTCCATAGGCTCTTTAATTAGGTGTCTACCCTCTGCCAGTCCCTTAGGTTCTTTACCTCTAACAAAAGTCTGCATAAGTTGATCTTCATCGACAGCCTCGACCTTTAAACGTTGCTTCTCACCCTCGACAATTTGGTCCTGTACATTGACAAGAGTGTTGGGATAATTCTTGATCTAGGATATATCTCTGTTATGAATAACTTGAGCAAAAAAGCCCATCAGCAATTCATCAACCCATCTATCTCTAATTTAACAGTGGCAAGTTTAGCAGTGGCATTGAAGGCTGACTCGAGGGCTTTGTTTGCATGCCCCTCAGCGAGAGCTGCTCTCTCCTCAACATGAGCCAGTATGTCCTTCAAACTTGCTACTTCTTCCCCTATGTAGCTTTTTCATCGGCAAAGTGGCCCTAGAATAATTTCAGCTCAGTGTTGGTTGACCTAAGACCCTCTATCTCTTTCCTCATAGTCATGCGCTCCTTGCTGTTGGAATCAAGCTCGATGTGAAAACATTTTTCCACTTCTTCTAACTGTTTTTTGTTATTTTCAGCATCTCATTGGGCTAAAGCGAGTTGAGCTAGGGTATCCTCTAGTTTCTTCTCGGCCTCATCTCTAGAATTAATGTCATACTCGACCTTTTCTCGTGCATCCTTTACGTCTACTTCCAAATGGCAAATGACCTCTGAAAGCTTCTTGGCATGCTTCTTCATCGCTCTGTATTGTGTAGCCATATGGCCTACTCGGTCCATGACTTATGTGTCCCAATCATTGGGAACTGGTTCAAGATCTGGAACGAAGTGCATCTTGCCGAAATAAATGTTGGAAAATTGCTTCTACAGACCTCCAATCTTGCCTGATTTTCAGAGATAAGGACTACCGACTATGTAGTAGTAATGTCAATGTTGCATTGTCCAAAAGGGACAAGAGCTTTCTTCCTCTTTTCTAAACCTTTACTTGGATCTTTATGCTTGTCCCTGGACTCATAATGATTCTTGGAGGACTTGTCCAGAGGAGCGATAACATTCGAGGGAACTAGAGCTTTGGGAAGTTGTTTACCTCCCGCACGTGGCACTTGATGACTACGTTGCTTCTCGAGATCCTTCCCTGAAGGAGAACGGGAGCACGAAGGATGAGATTGGTAGGAATCATAGTTTTTCTTGGATTCTCTTCCGCAGCTACCACTACGGTCATGCTCGGTAACGGGATTGAACTTGGGAGAATACTCGCGAAGATCCCGATAAGAATAATGGCAACGAGTCAATTTTCCTACAGAAACAATAAACAAGTATAAGAATCACAGGTCGACATCGTGACGTACAATGCATGTGGGGTGTGTATGTGTTATGTCTAATCCCCCAACAGACCAGGGCCCAGACCCAGACTCGTCTATACAGTATCCTTCTCCTTAATAGGAATAAGCTCCTCCTCATAAGTAGGAAAGAATGGATCCACTCCGAAATCCTCAAAAGTGTAAATGTTATCTGGCAAAGGAAGTTTGTCTAAATCTCCATATATTTGTTCCTCTGTTTGTAATTCACGAGTTGGAGACTTGTTTGGTGGCAGTGTCCTGGAAGAGGGTTGTCTTTCGGGAATGGAGACGCCTCTCGGTTCATCGTCTCGAACCTCACCTCTAGTATACATGTTTAAATCTTCATTATCTTGGCCAATCATTGGTGAAGGATTCTTAGGTAGACTAGGTGGTGTCTTGATCACCGTGGCTACCTGCCCCTTAGCCGGGGGTATGCTGCTTGATTCCCCGAAGGCTAGAGTTGGGGGCACGTATTTGTAAGGCTTACCACCCTGGCCAAGCCCCCGTCTTATATCGAGAAGATGATGTTTATAAATGTTCTCGTCAGTTATACATTTCTTGATCTTGCAAAAATCAGAGTTGGCCTTTAAAAGGTGGGACAAGCGATCTTCGTATATATCACCCTCTTGCTTCTTGGGATTAGGAACTGTAAACAAAAACGAGATGTTAGTGTGTTGGTTCATACAGTTGAGTCAAACACTAAAATATTTAAAAACCTACTTCACTTCCACCACCTCCTAGCACACCCAGCCTGATGCTTTATATAGAACCACTCAGATTTGGCATCACCTAAGTTGATGTGTCCAGCGGTCAAGACTTTCTTGGCTGGTATAGACTCAAAGGAAATGAAATTCGGTGTCCCTATTGAATGGTGTTTGAAGTGAAAGTAGATGTTTAGATCTTTATAGACAATCTTCGTGCCCATAATATTTGCGTATGCGATATACAAGGTATATAGAGCAGCGTAGGCATTAGGATAGAGTTGCATGGGGGTAATGCGTTGTCGTCTCAGGAGATCGGCAACAATCTTGGAAAAAAGAGGAATAACTATTGAGCACATGACCTTGCTGATAGCCATACACCCTTCTGGGGCAAAATGGGGCCTGTCCTTTTTCTCTGAAGTTTTGACATCATCCCAGGGAATCCCATGCTCTAAACATGTTTTCTTTAGCTTTATATCATTAAGTGTGGAAGTTATGGAATCACTCGGATCAGTTAATGCCACGGCACCGTCGAGTTCGTCGGGAGCCTGGTCATCTTCCTCTTCCCCAAGCTATGTGCGTTCAAAAGATGTTGATTCTGTATCAACATCCATCTCATAATCAGATCCAGAATTATTCCAACCTAGATCCGACGGATGCACGTTCAGATTGCAATAGCTCGACGATTCTAGTGCTGCACTTTTCTTCGACAATCTTGCTGAACGTCTGTCAGACATATCTGGTATATTGGTAGACAAATATAGGAGGGAATTAGAGTATAGTTGCCCGTGAACCCGGTGTGTGCAAGTTCTAGTGTGTGCGAGTATTTGCAGTACTGAAAAGAAAATCTTGAAGTAAAGCAGATAAGAGATTAATTGATTATTGCATGTACATAGGTTAAGTCCTCGTCCAGTCCAGAGTAATTGGTTTGAAGGCTCCATCCTAACTATTCGTTGACATGTTAAAGTAACGATTGATTTCAGTCAAATTATATGTCAGCTTGGTTCACTGTATACATATGCTGGGATCGGCTCGTGGATGGACTTTCACATTGTGTTAAGGCAACGATCAATATAAATGCAAAGGCTCATTGATCGGATTGGGTCGTTGTTGGCAGGTGCTCGTGATCATGGCAAGTCGAAGGAGTTATGCGGCTCGCATTGTGTGTTTGGTTTAAGACAAGGGGGTCAGCACGCCCTTTGGGTCAAAGCCTTACTCGCTATAAAGCAATGGCTTGTGCGTGGGACGGGCTCGTGGTTCAAAATCTAAAATATGAGGGTACACTTGCTCGTATTGGATGGTTTCACGATGCCCCACAGTTCACAACTCAACTTATTATTCCATCTTTTTATCTTCACAAGCCGATCCGATGCATAATACCCCTCCACCACCCGGTCCGTAAGAACACAACACTTCTCTAACCCTTTCTCTCCAGCTATTGCCACGAGCGGATCCCCAAATATAAAGCCAATTCCAGGTTCCTTCCTCGATTTGCGGCTACCCCGTTTATTGTCTCTCTCGACCTTTAGCTCCACAATCCTATAACCATATGACCATTCTTTCTTAAAGTTACTCGAGAGTTGGTTAGAACGAAGCCCCATAATCATCTCCGCCGCCCATGGCATCGACGTTAGGAATGATGACGAAGAAGTCATCTATTGAATTCGATGAATGTTGGGAGGGAAACCAATGTTTAATTCGCCGTAGATTTAAAAATATGGAATAGGAATTGAAATTAGAAATCCTTTTACCTATTGATTGAGCGGGTGAATTCGAGATCTCAAGGATTTGTGAAAACTACAAACTAGGGTTTCGAGATTATTAATTCGAGTTTATAACTATAAAAGTGAGTTAAAAAGAGAAATAAAAATGCATTTGTACGAGATGAAGCCCAACTATTCGCATTCCTCGGCTACTACAGGAAGAACCAGACCTAAAGGCCCAATAGCGAGGTCCTACTTTGAGGCTCGAAGGATCATACGCCGTGGAATTAATGCGGCTCGGCTCGAGTGAGGTTGCTCACGACCCGATTTGATAGACGAACCACAAAGAAAAATCATGGTGCCAAAAATCAAAGTTTGAAATCAAGTGGTGCAATGATTGACGCAAAAACCTCCAAGAGATATACAAGAAATCAAGAGATTTACCTATCAAACTACTCACCGTATGCTATTTACCGTAGAGCTTGAAATTGACTAGTGAACGGGAAATGATTGGAAACTCAATATGCTACTCATACTCATTTAGACATATCATAAAATGCGGATTCATAAAGGGGTATGACTTTGTGAAGAAGTGAGAGCAAATACGACTGTTAGTTCTCACTGGTTCAGGAACTGAAATGTTGATCATTTCGAAGCGCGTTCCGTCTTCGATTAAACACACTTCGAGGGGGCAAAATGTTGGCTAATTTTCTGACCAAGCCACCAAAAGTTTAACAATTTATATTTAAATGGGAGAATACTCGTGCTCATGCAGACTCAAGAAATGCTTGCTTACTCACAAACATGGCTCACCATCCAAGCTCATAGGCTGGCTCGTGGTCCTCCACTCCCTACCGGCTCGTGACCCACCTTGAAGACCCAGAGCACGACCCGCTCGGGGTATCACCACACGACCCGACTCTCACATAAGGGTCACGAACCGACCCTAGATCCATGAAAATGTGACCAGGGCTTGGTCCATGCATATCAAACCACGAACCAAGAATCTAAGATCTGATGACACATGTCCATAATGACCACTTGACCATTTCTCTACACATTCATGAATGGCTCCGAGATTCTCGGGATTGGTGCCACGTTTCTTTACTAACTAGCTGCATAAATCACTTATATATAGATCAATACTTGGCATTTTTAGGATGTCTTGGCAATTGAGAGTTTTGATTCCAGCATTATCATACTTAGATCATTCTTAATCAGAATTATCTCGAGATTATTGAGTGAAACATTATTGTAAAAGGGAGACTGAGAGAAAACAGTGATTGTACTTGCATTCAAATGTATAATCAGAATCATTTAAAGTGGACGTAGGCTCTTTAACGCCGAACCACAATAGATCTGGTGTGTTTGTTGCATTTTCATTCATTTCTAATTTTAATTTTCTACGAATTAAGATAATTTGTGTGTCAGAACCACACTCTGGTTTAACAATTGTCAACCTATATTGTACTAATTAAATATCGTTTTTATTTCTCTTAATAAACAATGTATTATCTACTTTACCAATCTTGAAGTTTGACTATAATAAATACGTTCTTAATCGATCATACCAAGCTCTAAGGGCTTGTTTTAATCCATATAATGCTTTCTTTAATTTATATACGTGATTTGGAAGTTTTTGTCTTCAAAAACAGGAGGTTGCTCTATATATATGTCTTTTTTAACAAATCCGTTTAAAAAGTCACTTTTAACATCCACTTGAAATAATTTGAAATCATTATGATTCACGAAGGCTTGTAAAATCCTAGGTTCCTCTAGTCATGCTTCATGAGCGAAGGTTTCATCATAATCTATACCTTCCCCTTGATTATATCCTTGTGCAATTAGTCGAGCTTTATTTCTTATGACTTATCGAGTTCATTCATTTTATTTTTATAAACCCATTTATCTCCAATTACAGTTTTATCCTTTGGTTTAGGAACAAGTTCCCATACATCATTCTTGGTTAACTGATTCAATTCCTCTTGCATAGCAAGGATCCATGAATCGTCGGATGATGATTTCTTTAGATTCTTAGGTTTTAGAGTAGAAATAAATGCTGAATTGCTCATATTATTCAATTGGTTTCAGGTTCAAACAACAGATTCAATATCCCCTAAGATATTTTCTACAGGGTGGTCTCTTAAAAGTCTAATTCCCTTATTTGGTTGATGAATTTCATTATGTACTTCATCAATCCCATTTTCTCATTCATCTTTATTATTTTGTGTTGAATTCTTATAATATATCAAAAGACAGATTTAAAACTCCGTATGCCTTACTTCTCTCTGAATATCCAATAAATATTCCTTTATTGGGTTTAGAGTCAAATTTGTCTGTATTTTCTTTTGTGTTAAGAATAAATCATTTACTTCCAAATATTTTAAAATACCACACCTTTGGTTTGTTATTATATTAAAGTTCATATGGTGTTTTATGAGTTAAGAGTCTTATCAAAATTCTATTTAATATATAATAAGCAGTTGCAACTACTTCTGCCCAAAAAATTCTTGGTAAATTATTATCTGGTAACATGTTTTTCGTATACTCCCGAATTGACCTGTTCTTACATTCAACTACTCTATTTTGTTGACGGATTATGAAGAAAGAAAAATTATGGGTTATTCCTTTTTTATTAAAAAAATCTTTCAAAATTTCCGTTTTCGGACTCTCCACCATGATCACTATGTATTGTCTTAATTTTTGAAGATAGTAAGTTTTGAATTCTTTTAGAAAATGTTTTAAATTAATCAAAAGCATCACTTTTACTATTAAGAAACAAAGTCCAGGTAAATTTGGAAAAATCGTCGATTATTACGTAAACATATCTATTGTGATTTACTGATTGAGTTTTGGATGGACTAAATAGATCCATGTGAATTAGCTCTAATGGTTTTGAGGTTGTAATTTCTTCTTTTAATTTAAATGAACTTCTTTTCATTTTTTTGAATAAACAAGCATGACATAAATTATTTACTTCAAAATTTCATTTTAGGTAAACCTCTAATTGAATCTAATTTTGATATTCTAGAAATATGTTTGAAAGTTATATGATCGAATCACTTATGCTAGATCTAGGCTCACTTGTATTGGCCATAGAAATTATCGTTGGAAATTTTCATACTTAGTATACAAATATTTTTCTTTTTGTCTCCTTCAATTTTTTTTTTTTTCGAATTCTTATCTTCTATAAAGCATTTATCTTTTTCAAATTTTATTTATATCCTTTATCGCAAAGTTAACTTATACTTAGTAGATTATGTTTTCAATTCCTAACTAATAAAACATCAGAAATAAAAGGAGTTTCAGAATTACCGACATTACCGATGCCAACTATATATCCTTTAGTGTTATCTCTGAAGTTGACCATTCCACCATCTTCAAACACAAGATTATTCAGTAATTCTGGATTTCCCGTCATATGTCTTGAACATCCACTAACCAATATCCATTTGTCTTTTTTGATTCCCACCATTTGGCCATCAGAATTTGAATTTTAGACAGCCATGCAAAACATCTTTTCCTGTTTTGGACAACAATTTAGTAGATCACTTGTTTTTTCAACATAACTGAATGCAAACTCTTTTAACATTGATGCAATGCATGAATTTAAACTAGTGTTATAAATCATTTCAAAATTGCCATTTAATATTTCTAAAATTTATATGACGAACTTTTAAAAACCTATGCTCTGATACTAATTGTTAAGGATGCGGAATAAGGATCTTAAGGAAAAACTAACATTAGAGGGAGGGTTAATAGTGTTTATAAGAATTTTATAGAAATCTTTAACACTCTGGAATTACTATAAGAATCACACAATGATTATCAAACTAGAAATGATCATAAACACAAAAACAATCAAAAACACAGATATAAGTAAATATAGAATGCAGAAAAGGAAAGAAAGCACCGGATTTTATACTGGTTTGGGTTACTCTTACATCCAGTCCCACACAATGCTGGATTGTACAAAGTTTTATAAGTATCAAAATCCAATTACAACACCCTTGATTTCACAGCTACAAGGTTAACATTGATTCCACCGCCCTTGATTTCACGGCTACAAGGTTAACACTGCTCCCTTTACTTGATTTTCGAGATACAAGAAAGACACCCTTTCCCAAACAATTCCCAAATGATTAGAATAGCCCTGGAACTCTTGAATAGCATTTCCAATTAGAGAGTATTTGATAGAGATTGAGAAAATAAGTTTAATATAATTTGAGCAGAAATCGACAGAATATAAGTATAGAAATCAAGAAATTAATGTATGATCATGGTGGCAAGAGAAGGGATGAAGAAGAAGATGAAAAAGTGATAAAAAATTCGAAATTAACTAGTATTTATAGAGTTTGAAAGGTTGCAACATTTCTGAAGCGTTTCAAAATATGAAAAGACACTTCCTTTGAAATTTAAAAAAATGTTAGTTATATGTCGACAGACCAATATGCGCATGTCGACATATACACATTTTTTGAATTTTTAAAAACAATTTTCGAGTGTTAAAACCAATATATACTTTCTGGAAATTCTTGAATCAAAAATAATGTTTCAATTGAATTTTCTAATGTATAAAAACTTATAAGACATAGTAATATAATATTAACATATTTATGAAATTATATAATATGAAACTATATATATATTATAAAACTTTATATGTTATAAACTTATATATATATTTTAAATTATAAGTACAATCTTAATGTATTGATATCATTTAAAAAAGAGTTTGAAATAATTTTGAAATCAATTTGAAAAGGAATTTGAAAACAGAATTTGAACGTGCTAACCGAGTTTTATATATAAACTAGACTCTATTATTTTGATATTCTTGAACTCTTGAAATCTTGATATCTGGATTCTCATGAGTCTTGAATTCCTTGATATCTTGAATCTCTAAAACTATACAGTCTCCTATATCACTTGTATATAATTTTTAGACATATATATCTATATATATTCTGGGTAAATATGTTAGTATATATTTTATAATCAATAATGTTAATAATTGAAACAAGGTTGTTTTCATCAAAATTCCATTCTCTAACATTTTTTCCACAACGGAATCTATCTTTAGGACTGTTTGTATGACTTCGTCTAATGTCGCTATACTCTAAGGAACATCCTAATTATCATTGTAGGATTCTACTACTCATCCCATACATCTGTCAGACCTTTTACCATATGTTTTGCATCTTGGGATTAGTTAGTTATATTGGAGTTTTCTCCAAGAAGGAAGAATCGTCGTCGTTGATAATCGTTGCACGAGCTTTCACGTCATGGGGTCACAAACCTCTTTCCATCACCAAGCTTAAAATGGCTCCCCTTTCCCCCTCGGAAGTCACCTAGCCCAAAATTCGATACGGCTCAGATCATTATATCCGATACAGGCTCGAATCAGTATGATCAATTCGGGTTACGACCCTTTATGTTCTCCTTATATACTGCACTTCCCCGTGTTACTACTCCATGTCCAGGCCGATATGAAATAGTACCAATGTTGTAACTCGATCTTGCCAACCCGGTTGACTTGAAACTTTGCTTGTGGCCTTTTGGGGCCTTCCTTGTCATCCCTTAGAGTAACATACCGATTGAGGCAATGAGAAATTGAAACTTATACCGCCCTACCCCACATGATCCCATTTCTTTTTCCACATTTGTTCGATGTTGCACCCATTCAAGTATTCCAAAGAAAGCATTTAACATACAAAATATTGTCAAACAACACCAAGCGCAGTCAAGACAACCAACGCATTAAACAAGAGAAATAACATATATTCATAAGATAGTGCTTAACCCTCTTTACATTCTAGGTTTCACAACATTACCCAGATCACCCCAACTAACATATATGTTATAATATGATTAATAATGATTTATAATTATTTTATATATTTTTAGAAGGCGTCCATAGGCTAATACAACTCACTTAATAGGCAAAGGTACTAATCACTCACCTTAATCACCAAAGCCTTCTTATATCCAAAGTGAATAGTGTTTTGCATGAATACCTAGGTTTGTAATAGTTTTTTTCTTGATTTGATGTTGAATTGGCTTTAATCCTTCACTAATGACGTGATTATACTAATTAATGTAAGGTTTAGAGAGGGATTTGAGAGGTGGAAGCCATTAATGGGTTTAGGATCTGCTTTAAGAGTAGTGTAATGAATAAAAGAGGATTCTCCAACTCATTTCAGCCCCTTTTAACCTTATTCCCGAAATTGGTCTTGATCCTACCCACTGATTACCTTTTATCACCCAATTAAGTTGTCTTTAAACCTTATTTTGGTCATTCCTCCCAAATATTAAGTCTTTTTGCTTAATGTGACCACTCTATGGAATGGGGAACCATCATCAGGATCCAATGAAAGTGGATTCAGGATCGGATTCCTTTATGATCAAAGCAAGGTTTTTATTCCTGTTTACCTGTTTTCGCTCTAAAACTAGCGGTAAATTTAATTATGCGATTAACTTGTACAAAACTAAAAAAATAAAAAAATGTGTTTATATAGCTTACACTCACAGTGAGATTCTTGCACAACCGAGAAAACATGGCCTATACCTTCTTGTTCATCCAAGTTGGCTTCTTTCCTACACATTTTGCTTTTTGTATGGTCTTTTTATAGTTCTTTCACATCTTCCTGTTCTTGTGTTAAGAATGACATATGTATCTTTGGGATGAACCCATAAAGTAGCCTGCTATTGAAAAAACTAACTGTATTACATATATTATTTTAGTTTTGAAATTAAAAATAAATTTAGACTTACCAAAACCTCGACGAACATGACATTCTTGATATGAAGAGGAATGTTGTCCTAGTGGATCCAAGAGCCTGTCATCCTGCTGATATGGGCCGAACTAGAAACAGGTAAAATAAAGTCTACGGGCTGGAGCTCAAAGCCCCTTTTAAGATGTAAGCATTTAATAAACTTTAAATAATAAACATTTACTAAATTAGATACTTGTCCTGCATTTTTAGACACGAGCTCTATGATCGAATGTAAATTCGATGGCTCACATATGCAAAAGAAGAGTGGGCGGGCTGTCGCCTAGAAGGCATATCTGTTACAAATATATCATTTCGTATAATAATAACACATTTCTATTAGTTGACAAACTCAGAACATACTTATAAACAGACTCATAAGCATATTCATTATCACATAAAACTAATGTCATACAGTATATCAGTTCACAAACTCATAACAAACATTATATAGTTTCACTACGTCAATTTGTAAACTCAATACATCATATTAGTTCATTATTAGAAAAAAGTACCATTATACATCATAGCTCACAACAACGTTAAAATTTAGGATAAATTTATACAACAAATGACATAAATATTATCAGTGCTCGTAGTTTTCTGATTCACTTTAGGTCTCATTCTCTATAACGTTTTCTACTGTATTCTCAAATGTTTCTATTAAAATATTTGATCCGTCATTCAAGAACCCTAAATTAATATTATCAGTTATTGATATTTCATCATTTCTCTCTACATTTGTTTGATACGTTGCATCTTCTGGAATAGTAATTTCTTCAAACGTAAACCTTGCCTTTGTTTTAATTACAACATACCAATATGACTTTTTTTAAAGGATGGATTCCAAGAAAAATAAACCTGTAATACTTACTTGGATAGTACAAAAGAATCATACTTACAGTAATGTGATATGTGCTTTATTTCTACAAGCTTATTGTAACAGCCAGCATTTTACATATCGGAAGATCATAAAATATTTTTATTTTATTCTCTGAGGGCTGGATCATTCTCATCTTTTAATATGTTGCTTATGGGGATGTGAGACATATCCATAATTTTTACCGATTTTGTTTGTGACCATTTTGCCCCTGTCAGTTTTGTATAGGGCATAACTTTTTGACTCAAGTCAAATCAGAGGTGAGACCTGTGCCGTTGGAAAGAAATTGATGGTTGCCTTTCTGTAGATTGGTTACACTAAAGATTTGGCTTAGGGTTTGGGAGAAATCACCGTTTTAAGGATTTTTAGTTGGCTGTCCAGTGGAAGGCTAATGGGCTGATTTGGAGAAGGCCCATTAGTGGGATTGCGAAGTCTATAAATAGAGGGTGAGGGGTATGGAGAATAGTTTACTTCTCCCATACTCTCATTTGAAAGCCTTGTGTTCCTTCTTCCTCTAAACACATTTCCACCATTTGAAATCCAAACCCAAGGCGGGAAATCTAAGACCTACACTAATCGAGGCTAGATCTACATCATTTCAAGGGTGAATTCATCGAATTGAGGAGTTTGATTTGAAGTGTTCACTTTCCGGATTCCTATTTCATCATTTTGCATTGTTTTGGATAACAGGTATGTGATTTACCTCTCTCACAAGAATTCAATGAAGTATATGAGTGTTTGTGCATGTTTTTCATCAACTGTAAGTGTTTACTCATGGATCTATACCATTATATGTCCATTTTCATATGAATCACCTTGTAATCTAATTTAGCAAGTTTAATCGGTTAATTCCATGCCATTTCATATGTTCATTTAAGTTAGATCTCTCATTTTGATCATATGTTCCTTTTAATGGTTTTAGTGAAATTTACATCATTTTAGTGGTAATCGTCATATCCATGTTGTTAGCAATGTTATAACATGCTTATGATTGTATTGGATGATTTGGATTCATCGAATTTGTTGTTTGGCGAAGTTTTGGTCGAAATTGAAGTTTGAATGGACTTGTACAGTGGACTGATCGGTGTAGAAACCTTATCTTGGGGAACAATCCAGGACCGACCGGTGGGTGGAAGACAGGGGACCGACCGATCTAATTCGAAGGACCGACCGGTTGTATTTCAGAGGGGGCAGACTAGTATGTTTCTCAAAGGCCAGTAGAAGTGCTTTGGACTGACCGGTGGATGATAAGTAAGGGCCGACCAGTAGGTAGAAGTAGAAGGCCGACCGACCGGTGGGAGTTGTGCTTTAGGGAACCGACCGGTGTAGTTCCTGGGATAACCTACCGGTGGAGTTCAAAGAAGGACCGACTGGTCAAGGTAGCAAGTTTTTGGTGATTCCAAAAGGGGACCTTGAGACCGACCGGTGTTGATTTTCTGAAAATTTTATTTTTTGGGTACAATTCTTATTTTAATAAAAAGGTGTTTTAATTTTTTTCGGTGACGGTGTAACTTCGAAGTGGTTCAAGTAGGAAGGTTCAAAGTGTTGAAAGGTGCTCGTTGATCGGTGTAGAACAACGAATGAGGCGGCAACTCAAAGGTCGTGAGTTGGTGGATAATGGTTGCTCGAGAAGGCTGCTTGAGCCATGAAAAGTCATCAGGTTGGGTGACTAGAGATGTGAAGGCCAAGAGATTATCATTGTTGTAAGTTCTAGCAGGCTCGAAGCAGGAGTACACTAGGGACATCTAAAAGACCGGTTGTAGGTCGAGTACCCTGGGTCTTGGGGAAAGGCCTAGTTGTCAAGGTTGGACATTGTCATGGTTGGACATGTGGAGTTTATGCTAGAACTAGGGTTATAATCAGCCCTTGACATATGGCATGGTTGGCCGTCATACAATTAACGATGGTTTCAAAGCAGGATTGGCAGTGATGGCCAGAGTCAGTCATGGATGATTGGTTGTTCTTTTTGTACTATCTCACATAGATTATCCAAAGTGGAGGGAGATTTTATTTGAGTGATTAACTGATATTGGTTTAGGCCTCTGGGGAGAGTACTTGGGGAATGTTAAACTCGATTAGGGTTGTCTGTGTGAGACTCTTATAATCTGGATGTTATGAGTGTTTTCCATGATTTAATGAGTGTTCTGGTTTCCATGGATGAATGGTTGAATTGTTTATAGTAAAGCCCATCACTGTCCAATATGGGGAAGACAAGGTTGAGTTCTCTAATGTCGTGGGTAGATTAATATATTCATCTATCCCTTCTCATACACTTTATTATTGAAGTTTGTTAGCTATTTTATCATTCACTAAGACTGTTGTTTGACTCAAGGTTATATGTTTCCTCTTGTTATCTTGGGTTGTTCATCTGGTTGTGGATGGGAAGACTAAGTAACAGGTGATAGGTAATGCTTTAGTGAGGACGATGATGCTGATCGATGGCGTATAGGGGGCTCATGTACCAGTTTTACTACTATCTAATAATTGGATTTCCGCTGTTTGCTTTTCTGAGTGATGTAGTGAGGCAACTTTGTATAAACACTATTTCCAAGTTGTGGATATTAATTTCGGGTTATATGAAAGTCTTGTGTTTCTGCTTCACTATTACTACATGTTGTATATGTTCTATTATATTTTATCCTTGCATTGTGAGTTTACGACAGGTTCCTCTTGTGTTTACCTACTCTGATGATCATCCATGACTGCCTGGCACACCTTTCAGCGCATTATTCCTCTTGTATAGTGCGGGAGTTATGGGCGGTCGTCACACTTATAAACTTTATGCACATTGATTCCAGAGCCAGGAATATTGCTGAAAATGTTGCACTTAAATAAAACAAATTTTTCAGTAGGTTATATATAATATGACAGCTCTAAAACTTGTGTTAATATGCCATTAAAGTCTTTTATATGCTCATCTAGATCGTTACCATCTTTCATAAATACACCACTATTATATGTTAATGTTTTAGTGCTATGGTCTTTGGTGTTGAATTAAAATCTCTTGACGAAGAATATCAAATAAGTCTTGGTATATATTTATTTTTGGTCACAACGCAGGATGTAGAAATCCTTCCTCATTGACTACTTTACTGTATCATAAACATACTTCGAAAATCATTTACAAAAATCTTTACTAAGATCACAAGATGGACGCTATGATTCGTAAATACTACATACATATATGAGTTTATTATTACCTAAAAACTAATGTTGATATAATTGAAAGAAATATGAAAATTTTAATACTTAACAAATGGTGCAACATCAGCATAATTTAAAAGAATATATATGCATGCTACATGGTGACCTTTATCGTCTAACCATAATTCTAAACATTTTCCAACAGATCGCCCATGTTGTCTAAAAATTGATAACAATGTTGGATAAAAATCTTATCTATCGACTTCATCGTTAGAGGACCACATACAAATGATAAGTTCACATGGTTGCTAAAGTACTAAAAAAACAAAGAAGCTCATTCTTCAAGATAAGATTTGAAATCGAACCTTCAACTTGTGCTTTTTATCGGACTATTTTCTTCAGATGGTTCAAATACCCATTACAAAATTGATTCAGTTTAAATGTACTTATGTAAGT
This sequence comes from Allium sativum, assembly GCA_030737875.1. NCBI lineage: Eukaryota > Viridiplantae > Streptophyta > Magnoliopsida > Asparagales > Amaryllidaceae > Allium > Allium sativum. Next base: position 265,853,513 of record CM060920.1, on the reverse strand, counting down.
CTGAATTTTAAAATAACATAATTTTTACTGATATTTTCTACTACCTCTCAAAAAGGTACATCCATCCATATTGCAGTGGATCTCGAAGAATTGCTTCGGATGGAAGATGAATAGGTAAATGCTCCATTACATTAAAGAAACCTAGAGGGAATATTTTCTCTAGTTTGCAAAGCAATATTGGGATTTCTACTCCAAGTTTACGTAGACGTTCGGTTTTTAATGATGTCGAACAAAGCAACTTATAAAACAAGCTTAACTCTATTATAACACTCCACGCTTTACAGGAATAGTTCTTTGAATATCACTAGTAATAAATATTCCATTATGATATGATAATTATGACTTTTCATCCCATTTATTTATTGTATTTAAAGTTAACTCATATAAGAGATTAGAAGAAATACCATCAGAACATTTTAGTCACTCAACCAATTTTAGTACGGGTTTTATTTACTTATTGCCTAGTTCACATCATGCTTTAGGTTTTTTGTTGTCATTGGGCTTCATATTAAGTTCGAGGTTTTTACATAAGTGTTCAATGTCATATCTTGAATTCAGATCATCTTTTGTTTTTCCCTCAACATGCAAAACCATATTAAATACGTTATCAAAAGCATTTTTTTCTCATTGTGCATAATGTAGATATTATGTCGAAGTAGGAGATCTTTCCAATAAAGTGGATCCTAGATTATGCTTTTCTTGCACTGATTATGAACGTCTAATTTACTGAGAAATTAATTTTATACTCCAATTTCATATAACATGGGATAATCCTTTACAATTTCACATATTTCTTTGCTTGATCAAATCTTTGGTGCTTGCATATTATTTTCTCAATAAGCTTTGATGTTTTTTAATCTTTCCTAAAAGTACAACTGAGATGGAGAAAACAACAATGACAATAAAACTTAGAAAATTTCCTTTCATACCATAAGGAATATGCTCAGGTTTCATCCATTCAATTAGGACAAGCTAGAGGACTAGCCGTACTCTGTCCTGAAAGCATCTCATATGCAGAAAAATCACAAATATTTCATAAGAAAGAACTAAACATACAAAATTTCTTTTTTTTTTTTTGAAATTCCATATGTTTCAGCTCCTACAACTTATAGTGTTTTCAACTCTTCTATTATTAGTTGTAGATATAATATGTTGGATCATTAGAGACGATACCGATAATAGCGAGAAACATATATGGAGATTTCATACACATCCACAAAATTATAAGGAGTAATAATAATAGGCCAACATGAATATTTACTACAAAACTGAGAGAATCGTGAAAACCCATCCATACATAAACCAAGTCTAATCTTACGGCTCTCTGTGGAAAATGTAGGATACGTCCTATCAAACTATGTTCATGCTTCTTAATTCTATGGATGTGTTAAAGTTCTATCTTTTGTTGTTCTCACACTATGCCATCGCATATGAAATGCTGTGTCGTATGATGCATATAACCTTTATAGTCTAGTAGTGATGGGTAAATAATGCATTCTCTTGTATGAACTTCCTTTCCTTTTTTTATAGTTTGTATCTTTCCTCACCACATATTTTGCAACTTCAAAGATTAATATCCTCTTTCCGATATAACATGCAACTTTTATATAAGTATCTATCTTCTGGTATGGAAGAACGAAAGCCGACATTAGTCTTTTCACATTGTAATAACTATAGCATATCAGATTATTGGTGGGATGTCTCTTTTTGCTGTTTATTCAACCACCATAAATCTAGCTTCTATAAGTTTAAATTTTGATTTCATAGTGATGTGTTCAGCGATTGTTGATAATTCAGTTCCACTTTTAAAACCATCCCACAACGGTCTTCTAGCAAAAACCAATAAATCATATTTTTTGTGCTTCTACATTATGTTCTTCTTTAATACTGACATCATTATCATCAACTTGACCGAAAGGGAACATTGACCTTGCTACGTCTTCTACCACATCTTCTATTGGGTTTGTCGTAACTAAATTGGCCTTTGAAACTATAGGATTTATTGTAGGTGCAACAAGTTCTCCATGAAAACCCTTAAACAATAATTTGGCACAAAACCATATTTACAAAAATGCACTTTAACTGTGTATGGTTTTCAAAACCTCATCAGTTTGCACTTACGACAATGATAATGAAGTTCCTCGTAATTTCAATTTTTAGATAATGCGAATCTAGTAAATTCGTTCACATTATTTTAGAAATGTGCTTTCACTGAACCTTTCATTCCAGTTCTACTTTATACAACCGAATATGGTCGATGTAATAATCGAACATTGCTACTGATTTGAAAATATATGCTGGTGATTTTGATAACACATATATATGTGCTAATAAAGCCTTTTGGGACTAAAAGCTTCACACACCACACTTTTGTCAAATATTGACAATGCTTCGCTACACTTCTCTTCTACGCATTAGGGACATTTCAAGGGTATATTTCTATTGTTGTATTCTAAAAATAAAGTAAAGCATTTTAGGACTAAAGGCTTTACACACCACACTGTCATATCTTGATAGTACTTCACTTCTCTTCCACATACCACCTTCCGTCAATCGATTTTCGAAGAATATTTATTCATGTATATTCATTTCTCAAATTTTCAAAATCTATTTAACTAGAATAATTATTCTTCTAATATTCATTTCTTAACTTTTTCAAAAATAGCTGTTTGTATAATATTTGTTGTGACGATAATCATTGCTTAAATAAAAAATGATTTTAAAGAATATTTGATCTTGTTCTATTTTTTAACTTCTTACAAAATTGATTTTAATAGAATACTTGTTACTATTATATTTATTTCCGAATTGTTTACCAAATCGTTTTCAATAAAGTATTTTCTATTATTATAATCATTTCATTTATTTGTAAGAAAACATATTAAATAGGATATCTGCTCTTATCAAATTCACTTCTAAACATTGGTGAAAATCGTTTTTAGTATGATGTTTATCGTTGTTAAATTCATTTCTAAATTTTTAATAAAATTGATTTAACTACATAATGTTTATTAACTTTTTATAAAATTAAACTATAAACTTTATAATGTTTTCTAAAATTCATATATGTGTTAACCTTTTACGCATAAACTGTAAATAAACATTATTTTGCATCTAACATTCGAGTAAACTTATCAATACCCATATTAATCAACAATTCTACTCTAATTTTTGGAGATTACATCAACCATAACTTATTATGACATATTAAAAAACAAACTCTTTTTATTATCCTGAAATAAACTAGCACGCAAAATTATCATCAACTAATTCACAATATCCATCGGTTCTAGTCGATAAATTTTAATTACAAAATAGAAATTAAAATTCCTAATTGTCATCCTCAAATCAACTAACAAACTATATTACCATTGATTAATACATAATATTCATTGATTTATAATAGATAAACAACTAATTTTCTAGCATAGGATTTTAATATTATTCCCAAATCAATTAATAATCTTGTATTATCATCTAATAATAGCTAATCAACATATGCAAACACACAAACATCCAAATTCATAAATTAAAGGCTAGAATTTATAACTTAATTTCAAATTGGAAGAGTGATTAAGGTGGATGAAGGGAGCGACAGGTTAGAGGCTAGGGCGACGGTCAATGGAGGTCGATAGTAGTCAACATGGTCAATTTGATTTTTTGAGGGGTTTTAGGGTTCGTTCGGGAGGGGGGAGGGGGGAAATGAAATTATTTTGGTTGGTTCGTGGGTTATATACAAGCATGTGTCGGCTAGTAACGGGTAGCGACGTTCAGTTATTTTGACCATCACTAGCTGTCGCTAGTGTTGGATGTTATATTATATATTTCTAGCAGTTATAGGGTTTATGTTTCTTAACAGACCGAAATAGGGACAAAACTATTTTAACGTACGTCTAAGAAACTATGAATTTTGCTATCAAAACATGATGAGAATTTTCATTATCAGATGGATTTCAAAAAAAAATTACCAGAGTTTTTTTGGATTTTTTTATGCCAAGTTGATTTCTGGTTTTCTTGTTTATCAAATGACATTCTAGTATAACAAATGGAATTTTGATTTATGGTATTGTGATCTTTTTTACATCAAATGATATTCTGATCTTCTTAAATATAAGATGGAATTCTAGTTTTTTTATAAGATGGATTTCAAATGGATTTTTGGGTCTCCTTATAATAGATGACTCTCCATCCTTCTTGTGTTTGTTAAATTTCTGGTTTTTCTATCCAGGCAAACTATTAACTTCCTTACCTAACATGTTTGCAATTATGAGATTTTCCCCCAAAATGCAATTTGAGAAAATTATTTCTTTACGGTCAAAATTTTAATACTAAAATGGGGGATCAAATTTACTTATATAAGACAATGGAGTGTCTTTGGACTTTTAGTATCAAAAGGATAACTCTTGCATCCTTGTTCATCATTACCAATATAGCAAGAATCCTTGGATGCAAAGTGACACTGACCCTCCTGCTGGGTTCAAACAATTAATTTTATGGTCATCTAGCTTATCGAAAAGTTGCTTTTTAATAGTTTCATGATTGATGAAACCTACTAACCTCCCTAATTATGCATGATAGTTTTTTATCACCATATCTTCCTAAGTAATTTTCTATTACTATCGAACATAAAAAAATTATGTGCTAAATTTTGTTTTCCAAATCTTATAAAGTACTTATTGGCATAATTTTAATCCACAGTATATTTTGGCGATACCATTTTTGATATTATCAAATTAGTAATGTTAACCAAAAAGGGAACAACTACTCATGAACATTATATATTAGGGAACAAGACCCAAATTTAAACTTTAAGCGACGTTAATAGAATCTTTTATTTATGCCATTAGAATACTCTAAGTAGCTTTTGAAAATTGAAGGGTGAAAGGAATTTATCAAAATTCATGATCATCATTACCCTAAATGGATTGACCAATACTTATTGAAAAAGGAAAAATTCATCTAAATGGTTGAATTGATGGACAAATAAATAGAAAGACTTCTTAAAAATCAACTAAAAATATTAAGAAAAGTCCTAAGACATTAATGAGTCACTTCTGCAGCTCCAGAAATTAGGTTTTCACCTGCAAAACCTCCTCTTGTTCGGGTTGAAACAAATGTTCAAGTTGGGAATCAACAAATGGCCCAGGTCAGACTAGACACTAGGGGCATCGATGTGGGACTGGAAGATTTTAGGCAATTTCTTGGAAATGGATATCGGATTACAGAACTGATCCGACATTTTACTCGAAGTAGATCGTCTCACTCAGATTTGGACTGTGTCACCCGCAGCTAATTCACTTAGGCTATAAGAAATTCTCATAACCAACCCCGTTTCAAATTGCAGTGTTCAACGCTTTTGATGGAAGGAAAGACCCTACTGTCCACTTAGTGCATTCTGTGTGACATATACAAGTGCTTTCAACATCAGATAATTTTATAGTAAAATGCTTTCCACTCTGTCTTACAGATATTATTGTCATGCAATACAGGCAGTTGGAAAATGAATTGATGAATAGTTGGAATGTTTTGGTTGGAAAATTTATCTAACAATTTAGGGTCCACATTTATTGACCCAAGAACGTGATGACCCTTACGACAATTAAGCAAAGTCCGGTCAGGCTTTGCAAAAGTTTCTAGAAAGTTTTAATGCAGCAGTGGCATTAGTCAATCGACCAAATCCTTCTATGATTTTGATGACTGCTATTTTTGGAATTTTGGATAAGACGGATTTCAATATCTTGCTTCAACAACTTGGTGGATTCTACTTAGAAGTAGATAGATTTCTACGGGAAAAGGATGCTCGGACTGATAAGGGAGTTGTTAGGGTGAAAATGGTTAAAAGCGAAGGATAGTTCGACTCTGGCAAGGATAAACGCTAAGGGAGATTCCCGTATTAGAATGATTGGAATATAAAATGAAGGGATACCAAATTAGATTCGTACATGGAACTTACACATTCTCTGGAAGAAATGTACATGGAGGTTCACCCGGTTGCTCCATTCAGGAAGCCTCATGTAAGGAAGCCGACATAGAGGGAAATGGATTCTGGTGAACATTGTTTGCTTTATGAGCTTGATGACTATAATACAAATGTCTGCATTCATTTTATGGAGATGGTTGAATAATGTGTCAGATGTGGAGAGTTGGCACAATATGTGGTTTTCTTTGGATTCTATGGATTTGTTGCTTTTAAAATCTCGTATTTGGTTGTTTGGTTTCTGGTTTTCAGACTTTTTGGTTTTTCGGCACTTTGGATTGTCGTTTTCCAACTTATGGATTTTGCATTCTGGTCTTCCATCTTTTGGATATGGCTATCTGTGTAACAACCCGGATTCCGACAGACCGAATTTTTTT